>CM035146.1:61005114-62205114 GCA_020205605.1 Panax ginseng | reverse complement strand
ATAATGAATACCGTGCTACTTACCAAAATAGAAAAAAAAAATTGAATACTTTTATTTCATAAAATTCGGTGTCTCACAATCACCCATCCTTATGAAATTTCGCCCTCGAAATTTATGTACATACCTGATATTCGAATAGAGGAGAATTCCTTGCTTTCTTTTCGGATTATACCTTCTCGGTTATATCCTCTGTATCATGATTTTTCCATTGCTCATCTCTTGTATTTCAGATATCATTCTAGAATATATCTTCAAAACAAAGGTTAATTGACATATCACAATTTGTCAACTTATCAAGTAAACAATTTCAGCTTAGGTAAGTCACACACTAGCGAAGTATATAACTCGTCTCTCCCCTCCTAGTTCTAGACTCTTATCTCCGCCAGCGACCATATCCCTAAGCTCTGATACCAAATGTGACGCCCCCAAAATTAAGTATACATCACCCATTCTGGGTCGCCAGATACATGGTACAAAATTCAAATATAACTTCATTTATACAACTGTGAGCAGTCGTATAGAATTCGACCACAGTTAACTGTGAGTTTTAATACAAATGTATGTAACTCTTATGGTGCCTCGACCACAACCTTACAATGGTACTTAAATAAAAGTATAGTCAAAAACTGTTTTAGAAATTAAAATCTTTACGAAGTGCTCAAGGAAACCTTCGTACATGGGAGGCCATGCGTCTAGGTTATAATAGATATCATATGGCCACAGAATTATCCTTGGTTGACCCAATAGACCCCAAAGAAAAACGAGAATATTACTATCATCTTCTTTCCAATGGTGAGTCTTCTCTTGACATATAACTATCTCCAATATCTCCAAGTGAATATTATATTTCAAAGAAACTTCAAGATCATATAGGTAGTGCCCGTAGATATACTCAACAAGTGGATGCGCACAACCTTGTCTTATGATAGCACGAGGTTGTATGTCATTAGACATATTGTATGATAGTGGCAAAACACCCTTCCAAAGTTGGGTTTACCTCACCCTATTTGATTCACCAAATATAACTACTAAATGTTGTATAGAATACAACACACTTTTCTATACTGTTTAGGGAGAACCTCCACAGCTAGATACCCTTGTTTTATTCCCCTGTTATTCCCGCTCGACCTGGCAACACTCTTACGGCAACACTCTTATTACCTGAAAGGAATTGTGAAGCAGAAAGGGTGACCACAACTAGCCCAGTAAAGAATATCATGACTAAAGATAATTAAATTATCAATAGCTTTCATCAATAATAAATCAGGGATTTAGAACATATGGTAGATGATAAAACTTTTCAACCATAGTTGCAGCGGAACGAGCAATCCATTAGAAGAGTCAAATAGACCATAAGGTCTATTATCTTCTCTATGTTAAAAGTCCACCAATAATGTTTTATCCCTGTAACATCAATCAACAATTCCCGTCCACGATCATGTGAATAACTCATAATCACAATTGTGATTCTAAATTCCTCTTCGTACCCAGGACGAAGATAATTTTCATCACCTGACTTCACCTGAAACATCAAAAATCATGGTTATACTAAATCACAATTCCTACTCGTAATCATTAAATCATCTTTGCACTACGGCCAAAGATATTCATTATTATCACATCCATGAATTAATATTTCATTGCTGAGACTCAGCTCAATAAATAATCCACATCATCGAATCATCCCTGCACTACAGGCCAAGGATATTCTTTAGTATCACGACCACAAATTATCCATGCACTACGGGCCAAAGATAATCGTGTTTTCGTCAATGGTCCTGATCATGCCATAAAACAATTCATCTTTGAACCCTTGGCCGAAGAGAATCCATAGCCATAATCATACCAAAAACTGTCTATCAATGCACTACGGACCAATGAGGACTTTTTCATTAGTATCACAACCAAAAATTATCCATGCACTCACGAGCCAAAGATAATCGTGTTTTTATCAATCGGTCCCCGATCATGCTATAAAACAATTCATCTTTGCACCCTGGTCAAGAGAATCCATAGCCATAATCATACCAAAATTGTCCATCAATGCACTACGGGCCAATGAGGACTTTTTCCACATCATTTGCAACATTACGATCATGATTATACCGAGAATAATCCTCGGTCATAATCATACCAAGTCCATCTATGCACTCATGTGCCACAGATGACTTTCAACATAATATAAATATGAGGATGATGACAATATTATAAGCATTAATCAAACTAAATCAAGGATAAATATTAAAGACTTTAAATTTATCCAGACATTATCAATTACTTGATAAAATCATAATCTAATGTTGTTAATACTATAACAATATTTTAATCACTTCTTAAACTTATAAACAATTTATTTCAATTGTTTACACTGTATCAAATAATGCATTTAATCATTCAAAAATGTCATACTCATAAGATTTCATAATCAATGATCAAATCCCTCATCAAAATCTGCAGATACCCTATATAGGATTCTCAAGCCATAAAATCCTATTTTCCAATTTTATTACTTCACATAACATATTTAATTCATTTACTCATAACTAGTTCATTTTCATGAAAATACCAAATCAAATCCCAAAAATATTTTTTTTCCTGGGATTTAGCGTAATATAGTCTCATCTTGAACATATATTTTCTTCTAATTTTTAAAATTCATTTACTATTTTTTATATGGCTAAAACTATTTAATATTTAGACATTTATCATAAATTGTACTTTTGTCCAACAATTCAAAATTCTGTGGTATACTCATGTTATATACATGTACTCCCAATAAAAATTTCACCAATTTTGAGTTAACCACAAGGAGTTATAAGAGTTTACTTTTTAAAAAATAGTTTTACCCATAAAATCCATAACTCTTAATCTATACATCCAAAAATCGCCATTTTGGACACACATTTTAAAAACTCATTAAATTATCATTTTAAATTTTTCCGAATTTTGAGGGTCGAAAAATTATGAATCTTCCCATGGCGTAAACCCTTTTTAATGAAAATACTATTCGTATGAATACGAAGGATCATTCACCATGTATGTGTTAACTACATAGGCAAAGTTATTCCAAATGTAATAATAAAGAATGGAATAATGTAGGATTCACCATGCTTATGATAGATCGCATGACCAACAAAGTTATTCCCAATGTAATAATAAATAATGAAACCGTGTCCCACAGAACGCACAAAATGGATATTCCCACGTAATAATAAATAATGGAACCATGTCCAACGAAAAAACGACAAAACAAGATATTTCGATAGAATAATAAATAATGGAACCTGTGTCCGCATAAACGCATACATGTATGTGATATTCCAACGTGATAATAAACAAAGAATATTAGAAGAATTTCACCATGTATATGCAAGATTTTAATAAATAAAAGTTATTTCAACATAATAATAAAGAATGGAATAATGTAAGAATTTCACCAAGTATAGGGTAGTCTCACGTATACATGTTATTCCAAAAGAATAATAAATAATAATAACATCCTTCACCAAGTAATCGACAATTATATCCCTACAAAAAAAAAGAAAAGTATTATGATCTGGTAGAAGGGAATATACTTTAAGAAAACTTGACTACGCTTCAAAGCTTTCTTAAACTCTAAAGAAATACGCCAAGATTATAGAAGAAGAACTCTCTATAGTTTCTCTCTCTCAGAGTTTCAAAGAAATTCGTAAGAAATAATGATTGAATGAGTTTCTATTTATAGAAGAATGGATCGTGATAAGTAACTAATTCATGAATGGTCCAGATTGATTTACTTTAATCACGACGGTCCATATTTAAAGCAAAATCTTTTAAATAAAATAAAAATATTCTATTTATAATATAATAAAACTAATAACTTTATAAAAGATTTTACTATGCAAACACTATGCAGGCACTATGCAAACACTATGCAACACTATGCACAATAAAATATAATATATTCTATTTATAGAATAACTTTTTAAAAGTATTCTGTTTTATATAAAAAGATTTTACTATGCAAAACACTATGCATAATAGAATATAATATATTTTATTTATAGAATAACTTTATAAAAGTATTCTGTTTTATATAAAAAGCTTTTCTGTTTTATTACATTAATAATACCAATAAAACAAAACTGGGTGACTTATCACATAAGCATCAATAATCAATACCGTGCTACTTACCAAAATAGAAAAAAATATTGAATACTTTTATTTCATAAAATTCGGTGTCTCACAATCACTCATCCTTATGAAATTTTGCCCTCAAAATTTATGTACGTACCTGATATTCGAATAGATGAGAATACCATACTTTCTTTTCGGATTGTACCTTCCCGGTTATATCCTCTGTATCATGATTTTTCCATTGCTCATCTCTTGTATTTCAGATATCATTCTAGAATATATCTTCAAAACAAAGGTTAATTGACATATCACAATTTGTCAACTTATCAAGTAAACAATTTCAAACTTAGGTAAGTCACACACTAAATAAGTATAAAACTCGTCTCTCCCCTCCTAGTTATAGACTCTTATCTCCGCCAGCGACCATATCCCTAAGCTCTGATACCAAATGTGACGCCCCCAAAATTAAGTATACATCACCCATTTCTGAGTCGCCAGATACATGGTACAAAATTCAAATATAACTTCATTTATACAATCGTGAGTCGTCAGATAGAATTATTTACCACACGATTAATCGTGAGTTTTAATACAAATGTATGTAACTCTCATGGTGCCTCGACCACAACCTTACAATGGTACTTTACATAAAAGTATAGTCAAAAACCTGTTTTAGAAATTAAAATCTTTGGGAAGTGCTCAAGGAAACCTTTCGTATATGGGAGGCCATGCCTAGGTTATAATAGATATCATATGGCCACGTAATTATCCTTGGTTGACCCAATAGACCCCAAAGAAAAACGAGAAGATTACTATCATCTTCTTTCCAATTGTGAGTCTTCTCTTGACATATAACTATCTCCAATATCTCCAAGTGAATATTATATTTCAAAGAAACTCCAAGATCATATAGGTAGTGCCCGTAGATATACTCAACAAGTGGATGCGCACAACCTTGTCTTATGATAACACGAGGTTGTATGTCATTAGACATATTGTATGATAGTGGCAAAACACCCTTCCAAAGTTGGGTATACCTCACCCTATTTGATTCACCAAATATAACTACTAAATGTTGTATAGAATACAACACACTTTTCTATACTATTTAGGGAGAACCTCCACAGCTAAAGACCCTTGTTCTATCCCTCGTTATTCCGCCGACACGGAAACACTCTTACTAAGAACACTCTTATTATTCGAAAAGGAATTGTGAAGCAAAAAGGGTGACCACAACTAGCCCAGTAAAGAATATCATGACTAAAGATAATTAAATTATCAATAGCTTTCATCAATAATAAATCAGGGATTTAGAACATATGGTAGATGATAAAACTTTTTAACCATAGTTGCAGCGGAATGAGCAATCCATTAGAAGAGTCAAATAGACCATAAGGTCTATTATCTTCTCTATGTTAAAAGTCCACCAATAATGTTTTATCCCTGTAACATCAACCAACAATTCCCGTCCACGATCATGTGAATAACTCATAATCACAATTGTGATTCTAAATTCTTCTTCGCATCTGTGATTTAAGATAATTTCATCAATTGTCTTCACCGAAACATCAAAAATCATGGTTATACTAAATCACAATTCCTACTTCGTAATCATTAAATCATCTTTTGCACTACGGCCAAAGATATTCATTATTATCACATCCATGAATTAATATTTCATTCTTTGAGACTCAAAATCAATAAATAATCCACATCATCGAATCATCCCTGCACTATAGGCCAAGGATATTCTTTAGTATCACGACCACAAATTATCCATGCACTACGGGCCAAAGATAATCGTGTTTTCATCAATGGTCCTGATCATGCCATAAAACAATTCATCTTTGCACCCTTGGCCGAAGAGAATCCATAGCCATAATCATACCAAAAACTGTCCATCAATGCACTACGGACCAATGAGGACTTTTTCATTAGTATCACAACCACAAATTATCCATGCACCACGAGCCAAAGATAATCGTGTTTTTATCAACTGGCCCCGATCATGCTATAAAACAATTCATCTTTGCACCCTTGGTCAAGAGAATCCATAGCCATAATCATACCAAAAATTATCCATCAATGCACCACGGCCAATGAGGACTTTTTCCATATCATTTATAACATTACGATCATGATTATACCGAATAATCCTCGGTCATAATCATACCAAGTCCATCTATGCATACACAAAGCCAAAGATGACTTTCAACATAATATAAATATGAGGATGATGACAATATTATAAGCATTAATCAACTAAATCAAGGATAAATATTAAAGACTTTAAATTTATAACCACATTATCAATTACTTAATAAAATCATAATCTAATATTGTTAATACTATAACAATATTTTAATCATTTCTTAAACTTATAAACAATTTATTTCAATTGTTTACACTTTATCAAATAATGCATTTAATCATTCAAAATGTCATAATCATAAGATTTCATAATCAATGATCAAATCCTCATCAAAATCAAGATATACCCTCTATATATAGGATTCTCAAGCCATAAAATCCTATTTTCCAATTTTATTACTTCATATAACATATTTAATTCATTTACTCATAACTAGTTCATTTTCATGAAAAATACCAAATCATTCCCAAAAATATTTCTTTTTCCGGGATTTAGCGTAATATAGTCTCATCTTGAATATATATTTTTCTCGTAATTTTTAAAATTCATTTACTATTTTTTATATGGCTAAAATTGCTTAATATTTAGACATTTATCATAAATTGTACTTTTGTCCAACAATTCAAAATTTGCTGTGGTATACTCTCGTTATATACATGTACTCCTAAAAAAAATTTCACCAATTTTGGAGTTAACCACAAGGAGTTATAAGAGTTTACTTTTAAAATAGTCTATTCCCATAAAATCCATAACTCTTAATCTATACACCCAAAAATCGTCATTTTTGGACACAATTTAGAAAACTCATTAAATTATCATTTCAAATTTTTCCGAATTTTTGAGGATCTAAAAATTATAAATCGCCCTCGCGTAAACCCCTTTTTAATGAAAATACTATTCGTATGAATACGAAGGATCATTCACCATGCATGTGGTAATCCACATAGACAAAAGTTATTCCAATGTAATAATAAAGAATGGAATAATGAATGATTTACCATACGATGCGATAGATCGCACCGACAAGTTATTCCCAATGTAATAATAAATAACGGAACCGGTAAACGTCCGTGATACAGAACGCATTTAATCAGATGAAACGCATGATATATTCCAAATGTAATAATAAATAATGAAACCAGTCCCCAGTAAACGCATGCATGTGATATTCCAATGTAATAATAAATAATGGAACTAGGTCCCAGATAAACGCGCAACAATGTATATTCCAAACGGGATAATAAAGAATGAAATATTAGAAGAATTTCACCATGTATGCAAGAGTTTGCATAAACAAAGTTATTCCAACATAATAATAAAGAATGGAATAATGTAAGAATTTCACCAAGTATAGGGTAGTGCACAGATACAAAAGTTATTCCAATGTAATAATAAATAATAATAATATCCTTCACAAGTATACGACAATTATATCCCCTACCTTAAAAAGAAAAGTATTCAATTCGGTAGGGGGAATATACTTGAAAGAAAACTTTACTACTGTTTCAAAAGCTTTCTTAAACTCTAAAGAAATACGCCAAGATTATAGAAGAAGAACTCTCTCTAGTTTTCTCTAGAGAGTTTCAAAATGAATTGTAAGAAGAAATAATGAATGAATGAGTTTCTATTTATAGAAGAATGGACTGCAGATAAGAAACTAATCCATGAACGGTCCAGATTGATTTACTTTAATCTGACGGTCCATATTTAAAGCAAAATCTGTTAAATAAAATATAATATATTCTATTTATAATCTAATAAAACGAATAACTTTATAAAAGATTTTGCTATGCAAACACTATGCAGGCACTATACAAATACTATGCACACACTATACAACACTATGCACAATAAAATATAGTATATTCTATTTATAGAATAACTTTATAAAAGTAATCAGTTTTATATAAAAAGATTTTAATATGCAAAACACTATGCATAATAGAATATAATATATTCTATTTATAGAATAACTTTATAAAAGTATTTTGTTTTATATAAAAAGTTTTTCTGTTTTATTACATTAATAATACCAATAAAACAAAACTGGGTGACTTATCACATAAGCATCAATAATTAATACCGTGTTATTTACCAAAATAGAAAAAAAAAATTGAATACTTTTATTTCAAAAAATTCGGGGTCTCACAATCACCCCTCCTTATGAAATTTCGCCCTCAAAATTTATGTACGTACCTGATATTTGAAGAGATGAGAATACCTTGCTTTCATTTCGGATTGTACCTTCCCGGTTATATCCTCTGTATCATAATTTTTCCATTGCTCATCTCCTGTATTTCAGATATCATTCTAGAATATATCTTCAAAACAAAGGTTAATTGACATATCACAATTTGTCAACTTATCAAGTAAACAATTTCAAATTTTAGGTAAGTCACACACTAAGCGAAGTATATAACTCGCCTCTCCTCCTAGTTCTAGACTCTTATCTCCGCACGTGATTATATCCCTAAGCTCGATACCAAATGTGACACCCCCAAAATTAGGTATACATCACCCATTCCGAGTCACCAGATACATGGTACAAAATTCAAATACAACTTCATTTATATTAAATTGTTGAAATGTCAGATATAGAATACTTACCACGCTTAATCGTGAGTTTTAATACAAATGTATGTAACTCTTATGGTGCCTCGACCACAACCTTACAATGGTACTTTACATAAAAGTATAGTCAAAAAACTATTTTAGAAATTAAAATCTTTGGGAAGTGCTCAAGGAAACCTTCGTACATGGGAGGCCATGCTGCCCAGGTTATAATAGATATCATATGGCCACGTAATTATCCTTGGTCAACCTAATAGACCCCAAAGAAAAATGAGAAGATTACTATCATCTTCTTTCCAATGGTGAGTCTTCTCGACATATAACTATCTCCACTGCTCTCCAAGTGAATATTATATTTCAAATCAACTCCAAGATCATATAGGTAGTGCCCGTAGATATACTCAAGAAGTGGATGCGCATAACCTTGTCTTATGATAACACGAGGTTGTATGTCATTAGACATCTTGTATGATAAGTGGCAAAACACCCTTCCAAAGTTGGGTTCACCTCACCCTATTTGATTAACCAAATATAACTACTAAATGTTGTATAGAATACAACACACTTTTCTATACTGCTTAGGAGAACCTCCACAACTAGAGACCATTGTTCTATTCCCCCGTTATCTCGCCGGCCGAATCTCAAGAACACTCTTACTAACAACACTCTTATTACCTAAAAGGAATTGTGAAGGTAGAAAGGGTGAACACAACTAGCCCAAAGAAAGAATATCATGACTAAAGATAATTAAATTATCAATAGCTTTCATCAATAATAAATCGTAGATTTAGAACATATGGTAGATGATAAAACTTTTCAACCATAGTCATAAATGAACGAAAGCAATCCATTAGAAGAGTCAAATAGACCATAAGGTCTATTATCTTCTATGTTAAAAGTCCACCAATAATGTTTTATCCCCGTGTAACATCAATCAACAATTCCTCGCCCACAATCATGTGAATAACTCATAATCACAATTGTGATTCTAAATTCTCTTCGCACATCCTGTGATTTAAGATAATGGTTTTTCATCACAATCTTCACCGAAACATCTAAAAAATCATGGTTATACCAAATCTCAATTCCTACTCGTAATCATTAAATCATCTTTGCACTATATTTACTACGCCAAAGATATTCATTATTATCACATCCATGAATTAATATTTCATTCACGAGACTTAGCTCAATAAATAATCCACATCATCGAATCATCCTCGCACTACATGTGCCAAGGATATTCTTTAGTATCACGACCACAAATTATCCATGCACCACGGGCCAAAGATAATCGTGTTTTCATCAATGGTCCCGATCATGCCATAAAACAATTCATTTTGCACCTTGGTCAAGAGAATCCATAGCCATAATCATACCAAAAATCGGCCCATCAATGCACTACGGCCAATGAGGACTTTTTCATTAAGATCACAACCACAAATTATCCATGCACTCACGAGCCAAAGATAATCGTGTTTTTATCAACTATCCCCGATCATGCTATAAAACAATTCATCTTTGCACCCTTGGGTCAAGAGAATCCATAGCCATAATCATACCAAAAATTATCCATCAATCCACCACGCCAATGAGGACTTTTTCCACATCATTTTAACATTACGATCATGATGATTATACCGAATAATCCTCGGTCATAATCATACCAAGTCCATCTATGCATTACGTGCCAAAGATGACTTTCAACATAATATAAATATGAGGATGATGACAATATTATAAGAATTAATCAAACTAAATCAAGGATAAATATTAAAGACTTTAAATTTATCAAATATCAATAATAACATTATCAATCACTTAATAAAATCATAATCTAATGTTGTTAATACTATAACAATATTTTAATCACTTCTTAAACTTATAAACAATTTATTTCAATTGTTTACACTTTATCAAATAATGCATTTAATCATTCAAAAATGTCATAATCATAAGATTTCATAATCAATGATCAAATCCCTCATCAAAATCTGCAGATACCCTATATATAGGATTCTCAAGCCATAAAATCCTATTTTTCCAATTTTATTACTTCATATAACATATTTAATTCATTTACTCATAACTAGTTCATTTTCATGAAAAATACCAAATCATTCCCAAAAATATTTCTTTTCTGGGATTTAGCGTAATATAGTCCCATCTTGAACATATATTTTTCTAAATTTTAAAATTCATTTACTATTTTTTTATATGGCTAAAACTCATTTAATATTTAGACATTTATCATAAATTGTACTTTTGTCCAAAAATTCAAATTTACAGGTGGTATACTCTCTGTTATATACATGTACTCCCAAAAAAAATTTCACCAATTTTGAGTTAACCACAAGGAGTTATAAGAGTTTACTTTTAAAATAGTCTTTTCCCATAAAATCCATAACTCTTAATCTATACATCCAAAAATCGCCATTTTGGACACAATTTAGAAAACTCATTAAATTATCATTTCAAATTTTTTCAGAATTTTTGAGGGTCGAAAAAAATTATAAATCCCCCGCGCGTAAACCCCTTTTTAATGAAAAAAATATTATTCGTATGAATACGAAGGATCATTCACCATGCATGTGGTAATCCACATAGACAAAGTTATTCCAATGTAATAATAAAGAATGGAATAATGTATGATTTACCATGCGCATGCGATAGATCGCACTCGACAAAGTTATTCCCAATGTAATAATAAATAATGAAACCAGTCCCGCCAGAAACGCATACGTGCATGATATAATAAATGTAATAATAAATAATGGAACCAGTCCCGAACAGTACGTCGAAAACGCATGCATGTGATATTCCAATGTAATAATAAATAATGGAACCAGTCCAGCATAAACGCACAAACATGATATTCCAAACAGGATAATAAAGAAATGAAATATTAGAAGAATTTCACCATGTATGCAAGAGTTTGCATAACAAAGTTATTCCAACATAATAATAAAGAATGGAATAATGTAAGAATTTCACCAAGTATAGGTAGTTCAGCAGACAAAAGTTATTCCAATGTAATAATAAATAAATAATAATAAAAATTTCACCAAAACGACAATTATATCCCCTACCTTAAAAAGAAAAGTATTCCAACCGGTAGAAAGAAGGAATATACTTGAAGAAAACTTGCACTAATATCCCAAAGCTTTTTTAAACTCTAAAGAAATACGCCAAGATTATAGAAGAAGAACTCTCTCTATAGTTTTTCTCTCTAGAGTTTCAATGAATTCGTAAGAAATAATGAATGAATGAGTTTCTATTTATAGAAAAATGGACCCATAAGTAATTAACTAATCCATGAACTGGTCCGTCCAGATTGATTTACTTTAATCTGACTATCCATATTTAAAGCAAAAATTTTAAATAAAATATAATATATTCTATTTATAATCTAATAAAACTAATAACTTTATAAAAGATTTTACTATGCAAACACTACGCAGCACTATATAAAATACTATGCATAATAATATACAATATATGCACAATAAAATATAGTATATTCTATTTATAGAATAACTTTATAAAAGTATTCGCTTTTATATAAAAAGATTTTAATATGCAAAACACTATGCATAATAGAATATAATATATTCTATTTATAGAATAACTTTATAAAAGTATTTAATTTTATATAAAAGTTTTTCTGTTTTATTACATTAATAATACCAATAAAACAAATAGGGTGACTTATCACATAAGCATCAATAATTAATACCGTGTTATTTACCAAAATAGAAAAAAAAAATTGAATACTTTTATTTCATAAAATTCTTGGGGTCTCACAATCACCCCTCCTTATGAAATTTCGCCTCTAAATTTACGACGCATTCGATATTCAAGAGATGAGAATACCTTGCTTTCATTTTTGGATTGTACCTTCCCTGCTATATCCTCTCAGATCATGATTTTTCCATTGCTCATCTCCGTATTTCAGATATCATTCTAGAATATATCTTCAAAACAAAGGTTAATTGACATATCACAATTTGTCAACTTATCAAGTAAACAATTTCAAATTAGGTAAGTCACACACTAGCTGAAGTATATAACTCTGCTCTCCCTCCTAGTTCTAGACTTATCTCTCCGCCAAATAATTATATCCCTAAGCTCGATACCAAATGTGACGCCCCAAAATTAGGTATACATCACCCATTTCGAGTCACCGATACATGGTACAAAATTCAAATACAACTTCATTTATATTAATCGTTGAAATGTCAGATATAATACTTACCACGCTTAATCGTGAGTTTTAATACAAATGTATGTAAATTCTCATGGTGCCTCGACCACAACCTTACAATGGTATTTTTACATAAAAGTATAGTCAAAAACTATTTTAGAAATTAAAATCTTTGGGAAGTGCTCAAGGAAACCTTCGTACATGGGGAGCCCATGCTCAGGTTATAATAGATATCATATGGCCACGTAATTATCCTTGGTCAACCTAATAGACCCCCAAAGAAAAATGAGAAGATTACTATCATCTTCTTTCCAATGGTGAGTCTTCTCGACATATAACTATCTCCACCGCCTCCAAGTGAATATTATATTTCAAAGAAACTCCAAGATCATATAGGTAGTGCCCGTAGATATATACTCAACAAGTGGATGCGCACAACCTTGTCTTATGATAACACGAGGTTGTATGTCATTAGACATATTGTATGATAGTGGCAAAACACCCTTCCAAAGTTGGGTTCACCTCACCCTATTTGATTCACCAAATATAACTACTAAATGTGTATAGAATACAACACACTTTTCTATACTGCTTTAGGAGAAACTCCATGCCTAGAGACCATCGTTTCTATTCCCCGTTATTCCCGTCGACCCTAAGAACACTTACAAGAACACTCTTATTACCTAAAAGGAATTGTGAAAGCAGTAAAGGGTGAGCACAACTAGCCCAAAGAAAGAATATCATGACTAAAGATAATTAAATTATCAATAGCTTTCATCAATAATAAATCGTAGATTTAGAACATATGGTAGATGATAAAACTTTTCAACCATAGTCACATAATGAACGAAAGCAATCCATTAGAAGAGTCAAATAGACCATAAGGTCTATTATCTTCTATGTTAAAAGTCCACCAATAATGTTTTATCCCTGTAACATCAATCAACAATTCTCGTCCACAATCATATGAATAACTCATAATCACAATTGTGATTCTAAATTCCTCTTCGCACACCTGTGATTTAAGATAATTTTCATCACCTATCTTCACCAAACATCAAAAATCATGGTTATACCAAATCTCAATTCTATAATCATAATCATTAAATCATCTTTGCACTACTACCAAAGATATTCATTATTATCACATCCATGAATTAATATTTCATTCACTATCTTCACAAATTGAGACTTAGCTCAATAAATAATCCACATCATCGAATCATCCCCGCACTATGTGCCAAGGATATTCTTTAAGATCAACGACCACAAATTATCCATGCACCACGGGCCAAAGATAATCGTGTTTTCATCAATGGTCCCGATCATGCCATAAAACAATTCATCTTTGCACCCTCGTCAAGAGAATCCATAGCCATAATCATACCAAAAACTCGTCCATCAATGCACTACGGGCCAATGAGGACTTTTCATTAAGATCACAACCACAAATTATCCATGCACTACGAGCCAAAGATAATCGTGTTTTTATCAACTATTCCGATCATGCTATAAAACAATTCATCTTTGCACCCTTGGTCAAGAGAATCCATAGCCATAATCATACCAAAAATTATCCATCAATGCACTACACGCCAATGAGGACTTTTTCCACATCATTTATAACATTACTATCATGATTATACCTAATAATCCTCGGTCATAATCATACCAAGTCCATCTATGCACTACTACCAAAAGATGACTTTCAACATAAATATAAATATGAGGATGATGACAATATTATAAGCATTAATCAAACTAAATCAAGGATAAATATTAAAGACTTTAAATTTATCCTCAATAATAACCAATGTTATCAATCACTTAATAAAATCATAATCTAATATCATTAATATTATAGCAATATTTTAATCATTTCTTAAACTTATAAACAATTTATTTCAATTGTTTACACTTTATCAAATAATGCATTTAATCATTCAAAATGTCATACTCATAAGATTTCATAATCAATGATCAAATCCTCATCAAAATCTCAGATATACCCTATATATAGGATTCTCAAGCCATAAAATCCTATTTTCCAATTTTATTACTTCACATAACATATTTAGTTCATTTACTCATAACTAGTTCAATTTCATGAAAAATACCAAATCAGTCCCAAAAATATTTCTTTTTTGGGATTTAGCAGAATATAGTCCCATCTTGAACATATATTTTTCTCAAAATTTTTAAAATTCATTTACTATTTTTTATATGGCTAAAACTGCCGAATATTTAGACATTTATCATAAATTGTACTTTTGTCCAAAAATTCAAATTTTTATGGGTATACTCTGTTATATATATGTATGTACTCCAAAAAAAATTTCACCAATTTTGGAGTTAACCACAAGGAGTTATAAGAGTTTACTTTTAAAATAGTCTTTTCCCATAAAATCCATAACTCTTAATCTATACATCCAAAAATTGTCATTTTTGGACACAATTTAGAAAACTCATTAAATTATCATTTCAATTTTTCCAAATTTTTGAGGGGTCAAAAATTATAAATCGCCCTCGCGTAAACCCTTTTTTAATGAAAATACTATTCGTATTTAATACGAAGGATCATTCACCATGCATGTGGTAATCCACATGACAAAGTTATTCCAATGTAATAATAAAGAATGGAATAATGTATGATTCACCATACGCGATGTGATAGATCCCATGAATAATACAAGTTATTCCCAATGTAATAATAAATAATGGAACCAGTCCCACAGAAACGCACATGCATGTGATATTAAACGTAATAATAAATAATGGAACCAGTCCTGCCAAAACGCATGTATGTGATATTCCGATGTAATAATAAATAATGGAATGGAATCCAGGCATAAACGCATGCATGTGATATTTCAACGGGATAATAAAGAACGGAATATTAGAAGAATTTCACCATGTATGCAGACTTTATGATAAACAAAGTTATTCCAACATAATAATAAAGAATGGAATAATGTAAGAATTTCACCAAGTATAGGGAAGTCTCACAGATACAAAAGTTATTCCAATGTAATAATAATAAATAATAATATCCTTCAAAGTACGACAATTATATCCCCTACCTTAAAAAGAAAAGTATTTCAATCGGTAGAGGTAAGAATATACTGAAGAAAACTTGCACTACGCTCAAAGCTTTCTTAAACTCTAAAGAAATACGCCAAGATTATAGAAGAAGAACTCTCTATAGTTTTTCTCTAGAGTTTCAAGTGAATTCGTAAGAAATAATGAATGAATGAGTTTCTATTTATAGAAGAATGGATCGTGATAGTAACTAATCCATGAACGGTCCAGATTGATTTACTTTAATCTGATTTTATCCATATTTAAAGCAAAATCTTTTAAATAAAATATAATATATTCTATTTATAATCTAATAAAACGAATAACTTTATAAAAGATTTTACTATGCAAACACTATGCAGTGCACTATATGCATAATAAAATATATATATATTCTATTTATAGAATAACTTTATAAAAGTAATCGCTTTTATATAAAAAGATTTTAATATGCAAAACACTATGCATAATAGAATATAATATATTCTATTTATAGAATAACTTTATAAAAGTATTTTGTTTTATATAAAAAGTTTTTTGTTTTATTACATTAATAATACCAATAAAAAAAAACCGAAAGTGACTTATCACATAAGCATCAATAATCAATACCGTGTTATTTACCAAAATAGAAAAAAAAATTGAATACTTTTATTTCATAAAATTCGGGGTCTCACAATCACCCCTCCTTATGAAATTTCGCCCTCCAAATTTATGTACGTACCTGATATTTGAGGAGATGAGAATACCTTGCTTTCTTTTTGGATTGTACCTTCCTGGTTATATCCTCCAGATCATGATTTTTTCATTTTTCATCTCTCCCGTATTTCGAGATATCATTCTAGAATATATCTTCAAAACAAAGGTTAATTGACATATCACAATTTGTCAACTTATCAAGTAAACAATTTCACTTAGGTAAGTCACACACTAATAAGTATATAACTCGTCTCTCCCCTCCTAGTTCTAGACTCTTATCTCCGCCAGCGACCATATCCCTAAGCTCTGATACCAAATGTGACACCCCCAAAATTAGGTATACATCAGCCATTCTGAGTCACCAGATAAATGGTACAAAATTCAAATACAACTTCATTTATACAACTGTTGAGTTGTCGTATAGAATACAACCACAGTTAACTGTGAGTTTTAATACAAATATATGTAACTCTTATGGTGCCTCGACCACAACCTTACAATGGTACTTTACATAAAAGTATAGTCAAAAACTATTTTAGAAATTAAAATCTTTGGAAAGTGCTCAAGGAAACCTTCGTACATGGGAGGCCATGCCTCTAGGTTATAATAAATATCATATGGCCACAGAATTATCCTTGGTTGACCCAATAGACCCCAAAGAAAAATGAGAAGATTACTATCATCTTCTTTTCAATGGTGAGTCTTCTCTTGACATATAATTATCTCCACTGTCTCCAAGTGAATATTATATTTCAAAGAAACTCCAAGATCATATAGGTAGTGCCCGTAGATATACTCAACAAGTGGATGCGCACAACCTTGTCTTATGATAACACGAGGTTGTATGTCATTAGACATATTGTATGATAGTGGCAAAACACCCTTCCAAAGTTGGGTTCACCTCACCCTATTTGATTAACCAAATATAACTACTAAATGTTGTATAGAATACAACACACTTTTCTATACTATTTAGGGAGAACCTCCACAGCTAGAGACCATTGTTCTATTCCCCTGTTATTCCCGCTTTCGACACGGAAACACTCTTATTACCTAAAAGGAATTGTGAAGCAGAAAGGGTGAACACAACTAGCCCAGTAAAGAATATCATGACTAAAGATAATTAAATTATCAATAGCTTTCATCAATAATAAATCGGAGATTTAGAACATATGGTAGATAATAAAACTTTTCAACCATAGTTAATTGATGAATGAAAGCAATCCGTTAGAAGAGACAAATAGACCATAAGGTCTATTATCTTTTCTATGTTAAAAGTCCACCAATAATGTTTTATCCCTGTAACATCAATCAACAATTCCCGTCCACGATCATGTGAATAACTCATAATCACAATTGTGATTCTAAATTCCTCTTCGTATTTTCGGGGCGAAGATAATTTTCATCACCTGTCTTCACCTGAAACATCAAAAATCATGGTTATACCAAATCACAATTCCTACTCGTAATCATTAAATCATCTTTGCACTACGGCCAAATATATTCATTATTATCACATCCATTAATTAATATTTCATTGCTGAGACTCAGCTCAATAAATAATCCACATCATCGAATCATCCCTGCACTACAGGCCAAGGATATTCTTTAGTATCACGACCACGAATTATCCATGCACTACGGGCCAAAGATAATCGTGTTTTCATTAATGGTCCTGATCATGCCATAAAACAATTCATCTTTCCACCCTTGGCCGAAGAGAATCCATAGCCATAATCATACCAAAAACTGTCCAACAATGCACTACGGACCAATGAGGACTTTTTCATTAGTATCACAACCACAAATTATCCATGCACTACGAGCCAAAGATAATCGTGTTTTTATCAACCATCCCCGATCATGCTATAAAACAATTCATCTTTGCACCCTTGGCCGAAGAGAATCCATAGCCATAATCATACCAAAAATTATCCATCAATGCACTACGGGCCAATGAGGACTTTTTCCACATCATTTGCAACATTACGATTATGATTATACCGAATAATCCCTGGTCATAATCATACCAAGTCCATCTATGCACTACAGGCCACAGATGACTTTCAACATAATATAAATATGAGGATGATGACAATATTATAAACATTAATCAAACTAAATCAAGGATAAATATTAAAGACTTTAAATTTATCCAGACATTATCAATTACTTAATAAAATCATAATCTAATGTTGTTAATACTATAAAAATATTTTAATCACTTCTTAAACTTATAAACAATTTATTTCAATTGTTTACACTTTATCAAATAATGCATTTAATCATTCAAAAATGTCATACTCATAAGATTTCATAATCAATGATCAAATCCCTCATCAAAATCTGCAGATACCCTATATAGGATTCTCAAGCCATAAAATCCTATTTTTGCCAATTTTATTACTTAACATAACATATTTAATTCATTTACTCATAACTAGTTCATTTTCATGAAAAATACCAAATCAGTCCCAAAAATATTTCTTTTCTGGGATTTAGCAGAATATAGTCTCATCTTGAACATATATTTTTCTCAGAATTTTTAAAATTCATTTACTATTTTTTATATGGCTAAAACTGCCGAATATTTAGACATTTATCATAAATTGTACTTTTGTCCAACAATTCCGAAATTTACAGGGTATACTCCTGTTATATACATGTACTCCTAAAAATAATTTCACCAATTTTGGAGTTAACCACAAGGAGTTATAAGAGTTTACTTTTAAAATAGTCTATTCCCATAAAATCCATAACTCTTAATCTATACACCCAAAAATCGTCATTTTTGGATACAATTTAGAAAACTCGTTAAATTAACATTTCAAATTTTTCCAAAATTTTTGAGGATCAGAAAAATTATAAATCTGCCCCTGGCAGAAACCCCTTTTTAATGAAAATACTATTCGTATGAATACGAAGGATCATTCACCATGCATGTGGTAATCCACATAGACAGGTTATTCCAACAGAATAATAAAGAATGGAATAACAGAAGGATTTACCATACGTGCGATAGACTGCACCGACAAGTTATTCTCAACAGAATAATAAATAATGAAACCGGTCGGCCAGAACGCTTACGCATGGGATATTCGGCGCGAATAATAAATAATGGAACCGGTCGAGGCGAACGCGGATCCGGCGTAAATATGCAGCGACGGGATATTTCGGACAGAATAATAAATAATGGAACTAGGTCCGGCATAAATGCACAAACAAGATATTCCGACGGGATAATTTAGAATGAAATATTAGAAGAATTTCACCATGTATGCGGTACTTTGCATAAACAGGTTATTCCAACATAATAATAAAGAATGGAATAACAGAAGAATTTCACCAAGTATAGGGTAGTCTGCGTATACAGGTTATTCCAACAGAATAATAAATAATAATAATATCCTTCACGAGTACGACAATTATATCCCCTACCTTAAAAAGAAAAGTATTCCGACTGGTAGGGCGGAATATACTTGAAGAAAACTTGCACTTACGCTTCAAAGCTTTCTTAAACTCTAAAGAAATACGCTCAAAATTATAGAAGAAGAACTCTCTATAGTTTCTCTCTCTAGAGTTTCAAATGAATTAAAAGAAATAATGAATGAATGAGTTTCTATTTATAGAAGAATGGGACCGCATAGTAACTAATCCATGAACGGTCAGATTGATTTACTTTTAATCTGACGGTCCATATTTAAAAGCAAAATCATTAAATAAAATATAATATATTCTATTTATAATCTAATAAAGCGAATAACTTTATAAAATATTTTGCTATGCAAACACTATGGAAGTACTACTATGCACAATAAAATATAATATATATTCTATTTATAGAATAACTTTATAAAAGTAATCGATTTTTATAAAAAAGATTTTAATATGCAAAACACTATGCATAATAGAATATAATATATTCTATTTATAGAATAACTTTATAAAAGTATTTTGTTTTATATAAAAGTTTTTCTGCTTTTATTACATTAATAATACCAATAAAACAAAACTGGGTGACTTATCACATAAGCATCAATAATCAATACCAGTGTTATTTACCAAAATAGAAAAAAAATTGAATACTTTTATTTCAAAAATTGTGGGTCTCACAATCACCCTCCTTATGAAATTTCGCCCTCAAAATTTTGTATCGCGTACACGATATTTGAAGAGATGAGAATACCTTGCTTTCTTTTCAGGATTGTACCTTCCGGTTATATCCTCTCGTATCATGATTTTTCCATTGCTCATCTCCTCGTATTTGGATATCATTCTAGAATATATCTTCAAAACAAAGGTTAATTGACATATCACAATTTGTCAACTTATCAAGTAAACAATTTCAAACTTAGGTAAGTCACACATTAGCGATATATAACTTCCTCTCTCCTCCTAGTTCTAGACTCTTATCCGCCAAATGACCATATCCCTAAGCTCGATACCAAATGTGACACCCCAAAAGTAGGTATACATCACCATTCTCGAGTCACCGGATACATGGTACAAAATTCAAATACAACTTCATTTATACAATCGCTTTGAGTTGTCAGATATAATACAACCACGATTAATCTGTGAGTTTTAATACAAATATATGTAACTCTTATGGTGCCTCGACCACAACCTTACAATGGTACTTTACATAAAAGTATAGTCAAAACTATTTTAGAAATTAAAATCTTTGGGAAGTGCTCAAGGAAACCTTCAGACATGGGAGGCCATGCGTCAGGTTATAATAAATATCATATGGTACGAAATTATCCTTGGTTGACCCAATAGACCTCAAAGAAAAATGAGAAGATTACTATCATCTTCTTTTCAATGGTGAGTCTTCTCTTGACATATAACTATCTCCACTGTCTCCAAGTGAATATTATATTTCAAAGAAACTCCAATATCATATAGGTAGTGCCCGTAGATATACTCAACAAGTGGATGCGCACAACCTTGTCTTATGATAACACGAGGTTGTATGTCATTAGACATATTGTATGATAGTGGCAAAACACCCTTCCAAAGTTGGGTTCACCTCACCCTATTTGATTCACCAAATATAACTACTAAATGTTGTATAGAATACAACACACTTTTCTATACTGTTTAGGGAGAACCTCCACAGCTAGAGACCACTGTTATATTCCCCTGTTATTCCCGCTCGACCCGGCAACACTCTTATTACCTAAAAGGAATTGTGAAGCAGAAAGGGTGAACACAACTAGCCCAGTAAAGAATATCATGACTAAAGATAATTAAATTATTAATAGCTTTCATCAATAATAAATCGGAGATTTAGAACATATGGTAGATAATAAAACTTTTCAACCATAGTTGCAGCGGAACGAGCAATCCATTAGAAGAGTCAAATAGACCATAAGGTCTATTATCTTCTCTTTGTTAAAAGTCCTCAAATAATGTTTTATCCCTGTAACATCAATCAACAATTCCCGTCCACGATCATGTGAATAACTCATAATCACAATTGTGATTCTAAATTCCTCTTCGCACTCTGGAATGAAGATAATTTTCAACTTTTTGTCTTCTACTATAACATCAAAAATCATGGTTATACCAAATCACAATTCCTACTCGTAATCATTAAATCATCTTTGCACTACGGCTAACGATATTCATTATTATCACATCCATGAATTAATATTTCATTGCTGAGACTCAGCTCAATAAATAATCCACATCATCAAATCATCCCTGCACTATAGGCCAAGGATATTCTTTAGTATCACGACCACGAATTATCCATGCACTACGGGCCAAAGATAATCGTGTTTTCATCAACGGTCCTGATCAAGCCATAAAACAATTCATCTTTGCACCCTTGGCCGAAGAGAATCCATAGCCATAATCATACCAAAAATTGTCTATCAATGCACTACAGCCGATAAGGACTTTTTCCACATCATTTGCAACATTTACGGTGATTATTATCTTTGAATAATCCTTGTCATAATCATACCAAGTCCATCTATGCACTACAGGCCACAGATGACTTTCAACATAATATAAATATGAGGATGATGACAATATTATAAGCATTAATCAAACTAAACCAAGGATAAATATTAAAGACTTTAAATTTATCCAGACATTATCAATTTCTTAATAAAATCATAATCTAATACTGTTAATACTATAACAATATTTTAATCACTTCTTAAACTTATAAATAATTTATTTCAATTGTTTACACTTTATCAAATAATGCATTTAATCAATCAAAAATGTCATACTCATAAGATTTCATAATCAATGATCAAATCCCTCATCAAAATCTGCATATACCCTATACAGGATTCTCAAGCCATAAAATCATATTTTCCAATTTTATTACTTCATATAACATATTTAATTCATTTACTCATAACTAGTTCATTTTCATGAAAAATACCAAAACAGTCCCAAAAATATTTCTTTTCTTGGATTTAGCATAATATAGTCTCATCTTGAACATATACTTTTCTCAGTATTTTTAAAATTCATTTACTATTTTTCATATGGCTAAAATTGCTGAATATTTAGACATTTATCAAAAATTGTACTTTTGTCCAACAATTCCGAAATTTGCAGGGTATACTCCTGTTATATACATGTACTCCCAATAAAAGTTTCACCATTTTTGGAGTTAACCCCAAGGAGTTATAAGAGTTTACTTTTAAAATAGTCTTTTTCCATAAAATCCATAACTCTTAATATATACATCCAAAAATCGCCATTTTTGGACACAATTTAGAAAACTCATTATATTATCATTTCAAATTTTTCCAGAATTTTTGAGGGTCAGAAAAATTACTTAATCTTTCCTGCGCGAAACCCTTTTTAATGAAAATACTATTCGTATGAATACGAAAGATCATTCACCATGCATGTGGTAATCCACATAGATAGGTTATTCAACGTAATAATAAAGAATGGAATAATGTAAGGATTCACCATGCGATGCGATAGATCGCAAGACCGAGTGTTATTCCCAATGGAATAATAAATAATGGAACCGGTTAAAAGAACGCATACGAGATAAGATATTAAAGCGAATATTAAATAATGGAATCAGTAAAGGCGAAACCTTACGCACAAGATATTCCGGCGTAAAAATAAATAATGGAACTAGGTTAAAGATAAACGCATGCAGCGAGGATATTCCGGCAGGATAATAATGAACGGAATATTAGAAGAATTTCACCATGTATGCGGTACTTTGCATAAACAAAGTTATTCCAACATAATAATAAAGAATGGAATAATGTAATTATTTCACCAAGTATAGGGTAGTCTCATGATATATGGGTTATTCCAATGAATAATAAATAATAATAATATCCTTCACGAAAGTCGACAATTATATCCCCTACCTTAAAAAGAAAAGTATTCGACCGGTAGAAGCGGGAATATACTTAAAGAAAACTTGCACTACACGCCAAAGCTTTCTTAAACTCTAAAGAAATACGCTCAAGATTATAGAAGAAGAACTCTCTCTATAGTTTCTCTCTCTCTAGAGTTTCAAGTAATTCATAAGAAATAATGAATGAGTGAGTTTCTATTTATAGAAGAATGGAGTGCGATAGTAACTAATCCATTAAAGCGGTCAGTTGATTTACTTTAATCGACGATCCATATTTAAAGCAAAATTTTTAAATAAAATATAATATATTCTATTTATAATCTAATAAAACGAATAACATTATAAAAGATTTTACTATGCAAACACTAAAATGTGCACTATGCAAATACTATGCAAACACTATGCAATACTATGCACAATAAAATATAATATATTCTATTTATAGAATAACTTTATAAAAGTATTACATTTTTTATATAAAAGATTTTACTATGCATAATAGAATATAATATATTCTTTTTATAGAATAACTTTATAAAAGTATTTACATTTTTTTATATAAAAAGTTTTTTATTTTATTACATTAATAATACCAATAAAACAAAACTGGGTGACTTATCACATAAGCATCAATATTCAATACCGTACTATTTACCAAAATAGAAAAAAAAAATTGAATACTTTTATTTCATAAAATTCGAGGTCTCACAATCACCCCTCCTTATGAAATTTCGCCCTCGAAATTTATGTACGTCCCTGATATTCGAAGAGATGAGAATACCTTGCTTTTTTTCGGATTGTACCTTCCCGGTTATATCCTCTGTATCATGATTTTTCCATTGCTCATCTCCTGTATTTCAGATATCATTCTAGAATATATCTTCTTCAAAACAAAGGTTAATTGACATATCACAATTTGTCAACTTATCATGTAAACAATTTCAACTTAGGTAAGTCACACACTAGCAAAGTATATAACTCGTCTCTCCCCTCCTAGTTCTAGACTCTTATCTCCGTCAGCGACCATATCCCTAAGCTCTAATACCAAATGTGACGCCCCCAAAATTAGATATACATCACCCATTCTGAGTCGTCAGATACATGGTACAAAATTCAAATACAACTTCATTTATCTAATCGTTGGTACGTCAGATAGAATACGACCACGATTAATCGTGAGTTTTAATACAAATGTATGTAACTCTAATGGTGCCTCGACCACAACCTTACAATGGTACTTTACATAAAAGTATAGTCAAAAACTGTTTTAGAAATTAAAATCTTTGGAAAGTGCTCAAGGAAACCTTTGTACATAGGAGGCCATGCGTCTAGGTTATAATAGATATCATATGGCCACAGAATTATCCTTGGTTGACCCAATAGACCCCAAAGAAAAACGAAAAGATTACTATCATCTTCTTTCCAATGGTGAGTCTTCTCTTGACATATAATTATCTCCACTGTCTCCAAGTAAATATTATATTTCAAAGAAACTCCAAGATCATATAGGTAGTGCCCGTAGATATACTCAACAAGTGGATGCGCACAACCTTACCTTATGATAACATGAGGTTGTATGTCATTAGACATCTTGTATGATAGTGGCAAAACACCCTTCCAAAGTTGGGTTCACCTCACCCTATTTGATTCACCAAATATAACTACTAAATATTGTATAGAATACAAAACACTTTTCTATACTGTTTAGGGAGAACCTCCACAGCTAGAGACCACTGTTCTATTCCCCTGTTATTCCCGCTCGACCCGGCAACATTCTTATTATCTGAAAGGAATTGTGAAGCAGAAAGGGTGAGCACAACTAGCCCAATAAAGAATATTATGACTAAAAATAATTAAATTATCAATAGCTTTCATCAATAATAAATCAGAGATTTAGAACATATGGTAGATGATAAAACTTTTCAACCATAGTTGCGGTGAACGAAAGCAATCCATTAGAAGAGTCAAATAGACCATAAGGTCTATTATCTTCTCTATGTTAAAAGTCCACCAATAATGTTTTATCCCTGTAACATCAATCAACAATTCCCATCCACGATCATGTGAATAACTCATAATCACAATTGTGATTCTAAATTCCTCTTCGTACCCAGGACGAAGATAATTTTCATCACATGTCTTCACCTGAAACATCAAAAATCATGGTTATACCAAATCACAATTCCTACCCGTAATCATTAAATCATCTTTGCACTACGGCCAAAGATATTCATTATTATCACATCCATGAATTAATATTTCATTGCTGAGACTCAACTCAATAAATAATCCACATCATCGAATCATCCCTTCACTACAGGCCAAGGATATTCTTTAGTATAACGACCACGAATTATCCATGCACTACGGGGAAACGATAATTGTGTTTTCATCAACGGTCCTGATCATGCCATAAAACAATTCATCTTTGCACCCTTGGTCGAAGAGAATCCGTAGCCATAATCATACCAAAAACTGTCTATCAATGCACTACGGACCAATGATGACTTTTCCATTAGTATCACAACCACAAATTATCCTTGCACTACGGGCCAAAGATAATCGTGTTTTTATCAACGGTCCTGATCATGCTATAAAATAATTCATCTTTGTACCCTTGGCCGAAGAGAATCCATAGCCACAATCATACCAAAAATTGTCCATCAATGCACTACACAGCCAATGAGGACTTTTTCCATATCATTTGCAATATTACGGCCATGATTATACCGAATAATCCACGGTCATAATCATACCAAGTCCATCTATGCACTCTGAGCCACGTAGATGACTTTCAACATAATATAAATATGAGGATGATGACAATATTATAAGCATTAATCAAACTAAATCAAGGATAAATATTAAAGACTTTAAATTTATCCAGACATTATCAATTACTTAATAAAATCATAATCTAATACTGTTAATACTATAATAATATTTTAATCACTTCTTAAACTTATAAACAATTTATTTCAATTGTTTACACTTTATCAAATAATGCATTTAATCATTCAAAAATGCCATACTTGTAAGACCCCGAATGTCACAGTTGGTATATATTTGTATCCAAACTCACAGCATATGTGTTGTTGTATTTTGCACGACAATTGTAATATTAAAGTTGTAGTTGTTTTCTGTACCATGTTGTTGGCGACTCATAATAGGTTGGTTGGATTGGACCTATTTTTGGGTTGTTACAATACTCATAAGATTTCATAATCAATGATCAAATCCCTCATCAAAATCTGCATATACCCTATATAGGATTCTCAAGCCATAAAATCCTATTTTCCAATTTTATTACTTCACCTAACATATTTAATTCATTTACTCATAACTAGTTCATTTTCATGAAAAATACCAAATCAGTCCCAAAAATATTTCTTTTTTGGGATTTAGCATAATATAGTCTCATCTTGAACATATATTTTTCTCAGAATTTTTAAAATTCATTTACTATTTTTCATATGGCTAAAATTAGTGAATATTTAGACATTTATCATAAATTGTACTTTTGTCCAATTTATCATAATTTACAGGGTATACTCCTGTTATATACATGTACTCCCAATAAAAATTTCACCAATTTTGGAGTTAACCACAAGGAGTTATAAGAGTTTACTTTTAAAATAGTCTTTTTCCATAAAATCCATAACTCTTAATCTATACATCCAAAAATCGTCATTTTTGAACACAATTTAGAAAACAAATTAAATTATCATTTCAAATTTTTCCAGAATTTTTGAGGGTCAAAAAAATTACGAATCTGCCCCTGAGAAACCCCTTTTTAATGAAAATACTATTCGTATGAATACGAAAGATCATTCACCATGCATGTGGTAATCCACATAGATAGGTTATTCCAATAGAATAATAAAGAATAGAATAACTGAAGGATTCACCATGCGCATGCGATAGATTTGCCAAGACGGAGTTATTTCCAACGAGTAATAATAAATAATGGAACCGGTCGGCGTAAACGCCTTACAGACGTGATATTCCGACGAGAATAATAAATAATTGAACTCAGTCCCAGCCAGAACGCACGCACAACATATTAAACGTAAATATAAATAATGGAACCAGTTAAGATAAACGCATAGGCAGGATATTAAACAGGATAATAAAGAACGGAATATTAGAAGAATTTCACCATGTATGCGGTACTTTGCATAAACAGGTTATTCCAACATAATAATAAAGAATGGAATAATAGAAGAATTTCATCAAGTTTAGGGTAGTCTCACAGATATCTGAGTTATTCCAACGAATAATAAATAATAATAATATCCTTCACGAAGTACGACAATTATATCCCCTACCTTAAAGAGAAAAGTATTAAATTTGGTAGGCGAGAATATACTTGAAGAAAACTTGCACTCACGCTCAAAGCTTTCTTAAACTCTAAAGAAATACGCTCAAGATTATAGAAAAGAACTCTCTATAGTTTCTCTCTCTAGAGTTTAAATAATTCGTAAGAAATAATGAATGAATGAGTTTTATTTATAGAAGAATGGATCTGCATAGTAACTAATCCATGAGCAAATTCAGATTGATTTACTTTAATCGACGGTCCATATTTAAAGCAAAATCTTTTAAATAAAATATAATATATTCTATTTATAATCTAATAAAGCGAATAATATTATAAAAGATTTTACTATGCAAACACTACGAGATACTATACAAGATACTTTATACAACACTATGCACAATAAAATATAATATATTCTATTTATAGAATAACTTTATAAAAGTATTCTGTTTTATATAAAAAGATTTTACTATGCAAAACACTATGCATAATAGAATACTTTATAAAAGTATTATGTTTATATAAAAAGCTTTTCTGTTTTATTACATTAATAATACCAATAAAACAAAACTGGGTGACTTATCACATAAGCATCAATAATCAATACAGTGCTATTTACCAAAAAAAAATTGAATACTTTTATTTCATAAAATTCGGGGTCTCACAATCACCCCTCCTTATGAAATTTCGCCCTCGAAATGTACGTACATACATGATATTCGAAGAGATGAGAATACCTTGCTTTCTTTTTGGATTGTACCTTCCCGGTAATATCCTCTGTATCATGATTTTTCCATTGCTCATCTCTTGTATTTCAGATATCATTCTAAAATATATCTTCAAAATAAAGGTTAATTGACATATCACAATTTGTTAACTTATCAAGTAAACAATTTCAGCTTAGGTAAGTCACACACTAGCAAAGTATATAACTCGTCTCTCCCCTCCTAGTTCTAGACTCTTATCTCCACCAGCGACCATATCCCTAAGCTCTGATACCAAATGTGACGCCCCCAAAATTAGGTATTCATCACCCATTCTGAGTCGCCAAATACATGGTACAAAATTCAAATACAACTTCATTTATACAACTGTTGAGCTGTCGTATATTATACGACCACAGTTAACTGTGAGTTTTAATACAAATGTATGTAACTCTCATGGTGCCTCGACCACAACCTTACAATGGTACTTTACATAAAAGTATAGTCAAAAACTATTTTAGAAATTAAAATCTTTGGAAAGTGCTCAAAGAAACCTTCGTACATAGAAGGCCATGCGTCTAGGTTATAATAGATATCATATGGCCACAAAATTATCCTTGGTTGACCCAATAGACCCCAAAGAAAAACGAGAAGATTACTATCATCTTCTTTCCAATGGTGAGTCTTCTCTTGACATATAACTATCTCCACTGTCTACAAGTTAATATTATATTTCAAAGAAACTCCAAGATCATATAGGTAGTGCCCGTAGATATACTCAACAAGTGGATGTGCATAACCTTGTCTTATGATAACACGAGGTTTTATGTCATTAGACATCTTGTATGATAGTGGCAAAACACCCTTCCAAAGTTGGGTTTACCTCACCCTATTTGATTTACCAAATATAACTACTAAATGTTGTATAGAATACAACACACTTTTCTATACTGTTTAGGGAGAACCTCCACAGCTAGAGACCACTGTTTTATTCCCCCGTTATTCCTTTCAATCTTTACAACACTCTTATTATCTGAAAGGAATTGTGAAGCAGAAAGGGTGAGCACAACTAGCCCAATAAAGAATATTATGACTAAAAATAATTAAATTATCAATAGCTTTCATCAATAATAAATCAGAGATTTAGAACATATGGTAGATGATAAAACTTTTCAACCATAGTTGCAGCGGAACGAGCAATCCATTAGAAGAGTCAAATAGACCATAAGGTCTATTATCTTCTCTATGTTAAAAGTCCACCAATAATGTTTTATCCCTGTAACATCAATCAACAATTCCCATCCACGATCATGTGAATAACTCATAATCACAATTGTGATTCTAAATTCCTCTTCGCACCCAGGACGAAGATAATTTTCATCACATGTCTTCACCTGAAACATCAAAAATCATGGTTATACCAAATCACAATTCCTACTCGTAATCATTAAATCATCTTTGCACTACGACCAAAGATATTCATTATTATCACATCCATGAATTAATATTTCATTGCTGAGACTCAGCTCAATAAATAATCCACATCATCGAATCATCCCTTCACTACAGGCCAAGGATATTCTTTAGTATAACGACCACGAATTATCCATGCACTACGGGGAAACGATAATTGTGTTTTCATCAACGGTCCTGATCATGCCATAAAACAATTCATCTTTGCACCCTTGGTCGAAGAGAATCCGTAGCCATAATCATACCAAAAACTGTCTATCAATGCACTACGGACCAATGATGACTTTTCCATTAGTATCACAACCACAAATTATCCTTGCACTACGGGCCAAAGATAATCGTGTTTTTATCAACGGTCCTGATCATGCTATAAAATAATTCATCTTTGTACCCTTGCCGAAGAGAATCCATAGCCACAATCATACCAAAAATTGTCCATCAATGCACTACGGGCCAATGAGGACTTTTTCCATATCATTTGCAATATTACGGTTATGATTATACCGAATAATCCCTGGTCATAATCATACCAAGTCCATCTATGCACTACAGGCCACAGATGACTTTCAACATAATATAAATATGAGGATGATGACAATATTATAAGCATTAATCAAACTAAATCAAGGATAAATATTAAAGACTTTAAATTTATCCAGACATTATCAATTACTTAATAAAATCATAATCTAATACTGTTAATACTATAACAATATTTTAATCACTTCTTAAACCTATAAACAATTTATTTCAATTGTTTACACTTTATCAAATAATGCATTTAATCATTCAAAAATGTCATACTCATAAGATTTCATAATCAATGATCAAATCCCTCATCAAAATCTGCATATACCCTATCTAGGATTTTCAAGCCATAAAATCATATTTTCCAATTTTATTACTTCACATAACATATTTAATTCATTTACTCATAACTAGTTCATTTTCATGAAAAATACCAAATCAGTCCCAAAAATATTTCTTTTCTGGGATTTAGCATAATATAGTCTCATCTTGAACATATATTTTTCTCAGAATTTTTAAAATTCATTTACAATTTTTCATATGGCTAAAATTGCTGAATATTTAGACATTTATCAAAAATTGTACTTTTGTCCAACAATTCCAAAATTTACAGGGTATACTCCTGTTATATACATGTACTCCCAATAAAAATTTCACCAATTTTGGAGTTAACCACAAGGAGTTATAAGAGTTTACTTTTAAAATAGTCTTTTTCCATAAAATCCATAACTCTTAATCTATACATCCAAAAATCGTCATTTTTGGACACAATTTAGAAAACTCAGTAAATTATTATTTCAAATTTTTCCAGAATTTTTGAGGGTCAGAAAAATTACAAATCTTCCCCTGGCAGAAACCCCTTTTTAATGAAAATACTATTCGTATGAATACGAAAGATCATTCACTATGCATGTGGTAATCCACATAGATAGGTTATTCCAACAGAATAATAAAGAATGGAATAACTGAAGGATTCACCATGCGCGATGCGATAAATCGCACCAAGCGAGTTATTCCCAATGAGAATAATAAATAATGGAACCGTGTCCCGCGAAGCGCTTACATGAGGATATTAAACGAGAATATTAAATAATAGAACCAGGTTAAGCATAAGCATTGCAGTACAAAGATATTAAATGAGAAAAATAAATAATGGAACTAGGTCCGGCATAAACGCATAGACAGGATATTCCGACAAGATAATAAAGAACGGAATATTAGAAGAATTTCACCATGTATGCGGTACTTTGCATAAACAGGTTATTCCAACATAATAATAAAGAATGGAATAACAGAAGAATTTCACCAAGTATAGGGTAGTCTACGTATACAGGTTATTCCAACAGAATAATAAATAATAATAATATCCTTCACGAGTACGACAATTATATCCCCTACCTTAAAAAGAAAAGTATTAATTGGTAGAGGCGGAATATACTTGAAGAAAACTTGCACTACGCTCAAAGCTTTCTTAAACTCTAAAGAAATACGCTCAAGATTATAGAAGAAGAACTCTCTCTATAGTTTCTCTCTCTAGAGTTTCAGCGAATTCGTAAGAAATAATGAATGAATGAGTTTCTATTTATAGAAGAATGGACTGCATAGTAACTAATCCATGAACGGTCCAGATTGATTTACTTTAATCTGACAGTCCATATTTAAAGCAAAATCTTTTAAATAAAATATAATATATTCTATTTATAATCTAATAAAACGAATAACATTATAAAAGATTTTACTATGCAGGCACTATGCAAATACTATGCAGACACTATGCAATACTATGCACAATAAAATATAATATATTCTATTTATATAATAACTTTAGAAAAGTATTCTGTTTTATATAAAAGATTTTACTATGCAAAATACTATGCATAATAGAATATAATATATTCTATTTATAGAATAACTTTATAAAAGTATTCTGTTTTATATAAAAAGCTTTTCTATTTTATTAAATTAATAATACCAATAAAACAAAACTAGGTGACTTATCACATAAGCATCAATAATCAATACCGTGCTATTTACCAAAATAGAAAAAAAAATTGAATACTTTTATTTCATAAAATTCGGGGTCTCATAATCATCCCTCCTTATGAAATTTCGCCCTCGAAATTTATGTACGTCCCTGATATTCGAAGAGATGAGAATACCTTGCTTTCTTTTCGGATTGTACCTTCCCGGTTTTATCCTCTGTACCATAATTTTTCCATTGCTCATCTCCTGTATTTTAGATATCATTCTAGAATATATCTTCAAAACAAAGGTTAATTGACATATCACAATTTGTCAACTTATCAAGTAAACAATTTCAGCTTAGGTAAGTCACACACTAGCGAAGTATATAACTCGTCTCTCCCTCCTAGTTTCTAGACTCTTATCTCGCCAATGACCAAATCCTAAGCTACGATACCAAATGTGACGCCCCCAAAATTAGGTATACATCACCCATTCTGAGTCACCAGATACATGGTACAAAATTCAAATACAACTTCATTTATACAACTGTTGAGCTGTCGTATAGAATACGACCATAGTTAACTGTGAGTTTTAATACAAATATATGCAACTCTCATGGTGCCTCGACCACAACCTTACAATGGTACTTTACATAAAAGTATATTCAAAAACTATTTTAGAAATTAAAATCTTTGGGAAGTGCTCAAGGAAACCTTCGTACATAGGAGGCCATGCGTCTAGGTTATAATAGATATCATATGGCCACAGAATTATCCTTGGTTGACCCAATAGACCCCAAAGAAAAATGAAAAGATTACTATCATTTTCTTTCCAATGGTGAGTCTTCTCTTGACATAAAACTATCTCCACTATCTCCAAGTGAATATTATATTTCAAAGAAACTCCAAGATCATATAGGTAGTGCCCGTAGATATACTCAACAAGTGGATGCGCACAACCTTGTCTTATGATAACACGAGGTTGTATGTCATTAGACATCTTGTATGATAGTGGCAAAACACCCTTCCAAAGTTGGGTTCACCTCACCCTATTTGATTCACCAAATATAACTACTAAATATTGTATAGAATACAACACACTTTTTTATACTGTTTAGGGAGAACCACCACAGCTAGAGACAACTGTTCTATTCCCCTGTTATTCCCGTTTGACCCGGCAACACTCTTACGGCAACACTCTTATTACCTGAAAGGAATTGTGAAGTAGAAAGGGTGAGCACAACTAGCCCAATAAAGAATATCATGACTAAAGATAATTAAATTATCAATAGCTTTCATCAGTAATAAATCAGAGATTTAGAACATATGGTAGATGATAAAGCTTTTCAACCATAGTTGCAGCGGAACGAGCAATCCATTAGAAGAGTCAAATAGACCATAAGGTCTATTATCTTCTCTATGTTAAAAGTCCACCAATAATGTTTTATCCCTGTAACATCAATCAACAATTCCTGTCCACGATCATGTGAATAACTCATAATCACAATTGTGATTCTAAATTCCTCTTCGTACCCAGGACAAAGATAATTTTCATCACCTGTCTTCACCTGAAACATCAAAAATCATGGTTATACCAAATCACAATTCCTACTCGTAATCATTAAATCATCTTTGCACTACGGCCAATGATATTCATTATTATCACATCCATGAATTAATATTTCATTCTTTGAGACCACATTTCGATAAATAATCCACATCATCGAATCATCCCTGCACTACAGGCCAAGGATATTCTTTAGTATCACGACCACAAATTATCCATGCACTACGGGCCAAAGACAATAGTGTTTTCATCAACGGTCCTGATCATGCCATAAAATAATTCATCTTTGCACCCTTGGCCGAAGAGAATCCATAGCCATAATCATACCACAAACTGTCCATCAATGCACTACGGACCAATAAGGACTTTTTCATTAGTATCACAACCACAAATTATCCATGCACTATGGGCCAAAGATAATCGTATTTTTATCAACGGTCCTGATCATGCTATAAAACAATTCATCTTTGCACCCTTGGCCGAAGAGAATCCATAGCCATAATCATTACCAAAAATTGTCCATCAATGCACTACGGGCCAATGAGGAATTTTTCCACATCATTTGCAATATTACGGTCATGATTATACCGAATAATCCCTGGTCATAATCATACCAAGTCCATCTATGCACTACAGGCCACAGATGACTTTCAACATAATATAAATATGAGGATGATGACAATATTATAAGCATTAATCAAACTAAATCAAGGATAAATATTAAAGACTTTAAATTTATCCAGACATTATCAATTACTTAATAAAATCATAACCTAATACTGTTAATACTATAACAATATTTTAATCACTTCTTAAACTTATAAAAAATTTATTTCATTTGTTTACACTTTATCAAATAATGCATTTAATCATTCAAAAATGTCATACTCATAAGATTTCATAATCAATGATCAAATCCTCATCAAAATCTTGCATATACCCTATATAGGATTCTCAAGCCATAAAATCATATTTTCCAATTTTATTACTTCACATAACATATTTAATTCATTTACTCATAACTAGTTCATTTTCATGAAAAATACCAAATCAGTACCAAAAATATTTCTTTTTTGGGATTTAGCATAATATAGTCTCATCTTGAACATATATTTTTCTCAGAATTTTTAAAATTCATTTACTATTTTTCATATGGCTAAAACTGCCGAATATTTAGACATTTATCGTAAATTGTACTTTTGTCCAACAATTCTGAAATTTACAGGGTATACTCCTGTTATATACATGTACTCCCAATAAAAAATTCACCAATTTTGGAGTTAACCACAAGGAGTTATAAGAATAGTCTTTTTCCATAAAATCCATAACTCTTAATCTATACATCCAAAAATCGCCATTTTTTGGACACAATTTAGAAAACTCATTAAATTATCATTTCAAATTTTTCCAGAATTTTTGAGGGTCAGAAATATTACGAATCTGCCCCTGGTAGAAACCCCTTTTTAATGAAAATACTATTCGTATGAATACGAAAGATCATTCACCATGCATGTGGTAATCCACATAGATAGGTTATTCCAATAGAATAATAAAGAATGGAATAACAGAAGGATTCACCATCATGCGATGATAGTGCCAAAGCAGTTATTCCCAAATGAGAATAATAAATAATGGAACCGAGTCCCGTAAACGCTATACAGACGGGATATTAGATAGAATAATAAATAATGGAACTAGGTCCGGCATAAACGCATAGACATGATATTCCGATAGGATAATAAAGAATGGAATATTAGAAGAATTTCACCATGTATGCGGTACTTCGCATAAATAGGTTATTCCAACATAATAATAAAGAATGGAATAACAGAAGAATTTCACCAAGTATAGGGTAGTCTGCGTATACAGGTTATTCCAACAGAATAATAAATATTAATAATAATCTTCACGAGTACGACAATTATATCCCCTACCTTAAAAAGAAAAGTATTCCCATTTGGTAGAAGTAGGAATATATGAAGAAAACTTGCACTATTTCAAAAGCTTTCTTAAACTCTAAAGAAATACACTCAAGATTATAGAAGAAGAAATCTCTATAATTTCTCTCTAGAGTTTCAAATAATTCGTAAGAAATAATGAATGAAGGAGTTTCTATTTATAGAAGAATGGATGCATAGTAACTAATCCATGAAGCGGTCAGATTGATTTACTTTAATCGACGGTCCATATTTAAAGCAAAATCTTTTAAATAAAATATAATATATTCTATTTATAATCTAATAAAACGAATAACTTTATAAAAGATTTTACTATGCAAACACTATGCAGGCACTATGCAAATACTATGCAGACACTATGTGTGAGACCCCAGATTTTATGAATAAAGATTTAATTTTCTCGAAATAATTTTTTTAAATATTATGGTGTGGATTTGATATAATGTTATAGTTGTGGGTAATATTTAAAAATTTTACAAAGTACGCAAGTTGTTATATAATATTCGATTGGTCGGGGAATATTCTTTTTGTCGGAGAATATCCGTACGACGGTACAATCATTGGTGGACCCCACAACAGAATTATTATCGAATTGAGAAAACGACAAAAATACTTTATGAAAATAATGGTGGAAGTTTTACCGTTAACTGTTGAAACACCCAGTGTTAAAAGTACAGTAATACGCGTGGTTGCATAGTAGCACACGGTATTGATTATTGATGCTTACGTGAGAAGTCACTCAGCTATACTCAATTATTGCTACAGTAATTACTGCATCATATCTCTCATATTATTGATTCAATTATTGTCACAGTATCATTTGCATAATATTTATTATTATTAAATCAATAATTAAGATGACAAAGTTATTCATATTATTATTTGCAATATTGATAATGTCTAGAAGTTCTGTCACGGAGAGGTTTGGTCACCTAATTGCGCGCCAATAAGGAGAAATCCTTATCGGAAAGCCCCCTCTTTCCTGGGAATGACCTGGTTGTTAAATATTGTGAGTTATAATATTAATGATGAATAAGTTGTGTTGATTAAAGATGAAATTGATTGTTCCATTGTATTGGGATTATTAGTGTTAGTGGAAATTGACATTTATTTCGATGATAATTGATGTCTGGAGGTTATATTGTTCACTCAGGTATTCAGAGAACTTTTCGTGTCAGAGTACTATTCACGAGTTACTATCCATGAGTTATTATTCACGGGGTACTATTGATTCACATTCGTATACTATTAGGGGTGGTGGTGCAAGATTGATAATACTTGCATGACTAAGTTAAAAATGGAGGTATAGTTGAAGGTACTATACTGTAATTAATTTTTTTCACATGATTATACTATTTATTCACATGATTATACTATTTATTCACATGATTGTACTATTGATTCACATGATTTACTATTAGGGGAGTTGGTGCAAGATTGATAATACTTGCAGGACTAAATTAAAAATGAAAGAAAAGTTGGAGGTATTGTACTGTAATTTTTTTCGAGGCCCAAAACGTGCAATTATCGAAACTATATTTTCCTATAAATAGAAGCTCATTCTTCCTTCATTTCTCACCAATTCACTAAAGCTATAGAGCAATTATTATATAGAGAAATTATAGAGAGAAAGAAGAAAAGTATTCTGCTACTTCACTACTTCTATATCCAGTTTCTTCTAAGGTAGGGAATATTATTTGTTGTACTCGTAGGGAGTATTATTTCTTTCTTTCGTCTTCATGAAGAGAACTTCTGTTATTCCATTCTTTGTTATTATGTCGGAATAACTTTGTCATCTGAAATACCGCATACTTGGTGAAATTCTTACATTATTCCATTCTTTATTATTACGTTGGAATATCCTGTTTTATTCATTCTCTATTTGGACTGGTTCCGTCTTTATTATTACATTGGAATATCACATTCATGCGCTTTTACGCCGGACCGATTAAAATCTTTATTTTCTCGTTGGAATATCATGTATTCTGCGTTTCTACTTGGGACTGGTTAAAATCTTTATTATTCTCATTGGAATATCACGCTCATGCATTTTACGGGACCTAATTCCGTCTTTATTATTACATTTGGAATATCACGTGCTGCATGCATTTTACGCCGGATCTAATTTCATTATTTATTATTCATTGGAATAACTCGCTGCAATGTGATCTATCGCACGCATGGTGATTTCTTTTGTTATTCCATTCTTTATTATACTCGGTTGGTTAAAGTTTTGACTTCTATAATCCATGAAATTAGTGGAATATCCTTGATATTTGCGCTCATCCAAAGATATCTTTTCATGGAAATATTCTTACGAGCATTCTTGAATTTTACTCCACAAAGAAATATCATGTTGACAATTTGGACGTTATTGGTTCCTGGACAAACTAATTCTTGAACTTGTTTTATTGAATTCTTATATCATTGTCATCATCCTCATGTTTATATTTTGTTGAAAGTCATCGGTGGCCTGTAGTGCATAGATGGACTTAGTATGATTATGACTAGGGATTATTCGGTGTAATCATGATCGTAATGTTACAAATGATGTGGTAAAAGTCCTCATTGGCCCGTAGTGCATTGATGGACAGTTATTGGCATGATCATGACCATTAATGAATACACGAATGTCCTTGGCCCGTAGTGCATTGATAATTTATGGTCGTGATACTAAAGAATATCCTTGGCCGTAGTGCAGGGGTGATTCGATGATGTGGATTATTTATTAAGCTGAGTCCCAGCGATAAAAGTGATGAAAAACCTTTTAAATCATAGAAGATAGTATATTTTTTTCTCTACTTGACTCTTCTAATGGATTGCTTATTCCGCTGCAGTTTTTGATCTAAAACTTGTTGTCTATTATATTCTATCAGTTGTTATACTGTTGAAGTCTAACGATAAATTATTCTGCATTATCTTAGACATAACATTTCTTACTGGGCTAGTTGAGCTCACCCTTTTCTTTTACTGTTCTCTTCAGGAAAAGAAAACGTAGATGGGACTAGTCGGGGAACAGAGTGATGGTCCTAGATGTTTGCATTAGTAGTCCTCACTATTCTGTGAAATTGTGTGATAATAATTGTAATGAGGACTCCTTTTGAGTTTGTATACTCTCTAGTAGACAATATTTGTATTCAAACTCACAGTTTATGTTTTGTCATATTGTACACGACAGTTGTATTATTAAGTTGTATTTGAATTATGTACCATGTATCTAGCAACTCAAGATGGGTGATGTATACCGATTTTGGGGGCGTCACACTATGCAACACTATGCACAATAAAATATAATATATTCTATTTATAGAATAACTTTATAAAAGTATTCTGTTTTATATAAAAAGATTTTACTATGCAAAACACTATGCATAATAGAATATAATATATTCTATTTATAGAATAACTTTATAAAAGTATTCTGTTTTATATAAAAAAAATTCTGTTTTATTACATTAATAATACCAATAAAACAAAACTGGGTGACTTATCACATAAGTATCAATAATCAATACCGTGCTATTTACCAAAATAGAAAAAAAATTGAATACTTTTATTTCATAAAATTCGGGGTCTCACAAACGAATATCCTTGGCCGTAGTGCATGGATAATTCGGTGATGTGGATTTTTTATTAAGTTGAGTCTCAGCGATAAAATATTGATAATAAACTTTTAATTCGTAGAAGATAATAGATATCATGCTCTACTTGACTCTTCTAAAATACAGTTGCATGTCTTTGGCCTGTAATGCAAAGATGAACTGTTAATGCATATCTTTGGTCGTAGTGCAAAGATGAATTTATTAGTATGATTATGAACAGGAATTGTGATTTGGTATAACCATGATCTTTGATATTTCAGGTAAAGACAGGTGATGAAAATTATCTTCGTCCAAGGTGCGAAGAGGAATTTAGAACCACAATTATGATTATGAGTTATTCACATGATTGTGGACAGGAACTGTTGATTGATGTTACAGGGATAAAACATTATTGGTGGACTTTTAACATGGAGAAGATAATATACTTTATGGTCTATTTGACTCTTCTAATTGATTGCTCGTTCCGCTGCAACTATGGTTGAAAAGTTTAATCATCTACCATATGTTCTAAATCTCTAATTTATTATTGACGAAGGCTATTGATAATATTATCTTTAGTCATGATATTCTTTACTGGGCTAGTTGTGCTCACCCTTTTGCTTTACACTTCCTTTCAGGTAACAAGAGTGTAGCTGGGTCGAGCAGGGGTAACAAGGGATTAGAACGGTGGTCTATAGCTGTTGAGGTTCTCCGTAAACAGTATGGAAATAATTTAATTGAGAACTTTAGATAAGCGATTGTATTTTATACGTCATTTAATAGTTATATTTTGTGAATCAAATAGGGTGAGGCGAACACAACTTTGGAAGAGTGTTTTGCCACTATCATACAAGATGTCTAATGACATACGACTTCGTGTTATCATAAGACAGGGTTGTGCACATCCACTTGTTGAGTATATCTATGAGCACTACCTGTAAGACCCCGAATTTTATGAAATGAAAGTATTCAATTTTCTTATAATTGTTATTCTATTTATTAAATGGTTAAATTGATAAAAGGTTAAAGTTAATGGTGATATTTGAAAATTTTGCAAAGTAAGCAAGTTGATATAAAATATTCGTTTGGTCGGGGAATATTCTTTTTGTCAGGGAATATCCGTATGACGACACCATCATTGGTGGACCCCATAACGGAATAACTGTGGGAGTTAGAAAGCGACAGAAATATATTTTTATAAAAATAATGGCGAAAGTTTTACCGTTAACTATTGAACTACCGGTGGTAAAAGTACAGTAATACGCGTGGTTGCATAGTAGCACACGGTATTGATTATTGAGCTTACGTAAGAAGCCACTTAGTTTACTCAATTATTGCTACAGTAATTGTTGCATAGTATCTCACGTTATTTGATTCAATTATTGTCATAGTATCATCTGCATAATATTTTATATTATTAAATTAATAATTGAGACAACAAAGTTATTCATATTATTATTTACAATATTAACAATGTCTAGAAAGTTCTGTCGATGAGAGGTTTGGTCATCTAATTGTGCGCCAATAGGGAGAAATCCTTATTGGAAAGCCCCCTCTTTCCTGGGAATGATCTGGTTGTTAAATATTGTGAGTTATAATATTAATGATGAAAAATTGTTGAAGTATTAAGAATGTGTTTATTGAAGATAAGTGAATTACAAAAGTTAGAGGAGAATAATGCAAACTTGGAAAACTTTAGGGGTACCAAAATATAATAAGTTAAATCAATCTAGACCATTGGTGGTGGTTTTAATAGTAAATCAATCTGGATCATTGATGGTGGTTTTAATAGTAAATCAATTTGGACCGTCGGTGGTGGTTTTAATAGTAAATCAATCTGGACCGTCGGTGGTGGTTTTAATAGTAAATCAATCTGGACCGTTGATGGTGGTTTTAAAAGTAATCAATCTGGACCATCGGTGGTGGTTTTAAAAGTAAATCAATCTGGACCGTCGGTTGTGGTTCTAATAGTAATCAATATGAACCGTATGTTCTAATACTAAATCAATCTGGATCGTTCGTGAATAAGTTACTATTTAGTCCATTCTCCTATAAATAGAAGCTTCATTTTTCTTTCATTCTCACCAATTCACTGAGACTCACAAGAGAAACTATAAAGAGAGAAACTATAGAGAGCAAAAAGAAGAGTATTCTGCTACTTCACTATTGTAGTATCAAGTCTTCTACTAAGGTAAGTGATATTATTTGTTGTATTCGTAAGGGATATTATTTCTTTCGTATTCATAAGGAATACTATTTTTTAGTATTCATCCTTTAATATGTCGGAATAACCTGTCTACGCGGATTACGTACCGTATGACGGGTGAAAATCCATTTGTAGTTTCGTATGTTATTTCTTTTCATATTCTTAAATCTAAACTTACTATGGTAAGTATTGATTCTATAATCCCTGAAATTAGTGGGATATCCTTGAAGTTTTACGCTTCATCCAGTATCGTTTAATTGGAATATTGTTCTGAACTTTCTTATTAAATAGCAATATTTTCACCCGGTGTACTATTCACAGGTTACTATTCACCCGGTTACTATTTACTATAATATTATTCCCTCGGGTATTCGAGGCACTTTTCATGTCGGGATACTATTCATGAGTTACTATTCACGGGTTACTATTCACCCAGTTACTATTCACTCAAATATTATTCACTCGGGTATTCGGAACACTTTTCATGCTGGGGTACTATTCACTCGGGTACTATTCATCCGTAGTACTATTCACGATAAAAATTGATTTCTTTTCTGTCCAAGATTATTTTTGATACATGAATATTATTCTTGAATTTTACTCCACAAAGCATTATCATGTTGACAATTTGGATATTTTTAAACTCTGGATAAATTTAAAGTCTTTAATATTAATCCTTGATCTCGTTTGATCGAATTCTTATATCATTATCATCATCCTCATGCTTATATTGTGATGAAAATCATCTTTGGCTTACGTGTATAGATGGACTATTGATTGATATGATTATGACCAGGGATTATTTGGTATAATCATGACCATTGATGATTACATGAATATCCTTGGCCCGTAGTGCATGGATGATTTGATTATGTGGTTTATTTATTTAGCTGAGTCTCAGCGATAAAGTTAATAAAAACCTTTTTAAATCATAGAAGATAATAAATATCATGCTCTACTTGACTCTTCTAATGGATTGCTTGTTCCGCTGCAGTTAAACTTGTTGTTTATTATATTCTATCAGTTTAACATTGTTAAAGGCTAACGATAACTTATTCTACATTATCTTAGTCATAATATTTCTTACTGGGCTAGTTGAGCTCACCCTTTTGCTTTCATTATTCTCTTCAGGAAATGAGAATATAGCCGGGACTAGTCGGGGAACGGAGTGATGGTCCAGATGGCTATTTTAGTAATCCTCATTATTTAGTGTGATAATAAATGTAATGAGGATTGAATTTGAGTTTGGATACTGTCTATGAGACAATATTCATGTAAAAACTCTCAGCTCTAGTTGTATAATTAAGTTTGTATTTGTATTATGTACCACATATTTGGCGACCCAAGATGGGTGATGTATACTTATTTTGGGGGGCGTCACACTACCTATATAATCTTGGAGTTTGGTTGAAATATAATTCTCAATTGGAGACAATGGAGATAATTATATGTCAAGATAAGACTCACCATCGGAAAGAACATGATATCAATCTTCTCATTTTTCTTTGGGGACTATTGGGTCAACTAAGGATAATTCTGTGGGCATATGATATCTATCATAACCTAGACGCATGGCCTCCCATGTACGAAGGTTTCCTTGAGTATTTTCCAAATATTTTAATTTCTAAAATAGTTATTGACTGTACCTTTATGTAAGGTACCATTGTAAGGTGTTGTGGTAAGGCACCACGAGAGTTATATATATTTGTATTAAAACTCACAGTTTAACTGTGATCGTATTCTGCACGACAGTTGTATAAATGGAGTTGTCAGTAGTGTATTTTCTGACAACTCAAGATGGGTGATGTATACCTATTTTGGGGCGTCACATTAACTGTTGAAATACTCGGTGATAAAAGTACGATGAATGCGTGGTTGCATAAAGTGTACGCGGTATTATACAAAGATCTTTGATTATTGATGCTTACGTGAGAAGTCACTTAGTTTTATTCAATTATTGCAACAATAGTTGATGCATAGTATCTCAAAGTATTGATTCAATTATTATCACAGTATCATCTACACAATATTTTATATTATTAAATCAATAAATGTGACGACAAAGTTATTCATATTATTATTTGCATTATTGACAATGTCTAGAAAGTTTTGTCGAGGAAAGGGATTAGGTCATCAAATTGTGCACCAATAAGAAGAAGTCCTTATCGGAAAGCCCCCTCTTTCCTGGGAATGATCTGGTTGTTAATATTGTGAGTTAAAATATTAATGATGAATAATTGTTGAAAGATTAAAAATGTGTTTAGTCAAGTAATTTAAGATTAATAAAAGGGGTTTGTCATGAAGTATTTATTATAAATTTAGCTTATTACATGGACCCCCATTTACTCATTTTTCAAAATAGTCAGTAGAAAGTTATCTCAGTTTTTGTTTTATATTGCATAGTGTTGCATAGTGCTGCATAGTGAAAATCAGAAAAATCAGACGAAACTCATGAAATTTTTCTTCCTGTTCACCCATGAAAATTTCAAATAGTGCCCTACCAATCTCCTATAAATAGGATGCTTAGTTTAGAAATGAAAATCACACCAGAATCAGAGAATTCTTCTTCCATAATATTGAGCGTATTTCTTTTGAGTTTAAGGAAACTTTGAGTGAAGCAAATAGTGCAAGTTTTCTTCAAGAATATCCCCGATATATCGGTCAGAATTACTCTCCTTTTAAGGTAAGAGATATTATTTTCATTCAATATTCGTAAGAAATAATATTTTCTTCCATATTCTGTAATATGTAAGTAATATTATTTCGTTTCATAGTCCTAATCTATACTTATTTTGATAAGTATTGCTTCTATACTCTTTGAAATTAGTAGAATATCCTTGAAATTTGCGCTTCATCTAGTATCGTTCCACTGAAATAATTTTCTGAACATTCTTGTTAAATTTTAACCTTTACATGCCAGAGTACTATTCATGGGCACTATTCATACATACGGCACTATTCATATGGTACAATTTGTACATACGGTACTATTCATGGGGTACTATTCACGACAAAAAATTGATTTTTTTGTCCAAGTTATTTTTGATACATGAATATTATTCTTGAATTTTACTCAACAAAGTAGTTATCATGTTGACAATTTAGACATTCTTGAACTCTGGATAAATTGAATTATAAATCTTTAAAATTTATCATTGATCTCACTTGATTGATTTTTTATATCATTGTCATCATCCTCATGTTTATATTGTGGTGAAAGTCATCTTTGGCCCATAGTGCATAGATGGACTATTGATTGGTATGATTATGACCATGAATTATGTATCGGTATAATCATGACCAGTAATGTTACAAATGATGTGGTAAAAGTTCTCATTGGCCCGTAGTGCATTGATGGACAGTTGTTTGGCATGATCATGACCACTGGTGATAATAACGAATATCATTGGCCCGTAGTGCATGGATAATTCGTGGATGTGATAATAATTAATATCCTTCGCCCGTAGTGCATGGATTATTCGTAGATGTGATACTAACGAATATCCTTGGCCCGTAGTGCATGGATAATTCGGTGATGTGGATTATTCATTTTAATGTGTTATAGAGATAAAATATTAATGATGAAATTTTAAATCATAGAAGATAGTAGACATCATACTCTACTTGACTCTTCTAATGGATTGCTTGTTCCGCTGCAGTTAAACTTGTTGTCTATTGTATTCTATCAGTTTTTACACTGTTGAAGGCTAAGGATAATTTATTCTGCATTATCTTAGTCATAATATTCTTTACTGGGCTAGTTGAGCTCACCTTTTCTTTTATTGTTATCTTCAAGAAATGAGAATATAGCTGGGACTAGTCGGGGAATGGAGTGACGGTCCAAGATGGTTACTATAGTAGTCCTCACTATTCTATAAAATAGTGTGAAAATAATTGTAATGAGGACTCCATTTGAGTTTGGATATTGTCTATGAGACAGTATTCGTGTTAAAACTCCCAGCTTACGTTTTTTCGTATTTCACACGACAATTAATAATTGTATAAATTAAGTTTGTATTTAAATTATGTACAATGTATTTGGCGACTCAGAATGGGTTGTGTATACCTATTTTGGGGGCGTCATAGTTGGTATCAAAGCTTAGGGATATGATTTCTGGCGGATATCTGAGGCTAAAACTAGGAGGGGAGAGACGAATAAATCCTTCGCTAGTGTGTCCTACCTAAGCTTATTTGTTATTTAATTGGTCGGTCAGAATATAGGGATAATATGTGGCATGTCACCCTTGTTTTGTGGCAGTGTTTGAGAATGACATCTAAAAATTTTGAGATAAGTAATGGAGCACATGAGACCGTTGAGTCACCGCTAATCAATAACCAGGATAATGTGCATCAAGAAGGCAATAATTCTCATGTAAACAATAACACCAACCAAATGATGAACGATGGGATGTTTAGGAGCTTTCTGTAATTCATGAAACACCAAGAGAGAGAGATTCCTGTTCAAAATGCAGGTGGAATCAATGGAAACTCCCGGCTGGTCACCGCTAAGTAATTCAAGGAGCTGGGACCGCCAGAGTTTTTGGGAAAGCCAGAGCCACTTAAGGCAGAGACGTGGATTAAGCAGATCACCAAGATATTTGATGTCTTGGGATTCTCTGAAGAGAAAAAGGTTCCCTTTGCCACCTTCATATTGCGAGGAGAGGCAGATTACTGGTGGTAATCTGTAAAACGTACTCATCTTTCTGCACTAAAGATGTCTTGGGAGAAGTTCCAAGAATTGTTCAACGACAAGTACTTTCCTGAAAGTGTTCGTCACATGAAAGAGGTAGAATTTATCAAGCTGGAACAAAATAATATGACCGAATCGTAATACAAGGCTAAGTTTACGGAGTTATCCCGGTTTGCATCTCATTTGGTAGATAATACGGAGCGTATGACGTGAATGTTTCTACGAGGTTTGAAACCCAAAAATTTTCAATAACTCATTTCTCACAAATTGTGTTTGTATTTAGATGTTGTGAATATGGCTCGGTTATTGGAGCACGATAATGTGTCAGCCCAACAAAAAGATAGTAGCCAGCAAAATGATAATAGTCATACCAGTGGTAGCAGTCATCGAAGTGGTGACAACAAACGTGGAGGAAATTATCATGCCAAAAATGGTAACCACTTCGGTGGTAATCCTAGCCAAGATAAAGAAGAAATAAGTCTAGTGGAAATTTTAAAAAGAGGAGATTCAATAATGATGGAAACACAAAGCAAAGACCAAAGACCAATTTTAGGAAGGAGAACGACCACCGTCAGATGTATACTCTGAATCTTGTGAGATGAGGGACACATCACCCAAAGCGCAGACGTAAGAACCCAAAAGCGTGTTTCAATTGCGGAAGAGAAGGTCACCTAGCTCAATTTTATCGTGTAGTGAAGTCAAGTCTAGCTGGGAAGGTGACACCAACTGTCGTCCCAGACAAGTCAAAGCCGGTAGTTCAAGGGAGAGCGTTTGTCGTGACCTCCCAAAAAGATAGGAACCCGAACGAAGTTATCACGGGTAAGCTAATCATAAACTCTTGCGAAGTCTATACCTTAATTGATACCGGTTATACCCATTCTTTATTTCACCTACTTGCGCTCAACGTTTAAATTTGACTCCAGAAAAATTAGACTTTGACTTATCTGTTGAAACTCCATTGGGAGAAACCTTCATTACATCCAATGTTTATAAATCTTTTTTCATTTAAATCGGCACTATCACATTACCTGTAGATCTCATCTCTTTGAAAATACTTGCATTTGATGTGCTTTTAGGGATTGATTGGTTAACTACGCATCATGCTAAACTTGATTGTTTTCATAAGGTTGTTAGCTTTCATATTTCTAACCAACCAGTTATGCGAATTCAAGCAACCAAACCACTAATGTCAATCACTGTCATATCAAGCCATAAAGTCATTCGTTTATTAAAAAACGAATGTCAAGCTTTTTTAGCCCATGTCACGAATTTAAACAAAAATACGTCAGATTTGAATAATATTTCTATTGTTAGTAAATTTCCTGACGTATTCCCTAAAGAACTTCATGGCCTACCCCCAGAGCATGAAATTGAATTTTGTATTGACCTTGAACCCGGTACAAAACCCATTTCCAAAACCCCATATCGAATGGCTCCTATTGAACTTCAGGAGTTAAAAACTCAACTGCAGGAACTATTAGACATCGGTTTCATTTGTCCTAGTACGTCTCCTTGGGGTGCTCCTGTTTTATTCGTAAGGAAGAAAGATGGGAGTATGCGACTTTGCATTGATTATCATGAGTTGAATCATGATCTTTTCAAAAATTGATCTTCGTTCCGAATATCATCAGTTAAAGATTAAAACTGATGACATTCCAAAGACTGCTTTCAGAACTCGGTACAGGGATTACGAATTCCTAATCATGTATTTTGGATTAACTAATGCTACTGTTGCCTTCATGGATATGATGAACCGAGTATTCAAGAAATATTTGGATTATTTTTTGGTTGTCTTTATTAATGACATCCTTATATACTCCAAAAGCCGTGAAGATCATGAGCAACACTAGAGGCTGATACTCCAAAAGCTTCGTGAAAACAAGTTATATGCCAAGTTGAAGAAATATGAGTTCTGGCTTGAGAATGTAGCATTCCTTGGGAACATGATATCAAATCATGGAATATCGGTTGACCCGGCGAAGATTGAAGTAATAGAAAGTTGGAGCAACCTAAGTCAATAACTGAAGTACGTAGCTTTCTGGGCTTAGCTGGTTATTATCGGAGATTCTTGGAAGAATTTTCTCGAATCACCACTCCGTTAACTCAGATGACTCGAAAAGATACAAAATTTGGTTGGAGCGAGGAATGTGAGAAGAGTTTTTAAGAACTCAAGAGAAGACTCATTTCAGAACCTGTTCTGACAATACCATCAGGTTCGAAGGGATTTGTCATCTACAGTGATGCTTCAAGCAGAGGTTTAGGATGTGTTCTCATGCAATATGGGAAAGTCAAAGCACATGCCAAACGACAACTCAAAGAATATAAGAGGAATTATCCTAATCATGATCTAGAGTTGGCAGCAATCGTTTTTGCGCTAAAGATCTAGAGACATTACATGTATGGAGAGAAAGTGGAGATCTATACAGATCAATAAATCCTCAAATATTTCTTCACCCAAAAGGAACTCAACATGCGGCAATGACGTTGGCTCGAGCTGTTGAAAGATTACGATCATACCATTCAATACCATCTTGGAAAAGCAAATGTGGTAGCTGACGCGTTGAGTAGAAGATCATATGCGGGTATGAGTGCAATATTATCAACGCAAAGGCCCATTTTGTATGACTTACGAAGGATGGAGATAGAGTTAAAGACTTTAGGGACCCATGTAATGATGTCAAATATACGAGTAGAACCGAATTTAATCGATAAAGTTAAAGTTTCTCAAGCTACAGACTTGGAGCTGATGTGTATGAGGAAGAAAGTGCAAGAATGTGCTCTTCCAGAAGCAAGAATCGACGAAGAAGGAATACTTTAAGTCAACTCCAAACTTTGTGTTCCTAACAACTCTGATTTGAAGTATAAAATCATGATGGAGGCACACAACACACCGTTTGCAATCCATCCTGGAAGTACCAAAATGTATCGTGATCTTCAACATACATTTTGGTGGAGCAATATGAAGAGAGAGATAACGGAGTTTATCTTAAGGTGTTTAACTTGTCAACGTATCAAGGCGGAGCATTAAGTACCAAAAGGTCCATTGCAACCACTTGAAATTCCAGAATGGAAGTGGGAGCACATTAACATGGATTTCGTTACTGGTCTTCCAAAGGTTTCTCAAGGCATAGATGCAATTTGGGTCATTGTCGAAAGATTAACCAAGTCTGCACATTTCTTACCTATACGAGAAACATATCACTTGAACATCTTGTTCGTATATACATAAATGAGATTGTAACACTGCATGGTATGCCAGTATCCATAGTTTCTCATCGAGATCCAAGATTCAATTCATGATTTGGGGTTAGTTTGCAAAAAGCTACGGATTTACGATTCAGTTTGGCATATCATCCTTAGACGGACGGGCAGTCGGAGAGGACTATTCAAACTCTTGAAGATCTATTAAGACTCTGTGTCCTAAACTTCAAAGAGAGTTGGCACAAGACCTTGCCAGTAGTGGAATTCTCCTATAACAACAGTTATCAAACAAGTATAGGCATGGCTCCGTTCGAGGTGTTGTATGGATGCAAGTGTTGTTCTCTAGTATGCTGGGACGAGGTGGGTAAAGCAATGTTGTTGGGACCAGAATTTTTACGTATAACTACGAAAAAGATTCAAATGATCCGGCAACGTATACAAACCTCACAAGATCGATAAAAGAGTTATGTTGATCTTCATCGAAGAGACATAGAATTCAATGTTGGAGATCATATATTATTATGTGTTGCTCCATGGAAAGGAGTTATGAGATTTGGGAAGAAAGAAAAGCTCAATCCTCGATTTATTGGTCCATTTGAAATCCTCGATCGAGTAGGAACTGTGGCCTATAGACTCGTCTTACCTCCAATTATATCTCGTGTTCATAATATTTTTCACATATCTATGTTACGTAAATATGTGGAAGACCCGAACCACATTATTGAATTAGAACCAGATGAGATAACGGAAGATTTAACATATGAAGAGGTACCTATTAAAATCTTGGATAAGAAGGAACATATTCTACGCTCAAAGGTTATACCTCAGTCAAAGTTTTGTGGAGAAACCACGATATTGAGGAAATAACATGGGAGTTAGAATCTGAAATAAATACCTCACCTCTTCGACATACCAGGTACGTACATCAATTTCGAGGATGAAATTTTATAAGAAGGGGAGGTTGTAAGACCCCAACTTTTATGAATAAAGATTTAATTTTCTCTAAATGTTATTTTGAATAATAAGGTTGCATAGTGCTACATAGTTCTGCATAGTGAAAATCAGAAAAATCAAACAAAACCCGTGAAATTTTTCTTCATGTTCACCCGTGAAAATTTCAAATAGTGTCATGCCATTCTCCTATAAATAGGATGCTTAGTTTAGAAATGAAAATCACACCAGAATCAGAAAATTCTTCTTCTATAAAATTAAGAGTATTTCTTTTGAATTTAAGGAAACTTTGAGTGAAGCAAATAGTGCAAGTTTTCTTCAAAAATATCTCCGCTATACCAGTCAGATTTACTCTCCTTTTAAGGTAAGAGGTATTATTTTCATTCAATATTCATAAGAAATAATATTTTCTTCCATACTCTGTAGTATGTAAGTAATATTATTTCGTTTCATATTTCTAAATCTACACTTATTTTGATAAGTATTGCTACTATACTCCTTGAAATTTGTGTTTCATCTAGTATTGTTCCACTGAAATATTTTTCTGAACATTCTTGTTAAATTTTAACCTTTTTCATGACGGAGTACTATTCGTGGGCACTATTCATACATACGATACTATTCATGGGGTACTATTCACTCGAGTATTATTCACCCGGGATACTATTTACGATAAAAATTGATTTCTTTTCTGTCCAAATTATTTTTGATACATGAATATTATTCTTAAAAATTACTCTACAAAGTAGTTATCATGTTGACAATTTGGACATTCTTGAAATCTGGATAAATTGAATTATAAATCTTTAATATTTATCCTTGAACTCACTTAATTGATTTCTTATATCATTGTCATCATCCTCATGCTTATATTGTGGTGAAAGTCATCTTTGGCCCGTAGTGCATAGATGGACTATTGATTGGTATGATTATGACCATGAATTATGTATCGGTATAATCATGACCTATAATGTTACAAATAATGTGGTAAAAATTCTCATTGGCCCGTAGTGCATTGATGGACAGTTGTTTGGCATGATCATGACCACTGGTGATAATAGCAAATATCATTAACCTGTAGTGCATGGATAATTCGTGGATGTGATAATAACGAATATCTTTGGCCCTTAGTGCATGGATAATTTGTGGATGTGAAACTAACGAATATCCTTGGCCCGTAGTGCATGGAAAATTCGGTGATGTGGATTATTTATTGAAATGTGTTACAGAGATAAAATATTGATGATGAACTTTTAAATCATAGAAGATAGTAGACATCATACTCTACTTGACTCTTTTAATGGATTGCTTGTTTCGCTGCAGTTAAACTTGTTTTCTAGTATTCTATCAGTTTTTACATTGTTGAAGGTTAAGGATAATTTATTCTACATTATCTTAGTCATAATATTCTTTACTAGGCTAGTTGAGCTCACCCTTTCTTTCATTGTTCTCTTCAGGAAATGAAAATATAGCTGAGACTAGTCGGGGAATGGAGTGATGGTCCAAGATGGTTACTATAGTAGTCCTCACTATTCTATAAAATAGTGTAAAAATAATTGTAATGAGGACTCCATTTGAGTTTGGATATTGTCTACGAGACAATATTTGTGTTAAAACTCTCAGCTTACGTTTTGTCGTATTTCACACGACAATTGATAATTGTATAAATTAAGTTTGTATTTAAATTATGTACCATGTATTTGGCGACTCAGAATGGGTTGTGTATACCTATTTTGGGGGCGTCACAATTATTAGTAGCTATGGAAATTTAAGGCATCATAAACGTGGAGGTTATACAAATTATCAAGAAGTTGAGGCATTAAAAATAACCACGTCAAGATCATAAAAGAGACGAACTCTTCATCAAAAAAGCATGCAATAGAAAAACAACTATTTTTCAGAGTTATATTCTAATAGTAGAATTAGACACCTGTCGGGCGCATCGCCAAGATGTTTTTTAATTAAGGTAGGAGTAGACTAATTAAAATCTTTGTAAATAATTTTTTGTCCTATATACTGAAATTGTCGTAATTGGAAAAAATTTTAATCTCGTGCTACTAAAATTTATACTTGTGTAACTATTGTGATTGTACCAATCGTTCTATGTTTCAAGAAGTCATTGAGTCTAAAGCATAGATCGAACACATAATTACTTTATCCTTAATTAAAAAAATAATTATCGAATAGTTTATTGTCTAAAATAACTTCAGAATTAAAATGTATAGGCTACTCAAATACATTCTACTTTGAGAAATAGGTTAAAACTCTTCGTGTATAGGTATTTTCTTTCTATTGTAAGTTTCTTTTAAAACTCAAAAAAGTTGAAGATCATAGAGGGACTACACATAAATTTTAAATCGTAGTGTGAATTTAGAGAGAAAATCTGAAGAAACAAATGCAAAAGAGATCTGAACCCTAAGATTGTAGAGCTTTAACTAAGAAACAAGATATAGTAGAGTAAAATTGTAGAGTTTCATGCTCATAGAGCTTCAAGTTCGCAATGCTAGTTCATAGAGAGAGATTTGAATCTTTAGCTAGTTCCTTGAGCTGATTTGTAGACCAGAAAGACATACAATTTGTTCGTAAAGATCAAGTGTGACGTCCCAAATTCGGGTCTACACCACCTAAATTTGAGTCACCAAAATCAATTATTAAAATGCTGTGAAAATACGACAACACACAAACTTTAAGTTCTCAATAAAACTATTGTCGCACTATTTTACAATGAATTGTGGACTACTACAACTACTACCTCAGACCATCACTCAATGCCCCTACTCTTCCCGCTTGACCCAACTACACTCTTATTTCTACAAATAACTGCAGCGGAATGAGCAATCCATTAGAAGAGTCAATTAGATCATAATGTCTACTATCTTCTCCAAATGAAAAATGCACCATCAAGATTTCATCAACTGTTACATCAATGGTCATGATCATGTCAATCAACAATTCGTGATCATAATCACGTCAATTAACAGTTCCTCTTTGCACATAGTTCAAAGAGAATTTTCACCACGTGTCTTTGCCACACAGGCTAAAGACACCCAACAATCATAAAGTCTATGCACCTAAGCCAAAGACATTCATAATAACTTAGTCTTGATGATTATTACAAATAACAATGATATGAATGATGAACATAAATAATCAGAATACTAAGAAAAAGAATAAACATTAGAGATTATCAATTTAATTTGTCCAGAGTCCAATAATGTCGAAATTATCAACATGATATCAAGAATATTGATTCAAGTTTAGGAATAATATATAAGGTTCAAATTTCAAATATAACGATTAAATTTCAACTGCAAACCACATCAACTGCAGACATGTAAAAAAAAATTTCTTATTTGGCACGGATCATCCCATGTGACCTTCATTATGTGGAAATGGAGGAAAAAATTTATGAAGAAAATGAAAGATTTATTCTAAATAAAACAACATATGTCAATTAATTAAACAAAAAAATAGTAAAAGTCAAAATAAAAAAAAAGATCCAAAAAATAGCATATATCATTTAATCAAAACAAAAACGGAAGTACTAAAATTCAAAATAAAAACACATAATAGATTTACAGAATTTAATCCCTCATTCAAATGTGTTGCAAATGATAAGGACTCTAATGTTGTTGACCTCTCAAATTTCTTCCATTTATCCATCACAAATAAAAATATCAAATTTTATCAAATTCAGATCTAGATCCATCTAGATTTACGTGTTCTCTAGCTTGATTTCACTTAGAAACTCTTCGCGGAGAGGGGCGACGGAGGCAGAGGTTGAGGCAGTGGTTAGGAGGCAAAGCAGGCAAGTGGCAAGTGTATTAATCGAAGTTAAGGTTTGGATTTGGGTGGACGATCAAGCCATTAATTTATTTGTTTCCATCTATAGCCAACATCACAACACAAAACACTCTCAGCCGCCAAAACTCAATCGCCGCCACAAATGTGGTTAAACCGGCAAAGCCCATCCTCCCTACATCAAAGCTCTTGATCCTTCTAACCACTATTGCTAGTTCTTCGTCATCGTCATCGTCATCGTCATCGTCATTGTCATTGTCATCGATAACTTCATCCTTGAAATCGTTCGGGTCAGTCGATATATAGTGTATCAAACCATCTTCTTCCTACATCAGATTAATAAACTCATATTACTAATTGGATGTCATTTTTGAATTTTTCTTTATTATTTGAATTGGACGTATATGTGTGTGGTTTATTTGGGATTTAGGTAGCTATTAAATTGGATATGTTGAGACGTTTTTGAGAAGTTTTGTGAATAAAAAAATTTTAGTTTTCTTTTTCGGAAATAAAAATGAACCATGGGTTCATTAATTTTTTTTAGATTAATTAATTTTCAATTGCTTAAGTTAGATTATAATTCAAGTGAATTATGTTTTATTTAGTTAATTATTACGTGTATTGGTAATTTATTATAGGCATGTGTGTGTTTTTGGTGTGTGTTTTTGGTGTGTGTGTGTACGTGTGTGTTTGAATTTGTATGTTTGTTCTTTGTTTGTTAGTGTGTGTTCTTGACATATTTACCCTCAAATGATTAATAATTGTGAAAAAAATATTAGAAATAATTTTGTTAACTACGCATAAGCATGTTTATGTCTAGTATTCAATTTATATTGAAACAATTAAGCCACGTAAGTGCCACGTCAAAGTTCTGTTAAAACTTTAATAGTGAAGACGGAATTAGAAATTTTTGTTAGTAAAATATAGTTAGTTGACTGTAAGTTGACCTAAAGTAAAGTGAGAAAAAAACATTTATCCCTACTTTTTAATGCTAATTTCTGTAAGTGTAAAAGTCCTGAAAATAAATTTGGTTATGATTGCACTGTTTGAGCTTTGTTTGAGTTGTAAATGTTAGTAGATATGACTGTGGTGAGTACATATATTTTATCAGATTATTGGTAAATATAAATAAAAGAGTAATGTGAAGACTACCCTTAATTTAGTAATAATTAATAAATATTAACTAAGGGTTTCATGGACTTTATTATTAGGTCAATACCATATCGACATGTGGCATATATTAAACTGAAGTATCTAAGAAATGGAGCGGTTGAGAGTTTCAATCATCAATATTAGCATCGATGGAAGTTAAATGCATCATAAATTTGGAGGTTATACAAATTATCAGGAAGTTGTGGGATTAAAAATAACAACATCGAGATCAGAAAAGGGGTGCACTCTTCATCAACTAAACATTCAATAGAAAAAACAACTACTTTTAGAGTTGTATTCTAATATTAGAATTAGACACATGTCGGGCGCATCGCCAAGATATGTTGTAATTAAGGTAGGAGTAGCCTAATTGTAATCTTTGTAAACAATTTTTGGTCCCGTATATTGAAATTGTCGTAATTGCAAACAGTTTTTAATATCGTGCTACTAAAAATTATAATTGTGTAACTATTGTGATTGTACCAATCGTTCTGTGTGTCAAAAAGTCCTTGAGTCTAAAGTATAGATCAAATACACAATTAATTCATCCTTAATTAACAATTTTTTATCAAATCGTTTATTGTCTAAAATAACTTCAAAATGACTTCAGAATTAAAATGTATAGGCTACTTAGATTCATTCTACTTAGAGAAATAGCTTAAAACTCTTCATGTATAGGTATTTTTTTCCATGTTGTAAGTTTTTTTTAAACTTGAAAAAATTGAAGATCATAGAAGGACTACACATAAATGTCAAATCGCAGTATGAATTCAAAGAGAAAATATGAAGAAAAAAATGCAAAAGAGATTTGAACCTTAAGATTGTAGAGCTTTGACTAAGAACCAAGATAGTAAAGTAAAATTGTAGAGTTTCATGCTCATAGAGCTTCAAGTTCGCAATGCTAGTTCATAGAGAGATTTTATTTGAACTCTAGCTAGTTCCTTGAGCTGATTTGTAAAGTAGAAAGGCATACAATTTGTTCATACATCTCAAGTGTGACGCCCCAAATTCGGGTCTACACCACCTAAATTTGAGTCACCAAAATTAATTATTACAATTCCGTGAAAATACGGCAACACACATATTTTAAGTACTAAATACAACTATTGTCACACTATTTTACAATGAATTGATGAGGATTACTACAACTACTAGCTCGGACCATCACTCATTCCCCTACTCTTCCTGCTAGACCCAACTACACTCTTATTTTCTAAAAGGATTTTATGAAACAAAATGGTGAGCACAAATAGTCCAATAAAGAATATCATGACTAAGATAACAAAGAATTAATTATCATTAGTCTTTAACAGTGATAAATCAGATATTTAAAAATATATGGTATATAATATAAGTTTTCTACAAATAACTGCAGCGGAATAAATAATCCATTAGAAGAGTCAAATAGATCATAATGTCTACTATTTTCTCTAATTAAAAAATGCACGATCAAGATTTCATCAACTATAACATTAATGGTCATGATCATGCCAATCAAAAGTTCCTAATAATAATCATGTCAATCAACAGTTCTTCTTTGCACACAGGTCAATAAGAACTTTCACCACGTGTCTTTGCCACACATGTTAAAGACACTCAACAATCATAATGTCTTTGTACCCAAACCAAGGACATTAAAAACAACTTAGTCTTGATGATTATTACAAATAACAATGATATGAATGGTGAGCATAAATAATCAAAATAATAAGTTAAAGAATAAAAATTAGAGATTATCAATTTAATTTGTCCAGGGTCCAATAATGTCCAAAATGTCAAAATGATATCAAGAATATTAATTCAAGTTCAGGAATAATATATAAGGTTAAAAGTTCAAATATAACGATTAAATTTCAATATGAAGATCCAGGTCAAAATATATTAGATGAAATACAAACTATTGATGATATTATATTCATTTCAGAAATTTTCACCGTTTAATAATAATGTTGTAGAAACAAATAATAATTTCTTAACATAAATTTAGGAGTATGAAAGAGAATGAAATCTCGTATACCTTAGTATGAGACTATATACTACTTTCTATGTAGTTGATCAATCTAAACAATTCTTGCGCTCTTACTGATATTCACAAATACTTAAGGTAGTCTAGCACACTTAGAGAGAAACGTACACTAAACAATTTTTAGAGAGTGGAAGGAAATATAAGCAAGAAAGTTATGAAACTCTTTATGTTAAGCCCCCTTATTTATTGCAAAAATTTAACCAACAATATCTACCACACATCAATTATCATAGTTTATCCTTAATCACAACTTTTCACTATTTTATTCATCAATTATTCACACCTTTTTAAATTTTTTTCATCAATTATTCACACATTTTTAATATTTTGTTTCATCAATTGTTCACACATTTTCAATCTTTTAATAATTATTAATACATTTTAAATATTTTATTCATCAATTATTCACACTTTTTCAATTATTCATACATTTTTAATTATGCAACAATTATTCACATATTTTCAATTATTCAAACCTTTTCAATTATTTAACAATTAGTGCGTTATTGAATTAATGTATTAATATCACAGATATTAGTGTTCATCAAATAATGAGTTTGTCTAACTACTTAATATCTGTGACTTTTTAATTACATAACTTTTCACTATAACCCTTGCTACGATGACAATTATTAGTTTAATAGTGCAAACGGAGGACTTACTAAGGACGTATGAGGGGTATTTTGGACATTTATCCCATCCACGGTACTAAATTGCAGTATACTGAAGATTAAACTACGGACAGTAGGGGTGAGCATGGTGCGGTTTGAAGCCCAAACCGCGCACAAAACCGCTTAGGTCTGGTTTGACAAATTCAAAATCGCACATGAAATCGCTTGTGATTGGTGCGGTGCAGTTTTGAATCGTGCGGTACGGTTTCATTTGGTGCGGTTTCGGTTTCAAAACCAATTTGAAACATTAAAATTTTATGCAATTTAAATTAATAATTTAGAATCACACAATATTAAAGTTGTAAAAGAGATCAAAGCAAAGGCATCAGAGTTTTTATCCCTCATTCTACACATCCAAAAAGGAAAAACAAGTAGAAAGGAAGAATATTCAGTACTACTTCATCCAACACCGAATTTCAGAAGCATATTCATAATTCAAGAGGGTTGCCTCATGATTTTTCTAATTTAATAACTTCAATTCTTTTTAACCATAAAAGATATATATTGAATCCAAATAATATATATATATATATATATATATATATATATATATATATATATATATATACGATTCGGATCTTAAGCTCACCCTTTATCTAGCTCACCTTGCTCACCCCTTTAGCGACGGTCAGAAAGCTACGATTCGATCTGTCATTATATGTAGAACCGCTCGCCTTAGCTTTTAATGACGGATAACATATAACGATTTTAATTAATCGTCGTCCGATCCGTCGCTAAAGGGGGGGTGAGCAAGGTAAGCTAGATAAGTGGTGAGCTAAAGATCCGGACCGTGTGTGTATATATATATATATATATATATATATATATTGTTAAGTATATATACATATATATTCTTAAGCAGTGTGTAGTCCAATAATTTTTTACAATTAAAGGATAATTGTATGAAATTTGAATGGTGATGGTGTATATCAATACCATCCAAATTCAGAATTAGTAATTTAATTTTCATGGGAGATTCATTACACAAAATTAATTGAAACATCTATCATATAATAGGATTGTATAATTAATTAATTTTAATTAATTAATTTCAAAAACTATACTTTGTTGCATGAATTGTAAATTTGTTAAATCGGTTTAATCAAATCTTGCTTCCCTCGCCCCCCACCCCCCCCCCCTCCACCCCACCCCACCCCACCCCACCCCACCCCACCCCAATCCATCTTCTTGACTTATTTAACCCTAGGTAAGAGTGAAAATAATCTTGAGTTGAGTCAAATAGTACCTTACATAGATTCTACTCGTATTCGGAATACATTTTTGTAATTTTTGCTCAAATTCAAATTTGACTAATTTTATTGTACTCGAGTTCAACTTGACTCATTTTTTCAGTCAAACTACTTGCAAGTATTTGAGACATACACAAATCAAAAGTGAATCATTAATATTATGACAATTTTAAAACATTAAATTAATCAACTATGTATTTCATAATTCAAATAATTACATAAGATTCATAAAATTATATGTTACATTATTATTTTTTAAATTACAAGACCACTTATTACATACTATACTACTAGGTACATTACATCAACTTCAAAAGAAGTTTTCATCATTCTAATACAGCAGCAGCGTACCACTTTACACTTGAACGGAAGAAATGTGATTTCATTAATATTTGAAAAAATCATTTAAATATGGCATTTCTCCCTTTTTTGAGTTCACATTAAGATTAGAGTTCTATTCCAAAATCAAGGTCAGAAAAATAAGACTCTTACCTTTTCAAAATATAGGATCAAATTTTGTTTTTCAAAGTTAATTTTCGATAATTTATAACTCAAACTTTAATTAATTTATTAAACCCTTAAAAATAACAATTTTTAAAATTAGTACCACTATTAGGATAGTTTACGGTTTTTTTAAATTGTATAATTTAAAATTAAAATAATTTATATCAATTTTTAACTTAAAAACATTTTAAATTAATTTCAAAAAATTAATATTGATCTTTTATTTTGAAGCGTAAGGATTAAATAAATAATTTTACTTTTTATAATTGTATAATGATTAATTGAGTATATGAGATATTATAAACGAGTATGGATTATTGAACCTGTATCGAGTATAGATCATTAAGGTAAGGAAGATTCAATCTTCTAAATGAGCAGACGGTAGGCTAATCGTATTTAATTACTCCTTTCGTCCCAGGATAAAAGTCTTTATTACTATTTTAAGTAGTTCCAAGTTAAATTTCTACTTACTTTAAATGATCTATTTTTTTTTACAATAATTTGCCTATAATACCTTTATTATTAATTGTTATATTTCTATTCTCTATGCATATTTATGGAACATCACTAATAATGTGCAGAAAACTATGCAATTAAATGAGAATTTAAATATGGACAATTTTGTCATTTTATTCTCTTTTTTAATATGCGCAAAAAGTTAATCAGAACTTTTATCCTGAAACGGAATGAGTAATATAAATGTCCGAATATCGAATCCTAGTCTCGGTGAATTTTTCGAGTCTATCTCGAAGTAGGTTTTGAACTACTCTTTTCAGTCCTACTTTAAGGACTTAACAAATAGAATAATTAATTTTTTCTTTTGGACTTAAAAATAGAACTGATGTTAATATAATATTTATGTTTTATTACATATTATTAAATAATAGTAATAGCTCATAAAAAAATAATTTTCTTTTGAAACTATCTTACCCAAGTAATAATATATTTCTACACAAATTTGAATAATTATTCTTTTATTTTATTTAATAAAAATAATAGGTCTAAAAATTATCGACAAAAAAACTTTATTAATAACACATTAAAAAAGTACGTGAATAGTTGGTTCAAATGTTTTGGATAATATTGTAGGACACCCCATTGTCATTAAGCACCTCCAATACATAGCCGTGGCTCTAGGCAACAACGGTAACCGTAGTCGTTTGCCATTTCCCAACGATAAGTACGTGTGCTTGCTCTTTTCCATTGTTTCTCTCCAACACATGACTTCCTAAAAATCCTGATGTTTCTAACTTCTCATAAAAGACACAAGGTGTGAGAAGCAATTACAAGCCTCCCTTTAATTACTCCATTTCTTTGATTTGCAATAAGAACACATATAGGATTTTTTTAGTAGACCGCGGTAATATGATGCACAAACCCCGCCAATCAAAAATACCAGACTCGCCAAGCCCATTTGCATTTGATACGGGCATGTCTGTTGCTTTCCACCTTTTCCTCACACCATCATAACTCGATTTGATTAGCGTCACTGATGATATTCCATTTTATGAAAAAAAATAATCCTGGAAATCTACATTTTGGGGGGATTTGTGATGTGAAAATATTATGTAATTGCAAGTGCACATTTTTTAATTGAAAAACTAGTATATACAAGTCGAACCTACATAGACTCAGAGGCGGGACCAGGGGGGTCAAGGGGGGGGAGGGGCATATGACCCCCTGGAATCTCCGGCGGCAAGGGAGAGTTTGGAGGAGGTACTTGGGTTGCTGAGGTGGCGAGGGAGAGTTTGGAGGAGGCTGTGAGCTGCTGACTTTTGGCTGACAGGTGCCCACATGTGTTTCCAAATTTCAAATTGCTGAGGTACAAATTTGGTTGTCACTCGTGGGCTGCTCAATGTGGACTCATTCCGGTTGTTGGGTATGCATTATTATGTAATTAGACTACGCAATTATAATTGTGCAAAATGAATTTAAAAGAAGCACTTCAAACGTTAATAAATAAATTTTTTTATTGATATATTTTGAACCCCCTATAAAAGTGTTCTGGTACCACCACTGCATAGACTAGTTATCTTTTTGAAGATCCATAATTTCATTTCAGGCAAACTAAATATTAAGATGAAGAAATTAACTAAAATTTTTTAAAAAATAACAATAATTAAATTAATTAAAGATAAAAAAACTATAATATAAAGAAAACAATCTAAGAATCAAAATCAATTAAGCAACATTCATAATAAATACTCATATCTCTTTTTCTTCTAATTAAGTCAAACTATGTAACTGGTTACAATGGTACACAATTAGGAATGGAAATAAATCAATCGAAGTGAAAATTAAAGTAAAGACAAATTACAAAAGTGACCCTCTAAGTTGTCACTCAATTTCAATTTGTTTCTTTAATAAAGTTGCAAAATTCTCAATTGAGTTCTTCAAGTGGCCAATTTGATTCAATTGACTCTTCACGTTTTCTTCGACTCAATTGAGATTTTTGCTCTGAATGATTGAATTGAATATGAAATTTGGCATTTGAAGGACTTAATTGAGATTTTTGTAACTTAAATGGAGAATTTAAAATATAATTGAGTGGCAACTTGGAGGGTTGGTTTTGCAATTCAGTATTAAAGTAACTAGATATACCATCTCCCTTAATTCCCTTTTAATTTAGTTAATTTATAATTAATTACGTGGAAAAGCATAAACTATGAACATTTAATGATTAACCATAATTTATCAGAATATTATTGCTCAAACATGGATTATGAGAAGTTCATATATTAACAATAATCTATTAAAATCTCTTAATCAATTTAAAAAGGGTTAAATAATATAGTTTACTACATGAGGTACCACAATATTCATGATTAGGCCCCTAAAGAATTTGAGATTACACTTTATTGCATTAAGTGTCTAATTTGATTTAATTTAGCCTCCAATTTTAGAATCCAGTTAAAATTGGCCAGAATACCCGACCAACCCAAGAATATGTTCGGGTCTTGTATATTTAATACCAGTTGACCGTATAAATATAATGTTTGACTTAATTTAAAAAAGGTAAATAATATCGTATACACGTACGGTATAAATCATTAAGTGCTAAATACAACAAAAAGTTTTTAAAAAATTAAAAATACCAAAAAAAATTAAAGTACATTATAAAAAGAAAAATTAAAATAAATTTAGAAATTACAATAAAAGAATTCAAAACAAAATAATAAATTTTAAAAAATGCAAAATAACAGGGGTAATTAAAGGGCTTCCCCCTTCGTCGGTTACAAAATCATCTTGTTCGCCATTCTGGAGAGAGAAAGTTGGGAAGGGCATACATTTCTAATGAGAGAATGGAGATTTTAGAGAGACAAATTATTTTTTTCTCCATTTCTATTGAGTTTTTAGAGAGAGAAAGTAAGGGTAAAATGGAGTTTGTGGGGAGAAGAGTGAGCAAGAAGAGTTTATAGGGTTTGGAATTTATAAGGGAATGGTGAAATCACACAATTCAAGAAGTTGGTTATTCGAGATCATGTATAAAGATGGGAATTCGAAGGAACTGGAATTCTGACGCAGAATGGAAAGCACAAAAAAATTACCAATGTAAATTCTAAGAACACAGACTGGAATCCACTAGAAAATAATACGATATCAATTGTAAAAGATAATAATCATAAATTAACTATCCAAACCCTAAAACCACAAGCCGGGTTTTATAATTAAAGAATCCTTGTAACTATGGAAATAAACTCCTTATAGGTAACTAATTATTATGGAAAGGAATATTCTCCCTACTTTAACGTTCTTCCCTCACCCTTTTTTCTCAACTTGATACTGATGTTTCAACTTGTCAAGTCTATATTGTGCTTCTTCTAATTCCTCCAAAAGATCATCATATTGGGGCAACAAGTTTTTACGATGACGAACATAAATCTCATTATCAAACCAATCACATTCACTCTTAAGAAAGTCAATATAATCCAATACTTGTTCAATTCTTGCATTTGTAACTTTAGACATCTTCGCTACACAAATTTGTTTTTTTATATTTTTTTATAAACAGAAAATTAGAAGATAGATTCGACTAGTTTTACCTAGTCCCCACGATGAACGAATGGTTGCTTTTAATTCCTCGCCTAAGCAATTTTGATCGTAACCATTCTCCTTCACATCGATATTAGAGTGGGTGCACGCGCTCAACAACCATCAATTCGCAGGCTAGAATCCTTGCTTTGATACCAATTGACGTAGAACGGAAAGCACAAAGAATTTACCAGCGTAAATTCTAAGAACACAGACTTGAGTGCACTAGAAAATAATACGATATCAATTGTAAAAGACAATAATCATGAATTAACTATCCAAACCCTAAACCCACAAGCCGGGTTTTATAGCTAAAGAATCCCTATAACTATGGAAATAAACTCATAATAGGTAACTAATTATTATGGAAAGAAATCTTAATAGGTAAGAACTCAATTACGTAATATTATAAAAGATTTGTTTCTTACTAAAACAATATTAAATACAAAAACAAACCCTATCTAAAATGAGAATAATTAAAATTAATAATATTCAAGCCAGTTCCGATTTTCCCGAAGTCATGTCGCCATTCCTGAAGTCATGACTGTAAGACCTTAACTTTTTATGAATAAAGATTTAATTTTTTTCTAAATGTTATTTTGAATAATAAGGTGTATATTTGATATAATGCTATAATTATGGGTGATATGCGCAAATTTTGTAAGTAAGCAAGTTGTCATAAAATATTCGTTTGGTCGAGAAATATTCTTTTTGCCGAGAAATATTCGTACGATGACACAATCATTAGTGGGCCCCATAATGGAATGACTGTCGGATATAGAAAGCGACAAAAATAACCTTTTTATAAAAATAACGACAAAACTTTTAACGTTAACTGTTGAAATACCGGTGATAAAAGAATAATAATAGGCGTAGTTACACAGTAGCACACGGTATTGTACAATATCTCTGATTATTGATGCTTACGTAAAAGTCACTCAGTTCATTTAATAATTGCCACAATAGTTGCTGCATAATATCTCATTTTATTGACTCAATTATTGTCACAGTATCATATGCATAATATTTTATATTATTAAATCAATAATTGAGACGACATAGTTATTCATATTATTATTTGCATTATTGACAATGTCTAGAAAGTTCTGTCGAGGAAAGAGGTTAGGTTATTTAATTGTGCGCCAATAAGGAGAAATCCTTATCGGAAAACCCCCTCTTTCCTGGGAATGATCTGGTTGTCAATATTGTGAGTTATAATATTAATGATGAATAATTGTTGAAAGATTAAAAATGTGTTGATTGAAGATACGTGATTTATGGTTAAATATTTATTCAGTTTTTGATATAAATAGAGGGGTTATCATGAAGTATTTGTTGTAAGTTTGACTTATTACATGTACCATCACTTACTCATTTTTCAAAACCATCGGTAGAAAGTTATCTTAGTTTTTTTTTATTATTATTATAATAGTAATAAAACAAAAAACTTTTTATATAAAACAAAATACTTTTTATAATATATATAAATTTATTTGTTTTATTAGATTATAATTAGAATATATTATATTTTATATAAAGTTTTTGTTTTATTAGAATATTTTATTGCACTGTGATGAATAGTCAAAATCGGAAATTCTTCGAATTCTTAGCCCGTGAATTTCCTTTACTGTGCGTCCGTGATTATATTTAAATAGTGCCCTACCATTCTCCTATAAATAGGATGCTTAGTTAAGAAATGAAAATCACACCAGAATCAAAAAAAAATTCTTCTATAATATTGTGCGTATTTCTTTTGAGTATAAGAATACTTTAAGTGTAGCAAATAGTGCAAGTTTTTCTCAAGAATATCTCCGCTATACCCGTCAGATTTAGTCTCCTACTAAGGTAAGGGATATTATTTTTGTTCAATATTCGTAAGAAATATTATTTTCTTCCATACTCTATAGTATGTAAGTAATATTATTTCATTTCATATTCTTAAATCTACACTTACTTTGATAATTATTGCTTCTATAATCCCTGAAATTAGTAGAATAACCTTGAGTTTTGCTCTTCATCTAGTATCGTTTTATTGGAATATTGATCTGAACTTTCTTATTAAATTTCAATATTTTCATTCGGGGTACTATTTACGGGGTACTATTCACTAGGAGTACTATTCACGGGGTACTATTCACGACAAAATTGGTTTTTTTCTGACCAAATTATTTTTGATACATTAATATCATTCTTGAATTTTACTCCACAATTAGTTATCATGTTGAAAATTTGGACATTCTTGAACTCTGGAGAAATTGAATTATAAATCTCTAATATTTATCCCTGATCTCACTTGATTGATTCATTATATCATTGTCATCATCCTCATGCTTATATTGTGGTGAAAGTCATCTTTGGCCCGTAGTGCATAGATGGAATGTTGATTGGTATGACTGTAACAACCGAGAAGTTCGGATTTATTGTAAAATAATTTATTTAATTAAATAATGAATAAAATAATATTATATGTTATTATTATGTGTTAGTAAGATGAATCTTGTTCTATAACCTAGATATGTCGGAATGACATAGTATTTTGACTACATGAAGGAATTAAAGTGTTTGAATTTCTAAGACAAAAATAAAAAAAAATCGAGAAATTTTCCGAAAAACATTATTCACGGATTTCTGCTCGGGAATTATTTTTGAACTTCCGAGAAATACGTAACGATAGAATAATAAGGGAAGATGGATTATGTAATAATAATTCATGTATGACAAACGCAGATTTTCGCCTGCGGACTAAATTCGAGAACGTTAGGGAAAATAAATGTTAACTAGTAAACAATGATCGTATGATATGTAGGTATTGTACGAGGTAATGAATACGAGTATGATACGAGGTATTATACGAGTATGTATGACAGTTAGTATAACGTGTATGACAAAAGATTATACGAACTGATATACGAGTTAGTATACAAGAATAATGCGTAGAGAATAACAAAGTTTGATCTTCAAAGGTAATGATCCTAAACCATGATTTCTCCAAAAGAACTTGTATGAAAAGTGATGAGAATGTCAAAGGACTTAAGTTGAATAAGTCATGAATAAGTAATTCATACTTATATAAATGAACAAATGTAAAAACTCATGTGTATAAATGAAAATCTCAAAATGAATCCATTTGGAATCTGTAAAAAACAATAAAATTTAAATCCCAAAAGGAAAAATGTCACGTCAAACATAATAAATACAAACCTCAATTTCAAAATATCCAATAAAATTTAGGAACAAATGTCCATACTTCAATTTAACATAAGGAACTCCACATTTACATAGTCTCTACTAATAAGAAATAAATGCCAAAATAGGCCCAAAACATCCCATTACAAAGTATTAGGAAAATCAAGTCTAATAATAATCTCAAAAGCTAATCTACTCATTTAGATCAAAGGTAGCTCTCATCCCACAAAATCTCGATCACCCCCGACACTGCCGAAAAAGAATACAACAGTGAGCCAATTGCCCAAAAGACGGATATAAAATGCATATATATATATAAATATATATATATATGTAATCAAAGAATCGAATGAACGAACAATTACAACTACTAACCAAAACATGAATATATCGAAAAATTGGTGAGACAAGGTACAAATGATTAACATCACGAACCGACAACTATAGTCAAAAGAATTCCAAACAAAATAAGGTCGAATCAAATGGTTATAAGGTAAAAATTTCACATCGAGCTCAAATACAAATAGATTAAAGGCTAACAAAATACATCGGTATCATGATGTATACAAATCAAATCGGATAGTACGCACGACACATACGTCACTAATCCGCCAAACAAATCGAATCAAATCAAATATTGGGTCGACCCATACGTATCCTGAACAAATATATCAAATGGCCAAAGCTCATACCCAGAGCATACAAAAGGATACGCCGTGGATCGATCACACCGCCATTTTAAGGTGTCATGCCCTTGTGTCAAGAGGACATGTCTGTGGTACCCCCACAGGTGGTTAGCTCAAGTATACCCTAAGGATCAAACTACAAAATGTAAGCCAAAAGGGGTTCAAATCACAAGGCTTACATGACCATATTCAAATGAAATCGAATTATCAAATACAAACATTATTAATTATCACAATATATCAATGATCAAAATAACTCCCTAATGTGAAACAAAAATATACTTAACAATGGTACAAACGAATAAAGTCTCCAAAACATATTGACACGATTAACTAGTTCAAAGAGTACAAATACGAATTCCAATATCAACGCCAAAACGAAACTATCTCAATAATTTTGACAACAAGGAATAATCCTGAGAGGCAATACCAAATTTCTAAACGAATAACAAAACGAACGAATTATATTTAAAAGAGTATCGCTGAAAAAGTACAGAATCCGTACCTTAATATAGTACCAAAATAATTCGTCGAGTCCAAATATCACCCGCTAAACTCCCTCAATCCGATCTAATTATCAAAATAAAATATAATACACATAATTAAATTATGAACTTATACAAATTATATTTTAATAAATTTAATAATTTTTAATATATTATATTTAATTTGTACTCAAAAGATATATTTTAATTATAATAACAATATTATAATATTATTTATTACTTTCCTTTATTAAATTTTCAGTAAATCTATATATATATATATATATATATATATATATATAAATTAGTGAATAAATTATATATATATATATATATATATATATATATATATATATATATATATATATATATATATATATATATATATATATATATATATATATATAATACAATAATCGATATATATTACCCCAATTTAAATACATCTACTTACATGATTGAGCTTCACTTAACATAGATCATGAATACAACAAGAAAATATGCTTTAATAACAAAAGAAATTCTAAAAAATAATTCAACAATTTTTTAGCTTAAAGATCTTGCTCTCGCTTCGTTTTCCAATATCGGACTTAACGTGGGTATGATTAGGTTTTAGTTATCTATTTATTAATTAAATATATTTTTATTAATTGTTATTTTTAATTTTATTAGATTTTAAATTACACAAATATAATTTAGACCCAATTAATTTTAATGTCCCAATTTAATTTAATATTTACTTATTATGGTCCAAATAAATTAACTAGAATCAACCCAAATATAAGAAAAGTCCAATTAAATATTTTAAAGCTCACATAAATATTTTATTATTATTTTTTGGTATTACATCACCTTCCCTTAAAAAGGATTCCGCCCCCTAATCAAAAGAATAGAACATACCTAATTTTCAAAAGATGCGGATATTCCGCTTCTAATGTAACTCTCCATCTCCCAAGTAGCTTCCCCTCATTCAATTATTTTTCCACAAGACTTTAACAAAAGGAATTATCTTCCTCCTCATAATCCGTTTCGACGATCTAGAATCGCTTCGCTTCTTCCTCACAAGTAAGATCTTCTTGAATCTTATGTAATGGGTAATGCACAACATAAAGCGGATGATAGTTATATTTCCTTAACACCGAAACATGAAATATATTATGCACATGAGATAACTGTGGAGGCAAAGCTACCCGATATGCCACTTCTCCAACTCCCTCAAGGACTTCAAAAGGGCCAATGAAACGCGGACTAAGCTTCCCTTTCAAACCAAACCTTCGAACACCCTTCCATGGAGAAACTTTCAAAAACACATGTTCACCGGGCGTGAATTTAAGAGCCCTCCTATGAATATCAGCATAACTCTTTTGCCGTGATCTAGCTTCTTTCAATTTTTCTTTAGCCACTGCTACTTTCTCCGTAGTAATCCTAACCAAATCGGGTCCTTCTATTACCCTTTCTCCAACCTCATCCCAACAAGTCGGAGCTCGACACTTCTTACCATATAATGCTTCAAAAGGAGCCATACCAATACTAGCTTGCCAACTATTATTATATGCGAACTCCACCAAACTCAAATAATCATCCCAATTTCCTGTCCACTCTAAAGCACAAGATCGCAACATGTCTTCTAATGTCTGAATAGTTCTTTGATTGTCCATCTGTCTGCGGGTGTAAAAGGTGTACTATAGTTGAGTCGCCGTTCCCCAAGCTCGTTGAAATCCTTTCCAAAATCGAGAAGTAAACCGCGGATCCCGATCCAAAACAATAGAAACTTGAGTCCCATGAAGCTTCAACAATCTCACGTTGAAAAAATATATGCTAACTTATTTACCAAAAATCCTCATTTAATAGCCAAAAATGAGCCGATTTAGTCAAACGATCCACTACCACCCAAATAGTATCATTCTTTTAAGAGTCCCAAGCAACCCAATCACAAAGTCCATCGAAATGTCATCCCATTTCCACACAGAATCTCTAATCGTTGCAACAAACCACCGTGTCATTGACGATGCTCTATTTTCACTTGTCGACAAGTAAGACATTTACTCACAAATTCAACTACATCCCTTTTCATTCCACTCCACCAAAATTCTCCTTGAGATCCTTATACATTCAGTAGACTTTGATGAATAGAAAATGGTGAACTATGAGCTTCAGTCAACACTGCCTCACGAATCATTGGATCCATCGGAACACATAATCGTTTACCAAACCATATCACACCTTGCTCATCAATGCAGAACTCTGGTTGCCTACCCTCATCCATATTTTGCGCTATAGCCCACAACTCGCCATCCTCCTTTTGGGCTTCTTTGATACGTAAAATAAGAGAAGATTCAACCCTCATACCTGCTACCAATCCATCAGAACCACTAGCATATAGCTCCAAACCCACATGCTCCATATCCGAGATAAGTTGAGATTGTGTAACCAAGGCAGCTACACTCTCCGAACTTTTTCGACTAAGAGCATCTGCAACCACATTAGCCTTACCGGGGTGATACTGAATCCTGGCATCATAATCCTTGAGAAGCTCCAACCAACGCCTCTGCCTCATGTTAAGCTCCTTCTAAATAAAAATATATTTAAGGCTCTTGTGGTCGGTGAAAATGTCACAAGTCTCTCCATATAGATAGTGCCTCCAAATTTTTAGGGCAAAAATAACTGCTGCTAACTCCAAGTCGTGGGTAGGATAATTCACCTCATAAGGTTTAAGTTGTCTAGAAACATAAGCAATTACCTTACCATGTTGCATCAAAACGCACCCTAATCCCTTCTTGGAAGCATCATCAGAAAATGATAACCTCCTATCCCCGACGGTAATGTAAGTAACCGGAGCCGACACACAAGCCTCTTCTTAAGCTCCTCAAAACTTTTCTCACGTTCCTCATTCCACACAAACTTTATGCCCCTTCTTCATCAATCGAGTTAATGGCAAAGCTAACAAAGAGAAACCTTCCATAAATCGCTCTGTAGTACCCTGCCAAACCCAAAAAACTCCTTATTTTAATTACTGTGGTAGGTCTTGGCCAATTAGTGATAGCCTCAACCTTCGCAGGATCCACCTTAATACCTTCAGCAGACACGACATGTCCAAAAAATGCTACCTGTTCTAACCAAAACTCGCATTTGGAGAACTTAGCATATAACTTATTCTTTTTGCAGAACCCCAAAATAAGACGTAAGATGCTCTTCATGCTCCTCCTTAGACTTGTAATACACCAAAATGTCATCAATGAAGACAATGACAAATTGGTCCAAATACTCGCTAAAAACCCGATTCAACATACCCATAAACACTGCCCGAGCATTAGTCAACCCAAATGACATCACCAAAAACTCATAGTGCCCATACCGAGTACGAAAAGCTATTTTTGGAATGTCCTCTTCCCTCACCCTCAACTGATGGTACCCCGACCTCAAATCTATCTTTGAGAAGAACTTTTCCCCTTGGAGCTGATCGAAAAGGTCATCTATCCATGGCAATGGATATCTATTCTCGATAGTGATCCGATTTAGCTCCCTATAATCTATACATAATCTCATAGATCCGCCCTTCTTCTTCACAAACAACACCGAGCACCCCATGGCGATACACGCCTTGGCCTAATGAATCCACGATCTAACAACTCCCTGCAATTGTTCCTTCAACTCCTGTAACTCTAATGGAGCCATTCTATAGGTGCCTTAGAGATAGGTTTCGCTTCCAGAATGAGCTCAATAGTAAACTCAACTTCCCTGGCGGGGAAACTCTGGCAGATCTCTTAGAAATACCTCAGAAATTCTCGCACAACCGGATAGTCATCAAGTTGGGGCTCATCCTCGAGGTATCCTTCACATAAGCCAAATAACAATCACGCCCCTTAGCAATCATTTTGCTCGCCTTCAAAGTCGAGATCAACTTTACAACACCATTCGACTTTGGAACATTGGAACTCAATTTCGGAGCCTCTAAGGTTCCAAAAATAACCTTCCTCGCTTGACAATCAATAGTGGCTCGATGCTTACACAGCCAATCCATACCCAAGATTATATTGAAATCATGCATCACCATCGGAAGTAAGTTAGCTGCGTACACTCCCCTCCCTAACTTCAAAGGACACTCGCAAAATTGCTCAGAAATAATCATAGAATTCCCCATCGGGGTAGCAATAGATAAATGAGGATCTAATATATGAGAAGGTACTCCAAGATGGTGAATAAATAAAAGTGCAACAATAAAGTGTGTAGATCCAGTGTCAAACAAAACTGATGCCTCGCGATTTCCTACAAGAAGGATGCCTGAAATAGTACTTGGTGCTTGGGCCGCCTGATTAGCTGTCAATGCAAATACTCTCCCAACGTTACATAACGACCGCCATTACCAAAGATTATCGCTCCCCATTACCACGCCGAATCAGGTAGTCCCTTGCTTCTATGTCCCATCTGTCCACATAAGAAACAAGCCCTCAGATTTCTATAAGACGCCCTACCAAAGATGATACCCACCACAAGTAAGACATGGAGCAAGTGGAAGTGGCAAAAGGTTTGGATTTTCCCCACCACGGCCCCGGATACCGCCTTGAATTTGACCTTATCATGGCGTCGATCCCGATTCTCGATTTTGCTGAAACCTCTGCTCGTTGAAATCCCTATTTTGATAATGCCTCCACCGCTTGCCATCGACCTCATTGCTGACCTCCACGACCACCCCTTGCGATTGGGTAAGCAAAATCCTTCGAGGATTAAATCACGACCGATGGAGGCTCATTCCAATTATTTTGCCTTCTATTCGATTTCTACCAAATCGCCCCATTCCTTGCCCTTGCTGGTCATCTCTCTATCTCTTTCGACTCCTTCTGATTTGGAAGCTCGAAAGTCCTTGTGTTCCATTTCCACACTCTTAGTTTGCATTAGCCACCGTGATACATCTCGTAAATATGGTGTGGATGATCGATCGCCTATACTCATATTTCAAGGCCCATTTGAACTTTTTTTCGTGTCAGCAGTACCGTGTCCCACTATTGAACCCCAAGAAAACTAGCCAATCTCGTAAACCTCGCTATAAAAATCAAGAATAGTCTCATCATCCTTTCCGCCGAATGGACACAAATTCCCTCGATGTATGCATCCCTATCGCGTATTTGGGAAATACTCCGATAAAAAGGTCACAAAATCCGCTCCATATGAGTCCATCCATAAATCCATCTCCTCGTAGCCTTCAACGATTTCCACCATCACGAGCATCATCCTCTAGCTTATAAACCGCTAATCTCACACCTTCGATTTTTTCAACACCCAATAACATCAAAAATCTTCTCCAAGTGGGCGATCCAGTTCTCCGTGATCAATTGGAGTCTGAGCAAAATAAAAAGAATTGGGCTTCGCTTAATGAACCTCTCTAATAACACATACAACTACCAGACTTGTTGACCCACTTGATCCTCTGAGGAGGAACATTATCGCTTCATGTTGTGGTATCTCGCATCATCCTCCATGCCATTTGCATGTCGATCTCCTTCATCTCATGGAATACCCGTGATAGCCTGTGCCACTACTACCAGAATCGCCTCATTCACCATCACGCAACCATAGCCGTGGTTATTATCAGCATTACCGATTTCCATCATTTCCATCCTCGTTAACAGCCTCAACTGGGTCGCCTCGACCCTCCTACCATTATTACCGCGCTTCCAAAGCAATTCTCAAGACTTACGAGCCATCTACGATATACAAAATCAAACAGACGAGAACAAAAACAGATCAAAACAAATAATCAAGGCCAAATTTATGAATCTAAAATCAAACGCTAATACAAATCTTATAACTACCCAAATGGTCTACCCATAACTCATGTGTCAAGTTTAAAAGGCAATCTACAAGATCATAACCTAAGCTCGATACTAACTCTTAACACCCTTTCCCAAAAAGGAAAAGGAATGTCACGCACAAACATAATAAATACAAACCTCTAATAAATCTCAAAATATCTCCAATAAAATTTAATACCAAATGTCACATACTCCAATTTAAATAGAAGGAACTCCACATTTACATAGTCTCTACTAATAAGAAATAAATGCCAAAATAGGTCCCAAAACATCTAATTACAAAGTCTTAGGAAAATCAAGTCTAATAATAATCTCAAAAGCTAGTCTACTCATTTGGATTAAAGGTAGCTCTCATCCCACAAATCCTCGATCACCCCCCGATTACCTCGGAAAAAAGAACAAGCGTGAGCCAATTGCCCAAAGACGGATATATAAAAATATATATATATAAATAATATATATATATATATACCGAAAGAACTGAATGAACGAACAATTACAACTACTAACTAAATATGAATATATCGAAATTGGTGAGACAAGGTACAAATGATTAACACTGTCGAACCGACAACTATAGTCAAAAGAATTCCAAACAAAATATGGCTGAATCAAATGGTTATAAGGTAACAATTTCATACTGAGCTCAAATACAAATAGCCAAAGGCTAACAAAATACATTGGTATCATGATGTATACAAATCAAATCGGATAGTACGCACGACATATATGTCACTAATTCGCCAAACAAATCGAATCAAATCAAATATTGGGTCGACCCATACGTATCCTGAACAAATATATCAAATGGCCAAAGCTCATACCGAGAGCATATAAAAAGGATACTGTGTGGATCGATCACACCGCCTACGAAGGTGTCATGCCTCGTGTCAAGAGGACATGTCTGTGGTACCCCCACAGGTGGTTAGCTCAAGTATACCCTAAGGATCAAACTACAAAATATAAGCCAAAAGGGGTTCAAATCACAAGGCTTACATGACCATATTCAAATGAAATCGAATTATCAAATACAAACATTATTAATTATCACAATATATCAATGATCAAAATAACTCCCGAATGTGAACAAAAATATCGAACAATGGTACAAACGAATAAAGTCCCCAAAACATATTGACTCGATTAACTAGTTCAAAGAGTACAAATACGAATTCCAATATCAACGCCAAAACGAAACTATCTCAATAATTTTGACAACAAGGAATAATCCTGAGAGGCAATACCACATTTCTAAACGAATAACAAAATGAATGAATTATATTTAAAAGAGTATCGCTGAAAAAGTACGGAATCCGTACCTTAATATAGTCCCAAAATAATTCGTCGAGTCCAAATATCACCCGCTAAACTCCCTCAATCCGATCTAATTATCAAAATAAAATATAATACACATAATTAAATTATGAACTCATACAAATTATATTTTAATAAATTCAATAATTTTTAATATATTATATTCAATTTGTACTCAAAAGATATATTTTAATTATAATAATAATATTATAATATTATTTATTACTTTCCCTTATTAAATTTTAAATCTTTTAAATAGATATATATAATAAATATATATATATATATATATAATAAATTAAATTAAATAAATAGGTATATATATATATATATATATATATATATATATATATATATATATATATATATATATATATATATATATATAAGGAATAGACAACAGTTGATTTACATCTACTTACATGATTGAGCTTCTTAGACACCAGATGCTTTAATAGGGAATTCTCTCGTAATTTCTTTTTCTCTTATACCGCCTCTCTTGCTTCGTGTTTCCAATATCAGACTTAACGTGGGTATGATTAGGTTTTAGTAATCTATTTATTAATTAACATATTTTATTAATTCTTTTATTTTATTAGGATTTTAAATTACACAAATATAATATAGACCCAATTAATTTTAATGGCCCAATTTAATGCAATATTTACTTATTATGGTCCAAATAAAATAACTACATTTTGACCCAAATATAAGAAAAGTCCAATTAATTATTTTAAAGCTCACATAAATATTTTATTATTATTTTATTTTCCGGGTATTACAGAAGTTATGGTGGAATTTACGAGATTAGACGATAATCGTCGAAATCGTGAAATTCTCAGAATGAAAGTCAAAAGTTACCATTGAACTCAGAAACGTTGGTTTTCGATCGAGATTAGTCTCAATTTGCATTCTAGAGTTGCAGACTCGAAAATGACCAAATTCCAACTTAGAACGAAGAAACAAGCTTTGAACGTTCACAAACGTTTATCGTTTTCATAAAAACGGACTTAAACGGTGAATTCTGTGTTAACGGATTCGAAAATTTAAAATTCTTACATGAACACTTAGTTCATGTAATTTGTGAGCTAATGGCTTTTGAACGAGCCAATTCGGACTTGAAATGAACAATTTGTGAGTCCGGGAAGTTCACTAAGTAAATAAACTGTCAAAACTATTTTGTGCATAGAGAGTCAGTGCATATGGCCACCAAGGCTCAAAAGGTGGTGCCTTATGATTAAAGCCGTGCCTATAAGCTCTTTTGAAGAATGGCGGCAAGACTTGACTAATTACCAGACTGGGGATGGCGCCAAAGACACCAGTCCGGCCATTAGTTACTGTAGTTTCACGCCGCAGCGTGAGACTTATAAACGGAAGTTTGCACCGCAGCGCCAACACTAGACAAGGCACAGTAAAGAAGGTTTATGAATACAGAAGGAATGACAGTTGATTGGTAATGAAGTAATACATAATAAACCTAATAGAAGCATCCTCAATGATTATTTTAACGTTGAGAATAACAACTAAAGGTTGAAGAAAGATTACTTGAACATGAATGTAAAACATTACGATAATCCGTAACTAATGTTAAACAAATCTAATGAACGATTCGATTAAGAAGAATGGTAAGATACGTTAGAAACCATACATGTCTGACTATGACCTAACGTGGTATGTTACATGATTATGTATTGTAGAGACCTTAAAGAATCAAAGAGAATTTATATTGACTGTAGAAGATGTCAAAGGCAAGTATTCTGACCCTTGTCTGAATTCTTTGGACAAGCTTTGTAATTCATGTACCTTACACATGAATTGATGTATGATGAAGTCGAAGCCAATTCCTTCGGCTAAACTTAAGATGTTTTATGGATTTCTTATAATCTATTGAAATGTTATCAAAGTTATTAATGTTTTGCCAAACTATTTTGGTATGGTTTTCAAAGGAAGACTGAGTATGCATAAACAAATATTTTGTTGTCAAACGACAGGCACACGAGGTTGCCAAACCTTAAATGTACATACGTTTAAAGAAAGTAGTATTGTACAACATAGAGTACTATAGGATGATCACATAGACGTGCTCGTAAGATATGCCGGACTTACGGACTTGGTGTCGGGTTGTCCTTTTCAAAGAAAGAATGAAATGCTCAAGGTCTGGGACCGATATTGATGTTTAATGACTATTGTTCATTGTGAAATGTTTTAAAGAAAAGAGAAGTGCTATTTTGAATTATCGATAGTACTTCATGACTATTGTTCAGTTCTTGAAGATATACGTTTTGTATGTTTCAAGCATATTGTTAAATGAAATTGTCATACTTGCTGAGCTAGTTATGCTCATTCTTGCTTGAACCATATGAATGCACCTAAGACCGAACAGATAGAAGCATCTAGTAAAGAGAAATGGAAGGCTAAGGCGAATCAGTAGATTTCCTTTGTAATAGTATAGTTGTAATGTTGTAATTATTTGATATTATGACAAGCAAACATTTAATGGTTATAAAGAACCTGGGAATAGTAATATTGTTTTGAAATATATAGAAGACATTTTCACTCTTTTGAGGTATTTTAATTGAATGAATGTGTGAACTGTAGCACCGTGTAGCACAAATTGTCGGGTTGGAAGATACCCAGATTTCGGGGCTCACAATGATTATGACCATGAATTGTGTATTGGTATAATCATGACCTGTAATGTTATAGAAAAATGTCGTGGTGAAAGTCCTCTTTGACCCGTAGTGCATAGATGGACAATTGTTTGGCATGATCATGACCACTGGTGATACTAATTACGAATATCCTTGGCCCGTAGTGCATGGATAATTCTTTGATTTGAAAGATTTATTGATTGGTGTTACATGGATAAAATATTGATGATGGAATTTTAAATCATAGAAGATAGTAGACATCATGCTCTACTTGACTCTTCTAATGGATTGTTTATTCCGCTGCAGTTGTTGATCTAAAACTTGTTATCTATTGTATTCTATCAGATTTTTCTCTATTGAGGACTAAAGATAATTTATTCTGCATTATTTTAGTCATAATATTCTTTACAGGGCTAGTTGAGCTCACCCTTTTCTTTCATTATTATCTTTAGGAAATGAGAATATAGTTGGTTGCTATAGTCAGGGAATGGAGTGATGGTCCAAGATGGTTGCTATAGTCCTCACTATTCTATAAATAGTGTGATAATAATTGTAATGGAGACTTTATTTGAGTTTGGATATTGTCTACGAGACAATATTTGTATTAAAACTCACAACTTATATTTTTTCGTATTTTACACGATAGTTAATAATTGTATAAATGAAGTTTGTATTTAAATTTTGTACCATGTATTTGGCGACTCAGAATGGGTTGTATGGACCTATTTTGGGGGCGTTACAATGACACCATTTCTATACCCGAAGACCTATCCCAAACCCGATCATTCTTGCATGAAATTTACTGTTTCGAAGAGAAGCTACACCTAACTCCTGACCCCGAAGACAACCAAACTCAACATTATTGCCTTCAAAAATTAGTGTCTTCGGGAATTAATGTCGTTTCTTCATACCAATGTTTTTTTTTCTAGTTTTTTTCCTACAACAAATTCTCTCAACTAGTTTCAATTTTGGAGTAGCAACTTGCTGCAACTATTTTTGCTACTGAGCTAACTGATAGGAGTTAATGCTTATTGGTGATTCAGGTAATTAATGATTTTACTAATTTATTTTGTGTTTGTAGTTTGGGTGCTAGTGATATACAGGACTAGGAGAGGATTTTGGAGGTGTAAACTGTAAATGCAGAACATTGTGAAGGTATTGGGGATTAATTTGAATTTGGATTGCGGGAGTAATGTGAATAATGGGTTAGATTTGAATGTTTCTTTTGATGATTTTAAGAATTTTGAGGTACCTAATATAGGAATTTTGAGGGGGAGTGGGCTTATTGATTTGAATGTGTATGTAAGTGAAGATGATGACGGAGAATCGAAGCAAGGGAAATATGGATATTTCGAATAAAGGACATTGCTTTGATTTGAATTTTGATGTAGATGATGAAACGAAGAATTCAAATGCCGATGAAGATTCAATAAAGGGGTTCAATGGTTGTACCAAAAATTTGGGAGTTATTGTACCTCCAAGTGATCTAGCTGGTGATTCCACTGGAAGAATTATATTGTGAATTTCAGAGTTTTGGATGCTTCCAATAGAGATTATTAGATTAATTTAAGTCGAACTGTATTTTATACAGTTAAACTATATTTTATACGGTTAAATCGTAAACAATACTTGTTTAGTTGGAAATTTAGGTATTCTGGTCAATTTTGGTCGGATTCTGAAATTGGGGGCTATATTGTATGAAATTAGGCACTTCATATTTAGCCAAAAAAAATTAGGCATTTTATGTAGTTAATTGTAAGCCCAAATTCTTTAGGGCCAAATTATGAATATGATGGTACTTAATGTAATGAAAATGTATTTAGCCCATTTAAAAATCACATAAAAATTAAGCGTGAATGTATTCCACTAGTGAAAACGTGTAGACATAACCAATAAATCTATAAAAATATAAATTATATAAAAAATAGAGAATATTAATCATGAGATATTACTTAGAATCATCATCATACTAGATATAAAAATCTAGCTAAACATTAAAATAAATACAATAACTATTATTAATTGCATAAAATTAAATAATAAGAATTAAAATTAAAGAAAAAGATTCAACATAAAATAAAAATAAGACAAAATCCCTTTAATTAAGATCCTTCAACAAGTAAGTGTACAAGTATTCTAGTTCGATGTACTCCTCCTAAATCTATAATAAAACTAATACATGACTAATACATAAAACTAAGATTAAAATACACTTTGCACCCCTTAAATTTTACAAACATGTTAAGGTTTGCATCATAAACTTCTAAACATGCATACCTGTACTCTAATATTTAATTTGTGTAACAAAAAACATCCTCCAAACTCTCAACCAGTCAAAAATTATTGGGAGAACTAGCAAAAGTTTTGCCTATTGTTGGGTCATGATATTTCTCCTATTGGGCCTTATGGATTGGACTTATTTATTTAATTAGTCCATTGGGTCTCCACTATTGGGTCTTAAAGTTATTGGGCCTAATCCTTACATTATATCTCCTTAATATTGGGTCGGGTCAATGGGTTGATCCATTAGATCTTTTAATATCTAAGTCTTTGACTTGTAATGATGAAAAAGGAAAGCTGTTGACCAAAAGTCTGCAGATCATTAATGTGGATGGGATTTTATCCGGCCGGCGACATGTACATTAGGAGAAAAAGGTGACAACCTGCATGCATCCTGGCTGAGATCAGGGAGAGGTAGGGGGCTGTGTCAGATAACAGTTGGTGGCACGGTAAACCAGGCAAGAGAGTATAACCTAACAAGGAGATCTCCAAGAGAAGGTACGCATACACACAACACACAATTCTTATCTCTCTAGCACTAGACATTTTATCCTCCATTGTTAACCCTTGTAACGGCCTGTACTGACTCTCACGCCTGAGCTATCCCCCGATGGTCCAACCGTCAAGCTTTTGGTGTTGAATGTGTTTACTGTGCAGGATCAGGGCGTCTTACGTGATTGGGACGCGACAAAAGATCTTGGCGTTAACATTGGCGCTAGAAGGAGGGCTGAGTTCTAGTGTCATTTAGTTTTCAATCACATTCATTTAACATACTTCGGAAGATGGTGAGGAGTAGAGATAATATGCCAGAGGGGCAAGCAGTGGCTGTGAGCTCATCGTTGCCTCGTATTTCAGTGAAGGATCGTTTGGGTCCTTCGAAGAGTGCTCATGAGAGTAAGAGCACTGCTTCCAAGGGTTCTCGTCCGAGAGCTCATGGTGGTGTTAGACGAAGGTTGGAATTTGCTTATGATAAAGGCCGAGACCAAGATCGCAGGCGAGTGGATGGTTCTTCGCCTAAAACCCATCACCGAAGTGGTCGAGATGACAAAGCTGCCAAGTTGGAAAAGATGGCAAAAGAGGCGGATAAAGCTTTAGAAGTTCTACTAAAGCAAAGGGAAGATATAGTTGTGCAGATGCTTCGGATGACTGATCTGAAAGAAGAGGCGTCCACTTATGTTCAGACCGAAAGATAAAGTAGGCATAAGGAGATGCAACGGCGAGAGGGGAAAGAGCCGGAGCATTCATACACACGATGTCTCAGGGACCGTTCATGATGAAGGAGGTCGAGGAGCAGAACTCCCGTAGCCTCGAAGATCGTGCCAGAAACCAGAAGGAGAGAGCACCAGTGTGAGTATTCTCGTCATGAGGATAGAGTTGTACGCCAGAGTAGATCCAGAAGTCTAACAAAGGCGAGGGTCCGATAGAAGAGGTCACTGCTCAGAGAAGCATAAGTTTGTCCAGAGAGAGAGAAGTCTCCTCATGGCCAAGAGGGTGTGGATTTTCCGGTGAAAGAATTGAAGGAGCTTAAAGCAATTAATGAGGTGCAACAGTGAAGGACACTCCAGGAAAGAAGGCGTCACCTTTTTCCTCAGATATTCTTAAGGAGAAGGCAGATATCACCAAGAAGTTGCCTCGGATGGAGAGTTACGATGGGTTTGGGGACCCTTATGACCATAGCCAGGCGTTCGACCGGCTGATGGATTATTATAATTTTACCGATGCTGCCAAGTGTCACACATTTGTCACTACGTTGAGAAAGGATGCGAGACAGTGGATGGGGGCTTTATAGTCAGATTTAATTTCCTCTTGGACCGAGCTTTGTCATAAGTTCTATGCCCGCTTTGGGAGCAATCGAAGAAGGGGGAAGCCTACAGGTTCTTTAGCATAGGTCAGACAGTTCACCAATGAGTCTTTAGGCCAGTATGTGAAGAGGTTCAGGGAAGCAGTTGGTCAGGTGTCCGACCTCAACGATCTCCAAGCTGTAGGGTTGTTTCAGAATGGTCTAGATCTGGTGAAGTCGAAAAAGCTGGTGAAGAAGTTGATGTTCCACCACCCGAAGAGCTTAGTAGAAGCTTTGACAAGGCAGAAGGTTATATTGTCGTGGAGGAGGCTATGAATAGCCTGAAACGCCCTTCTTAAGACCAACTTAAAGAGGCAGATACGCCTAAGTCTGAAGGCGATCAAAGGAAGACAGGGGGGTATAATGATCGGCCAGAGGGTAATTCGAAAAAGTACAACAATTCATGGTGACAGGGAAGTAGTCGTCCACCTGCTTCAGCCCCGAAGGTGAATAAGGTTTACACCAAACTGAATACGGATAGGTCGGTGATTTTGGACCAGATCAGGAACCAGCCATTCTTCGAACCGCTTCGTGATAACTTCAAGCCAGGGCAAGGCAACACTCGGAAGTATTGGGGCTATCATCAAGCTACGGGTCACGATACTAATGAGTGCTGCAATTTAAAAGATTTTGTGGAGAGGAAAGTTCAAAGTGGTTTGTTGATTCAGTATGTGGCTGGGAGAGACCTACCAGAGCAACAGAATGCCGATCGTACAATTCAGATGGTTCAAATAACTCCTCCCGTACAGCCCGCCCCGAATCAGCCACCAAAGCATGTCATTGATGTAATAACCGGTGGGACGTCAGGGAAATTGGTAGGAAATAAGAGGAGGGGATATCTGGACTCGGTCATGTCCGTGGAAGATGCTCCCATGAAGACCGACAGACCATTTCCCGGGACTGTTATATCCTTTACCGATGCAGATTACCCTTCAGAACCCATCGAACCCCATGAAGGAGCACTGGTGATCATTGCACAAGTGGGTTCAGTAGATATGAAACGTATGATGATAGATAACGGGTCTTCGATGGATATTCTGTATGCCCATGCCTATCAGAGGATGCATCTTGATGGGCGAAAAATGGAGGTTGGGCAAGAGGTTCCCCTATATGGCTTCAGCAATGATCCGGTGAGAGTGGCAGGGACTATTGAGCTACCGGTCATCTTCGGTACTGCTCCACAACAGGTAGAAATAACATGTAAATTTTATGTTGTGCATGTAGATTTTGCCTACAACACCATACTAGGAATACCTACCTTGACTGCTCTCCAAGCAGTGACTTCCATCCCTCATTTCAAAATCAAATTCCCTACGGCACATGGAGTGGGAGAGGTAGCAGGGGATTTGGATCTGGCTCGACGCTATTATCGGAATGTTGTCATTTCCTCGAGAGTAGGGGTCAGCAAGCAGAAGCAAACCATGGCAATTGAGATTGAGCCCTTTACTGAAAGAAGTTCGGAGCCATTGGTTATTCCTACAGGGGAGACAGAGGAGATCGAGCTGGTCCTTGGAAAGAAAGACAAGACAGTGAAGATTTGTTCAGGTTTGCCGGAACCTCTCCGGATAAATCTTATGGAACTTCTTCGCTGCTATGCAGACATCTTTGCATGGGAGCCACAGGACATGCCTGAGATTAGTCGAAAGATTGCCGAGCATCGGCTGGATGTGGATCCGCCAAAGAAGCCAGTTCGACAGAAAAGGCGAATCTTTGCACCCGAACGTCAAATAATCATTGATGAGGAGATTGCAAAGCTGATAGCTGCTGACTTCATCTTTGAGATCGACTATCCGGAGTGGATGGCGAATGTAGTGCTGGTACAGAAGCAGAATGGGAAATGGAGAGTCTGCATTGACTACACAGATCTGAACAAAGCATGCCCAAAGGACTTCTATCCTTTACCCCATATTGACCAACTTATTGATGCGACTTCGGGGTATGCACTACTAAGCTTTATGGATGCTTTTTCAGGTTATCATCAAATTTCTATGTGCAAGGAGGACATCCCAAAGACAACATTCATCACACACCGATCGGTGTACGCCTATAAGAAGATGACCTTCGGCCTGATAAATGCTTGAGCCACCTATCAGAGGATGATGAAATTTGTCTTCCAGAAGCAGCTGGGAAAGAACATGGAGGTGTACGTAGATGACATGGTCGTAAAGAGCACAATGGTTTAGAAGCATTTGGATGATCTGGAGGAATGCTTTCAAATAGTCCGCCATCACAAATTGAGGCTCAATCCTACAAAGTGTACCTTCGGGCTCGGTACAGGGAAGTTTCTGGGCTACCTGGTCAGTCAAAGAGGCATTGAGGCCAATTCGGAAAAGATCCAGGCCATTTTAGACATGAAGACTCCTCAGTCGTTCAAAGACATTCAACATCTGACTGGTCGGATTGCAGCTTTGAGGAGGTTCATGTCCAAATCCGCAGAGAGATGCTTACCATTCTTCGACACACTGAAGGGACCAAAGAATGCAAAGACATTCCAGTGGACTTCGGAGTGTGAAGACGCCTTCCAAGGCATAAAGACATATCTGTCTTCGGCTCCTTTATTGATGAAACCTGCCCTAACTGAGACTTTGTATTTATATCGGCTAGTAGTTCATTGGCGATTGGAGCAAGATCTTGGTTCTGGGAGGTCGCTGGGAAGTAGCATCCGGTCTATTATGTCAGCCATGTCCTAAGAGATGCTGAAACCAGGTACCCCAATATAGAAAAATTTGCCTTTACTTTAATAATTGCTAGTCGAAAGCTTCGGCAATATTTTCAAGGTCGGCTCCTGGTCGTCTACACGGATCAACCATTGAAGAACGTGATGAGCAAACCAGAAGTCTCGGGGAGATTAGCAGCGTGGACTATGGAATTATCACAATTTTTTATTGAATATCATCCCCGAAATGCTATCAAAGGTCAAGCCTTGGCCGATTTCGTGGTGGAATGTTCGTTCTCAAGAAGAAGATCTTCAGCCGCTGTGGTCGAGACGTCTGATCGAGTGTTTGCAGTCCTTTAGTATGGTCAGAATTCTTGGACGCTGTATACAGATGGGTCTTATACTGCGGATGTTAGTGGGGCATGGATTATCTTGACAAGTCCGGAGGGATTCAAAGTGTAGCAAGCAATCAGATTTTGGTTCAAAGCAACAAATAACGAGGCCGAGTATGAAGCAGTGTTGGCAGGAGTCCGATTGGCAAAAAGTCTAGAAGTACAAAAGCTGATCATCTAAAATGACTCTCAACTGGTCGTCAAGCAATTATCGGGAGATTATAAAGCTCGTGGAATGAGGATGATCAGGTATATGGAACAGTTGAAGGATCGACTTCAGTATTTCGTCTCTTATGAATTTCAGGGCATAGAACGTAACGACAATTCTATTGCCGATGCGTTATCAAAATTGGCCACTACGGATGCAGTTGTTTTCAATGGGTCAGTTTATTTGGAGGTTTTGCAACAACTGAGTATCCAGCACGAAGCGGTGATGTGCATTGAAAGGTCTAATTGCTGGATGACTCCCTACATTGAATATCTGGCAGATGGCGTCCTTCCTTCGGATCAGATGTTGGCAAAGAAGATCAAGTACAAGAGTGCCAACTTCGTTCTTATTGATGGGGATCTTTATCGAAGGGCATTTTTGTCACCATTATTGAAGTGTCTGGTTCCGTCTGAAGCTGAGTATGCTCTTCGGGAAGTCCACGAAGGCATTTGCGATGATCATATGGCTGCCAAGTCTTTGGCTTATAAAGTACTTCGACAGGGATACTATTGGCCTACAATTTTCAAGGAAGCTACAGAATATGTCAAGAAGTGTAAACAATGACAGCTCAACAGTCCGATCCCACATCAGCCACCAGAAGAGCTATACTCGATTTTATCTCCTATACCCTTTGCTCTCTGGGGGGTTGATATATTAGGTCCGTTGCCGAAAGAAAAAGGTCAAGTCAGTTTTGTCATAGTTGCTATTGATTACATGACCAAGTGGGTAGAGGCGAAGCCACTTCGGTTGTTAACGGAGCAAGAGTGCTTGAAATTCATGAAAGAGTCTGTAGTATTTCGCTTCAGAATTCCTAAAGTGGTGATATCGGACAACGGACGCCAGTTTGTGGGATCTAAATTTGAAGGATTTTTAAAGGAGCTAGGGGTTCAACACAAGAAGACTTCGGTGGCTCATCCACAGTCAAACGGGCAAGTTGAGGTGACAAACAGAACACTGCTAAACGGGATCAAGCGCAGACTAGATGAAGCTAAAGGAAGATGGCCAGAGGAGCTGCTCAGTGTACTATGGGCTTACCGAACTACACCGAGGACTACCACAGGGGATTCACCTTTCAGATTGGCCTATGGTACTGATGCCTTAGTCGCAGTCGAAATTGGATCCCCAAGTCTTTGGGTTAGTCAGTTCAAAGAGATTTATAATGAAGAAGGACTGAAGGCCAATTTGGATCTATTAGAAGAAGTCAAAGAAGTAGCTTTGATCAAGTTAGCAGCCTACCAGAGGAGAGTAGCTAAGCATTACAACAAGGGAGTCAAGCTTCACATATTTAAAGTAGGGGACTTCGTCCTCAGAGAAGCCGAAGCATCTACGCCTCAGAACACGGGAAAGTTGATGCCGAACTGGGAAGGGCCGTATGAGGTGGTCGACGTACCAAAGCCAGGGACTTATTGATTAAAGGCATTAGATGGGTTCGAGATCAAGAACACTTAGCATGCTGGAAGACTTCAGAAATATTTCCAGTAGATATCGAGTTAGTTTACCGGAAGTCTGTATATGATTGTTCAGCATCAATAAAAATTCACCTTTTCACAACTGATCTTCTTCCTATTTTGTACTAAGTTCACAATGGTATAAGGAGGTATGGTCGGACTCGCTGGCCATTCGATGGTAGCCTATTTATTTGTTACCCCGTGTGGTAGACAAATTCTATGGTCCTTTTTATATTGCTTTTATCGAGGGCGGTAAATTAATAGGCACCGAAGTAAGGAGGACGGGGTGGACTCGCTGACCATTCGATGGTAGCCTCTTCGGCATGAGTGTCCTTATGGTTTTGTTATACCCTGCGTGGTAGACAAATTCCATGATCCTTTTTAATTTTGATTTACCGCGAGTGGTAAACAAAAGACACTGAAGTAATGAGGTATGGTCGGACTTGCTGACCATTCGATGGCAGCCTTATTGTCAGGAGTGTCCTTATAAATTTGTTACCCCGTGTGGTAGACAAATTCCATGGCCCTTATAAAATTGTTCTACCCCGAGTGGTAAACAAATGTCCTTATATACTTGTTCTACCCCGAGTGGTAAACAAGATCTTGATGATGCAAAGAGGATCAGCCGAATTCACCTTTATACACAACCCGCCTCACACTTCAGAAACGATAAGTATACATTACTTTATTTTGTTCAAAGTGTTGAGTTAGGTTCATTCAGTTCAGCTCGTTGAGTTCAGTTCATTTCATTTCTCAAACTGTTATATGCCTTATCTGATTTACAGCCTAAGTTAAGTTTATGCAAGTCTATTTAATGCTGAATCATTGACAAGAAACGAAGTAAACAGAAGTCATGGTAAAGAAAATTGAAATTTTATTAACTCTTAAACAAGTTCACTTAAATTTCTTTACAAATAAAATTTTTTAAACAAGAGACAGAGGTCCTAAAAACTAAAATGAAGCAACGTCAGACTTAGGCTGCACCTTCATCCTCGGAGTCGAGCAGGGCCGAATCCAATTTGGCCGCAACTAGTTTTTCCTTGCCTCGACTTCGACAAAATTCGTATCCACTTGAATACACCCGAAGTATTTCTGCATTTAACTCCTCGGACGCCCGGTATTCAGTATGAATTTGCTTACGCAGCTCTTCAGTTAAGGGAGGACTTCATCCCCTCAAAGCTTTCAGTTTGCGACGAAGTTTTCGACGTTTAGAGGAATGTCTTTCTTTTGCTTCGCGAATTTTCACCTGTAGACTGTCGACTTGTACTGATAAGCTATGATTGGCTGCAGCAAGCCCCTCATTGGTAATCTTCAAAGCTTCGGTCTCTACGACAAAATTGACATTCATGTTAGCCAATTTTTGTTCACTGGCTTTCATCGTCCCTCGCGGCCTCTCCGCCGAAGCTCAAAGACATCATATAGTTTCAGAGATCCTCCTTGGTTTGGGCCAATTCCCTCTGAAGGCTTCATTGGCATGAAGAATGGCTTCGCGTTCATCTCTCTCCCGAGCCAATGAAGCCTTCAACATGTTGTTCTCCCTTCTCATGGTCTCCTCATCAAACTCTAAGATTTATGTGTTCGGGACGAACGCTCAAGACCGTGCATTTGCTTGCACATATTCGATAAAGATCCAAATCAATTTTAGTTACTTAAAACAAGAAAAGAGATGTTTAACCAAGGAAACTTTCACTTACCTTTGCCAAATAACTCATGCCTTCATCAAGAAAATTCCTGCTCAGTATGGGTCATCGAATCGGTGATCGCTTGGCCTCTCTGAACGAAGGCATCAAAGAGCCAGAAATGAAAATTTACGTTGAACCGAGGCCACAGGGTCGGTGCTCCAGTAGCCTCATCATGGAATTTTTGTGATGAAGGTCTCGGGGGGGGAAGACATAGGTTGGTCACGAGTAGGAGAAGGATCTGTGTATATATTTTTAGGGGAAGGAGATCGAATTGGAGTAGGGTCGCGGACAGGTGTTAAGCTTGGGTAGCTGTCAGATGGTTGTTTTCTCTTTCAAGATGGCGCTGCAGCGAGTTCAGGTTGTTCTTCTTCATTGACAGTTCGAGTCTCCACTGGGGCTGTTGGGGGATGAACACTCGAAGAAGGTACTCTAAGCTCTTCGGGGGTCAAAGGAATGATTTTGGTTCTTAACTTCTTCGTCCGAAGAAGTTGATTCCGTGCATCTATGGGTAGATCTAATAAACTTCCTCGAACTTGTGTTGGTTCGATAGTTGGTGGTGTTGGTTCGACAGTTGGTGATATTGGGTTGACAGTTGGTTCAGATTCAGAAAGGGCCTCGGAGTCTGAGGGGATGGAAATTAATCGAGGTCTGCGAATAGCTCTTCTCTTTCGATGAGGCTGGAGGACATCTTCCGAAAGAATGGGTTCATCATCTACGGGTGCATGGGTTTGAGGTTCAACAGTGTGTGTTTCAGCAGTTGGTGTCTCAGTAGGTAGTTTGAAGTTGGAGGAGGCTTCCGGTTGTGGAGGATCGGCATCGACCTCTGTAGATTTTTCTGCTACATTATCTTCGGAGGGAACTTCCTGCTGTGAGGATTCGGCAGTGGTTTCTACCTGCTTTCCAGCTAGAAAATCCTCTAAGTCTTTCACCTCCAAAGACGACGGTTTAATCAAAGTTACTGCAGAAGATTAACAGTTCTACGTCAAGATCCATATCACAACAATTCATAAAATATTCAAAAAATAAATTCGTACTTACATTTGTGATCGTACAACCACGCTTGTTTGGAAAGAAGCCTATAGTTCCACTCCTCCTTTAGGAAATTGTCAAAAAACTCTATCAATTCGACCTCACGTTCTTTAGAAATGTCTCCGAGGTTAATATAAGTCTTCTCGTCAGTGGCCCAATTCGGTAAAGAGGTGATTTCAGGTCCCTTGACAAAAAAACCACCTCTCATGCCACCCCCTGTTGCTCGAAGGAGTGTTCACCAATGAATGCCTCTCGAATTTCTCTCTTGTCTTCGAGGAATGCTTGTTTATGGCCTTAAACCCTTTCTCCCTGGACTGGATAATCTTGTACATGATAAAGAAGAAGTCGAGGGTAGGTTCGACACCTAGCTCATGGTAGAAAGCGATGAACGCTAGGATATGGATGTAAGAATTCGGTACTAATTGGGCAAACCCGACACCCAGAAACCCTAAGATAGTCACTATGAAAGCATATAGAGGGAACCGAACCCCCTTTTCCAAAATGGTCATCGGAACGGCTGTCCATCCTTCGGGACGTTGATACATCCATTCTTCAGCCCTAGGAGCTCTCACCAAATGGGTATCTGGAATATGGCAACGAATTCGAAGGCTCTTCAAATCAATCTCTGTGACTTTCGAGGGAGTGTTGGCGTGGAAATACTGTTCTTTACTCCTATAGAATGTAGAAGGATTGGGAAGGGGTTTCGTTGTCGATTTCTTCTTAGTAAGTCGTGTTGATGGGATCGAGCTTGAAGCGTCTTTGTTGGGGTTTGGGCTTGGAGGAACGGCGCTGATCGGTGTCACTAGCAGGGGACGACCTTGCTCAGAATTTTGAGAAGCCATTGTTAACGATTTGCAGAGAAGAGAAAGAAAGCTCGAGAGGTAAAAAGAAGGCTCAAAGGTCCGAAATTCAAATTGACAGGTAAAACTGTCAAATTTGGTAAAGTTTACCTTTATATCGATTTGCCATAAGATTCGAGGGCGGCACATTTAATTGATAATCATGATCACTTAATTGAAAGGTCGCCCAGATTGAGTTTTAAACATCTAGTAGATTGGGCCCTCCAGTTGGATTTTCGGTTTTTACCCATCCTTTCAGTTTCCTCTTTATTTTTGTCTTCCATCGATTGGGCTTTGGTAAATCTCATCTTAGGCTTGTTTCAATCCTATCAAACCCTATACAGTCATGGACTACTTATAGTTTTCCATTAAATATCCTATTTGACAGAAAACTAGGGGGAAATGTTGGGTCATGATATTTCTCCTATTGGGCCTTATGGATTGGGCTTATTTATTTAATTAGTCCATTGGGTCTCCACTATTGGGTCTTAAAGTTATTGGGCCTAATCCTTACATTATATCTCCTTAATATTGGGCCGGGTCAATGGGTTAATCCATTAGATCTTTTAATATCTAAGTCTTTGACTTGTAATGATGAAAAAGGAAGGTTGTTGATCAAAAGTCTGCAGATCATTAATGTGGATGAGATTTTATCCGGCCGGCGACATGTACAGTAGGAGAAAAAGGTGACAACCTGCATGCATCCGGCTGAGATTGGGGAGAGGTAGGGGGCTGTGTCAGATAAGAGTTGGTGGCACGGTAAACAAAGCAAGAGAGTATAACCTAACAAGGAGATCTCCAAGAGAAGGTACACATACATACAACACATAATTCTTATCTCTTTAGCACTAGACATTTTATCCTCCATTGTTAACCTCAGTACTCATCTGTATTAACTCTCACGCCGAAGTTATGCCCCGACGGTCCCAAAGTCAAGCTTTTTAGTGTTGATCGCGCCATGCTGCAGAATCGTAACGTCTTTACGTGATTGGGACGCGACAAAAGATCTTGGCGTTAACACCTATAAATAGCCAAGCTATCTTCAATTTTTCTTCACTTGACGTACAAAACAAAAAGTCAAGAAGGAGAGAGAGAGCGAGCGAGCGAGATCAATCAACGAAGGAGGAAAAAACAAGGACATCAAAGTCCAGAGAAACAACTACACACTGATTATGTATAAACTCTAACTCATTTAAAAACTTAAAAATCTTTCTTTTATGGAAATAATTAGGCTCTACGTATACTTAAGTTTTTTTGAGGATATATATGTTGTAATACCAAGGATCAAAAAGGAAAAGTTGAAAAAGTTGAAAATACAAAAAAAACAAAGAAAAAACATGAACTAGTTAACGAAAACCATAAACTAGTCTTAAAAAAATATTTTATGGAGTAAATATGCGTGTCTGAATTTCTAAAAACCCTAAAACAGAACTATGACAGAAGAAATCAAAGATCTTACAAGAAACAAGAAACAAGAAACAAGAAAATAAAGACGAAGTTGTTGAAATTATCAACAAGGGTAAAAACCCTAAAACAGAGCCCGATTTTATAACGATTGGAACTTTTAGTGTATTTTGAATTTTTAGGTAAAGTTTATTGGGGTGGATAGATCTAATAACTTAACTAAAATCTTGCACAGCTTTGAGTACAAATTTCGTGTAACTTATTTTTGGTGAATTGTTTAGTAAAACAAGACATACTGGGTAACTTCTTGACTAAACGTTTAAAAAGGAAGTTCTAGACAGTTAAAAGCGAAAATAAAATTAGGGCCTTTGGGGGTATGTAACCTGAAAGTATAAGGTATATTTTTGCCCAAGAATGAACATAAAAAGACTTGTAATGAAGAATTTATGACCAAAGTAAAAACAAAGTTTTTAAAATTTTTACAGTTATAACTTGAGCTGTACAACTCAGTTTAAGTTGAAATTTTGGGTAAACATGTATTTTGATGCAATAAAGATACTATCCAAAATTTATAATTTTTTAATATAATTTCGAATTTTAATGAATTTTGTCAATTTTGATAGAAATGGGTTTAAAATAAATAATTATAATGCTGAAAAAAATCTAAAAAAAATAAAAACTATCTAAAATATAATTACCTAGGAGGGGCTAGAAAGAGGAAAAAAAATAAAATAGTTAACGTGGTTTAATGGATAAATAAATGTTTAAAATTTATGAAAAAATTAATTAATGAAAATACGGGAAATAAGTATTGTATTTAACCGTCTAAAATCTGTAGAAAAGGAACGTATAAGGATACATGAGTGATAAATAAACAATGTAAATAAGATTTTTAATAATGTAAGAATGTATACGATGATAAATTTACGGTATCCGGAAATATTGAATTAGAAATACAAATAGTTATCGACGATAAATATTAATTAATTAAACAATTTTTTATGGATGGTGTAAGTTATTATTTGGAGATGGGAAATAACCTAAACGAGGAAAGTGAGCCCAAAACAAGTAAGTTCTCACATTTTTGTGCATTTGAGATTCGTTCTTTAAACTATAAATTTTTTCGCAATGTTTCTTGGAAAGTATATAAAAGAAGTTTATACCATTTGTTCAACTAAACTTAATTATTAGGTTTCTATCAATTATTGAATTGTTTATGATTCTTTGGAGATATTTTATCCAATCTAAATTGCATTGGTGCAGATTCTTATGTTATGACTGAGAATAACCCTAGAAATATGGGATATATATTATGCTATGGTCGGATAACCGACATCAGTGGCGGACCTAGGTTAGGGGCAGTGGGGTCAATTGACCCCATTGAATTTCAAGGGGTAAAAAAAGAAAATTTAGGATGTTTAATAAAAAATTTAAAGTTTAAATTGAAAAATACTATCTCCGTTCCAAAATTAGATATACGTTTTGACTTTTTAAAGTCAATTCGCGAAATACTAAAATTCAAAATTGATATGAAGTTATTTAGTTTTAATACAACATATATAATGTGGGCAAGAAAATCATACTTTGCTAGGGTTAGGTTTTGTATTGGCTGAGGATGAGAGAAATCCACGAAGAGTATGAAATTGATTAATGAATTAAAGAGGAGAGAAGAACAGGTGAGCGATTACTCCAACGACACGTGGCAGAACTCTTATAATCCGAGAACCTTGTTAGGGTAACAAGGATTCAGAGAGCCTTCTTGAGTGCTTCAGGTTGAGAGAAAATCTCCAAGTCTCCTAGTCCTCCAAAAGGTCCAAGAGTCAAAAGTGCCTTCTTCATAAAATGGAAGAGCTATTTATAGAGTTTCCTGGAAAATGGTCACGTGCCAAGCACATGTCATCGGGAAAATTCTAGAAATACCCTTAGTCATCAGAGTAATTACCAGATCGTCTTGTCTTTCTAGCCACCAATCCAATCCCCCAATCAATTCTCAAAATGAGTCGCCTCCACAAGTCTTCTGCCTCGGGACACGTGAAGGCTTATCTCGGGTTTCGCACATTTATTTCCGAATTTTCTGTTTGTCATTCAATTCTTTAGGTTGTTTGTGAACCCTAATTTGTACTTGGGCTCACATTTTCCCCCTGGACGTAAGTCACACCTTTGGAGTGGTGATCGTGCAAAGTACTACGAGTCTTTGAGTCCTATTTTAAATTTCTGAACAATCCGCAGAGTTTGATCTTATAAGTCTCGAAAACAAAAAATCTTAAGAAAGGCAACCCTTAGGGGAGCTCTCCTAGAGATATCTTGGACATCTTTTATCAAATCTTTCCAAACCTTGCACAATCTTTATTTCCTTAATATATATATATATATATATATATATATATATATATATATATATATATATATATATATATATATATACATATAACAATTGATCGGTCAGGACTCCTTGATTCGATCAAAAAACAGACCCAATTTTTATTTTTATTTTTTGCTTTTTTTTTAAAATAACTAAAAAAAAATATTTAATATTTTATGGAACTGAAATTTTCCCATAATACAATGTTTTGGGCGTGTTTTGAATACCTATACCAAAAATTGGTGGTAAAATCGCATTGCATCGTATATATACATGTTTTGTTATATGCACTCAAATCACACCCAAAATATTGTATTATATAAAAAAATTCAATTCCATAAAATATTAAATATTTTTTAATTGTATAAAAAAAGCAAAAATATAAAATAAAATTAAATTCAGATTTTAATTCTCGCCCGTAAGTCCAGGACAAGATCTAACTCTCTCTCTCTCTCTCTATATATATATATATATATATATATATATATATATATATATATATATATTACACGACCAGTGATCAACGGTAATAAAATAACAAAAGAAATTAACTATGTTTCGTATTTGACCCATATATTAAAGCTTTGATAATATATAACTATCTCTCATCTTCAGCTTATTAGAGACATTTTAATAGGGGTGCGCTAATCTCTAATTTCCAGTGGAGTATTAATCTTTTTATGGAGCGACGGAGCGCAACAATAAGCCACCGACATTCATGTGCCAGACAGATTGACTAGTTTTGTTCTCTTCTAAACGTCAGAGGTTAAGACCCACTCCCACGTTACTTTTTATTTGTATTAGGAGTGCAATCATAACTTCCCCTGTATATGCACACATAAATGTAATTATATATATATATATATATATATATATATATATATATATATATATATATATAAGATCACGTTTATAGTTATTATAATTACCGTCATGATGATTTTTGGTACCTAATTAACTGAGGACTATTTAGAGGCTTTTGTTGCACCATATATATACACGTATATACTGGATTGTTCAAATCTATGGGGAGAAAACCATGATGTACAATTATTGTAGCCACATAATAAAGTAATACTACTATATAATTCGTGCATGCTTCTAATTCGTGTGTGCGGTTTTTTTTGTTGTGGGAGTCATCTTTTAAGTTAGAGATGGTCACGACTAAGGGAACACACCATAACCAAGGCACATGACCATTCGTTGGTGATGTCCGACCCCCAAATTGATACTCCCCTTGTAACCCATGGAATCATAATTTGGGAAGAGAAATAGAGATTCATTCATGCTCGAACCCATAACAGTCCTTTGCACCCAATTATTGCTTTCTCTTGTCAATTCTTTGTGATTGCTTGATCTATTTTTTTTCTTTTCAGATAATTATAGTATTTCTTTTTCAGGTCATTTCACCTTAACAGGATCTTGGCTCGGATATAGAAAATAATACACTTTTTTCCACTGCAACAAGGAATCATCTGTGCCGGGCCATTTCACCTTAACAAGGATCTTGACTCGGATATTCTCAAAGAAAAAGCAACACCGCAAGGAGGAAGCATCTATTCCGGGCCATTTCACCTTAACAAGGATATTGGCTCGGATATTCTCAAAGAAAAAGCAACACCGCAAGGAACAAACATCAATTCCGGGTCATTTCACCTTAACAAGGATCTTGGCTCGGATATTCTCAAAAAAAGCAACACTGCAACAAGGAAGCGTCTATTCTGAGCCATTTCACCTTAACAAGGATCTTGGCTATGATATTCACGAAGAAAATGCAACACTGCAACGGGGAAACATTTATTTCGAGACACTTCACCTTAACAAGGATTGTGGCTCGGATATTCTCAAAGAAAACGCAACACCGCAACGAGGAAACATCTGTTCCGGGCCATTTCACTTTAACAAGGATCTTGGCTCAAATATTCTTAAAGAAAAAGTCATTTCACCTTAACAGGATCTTGACTTTTTTCTCTAAATATACTCAAAGAAAGACCACAACTTTTGTTTTTTACGGCGAACTAGCATTCATCCCAAACGGTTGATTCAACGAGCAATGAGAAGTTAAATATAAGATGGGAAGAGCTCCCTAGGTGGCTAAACCCTAGGGGGACCAAACCTAGTGGCCTCCTCCTTCACATTTTTTCATTATTCCTCTACCCTTTTTTATTTGAATGACTTCTAATGTTCGTGCTCTTTTTTGCTCCTTCTTTAAGGTGTTTTTAAGCTTAAATCTCAGACTTCCTTCTTTGTTATGATAAGCACTCAAGTTCAAATTCTTTCCTTGCTCTTTAGAGCCCTTATGCTGAATTCTTCTTGCTTGCAGACCCTCTCCATTGAACATTCTGTAGACCCGGAAACCGCCAAGAAGGCCCCGTTCCTCAGTGATTGGGGAAGGGCTCCCCTCTTTTGGTCCTTCCGATGTTTTTTTGGGAGCAAGTTCAGGCTTATGATCATCCATGTTTTTTTTTGCCAGAGAAAGAAGCCTTGTTTCTATATGTAACGGCTTGCAAATGTTAGGATGAATTTTCTCATTCTGATCGCATTCCCCGCATATGCATAGAGGAACACGAGTACCCTTTTAATCCCCTTCGCTTCTTATCCGATTCATTTGGCCGCCTTCAGGGACGGAAACATTGGATCGACGAGATACTTAGGAATGTGATTATGTGGATATACTAAAGAGAGGGTTGACATTCTTTGTTGCATTCAACTATGCAGGGACTTTCCCTGCCAACAGAACCATGATGTTCTTACCATGTTGATTTCACTTTGGTGTTCCTCTACATGCACATTCGTCACCGCTTGAGGGAAATTCAGTACCCCTAATCTGGAGGATGTCTATGCCATCTACCAGCAAACATTTCCCCCCTGCACATGAGTCACACCTTTGGTGGAATGATCAACAAAATGTTTTAAGTGTTGAAGTCTTGATTCAAGTTTCTAAATAATTCGTGGAGCTTGATTTTTTGCAAGTCTCTAAAACGAAAGTCCTATGAGAGGGAACCTCTAGGGGAAAACCCTAGGAGGATGAGCCCTAGAGGAGCTCTCCTTCGATATCTTGAAAAATATTCAATTTAATCTTTCTTATTCTCTCTTGAAATTTTGCACTTCTTCAGAATCAAGAAGTTATTGAGAAGGCCAATGTTGATCAAGAGGATGATGATGTTCCCATTGGGTTCTTTGCGAGTCGAGGACTTGAAGCAATTTAGATTTGATGTAGACGACCTTGCAGCCGTGGGTGTTGATATGTCTCCTTTTCGTGCCATGCTGGATCTTCTTAAGTTAAATTTTTATATTGTTGCACTTCATTCGGAGGTTGCTATACGCAAGTGTGAGGATGACTGCTTTTCAGTACAACTCTCAGATCTTAACGAAGCTACAAGAAAATTGGAGGCCAAGTCTCGGGATCTAGAGTCAAAGCTTCATGATGTAGAGTGCTAGCGATAGGACTTAGAGTCAACTACCCAAGAGGCTAGGGAGCTGAGAGCGATAAATCTTAATGCTACGTTTGGATCGATGAAATAGGAGGGAGAATGGAATGAATCATTCCATTGGAATGATAAAAATGTTGTTTGGTTTGTTTATTCCAACGAAATAATGTATTCCTAGTGGAATAGGTGTTAACTTAAAATTATAATTTTTATTCCTGGAAGGGGAGTCAGGAATAACTTATTCCATCTACTATTTTTAAGTAATTGACAAATATGCCCCTTAAAAGAAATACTTATCTTTATTAAAAGAAATACCCACTTTCCCTTACCCACCTACCCCCACCACCTACCAACCCACGCCCACCCCACCCCACCCCACCCCACCCCACCCACCCCACCCCTTACCAACCTACCCCACCCCTACCAACCTACCCACCCCACCCCTTTACCCACCTACCCCACCCACCCCACCTACCCCACCCACCCACCCCACCCCACCCCACCCCACCCACCCCACCCCTACCAACCTACCCCCACTCCACCCACCCCACTCCACCCTACCCCACCCCACCCTACCCTACCTTACCCCTTACCCACCTACCCCCACCCCCTACCCATCCACCCCACCCCCACAACCCACCCCTACCAACCTACCCCTACCCCACCCCACAATTAAAAAATAAAAAATATATGAAAAAAAACATATTATTATTATTTGACGCTCAAATATTAAAAATTAACAAACATATTCAACTCAAATAATCTATCACCAAACATCTATTATTATTATTCGACGTTAAAAAAATATGTTGGTAAACAATTAAAATATTATTATTATTTAATCTATTAAAAACATATATTATTTTGGTCATCAATTAAAATAAAGTTAATTCTAGAGAAATAAAAATATATATAAAAAAAGATAACTTACAAGTAAGAAAAAAAAATTATAAAAAAAATTATATGAAAAAGTATAGTAAAAAAGAAGAAGAAATATAATTATAAAAAATCTAGAGAAATATGTGTTAAATTTTTAATATAAATTGAATTTAAGTTAAATTTGAACATTTGGGGGTATTTAGGTCACTTTCTAATTATTTATTTCATTCTTAGATGTATTCCTAACATCAACCAAACATGTACATGGAATATTAAAAAATCATTCCATTCCCTCATCTATTCCATTCCCTACTCTATTCCATTTCTTCAATCCAAACGTAGCATAAGATTCATGAGACCACCATTGCTGACTTGGAGGCTTTAGCTATGCCCCATCTTCGATTTGATATGTCATGGTCTTTAGATCATGGCCTTTTGTAGTCTTTTCCTTTTCCTGTATTAGAGACTCATTTACATATACTTCATTTATCAAAATAGAGTTTCTTTATCCTTATTGATTGCCTTTAATTTGAATAATTCCTTAAAACTCAATATTTAATATTGAATCTTAAGTTGTTCAAATTAATACTTCAAGACAACAATAGGCCACATAAAACAACAAACATAAATTTTGTTAAAGAAAAAAAATGTTTTTTTTCTTTTCAATTTCATGCAAACCAACACTTGAATCTATACTTTTTTTTAATAAATCAGAAAAAATATTCAAGTATAAGTGAAAGTTTGACAATTTATTGATAATCAGATTGCTATTTAACAAAAAGTGTAACTTTTTAAATAATAAATCCTGCTTTTGTCGGAGAAAGCATAACGTTCGCCACTTTTAGAGATAAAGTGTAACTCTTTTTTTCTAGTTTGAGGGCTTATACTCAGGTGCCTCAATCACTTTTAGAGTTGAAAGTGTAACTTCTTAGGACTTATAGTCAGGTGCCTCGATTACTTTTAAAGTTGAAAGTATAACTTTTCGGGTCTGAGGACTTATATTCAGGTGCCTCGTTCACTTTTGATGATAAAGTGTAACACCCGGGTTCCTCGTCACTTGGGTCGTCCAAATTCTTGGCAAGTGTATTTTACGAGGACTTGACCATCATCTTGGGTGGATTTTTTATTTTTTATTTTAAAATCCATCAATTCTAGTGCCTCATCCTTTGGTCATCCAATTTCTTGGTAATGAATACTCCTGAGGATTTCAACCACCATTTTTAGTGGACCACCATCTTGGGTGGATTTTTAATTTGTCAATTCTTATATCTATAGTTTAGAGTTCTTTCGATGGTAGAGCCAGTATATGGGTTGTCCATCATCTTAACTTCTGAGACTGCATCATGGGTGATAGTGTTGCACATTTCTTTTCCTAGTTCAATCTCTTCGGTCGCCTGCTTCTCGTGGTATATCCTCCGCAGACTGTAATAGTCTATAATGGAATGTCATGCGTATTGGTGGTATACACAAAAGTCTGGTCTTCTTTTCATCTCTTCCGTCACAACCAACGGGGGCCTTGGAGGTTTCACCACTCCGTGCTCGACCTATTGTTCGTACAGGCCCCTGAATGCCTTCTCACTGCATGTGATATGCTCTAGAACTGACATTCTGGTATACTTGTCTCCATGTTTTCCTTTAATTCGCCAAAGCCACAGTTGATTTCCTCTTGCCCTTCCATGTAACTGTCACATGGATGGTGGGAAATGTCATGATTCCTCCCAAGTCTTGTGCAAAAGATGAGAGGGTCGCAAATGAATCACAAGCCTTGGTAATGAGGTGGGGCTTGAAGGCGTCTAAAACACCATTATTGCATATGTTGACCAAGTTTTTTTCTTTAATTGGCTCTGTACACTTCTGTGCTGGGCCCGGAACCTATCCACATAATCTGACAGCTCCTCCTTAGGCTTCTACTTGAATCGCATGAGCTCTACAATGGTTATATGTTTCTGCACATAGAAATTTTTTTTAATTTTTTTTAATTTTAGATCATCCCAATCATAGACTGATTCCTTCTCCAAGTTGTAGTACAACCTGAAGGCACTATTCGTCAAAGTCTTGTTGAATTCCCTCATCAAGAAATTATGATTTTTTATTTCATCATATCTTAACCATGGAGACATCGAATCCACGAACCTGGCAATGTGTTCCCTAGTTTTTCTTTCTCCCCATTGTATTTTGGAAATTGCGGGGGATGCTCTATATTCCCTTTCGGGTATGGTTGTCTCCAAATATGAGCCGGGTAAGGTGGAGTAAAGTCTAACTTCTGATGGTCGGGATGTCTGCCTGCGAAGTTAATTGATCACATCGATCATATCATCATTCATCACGTATTGGCTCGTGGCATGGACTCTTTGTGGTGTTGTGATGTATTGTAGCATTTGCGGTGTGTATGGTAAAGAAATTGTTTGATGCACACTTGCATCGTGCAAAGCTTGCATTGGTTGTGCTTGTTTTCTCATTCGTTGGACGTGACTTAGGATGGTTGGCACCTGCACTTGTGAAAATACGGGGAGAGTGGTCGTGATGATGTTTGTCTGAGGCTGGCTTGCTTCTAGTCTGGGTTTTGGCGTGTCATCACTGTTTTGGGGTTCCAAGTTGATGATTGGAATCGATTGATTCTCTGTTAATGGATGTACAGTCTGATTGACTCTATTATTGTTTTTGTTGTTGTTGTTGTCCTCCACTCCTGCTCGTTCCTCCTACGAACAACTTGGAAACATGTCTTTCAAAGTGGGGATTTGCATCAACTGTTGGCAGAAATTCCCTATTTCCTCTTGCTTCATTTGTATCTCTAGCAGCATAGCCATCATCATTCATTCTCCTTCTCGTGCTTCCTTCAATGTCTTGAGCATCTTCAGTTACACAACATTCGTCTGCTCTCCACTTGCTTCCTCGCCTTGCATTCTCGCGCCTGTCTGTCTGACATTCGTTGGTTGTTGATCAGCCATGTATGGTGATGTTGAACTTCCTTCTGAGCTGTCTTCAAGGATGGGTTGATCGAGATCTAGATTCACGCCTTGGAAAGCTTGATTTTCATGCCTTGGAACTGGATCCGGTGAAGTAATGCTCGTTTTTGGTGAAACTATTTCGGTAGTTCTCCCACTTCGAGTTGTGGGCATACCCTTCATGAATTCTACACCTCCCCAGCAGAGTCACCAAAGAAATATGGGTAAGAAAATTGTACCTTATTAGGGTTAGGGTTTTGTATTGGCTGAGGATGAGAGAAATTCACGAAGAGTACGAAATTGATTGATGAATTAAAGAGAAGAGAAGAACAGGTGAGTGATTACTCCAACAACACGCGGAAAAACTCTTAGAACCTGAGAACTTTGTTAGGGTAGCAAGGATTCAGAGAGCCTTCTTGTGTGCTTCGGGTTGAGAGAGAATCTCCAAGTCTCGTCGTCCTCCAAAAGGTCCAAGAGTCAAAAGTCCCTTCTTCGTAGAATGGAAGAGCTATTTATAGAGTTTTTGGGAAAATGGTCATACGCCAGGCACATGTCCTCGTGAAAATTCCAGAAATACCCTTAGTCATCAGAATAATTCCCAGATCGTCCTGTCCTTCTAGCCACTAATCCAATCCCTCAATCAATTCCCAAAATGAGTCGCCTCTACAAGTCTTCTACCTTGGGACACGTGAAGGCTTCTCTCGGGTCTCGCACATTTATTTCTGACTTTTCTATTTGTCATTCAATTCTTTACGTCGTATGTGAACCCTAATTTATACTTAGAATCCATATAACAATTGTAAACTAATTATAAAATACTACTAATTATTATCTTAATTTGTTGTTTTCAAAACTTGAACAAACTTATATCAATTCAATTTTAATTTTAGAATTTCGCGAATTGACTTTAAAAAGTCAAAATGCATATCTAATTTTTGATTGGAGGTAGTATTAAATTCTTCAAAGTTCATATCTTATACTACTTTGGTCACTACAATATTTTTTGTCTCTCCGCGTCTAGCGTTTGGCCTAATTCTTCTCACTGGTTCGACTTTAGAGAAAATTTGATATGTTGTATTTTTTATTTATAAATTCATAAATTTAGCAATTAATTTGAGATTTTTTGTAATTACTTGCGGTTTTTTGTTGTAATTGCTTGTGGATTTTTGTAACTAATAAAAATGAGACTATCATACAACAATTTTAAGTTATGAAATTTTAATAAATGTTACTATAAATAATATTTGGAGATTATTTAGTTTTGTAATTTATTTTACTATATTTTTATTTTTTCTGAAAATTTGTTTATTTCAAATTTGACCTCACTAACCAAAGAGTCTGGATCCACCCCTGACCAACATAGACTGTAAAACTACAGCATGAGAAAGATGTTACGCGTATGTGGTATTATTAGGTTGATCACCTGATATTACTCCGGGAAAAGAGTTCGCAGTCTTTGTGACTGTTGAATGTTATGGTAAGAGTTCCCTGTCTTTCTGACTGTTGAACATTATGGAAAGAGTTTATGCTCCATACGACTACTGTGACGCCCCCAAAAAAGGTATACACAATCCATTCTAAGTCGCCAAATACATGGTACATAATTTAAATACAACTTAATTATACAACTGTCGTGCAAAATACGACAAAACATATGCTGAGAGTTTTAATACGAATATTGTCTTGTAGACAATATCCAAACTCAAATGGAGTCCTCATTACAATTATTATCACACTATTTTATAAAATAGTGAGGACTACTATAACAACCATCTTGGACCGTCACTCCATTCCCCGACTAGTCCCGACTATATTCTCATTTCCTGAAGAGAATAATGAAAGCAAAGGGTGAGCTCAACTAGCCCAATAAAGAATATTATGACTAAGATAATGCAGAATAAATTATCGTTAGCCTTTGATAGTGTAAAACTGATAGAATACAATAAACAACAAGTTTAACTGCAGCGGAACAAGCAATCCATTAGAAGAGTCAAGTAGAGCATGATATCTAATATCTTTTATGATTTAAAAGTTCATCACCAATATTTTATCGCTGTAACACAAATCAATAAATAATCCACATCATCGAATTATCCATGCACTACGGGCCAAGGATATTCTTTAGTATCACATCCACGAATTATTCATGCACTACGGGCCAAGGATATTCGTTAGTATAACCAATGGTTATGATCATGCCAACATCTGTCCATCAATGTACTACGAGCCAATTAAGACTTTTACCACATCATTTGTAACATTACAGGTCATGATTATACCGATACATAATTCATGGTCATAATCATACCAATCAACAGTCCATCTATGCACTACGGGCCAAAGATGACTTTCATAACAATATAAGCATGAGAATGATGACAATGATATAAGCATCAATCAAACGAAATTAGGGATAAATATTAAAGATTTTTAATTTATCCAGAGTTTAAAAATGTCCAAATTGTCAACATGATAACTGTGAGACCCCGAATTTTAAGAAATAAAAGTATTCAATTTTTCTATTTTGGTAAATAGTTAAATTGATAAAAGTTTAAAGTTAAGGGTAATATATGAAATTTTTTGGCAAACTAAGCAAGTTGATATAAAATATTCGTTGTGTCGGGGAATATTCGATTAGTCGGAGAATATTCTTTTTGTTGGGGAATATCCGTACGATGGTACAATCATTGGTGGACCCCACAACGGAATTATTGTCAGATTGAGAAAACGATAAAAATATTTTTTATGAAAATAACGGCGGAAGTTTTACCGTTAAAACTGTTGAACTACTCGGAAGTAAAAGTACAGTAATACGCGTGGTTGCATAGTAGCACACGATATTGATTATTGATGCTTACAGTAATTGCTGCATTGTATCTCACGTTATTTGATTCAATTATTGTCAATATTTTATAATCAATAATTGAGATGACAAAGTTATTAATATTATTATTTGCAATATTAACGATGTCTAGAAGTTCTATCAATCAAGGAGAGGTTTGGTCACCTAATTGCGCGCCGATAGGAAGAAATCCTTATTGGAAAGCCCCCTCTTTCTTGAGAACGACCTGGTCGATTAATATTGTGAATTATAATAATGATGATGAGTTTTGTTTTATTAGTATTATTAATGTAATAAAACAGAAAAGCTTTTTATATAAAACATAATACTTTTATAAAGTTATTCGTTTTATTAGGCTAATAATAAAATCTTTTTATATAAAACAAAATACTTTTATAAAGTTATCATTTTATTAGACAATAATTAGAATATATTATATTTTATTACGCATATAGTGTTTGCATAGTGCACGTATAGTGTTTTCATAGTAAAGTTTTTTATATAAAATGTAATACTTTTATAAAGTTATTCGCTTTATTAGGCTAATAGTAAAATCTTTTTTATATAAAATGTAATACTTTTATAAATTTATCATTTTATTAGACAATAATTAGAATATATTATATTTTATTATGCACAGTGTTTGCATAGTGTTTGCATAGTAAAATCTTTTTATATAAAACATAATACTTTTATAAAGTTTTTCATTTTATTAGATTATAAATAAAATATATTATATTTTATTTAAAAGATTTTACTTTAAATATGGACCGTCCGATTAAAAGTAAATCAATCTGGATCGTTCATGAATTAGTTACTATGCAGTCCATTCTTCTATAAATAGAAACTCATTCCTTCATTATTTCTTACGAATTCACTGAAACTCTAGAAAGAGAAACTATAAAGAGAGTTCTTCTTCTATAATCTTGAGCGTATTTCTTTAGAGTTTAAGAAAGCTTTGAGCGTAGTGCAAGTTTTCTTCAAGTATATTCTCGTACTACCAGTCGGAATACTTTTCTTTTTAAGGTAAGGGATATTATTTGTTGTACTCGTTAGGGGTATTCCTTCTCTCTTATTGGTGAAATTATTTTGGTATTCCATTCTTTATTATTCTGTTGGAATAACTTGTATACGAGGGATACCCTATACTTGGTGAAATTATTCTGTTATTCCATTATTTATTATTCATTGGAACATCCCGCTTGGCAATGCGTTTTACATGACTCGGTTCCATTATTTATTATTCTCATTGGAATATCATGTCCGCGTGCTTACGCATGACCGGTTCCATTATTTATTATTCTGCATTGGAATAACTCGTCTGTATGGATCTATCGCATGCTTGGTGAATTCTTCTGTTATTCCATTATTTATTATTCCGTTGGAATATCATGTCTGTGCGTTTACGCATGACCTGGTTCCATTCTTTATTATTCTGTTAAAATAACATGTCTATGTAGATTACCACATGCATGGTAAATGATCATTCGTATTCATACGAATAGTATTTTCATTAAAAAGGGGTGTCTGCCAGGGGCAGATTCATAATTTTTTCGACCCTCAAAAATTCTGGAAAAATTTAAAATGATAATTTGATGAGTTTTCTAGATTGTGTCCAAAAATGGCGATTTTTGGATGTATAGATTAAGAGTTATGGATTTTATGGGAAAATACTATTTTAAAAGTAAACCCTTATAACCCCTTGTGGTTAACTCCAAAATTGGTGAAATTTTTATTAGGAGTACATGTATATAACAGGAGTATACCCTGTAAATTTCGGAATTTTTGGACAAAAGTACAATTTATGATAAATGTCTAAATATTTGGCGCTTTTTAGCCATATGAAAATAGTAAATGAATTTTAAAATTTTCGAGAAAATATATGTTCAAGATGGGACTATATTCTCCAAAATCCCAGAGAAGAAATATTTTTAGGACTGATTTGGTATTTTTCATGAAAATGAACTAGTTATAAGTAAATGAATTAAATATGTTATGTGAAGTAATAAAATTGGAAAATAGGATTTTATGGCTTGGGAATCCTATATACGGTATATGCAGATTTTTGATGAGGGATTTGATCATTGATGATGAAATCTTATGAGTATGGCATTTTTGAATGATTAAATGCATTATTTGATAAAGTGTAAACAATTGAAATAAATTGTTTATAAGTTTAAGAAATGATTAAAATATTGTTATAATATTAATGATATTAGATTATGAGATTATTAAGTGATTGATAACATTTGGTTATTATTGAGAATTTGGATAAATTGTATTATAAATGTTTAATATTTATCCTTTATCTCATTTGATTGATTCTTATATCATTGTCATCATCCTCATGCTTATATTGTGTTGAAAGTCATCTTTGGCCGTAGTGCATAGATGGACTTGGTATGATTATGACCAGGGATTATTCGGTATAATCATGATCGTAATGTTACAAATGATGTGGAAAAAGTCCTCATTGGCCCGTAGTGCATTGATGGACAGTTTTTGGTATGATTATGGCTATGGATTTTCTTCGGCCAAGAGTGCAAAGATGAATTGTTTTATGGCATGATGATGACCGTTGATGAAAACACGATTATCTTTAGCCCATAGTGCATGGATAATTCGTGGTCATGATATTAACGAATATCCTTAGCCGTAGTGCGTGGATAATTCAGTGATATGGATTGATTATCGAGCTGAGTCTCGCCGATGAAATATAAATTCATGGATGTGATATTAACGAATATCCTTGGTCAGAAAAAGGGTGATTCGATGATGTGGATTATTTATTAAGTTGAGTCTCAAATGATAAAATATTTATTATACACTTTTAATTCGTAGAAGATAGTAGATATCATGCTCTACACCGACTCTTCTAAAATACAATTGTATGTCTTTGGCATGTAGTGCAAAGATGAATTGTTAATGAATATCTTTGGTCAGAAAGTGCAAAAGATGAATTTATTAGTATGATTATGAAAGCAGGAATTCTAATTTGGTATAACCATGATTTTTGATGTTCGGTGTGAAGATAGGTGATGAAAATTATCTTCATTCCGGTTGTAAGAGGAATTTAGAACCACAATTATGATTATGAGTTATTCATAAGATAGGTGGACTTATTATTATTGATGAAAGCTATTGATAATTTAATTATCTTTAGTCATGATATTCTTTTATTGGCTAGTTGTGCTCACCATTTCGCTTCACAATTCCTTTCTGTGTAATAAGAGTGTTGTTCGTAAGAGTGTCACTTTGTCGAGCGGGATAACGGGGAATAGAACTAGTGGTCTCTAGTCATGGAGGTTCTCCTAAACAAAAGATAGAAAAGTGTGTTGTATTCTATACATTATTTAGTAGTTATATTTGGTGAATCAAATAGGGTGAGGTGAACCCAACTTTGGAATGGTGTTTTGCCACTATCATACAAGATGTCTAATGACATACAACCTCGTGTTATCATAAGACAGGGTTGTGCGCATCCACTTGCTGAGTATATCTACGGGCACTACCTATATGATCTTGGAGTTTATTTGAAATATAATATTCACTTGGAGACAGTGGAGATAGTTATATATCAAGAGAAGACTCACCATTGGAAAGAAGATGATAGTAATCTTCTCATTTTTCTTTGGGGTCTATTGGGTCAACCAAGGATAATTCTGTGGACATATGATATCTATTATAACCTAGACGCATGGCCTCCCATGCACGGAAGGTTTTCTTTGAGCACTTCCCAAAGATTTTAATTTCTAAAATAGTTTTTGACTATACTTTTATGTAAAGTACCATTGTAAGGTTTTGGTCGAGGCACCATGAGAGTTACATACATTTGTATTAAAACTCACAGTTAATTGTGGTCGTATTCTATACGACAGTTCAACAGTTGTATAAATGAAGTTATATTTGAATTTTATACCATGTATCTAGCAACTCATAATGGGTGATGTATACCTAATTTTGGGGGCGTCACAATAACTGCTTTGTGGAGTAAAATTCAAGAATAATATTCCTGTATCAAAAATAATTTGGACAGAAAAGAAATCACTTTTTGTCGTGAATAGTACCCCGGCATGAAAAGATTAAAATTTAACAAGAATGTTCAGAAGAATATTTTCGTGAAAAAATACTAGATGAAACGCAAATTTCACGGATATTCTACTAATTTCAAGGAGTATAGAAGCAATACTTATCAACATGAGTGTAGAATTAGGAATATGAAACGAAATAATATTACTTCCATACTACAGAGTATGGAAGAAAATATTATTTCTTGCGAATATTGAACAAAATAATATTCATTACCTTAAAAGGAAAGTACTTCTGAATGGTATAGCAGGGATATTATTGAAAAAAACTTATACTGTTTTCTACACTCAAAGCTTCATTCAACTCAAAAGAAATACGCTCAATATTATAGAAGAAGAATTCTCTGATTTTTGTGTGATTTTCAATTCTAAACTAAGCATCCTATTTATAGGAGAATGGCAGGATACTATTTAAGAAAAATAATCACGGATGCACAGTGCAAAAATCAAGGGCGCTCAACTGACAAAAAAATTTGATTTACTATGTAGCACTATACAATAAAATATTATAATAAAGCAAAAACATTAAATAAAATATAATATATTCTATTTATAATCTAATAAAACAAAACTTATATATATATATATATAGAGTCCGGTTCCAATCCGGACGCCCGGATTTGATCCCGTCCAGACCTCTTTTTTTTTTTTGCTTTTTTTTTTAAAACAACTAAAAAAAATATTTAATATTTTATGGAATCGAATTTTTTTCATAATAAAGTGTTTTGGGGGTGATTTGGGTACGTATAACAAAAAATGGTGGCACTGCCACCCCCAAAACACTTTATTATGAAAAAAATTCGATTCCATAAAATATTAAATATTTTTTTTAGTTGTTTTAAAAAAAAAGAAGCAAAAAAACAATAACATTCTAACATACACACACAAATAATATATATATATATATATATATATATATATATATGTATGTATATATATAAGTAATAAAACAAAACTGAGATAATTTTCTACCGATGATTTTGAAAAATAAGTAAGTGGGGGTCCATGTAATAAGCTAAATTTACAACAAATGCTTCATAAAAAACCCCCTATTTATCTCAATTCACTTGGCTTTACTAAACACATTTTTAATAACATTTATTCATCATTAATATTATAACTCGCAATATTAACAACCATATCATTCCCAAGAAAGAGGGGGCTTTTCGATAAGGACTTCTCCTTATTGGCGCGCAATTAGGTGACCAAACCCCTTTCCTTGACAGAATTTTCTACACATTGTCAATAATGTAAATAATAATATGAATAAATTTTTTGTCTCAATTATTGATTTAATAATATAAAATATTGTGCAGATGATACTGTGACAATAATTGAATCAATAATATGAGTTACTATGTAGCAATTACTGTGACAATAATTGAATAAAACTGAGTGACTTCTCACGTCAACATCAATAATTTAGAGATAATGTGCAATACCGTGTGCTACTGTGCAACCACGCGTATTACTGTATTTTTATCACAGGGTATTTCAACAGTTAAGGGTAAAAGTTTTGCCGTTATTTTTATAAAAAGTTATTTCTGTCATTTTCTAACTTTGACAGTAATTTCGGTGTGTGGTCGACCAATGATTGCGTCGTTGTACGAATATTCTCTAATAAAACGAATATTCTCCGACCAAACGAATATTTTATAACAACTTGCTTACTTTGAAAAATTTGTAAATATTACCCACAACTATAACATTATATCAAATCCACGCCTTATTATTCAAAATAATATTTAGAGAAAATTAATCTTTATTCGTAAAAGTTAGGGTCTTACAACCTCCCCTAATTATAAAATTTCGTCCTCGAAATTGGTGTACGTACCTGGTATGTCGAAGAGGTGAGGATACCTTGTTTTTATTTCATATTCTAACTCCCACGTCATTTCTTCAATATCGTGGTTTCTCCACAAAACTTTAACTTGAGGTATAACCTTTGAGCCTAGAATATGTTCCTTCTTAACCAAGATTTTAACTAGTACCTCTTCATACGTTAAATCTTCCGATATCTCATCTGGTTCTAATTTAATAATGTGGTTCGGGTCTTCCACATATTTACGTATCATAGATATGTGAAAAACATTATGAACATGAGACATACTTGGTAGTAAGGCGAGTCTATAGGCCACAGTTCCTACTCGATCAAGGATTTCAAATGGGCCAATGAATCGAGGAGTGAGCTTTCCTATCTTTCAAAATCTCGTAACTCCTTTCCATGGAGCAACACGTAACAATACATGATCTCCAATATTGAATTCCACGTCTCTTCGATGAAGATTAGTATAACTCTTTTGTCGATCTTGTAAGGTTTGTATACGTTGCCGGATCATTTGAATCTTATCCTTAGTCATGCGTACCAATTCCGGTCCCAACAACGTTGCTTCACCCACCTCGTCCCAGCATACTGGAGAATGACACTTTTATCCATGCAACGCCTCGATTGGAATCATGCCTATACTTACTCAATAGCTGTTGTTGTAGGAGAATTCCATTAATGGCAAGAACTTGTCCAAACTTCCTTTGAAGTCTAGGACACAGAGTCTTAATAGATCTTCAAGAGTTTGAATAGTCCTCTCCGACTACCCGTCCATCTGAGGATGATATGTAGATTTAATTATAAATCTGTGCCCATAGCTTTCTACAAACTGACCCAAAACTGTGAAGTGAATCTTGGGTCTCGATCAAAAACTATGGATACTGGCATACCATGTAGTCTTAAAATCTCATTTATGTATATACGAGCAAGACGTTCAAGTGAATAAGTTTCTCGTATAGGTAAGAAATGAGCAAACTTGGTTAATCTATCGACAATGACCCAAATTACATCCATGCCTTGAGAACCCTTGGGAAGACCAGTCGAAATCCATGGTAATTTGCTCCCACTTCTATTCTGGAATTTCAAGTGGTTGCAATGGACCTTTTGGTACTTGATGCTCCGCCTTGACACGTTGACTAGATAAACACCCTGAGATAAACTCCGCAATCTCTCTCTTCATATTTCTCCACTAAATTGTATATCGAAGATCACGATACATTTTGGTACTTCCAGGATGGATTGCAAACTGTGTGTTGTGCACCTCCATCATGATTTTATACTTCAAATCAGAGTCGTTAGGAACACAAAGTCTGGAGTTGACTCGAAGTATTCCTTCTTCATCAATTTTTTCTTTCTGGAATAGCACCTTTTTGTACTTTCTTCCTCATACGCATCAGCTCCAGATCCGTAGTTTGAGCAGCTTTAACTTTATCGATTAAAGTCGGATCTACTCGTATATTTGACATCATCACGTGGGTCCCTGGAGTCTTTAGCTTTATCTTCATCCTTTGTAAGTCATACAAAATGGGCCTTTGCGTTGATAATATCGCACTCGTACCCACATATGATCTTCTACTCAATGCGTCAGCTACCACGTTCACTTTTCCAAGATGGTGTTGAATGGTATGATTGTAATCTTTCAATAACTCGAGTCAATGTCGTTTCTGCATGTTGAGATCCTTTTGGGTGAAGAAATATTTGAGGCTTTTATGATCTGTATAGATCTCCACATTCTCCCCATACAGGTAATGTCTCCAAATCTTTAGCGCAAAAACGACTGTTGCAACCTCTAGATCATGAGTAAGATAATTTCCTCTCAAATTCTTTGAGTTGTCATGAGGCATAGGCTATGACTTTCCCATGTTGCATGAGAACACATCCTAACCCTCTGCCTGAAGGATCGCTGTAGATGAAAATCCTCTAGAAACATAATTTCTCTGTAGATAATTTCCTCTCAACTCTTACAACTGTACCATCAGTTCCTTCATTTCTATCGGAGCCATTCTGTACGGGGCCTTCGATATCGGTGTTGTTCCCGGTGCTAAGTCGATCACAAACTCAATTTCTCTGTCAGGCGGAACTCTTGGCAAATCCTCTAGAAACATGTCTTCAAATTCCCTAACTACTGGTATTTCTTCTAATTTCACACCCTTCTTCTGAGTATCGACTATGTAAGCTAAATAGCCCACACAACCTTGACTCAACAATTTCTTGGCATGCATTGTCGTCAGATATTTCATTTGTCTAGGTGACTTGCTACCATGAAATACTACCTTTGACGGGGTCATAAGGTTTACACACTTCTTTTAGCGATTAATTATCATTCAGTATATTTGACAACCAATCCATTCCAAAAATTACATCAAATTCCCCGAGTCTAATTGGAATCAAATCTACCAACAAGATATTCTCCTTAATGTTCACCCTACAGTTCTTGTATACCAATTTAACAGGGATTACTTCCTTATTCGCAATTTCTATGTTCAAAGGAAAATTCAGTTCTTCTCTAGGCAATTCTAACCTCTTAGCAAATTAATCAGATATAAACGAACAAGTAGCACCCGAATCAAATAATACATAAGTATTTATATCATTGATTGGGATAATACCTGACACCACATCTTTTGATTGCATAGCATCTTGCACAATCATGTTAAAGGTTCTGGCTGTGGGTTTGTTTGATGCTGCATGTCCTGCAATGGCCCATGTACCTCCATTGCTTCTGGTTGTCACTCCATCCTTTTTCTTAGGGCAGTCACGAGCAAAGTGATCCTTGGATCCGCATGTGAAGCATACATTCTTCTTCGGTTGAGTGCAATTTGGGGCGATGTGACCCTCCTGGCCACAATTGAAGCAAACTCGTTTCCCCATCAAGCACGCACCTTGTGAAATTTCCCATGTTGCACATGCTTCAAACTTTTGTTTTCTTTGGTTACCCCGATGGTTTCCAAGACCCATGTTCCCATTCCACTTCTCTTCAAGTCGTTGTTTCGTTGTTGTTGTTGTTGTTTCCACCGCTACCACCTCCATTCTTAATCTCATTCTCATTCTTCTTCTTCTTTGTTCCCGATTGAACTTTATCACCGCCTCGCCTCCTTTCAAATGTAGTACTACCTTCTCCATCATCATCAGAACGCGTCTTCAATCGAACAGGAAACCCTACTATATAGCCAGGGCTTCAGTCCATGTTCAAATCTCTTCGCCTTATGCTCATCTGTGCTGACTTGATATGGCGCAAACCTTGCCAATTCATTGAATTTTGTGGCATACTCGGATACCGTCATCGTTCCTTGTTTTGGTTCCGTAAACCGTGACTTCCAAATTTTACTTTCTCGAACTCTCCAAAAAATAGGTCTCAAAGAACAACTCCTTTAACCTATCCCAGGTCATCACTCCTGGCCCTTCACGAGTTTTATTGGCCTGCCACCAATAACTAGCTTCTGCTTTTAACATGAATGTTACAAAAGTCATCTTCTGATCATCCCCTACCCTAGCGACATCGAACACCTTTTCTATCTCCATAATCCAGGTCTGTGCTTCGACTGGATTCATAGACCCACGGAATTCAGGTGGTCCAACTGCCTTAAAATCCTTAAACGTTGTACCATGGTTTTGTGGTTGATTCTGCAACGCTTCGTCAAGAGTGTCACTAGTTGTTGAATGGGGTTACCGCCAACATTGTCGTTATTGGTAGTTCTCTCATTGTTTCTCCGCTTGGGTGGTTCACGCCCCTGGGAGGCATTTTTCATTAAAACAAAACATCTATTAGACTATTACTCGGCTTCTTTAAGTATTTTCTAATTAAATTGCCTCCATAATGTAAATAACCACATAACACATAACACTTTGAATAAAGTAACAACTTTTATTTATTCATAACCTTTTGAAAACATAAAACAATAGCATCTCTCGCTTAACTACATTACTTTCCGAACTACAAAAGTTTCAGGACAACATCATAGTCATATCCCATAGGTTGCATAACACTGGATTTATAATTTATTTAACCTTTCACTCATCGTATAATAGCTACGATGTTCTATTAAGATACTTCTTAGCCCTATCACGCTCTTCCTCCATGACTCAAACATTGTTCTCGCGATCTAACACGAATGATGGCGGCGTCTCGAATCGAATCGGATATCCCATGACCCGATCTTGAGCTCGATTAATTGCGGTGTTAAATACTTTATCCATCTCTTCCATCTTCATCCTCTTTGCTTTGCGTGTCTCTTATCGCTAATCTGGTTTGTTGAAAAGCTTCCTCGTAAGCATCTTCACTCTTGCCCTCTTAGCGCCTTCTTCTCTCTCGGCTTGTTCTTCGATCAGCCACCACTTCGATCATTGTTCTTTCTCTCCTTCATGCAGATTTAGTTTTTCCTCGACATTTGTCACCGTTCTTCACGATCCCGGATCTCGCTTGTCTTTTTTCGTGTCATTCCAAATTGTTTGTTTAGCTACTATCTCCTAACTCCTCAATCAGATCCTCGAAGTTCCACGTTACTTGGCCATGCACCTCATCGTATATACGGCCTGCTATCGAGTTAAGTGGAATCATTTCCTCCTCGTCCTCGTCATCCTCATCCTCCCGTGGTAACTCAACGGGATCCTCCTCGTCTGTCTCCACATCATCATCCTCATCTTCAACTATTGTGACCAACGGGGCTGACTCCCGTGGCAGTAGTTGTTCCCAAACTACTTGAATATCGCGAGGCTCCTCCTCTATAAGCATTTGAGGTCCCTCCTCCCTAGCCTGACTGGATTCTCCGACATTATTCATCCTGACAATAAAGTTTTAAAGTTTTAATTATTAATCATTACTACTCGACACTCACGAGTACATAAATTAAAATCACATAAACACATAAGTGTTTTATTACTTCTTTCCTAAAACTCGATAAGAATTATCTCCACTATCTTTTCAAAGGTTACTTCCTAAGGCTTCCCCCCACCTAAGGTTCATAACCTAAAGCTTTGATACCAAACTGTGACACCCCCAAATCCTGGTACTTCATTTCCTCAAGATTTGGTGTTCACTTAATCAAAATTCATTTCTAACTACCCAATCATAATAAAATTGAATAATAAAAACCTGCCCATACATGATTAAACTTAAATAAAAATATCTCAGGTTATCTAACCTTTAGTTACAAACATTCAAATGCGGAAATTAATTGAACTTCATTACAATCTTTAAACCAAAGTCTGATAATAAAACTATCAAAACTATTACAAGTCTTCAATATTTGGTCGTCTTTCCTTTTCCCTTACTGGTGCTAGGTATGTCACCCTTTTCAAATTTTTAGTCGTAATAAATTTTACAGGCAAGAGTGAGCAAACAAGGCCCACTTGGAATAACAACAAGTAATTCTTTAAACTTTTACATCAATTGCCAAAACTAGGCTCAATAGAATCGAACAATGTGTTCTATTAACTTTCGAAAATTATAACATTCATCGAGGGTCTAATGACCACCTAATCATGTCCACAATTATAAGTAATCTTTCAACTTTAACTTTAATAAATATAAGACTATAAGGACTCCACGCACTTGGGGATCAACCCTTCGTACAATGTATTGTGCACAACCATTTCAACGCTATGTGTAAACCTCTATTAAAAGAGTTGTTCATCTCAGTATTTAGAATACAAGTCCGCACCAAAGTAAGTTTGGTTTGGATACATTACAGGGTAATTTAGAATTCAACGGTAAGCAACTAAGGATTAGTTGATTACAACAGAAATAAATGTATGCTATGGAATAATCATAACTGAATTGATATTTGTAATTAACATCATGCTTTATGAATAATCTAATAGCATAAACATTGAATAATCATATCATAATTTGCTTTGAACAATATTAGGTCAAATTTATTGAGAATTGAATACTAAGCATGCATAGTGAATAGTAATTTGAACAATAAAGTTGTTCAACACTAGAATATATAAAGCGACTCGCATGCTAAATAATAAGTTACATATTAGAGAAACTTGCTCAATATTAAACTATAAGATTTGGGATACTTGTATCGTTATAAGCAACTAGATACAATAACTTATTCAATAATAGGAAATCTAGCTCTACGAAAGTGTAGATGTAGCAATTTACAACAATTGTAATTGAATTTGAAAACAATAACGTACTAATGAAATTAAACTCGCACAATGAAGTTTTGAGTTAGAGAACTTGCCTTTAGCACAAGCTAAACCTTAAAACTTGAATCAATACCCTATAGATATGTCATCATGACAAATTAGTCATTACTAACATTTTATATCTATATAAACAAATATATACATCATGTAGGTTAAATCACCCATTCACATAATCAAACTATGTTAATACTAGTTAACACTTGATAACATTCTCATTCATAGTTTAATACTACTGAAATCATCATTTAGCATTCATATTATTAACACATAACCTTTATTTTTAAAATTTGTGTAATAAACTAAAAGCTGCTGAACCTTTTTTAACTCACGTCATGGCACACAGTTTACATGTGGTTTGGCCATGCATACTGAGTCATGGCGTTATGGCGTGAGTCACAAAGCCATCGATTGGCGGCTGTATATGGTAGCCGCATGTACATGAAACTTATATCATCTAGGTCAGGCGCGTTGGCGCCAGAGTCCGTAACTTCCGCGACCAAGCTTAGCAACAGCATGAACAAAAGCCAAATTGGCCTACAAGCTCCAATCTAATAGACTAATTAACATGTAATTCATACAGAGACTTTATGTAAACATATTGTGCAGACTTCTAACATGATTCTACACATAAAATAACATAAATATCGAATTTGCAACACCCAATTTCAATAGTTTTGGCAAAAACTCCATTTTTGACATTTTTAATGGAAATCCACACTGTGATTTTGTTTTTCAATTAAAACAGTAAATTCAAAACACCATAGTTATGATTATATATACTTTATCAAATTCAATAATTAATTTATCAATTTAACAACTAATTAAACCTTAATTTCTATTTTAAACTAAGCCATATTTATATATATTTTTCATATGAACTCACTGTGATATACTTTTCTTTACAATTTACATACATACATAAAGAAATTGATTATAATCATACATAATCTCAAAAAAAAAATAGTTTTACAACAACAATCATCATCTAAAGCTATATACACAAGAAATTCATCATCCATAATTATTTATAGAGAACTTTTTGAAGAAAACTAAACTTTAAAAATAAAATACAAGGATTAATATCCTACCTTTGATTAAGAAGATGATACTCTAGAGTTTAGAAGAAAATAGTTATGGTTACAATCTTCTTTTCCCCAATTCTTTTCTCAATTACTCTAAACTTCTCTCAACTTTCCTCTCTGTATTCTTCTTCTTCTCTTTTCTTCAACTGAGTCTTCTTCCTAACTCTAGTCTAACTAACGTAGGAAAAATATAACGTATAAGATATAATATATATTAAATATATAATATAACTCTAGCTATAAATTATATCAGTTATGTAAGTTTTGAAAATCAAAAGTCATAAGGCTTGTTTGGTTAAGCTAATAAAAATAACTCATTAACCCTTACACCTTGTTTGGCAAATCTAACTAAAACAAATGGATTAATCCTTATACCTTGTTTGATAAAACACTATTAGATTAAAGACTTAATATGCATTAAGACTTGTTTGGCCAAAACTAAATTAAAGTCCTTTAATTTATTTTAATAACTCCTTTATAGCAAGGTTATTAGTCACACTTCTACTTAATTAATTAATCAATTAAAATATTAATCTATTAAATTATTTTAACACATAATTTAATATCACATAACTATAATTTCTTTTATAATTGTAATTTTATTCGACCAACTAATATTTTAAATTACAAATTCTCATTTAAAATATTATAATTTATTTAAATCACTATAAGCTCTCTAGCTTACTTATTAAATTAAATTGGTATATAATCTCATAACAATTAATTTTCTTAGCTCCTTAATTATTTATTCAACAAATAATTAACTAAACCACATCAACTCAAATTGCCATTAAATACTTATATAATTCAATAAATATTTAATATTGTAAATAAATATTTAATATTTAATTATTTATTTAACAAATAATTAACTAAACCACATCAACTCAAATTGAAAAATTATTTATTCAACAATAAACATATCCATTAAATACTTATATAAATCAATAAATATTTAATATTACACTTTAAAATTCTGGAATGTTACATTTTGTACCGGGTTCAAGATCAATACAAAACTCAATTTCACGCTCTGGGGGTAGGCCAGGAAGTTCTTCAGGGAATACGTCAGGAAATTTATTAACAATAAAAATATCATTCAAATCTGATGTATTTTTGTTTAAATCCGTGACATGGGCTAAGAAAGCTTGACATCTATTTTTCAATAAACGAATGGCTTTATGGCTTGATATAACAGTGATTGACTTTAGTGCTTTGGTTACTTGAATTCGCATAATAGGTTGCTTACGAATATGAAAGCTAACAACCTTACGAAAACAATCAATTTTAGCATGATGATTAGTTAACCAATCAATCCCTAAAATCACATCAAATGCAAGTTTTTCAAGGAGATAAGATCGACAGGTAATGTGCGGGTGCCGATTTGAATCAAACAAGATTTATAAACAGTGGATGTAATGAAGGTTTCTCCCAATGAAGTTTCAACAGATAAGTCAAAGTCTAATTTCTCTGGAGTCAAATTTAAACGTTGAGCGCAAGTAGGTGAAATAAAAGAATGGGTAGAACCGGTATCAAATAAGGTATAGATTTCACAAGGGTTTATGATTAGCTTGCCCGTGATAACCTTGTTTGGGTTCCACGCTTTTTTGGAGGTCACGACAAACGCTCTCCCTTAAACTACCAGCTTTGACTTGTCTGGGACAGCCTTTGGTATCTCCATCCCAGTTGAATTTGACTTGACTACACAACAAAATCGAGCTAGGTGACCTTCTCTTCCATAATTATAACACGCTTTGGGTTGCTGTGTGCAGTTTGGACTGATGTGTCCCCCCCTCCGCATTTGTAGCATACGACCAGTGGTAGTTTTCCTTCCTTAACAACGGGTGCTGGTGCTGACGTGTTTCCATCATTATTGAATTTCCTCTTCTTGAAATTTCCACTTCTATTATCTTGGCCAGGATTACCACCGAAGTGGTTACCATTTTTGCCATGTTGATTTCCTCCACGTTTGTTGTCACCGCTTCGATGAATGCTACCACTGGTATTATCATTTTGTCAGCTTCTATCTCTTGGTTGGGTTGACTCATTATCGCGCTCCAATAACTGAGCCCTATTCACAACATCTGAATACAAGCAAAGTTTGTGAGAAATGAGGTATTGGCGTATTTTGGGTTTCAAATCTCGCAGAAACATTCGTGTCATACGCTCCTCATTATCAACCAAATGGGATGCAAACCGGGATAACTATACAAACTTAGCCTCGCATTGCGACACTGTCATATTGTTTTTCTCCAGCTTGATAAATTCTACCTTCTTCATGTGACGAATACTTTCTGGAAAGTACTTGTCGTTGAAAAATTCTTGGAACTTCTCCCAAGACATCTTTAATGCGGCAAGTTGAGTACGTTTTACAGATTCCCACCAATAATCTGCCTCTCCTCGCAACATAAAGGTGTCAAAGGGAAACTTTTGCTCCTCGGAGCATCCCAATGTCGACGTTGGGATTTTTAGATGCCGCTTTCCGTTACTTGTTCTTTGGTGTTCTCATTTTAGGTGAGATTTGTTTGAAAAAACAAGTGAAAAAGGTCTGACATTTATAATGTCGACGATGGGACTGTTAAGAGTCGCCAGTTGGTTTTTTAAATAGTTGTACCAACACAACAGAGAAAAGGTTTGCACATTGACTCAATGATGTGACATCGCTAAACCAAGCCTATGAAACCGAGATTCATTAGGGTCCGGGGACTTGGTTATGCGGAGGGAAGGTGTTAGGCACCCCGACATCCGTGTTACCACTCATGTTGATCCCTCTTTTCAAGAAACTATTATCCGAATGTGTGTGTGTGGGTGGGTCAATGTGCTATTATTTGGAAGTAAATGCGAGGCCTCGTTCGCACCTATATATTATTGTGGTTTGAATTTATGTAAAAATTCAATTTTAAGCAAGATATGGCGTTGATGTTTTATAAAAGAGGTTTTTCAAACCTCGATGCTCAATAGTAATCGAGACCTTTTACACTCCCATTTTATTAAGTGTTTGGCTTGATTGATTTTATTTTACTGGATGCGAGGCATCCGTATTTAAAAATAATGTACAAAATAATGCCGACTTCCTCATGGGTATGAGAACCATCTCGAGGAAATTCGAGACACCGTGAGAATAATTTATAAGTCGCATACAATTTGAAAATGTCCATCACGGAATCGAATCTAGATCCAATGGGATGAATGTGATCACATGATTCCTAAAGCACAAGATACCGTAATTTGTATGAAAACAAGAAGGTATATATATATATATATATATATATATATATATATATATATATATATAAGTCTAAAATATATATATATATATACAAACATGATCAACAACCACGAAGCACCTCCATTGGGGATCGGAAATGTAAATAAAGTCAAAGCTATCAACCGCCATGTAAGGAAACTCCAAAGGGATTTAAACGTAAATAAAGTCAGAATATTTATCAACCGCCATGAAGCAAACTCCATGCGGACAAAATATAAAGAAAGCTATATTAAAGCGATCAACTCGCCACTTAAGTAAACTCAAAGCAGATTTAAACGAAAGAAAGTCAGAAAAGCGATCAACCACCACTTAAGTGAACTCTGTGTGGGACGAATATATATATATATATATATATATATATATAAGTTTATAAAACACCGAATGTAAAATCTGTGCTCATCTAATGTAGTTCGACAATAGTTCATATATATGTAAATATATATAAAAGCAAATAAATGCACTGGATATAAAAATCAAAGCTCATCGAACATAGTCCGACACATAGTTAATATATATAAGTATATATATATTAAAGCAAAGTAAACTACGGATGTAAAATCTGTGCTCATCGAACAAAGTCCCACACATAGTTAATATATATATATATATATATATATATATATATATATATATATATTAAAGAAAGAACGCACTGCATCAAGTCTAGGCTCATCGAACAAAGTTTGACACACGTTCATATATATATAAATATATATATAAAATTAAATAAAAGCTCCGCATCAAGTTCAGGCTCGATCGAGGCATAACTCGATAATGTTAGTCTATATATATATATATATATATATATATATATATATATATATATATATATATATATATATATATATATATATATACAAGTCGAAACAAAACCACGGACCAAAGTCGGGCAAATGCTGTGTATAACACGACTCTCAACGTGAAGAAGGGTGTGTGTAGAGATGAAGAGAAAGACTCTAAAATGTGTGAGAAGGCTTGCAAGTTGATCGCCAAAGAAGACTTCTATATCTTTAGAGTGGGTAAACACCGGCTTTATAGGTACAAAAGAGGCTATATGTGAGCTCTGTGTGTTTAAAATGAGAAAGTACACTACATGGGGTGAGTACAGAGCAAATTCAGGGTGGCTTCCTCATTGCTTTTCTTGCAAAATGAGAACCCCAAGCCTCAGATTTATAGATTGATGTAGCCGCAGGTGTACCTGACAGAGCCATTGTGTGTACCAGAGGCAACCGGGTGGGCAGGGTTTCTCTCGAAATCGAAGTCGTCTTGTAAGATGCGTGCACTCTCAGCACTATAATCTCCACTCGAACTTTTAGAAGTACAATCCGGGCATCCGTTTGAGGTATACAGGACCTATTTCAGACCGTCGTTGTCGAGAGTTATACGATGGCATGGGATTAGAGTTTGTACGAAGTCATTGAAGATGGGACGATGCCCTCCGGTCTTCAAGCTTCAACTTCCATCCGTTACCCCGCACAATAGTCACTCAAGATTGGTTAGTCTTGTGGGACATCGTTGTGTAGAGATGTTGAGACGACGTGGCGTGGCATCGCGTTGGATAGATGACGATGTTTCCCCTCACCGGTGTTATCGCTGGATTGGGCTGATAAAGCATACGTTGCTCGAGCTTCACCGAGATTGATCCGCCGTGATTTGTTGAAGGTCCTCATTGTCATCTTTGAGGTGTGCCGTCTCTCCTGTTATCGCGGGTTGGTCTGCAGTATCTCGTTGTGAGCGCCGAGATTGAAGTCGGTCGATTTGAAACAAGTATTTTCGGGGTTATCGCCAAATCGCATTCCTCGGGGTTATCACCAAGGTTAGTGGCTATTCCATGGTTGGGACAGAGACCGGATACCTCGGGGTTATCTCCAGATTAATCGGTCTTCTCCGATGTGTGTTCGGTATTGGATCGCGCGCCTCGGGGGGTTATCTCCGAGGTTGAATTGTTACTCCAGTGAGTGATCCGGGTTGATGTTGAACTTAGGTGAGTATCCGGTATGGATATGGATTGTCTTCGTGGTTACCTATTAAAAGATGAATCTGTCTCCTCCTACAATATTAGTGAAAGTAGTATGTAGAAAATTTCAAGTGTCTCAGAGATGCCCCCTTTATCATCATACTCATGCATGGCGATGCATGGGTAGGATAAAGAATCTCGATTACACTTGAAACGCAACAAGACAAACATGGTACTATATGTAGCAACATGATGCAAATGTATAATGCATGTGTACGGGGTTGTAGCCCAACATGCTGGGGATGATTGTTGGTTCCCTGTTGCTTCAACTGGGCATTGGAAATACTGACCAGATTTGATGTGTAATCCGAATCTGTTAGGATGTTGATGTTGGAGTTATCACCAATTTCCTGTGTCTTTGAAATGACTTGATCCTGAAGATGTACCTCTTATGTGTAAGAGATCTGTGGGGATAAAGCTTGATCTATTTGAGGATGTGTATAACATATTCCATCATCGATCCTCTTTGATAACGTTGACCTTTCCTGGTTGGTATCGCCAGGATATGTCAAGATTACCGTTGATTTATCGCCAACCAAATGCTTTGTCGGTCAGTTCGACCTTCGTTGACGTATACTTCACTGACAAGTGAATCAACGGCTGAAAAAAAAACCCTGTGGGATAGATCATCAAGGTTGCTTGACCTTCGCTGATGTGTGAATCAACGACTGATACTTTGTGGGTAGATTGTCAAGGTTGTTTGACCTTCGTTGACGTGTGAATCAACAGAACATTGCGTTGTGACCCCCGCCGGGGATCCGCTGGGAAATATGAGAAATCGAGCATGAAACCCTCGAATAGCTCTGGAGCTCTGATAGGTTTAATCGCCATCGGCTGAGATAAAGTCAAGGCTGCTTGACCTTCGTTGATATGTGTGTCAACGGCTTGAATGTTCGTTGCAATCCCCCACCGGGGCTTCACGTTTAACCCCCATCGGGGACTCACATTGTAACCCTCGTCGGGGATCCACATTGTAACCCCCGTCGGGGATTCACGTTGATCTTTAAGAGTAATGACCAGGAGTTGGCGGCATCGGACCTGTACAAGGTATTTCCAGATGTGATTTGTAATAAATAAGATAATTGGCATGGTATACCTCGTGTTCGGGTGAGTACCAATGAGCGATGTACAGACTGAAAGTTTCATCTGAGAAGACCAGGATTGCATGTTGTTTTGCTCAATCGCATGGTGTTTTTATTCCCGATTTGACTTTTTCAGTCTGCAAGAACTCCTTTGCAACTCAAACTGGACCGAGCCGGAGGGGTGGGGCCCACATAGGGGTGTCGTATGTATTTGTTGGGTGTATGTGACCCATTTCCCTGTATTTGTAGCTGTACAGAGATGATGTATTAGATGATGATATACTTAGGAATGTATGCACAGTTTTTCCATTCCCTATATCATATTGCCATCTATTATCTGTTATGCATGTATCATGTTATGCATATATATGTTTGTTCGGAGATATTCGGCATTGACCCCTGGATGGTCTTATGACATGGCCCGCACAGATGTCTTCTTCGACAGTTAGCCGTACAGATCATACCCCACCGTCATCGGTGTCATTGGGTATGCGATCGTGGTATGATAGCATGTCACCACTAGACAGGGTGACTATAGATCATTTGCTACAGCATATAATGACCTTATTGACGTTTCAGGTTCCCGCAGGGTTTGTGGACGGGATGCTAGAGCATTGGGTACCAGACAGGCAGGTTTTCCAATTCGGGACCCACGAGTTGACTCCTACTCTGGAGGAGTATGCACGATTGATGATGCTGCCTTTAGACAGACCTTGCGTGCACATGGCTTTGGGAGACATAAGTAGACGGTTCATGACTCTCACTGGATTGCGGCGCGGAGTAGTGCAGGATGAGCTGACATCTGGCCACGTGATATCCCAGCATTTTTTGTATGACAGATTTGGCTCGGAGGATAGCTATTCACGACATTCTGGGGATTTCACCGAATCGGAGGATCATTGGCGTTTGGTCAGGGTTGATGTACTGCGATTATGCATACTGTCGTATGTCTATATGCCACGGTACATGGATGAAATAGACATCGAAGTCATCATGGCGGTGAGAGCTCTTAGGTAGGGTCGTACCATTGTACCTATGATTGTAGCAAAGACCCTGCGGTCAGTATCCTACTGTTGCACTTATCCGACAGGAGTGTTTACAGGTAGCTCGGTCATGCTATATGTGTGGTTTATGTCACACTTGAGACCGATTGGTACCTTTAGACGGCATGGATATTGTTTCACCCATGATATAGCCATGTCATACTCCTTTCAGCCATCGGAGTGTATAAATGCTCTATTCTGGTCCATATTTTTGGCATATATCAGAGATCCATTCAGCATATTGCCGTGTTCGGGGCTTAGCTCACCATACAGCTTCATTACTCATGCTCCGGGCATGGACTACCTCCCTCTGGCTGGTTTGAGGGGCGTGACTACTTACCACCCACTGGCCGTGATGTCGCAGTTTGACCAGTTCCAGGATTTTCATCCTTTCGAGGGGGCGATAGGTCAGCGTTTAGCTTCTCAATATCTCTCAGCAGAGGACCGATCCCGTTTGTATGCTTGTTGGGATCAGCGGGAGATAGCTACTTTTTCTGTGAGCCATCTGGGTTATTCTGCAGAGTATTCCGTATGGATGGAGACAGAGATTTTATCGGCTGCAACAGTATCTACAGTATCGGATAACGAGTCAGATGATGTAGAGCCCATGGAGGACATCGATTCCTACATCGAGGAGAAGCCCGTCTTTGGGTTGCAAAGATTTCTTTCGGATTCTCCCAAAGACCAAGAGATTGTTAGGATTCAAAGACTCAAAGACACGATCCTTTGAAAGTAGTCTTCATCTGATGGCCTTTGAGAGAGATCAGGCTCGATCTATGATGTTGACTGCCCTTGATGGGAGGGACGCAACTCTATTAGAGAGAGACGAGGCATTAGATCACAGAGATGTCGCTGTTGTTGAGCGGGATGAGGCCTGATCAGCCAGAGATACAGTGATAGTTGAGCGGGATAGTGCTATATCTGCCCGGGATGTAGCCGTCACAGATAGTACTGTGATGAGGTCCCTTACCACTGGCATGATCGCAGAGATGAGCGCATATATTGATGAGCATATGGTCACCATGCAGATGGATGCAGATCTATTAGGTCGTGTGGATATTCTCGTACTAGAGACCACAGCTTCACCTCCATCTTCTGAGAGGGACGCCATGTTGGGCTTGTTAGCTCGCATATACCCTAACTTGTAGATGAGCTTGTATTTACATGCACAGACTAGCTTAGCCATTTTGTCATGTACAATTTACATTGTATATATCAAACAACATTATATATGATAGGGAAATATATTTTTGGATCACTTCCCTTTTAGATATGCTTTGCTACTTGCTTGATATTTTGCCTGCTGCTTCAGGGCTTGTGATCTTGATTTATTCTGAATTCCTCCTGGGTGGATGGACATTTAGTTATCTCTGGATAGTTCAGAATGGATCATCGATCTGTATGTATCCCTACCATCTTTGGTGTCTTGGGACTGGTTTCTGTATGGAAAAATGGAGAGAAATGTGGCTTTCCTCTTTGAGATTGACCGCACCACAGATGGTTGCCAGTACTTCTATTTAGGAGAAGCCTAGTTAATTCCATCTCTTATGGATTGGTGTTGCTCTTCAAGGTATGACCGCAGCTTAGATGGTCGCCGAATCTCCTATTTGGGAGGAGTTCAGGTAATTCCATCCCTTTGGTCTGAAGCCGAATGAAATGTAGTGGTTTGAAGGATGATCCCAGTACCAGTTGACAATGGTTTGTGTTTTGGTAGGTGGTGAGACCGCACCATGAATGGTTGTCTACGTACTCCTATTGAAGAGGAGATCAGGTCTGCGTAGTTCGAACCTGGTGTAAGAGGTTCAACGCTGTATATGGCAGAAATGGTGTAGAAATGTTTTTATTTTTTTTATGAGGAGAAAAAGGTAGAAATGTTTTGGTTGTTTTTGTTTTATTACGACCGGGCCATATGAAATGGTTGCCTACATACTCCTATTGTAGAGGAGATCAGGTCGACGTAGTTCACCCCTCAGGGCGAGTGGAAAAGCGTAATCCCATGTGCAGGTCAGAGTGCGGGGAGGAGAAAGTTTAATCCTAGGTTGAGGATAAACTGTAGATATGGGAAGTTTGATCCCATGTATGGGTAGCCAAACTGCAAATGCGAGAGGTTCAATCCATAGTGGGATGACCTAAGTCATAAGAACGCAGAGGAGCCAGGCTACTGGCTTGAAGAGTATGTTTCCCTGAGGGGCAAAGTGTAGAAGAGTTATTTGTGGTAAAGGGTTAAAGAACCGGAATGACTGGTGATCTGATGGTCCAACACCAGGATGTTCACTTGATGGTAACTTCAGACATAGTACCGTTTCACGGTATCCGAGTTGATGAGTTGTGAAAATTCATCGCCGTCCATTTCTTGCAATCTGAGAGCGCCTCCTGTCAATATATCCTTGACAACAAACGGGCCTTTCCAGTTAGGAGTGAATTTTCCCTTAGATTGATCTTGGTTGTTAAGGATCTTCTTCAAAACCAAGTTATGTTATTTAAACTGCCGTAACCGGACTTTTTTGTTGTAGGATCTGGCGATCCTTTGTTGATATAACTGACCATGGAAGATAGCCGCGATTCGCCTTTCGTCTATTAGAGACAATTGGTTATACTTGTCTTGTACCCATTGGTCTTCATCCAGCTGAGCGTCTATCAACACTCTGAGGGATTCCATTTCAACTTCTATGGGGAGCACTGCTTCCATTCCATAGGTTAAAGCGTAGGGGGTTACCCCAGTGGAAGTGCGCATTGAGGTTCTGTAGGCTAACAGAGTAAGAGGCAATAAGTCGGGCCATTCTTTGTGGTTGGCGGACATCTTTTGCATAATCTTCTTGATGTTTTTGTTAGCCGCTTCAACATCACCATTCATCTTCGGACGATAGATGACAAAGGTAAGATGTTTGATGTGGAATTTATTGCATAGCTCCCCCATCATTTTGTTGTTGAGGTTTTTAGCATTGTCTTACACAATCACCTCTGGTTGTCCATATCGACAAACAACATTGTTTTTGATGAAAGCAATGATGACTTCTTTAGTAACCCGGGGGAAGGAGGCTGCCTCTACCCACTTGGTGAAGTAGTCGATCATGGTGAAGATAAATCGATGTCCATTACTGGCTTTAGGATCAATGGGCCCGATAACGTCCATTCCCCACATTGAAAAGGGCCAAGGTGAACTCATGTTGTGGAATTCCCGTGGAGGAGCGTGTATAGCATTCCCATAAATTTGGCACTGATAGCATCTCTTGACGTGGTCATTGCAATCAGCTTTGAGAGATAGCCAATAATGTCCTGTCCTGAGGACTTTCTTGACAAGGAGGGGGCCACTCATTTGGGGGCCACAGATTCCGCCATGGATTTCATCCATAAGCCTTTGGGCTTGATCTGTCTAAACATCTGAGGAGACCTAGTCCTGCATCTCTTTTGTAGATGCATCTCCACTCAGGTAGAATTTCATAGCAAGTCGGTGGATCCGCCTTTTCTCAGTCGGGCTCGCTTCCGCGGGTGTAGATCCATCTCGTAGATATTCCTTGATATGCTGATACCAAGGATGTTGGATGGGAGGTAGATCATCTGATACTTCTCCAACGTAATTTCCATAGGTTGGGGCCTTGTGCAGGGAAATTGTGATGCTTGGCAAGTGTTCCTTGCCTGATATGCGAGTCAAGGAGGCCAAAGTTGCTAATGCGTCCGCAAAGTCATTCCTATTATGAGGAATGTGTAGAAAGGAGATTTCTTCGAACTCCAAAGCCATCTTCAAAACCTACCGATGGTAGGGCAGCAAATGTAGTTCCTTGGTTTGATAGATTCCGGTGGATTATCTGATTACCAACTCTGAATCTCTAAAGACAGTTAACCGCCTGATGCCCATTGAACGGACAAGTTTTAGCCCCATGAGACAGCCTTCATACTCATTTGTGTTGTTGGTACTTACAAACTATAATTTGACAGCGACAGGATACTGCTCCCCCGTACCAGATACTATAATTGCTCCAGCTCCAGAACCTTCCAGATTAACAGCTCCATCAAAATACATCTTCCACGATTGGCGTGTATCATACTGATGGTGTTGCTAAACTGTCATTATTCCTTCATCGGGGAAATATGTTTCTAAAGGTTTGAAATCCCCTAAAGGTGTGGCGGCCGTTGATCTGCAATTCCTTGACCTTTGATGGACTTTTGAGTCACATAAACGATGTCAAATTGTTGTAAGATCAACTGCCATCTGGACAGTCGATAATTTAACATGGGTTTGTTGAACACGTACTTAAGAGGATCCACGCGGGATATGAGATGGGTTGTGTGACCATGGAGGTAATGTTGTAACCTCATGGAAGCCCATGCTAAAGCACAACACGTCTTTTCGATCAGAGTGTACTTGTGTTCACTGCTGCTGAACCTTTTGCTGAGGTAATATATAGCTTGTTCTTGGCCTCTATCGTCCTTTTGTCCTAGCATTCAGCCCATGGCGTTGTCACTTATGGACAGGTACATGAACAGGGGAACATCATCCCTGGGTGATACCAAAACGGGAGCTTTGACTAGCTGTTTCTTGATTGTGAGGAAGGCATTTTGACACTCATCATTCCATTTCATGGAGGAGTTCTTCCTTAATAGTTTGAAGATTGGCTCACTGGTTGCTGTGAGTTGAGAGATAAACCTGCTAATGAAGTTGATTCTTCCCAAAAATCCCCGCATTTCCTTTTCTGTCTGAGGAATGGGCATTCCGTGATGGCCTAGATTTTGGCAGGATCCAGCTCAATCCCCTTGTGGCTGACTAGAAATCCTAGCAACTTTCCTGATTTAATGCCAAAGGCGCATTTAGCTGGATTCAACTTCAAGTTGTACTTACGCAACCTGTTGAACAACTTTTTGAGATGGTCTATATGGCCATCCTCCTTCCGGGATTTGACAATGATGTCATCCACGTAGATCTCGATCTCTTTGTGCATTAAGTCGTGGAAAAGAACCATCATAGCTCATTCGATAGGTGGCTCGGCATTAATGAGGCCGAATGACAACCGATATATAGCAAAAAGGTTCCCCAAGGCGTGATGAAAGCACTTTTCTCACGATCTTCCTCAAGAACCATGATCCGATGGTACCCGTAAAGCAATCAAAGAAAGGAGTACATGTCAGTATTGCTAAAGATTGTCAATAAGAATGTGGATAAATGGCACGGAAAGCTATCTTTTAAGCAAGCTTTGTTCAAGTCCGGTAATCCATGCAAACTCGCACCTTCCCTCCGAGTGTTTAGGCACAGGAACAATGTTGGATATCCACTCGGGATATGTAGACACCATGATGATGCTGACTTGAAATTGTTTCACAATTTCTTCTTTCAACTTTAAACTCCACTCGGGTTTCAATCTTTGAGCTTTTGTACCGGCTTGAATCCTCTTTAATGGGAAGGCGATGAAGGACAATGTCGGTGGACAAACCCACCATATCTTCATGAGACCATGCAAACACATCCTGTAATTGGGTTAATAGCGTAACCATGTCATTCCATTGGTTTGGGGTAAGGTCTGAACCAATATGGATTAACTTAGGGCTTTCTAAAGTTCCGAGATTGAAAGAAGTGGTTTGATCCAGGTTGGGTTTGGGTTTGTCTTTAACCCATTCTTGAATTTCTGGAGGTACCTCAATGTCATCCTGTATATCCATCAAGGCTGAATTCATCTCTACATCAAAGGTACAGTCCTTGTAGAGAAGAGGCAATCATGACGCAAATCACAGTACATCTAAATTGTAGAGTCTGAAACAAAATATGCTTTCACTTAGTATATATGAAATAGGTTAATCATACATAGTGTTAGCATATACTGGCAAAATAAACTACTAATAATTGCATGAAAAAGTAAGCAGTTATTATATCTCTCTCGGGCGAAAAGAGTTTTTACCGCGCTACCCTTGACGACCAATGCAAGGAGTGTTGTTCCAATTGGCAAGGGTAAAGTCCGGGTGGACCGCAGTAATGGAGGGATTGTCATCATCCTCCCTATCCCAAATAATGGCCATTACGTTTGGGCAATCATCATCTGGGGTGTATCTGTTGGTATGTTCATCATGAACGATGATGCGTATGCCTGACATCATTCGAATGACGTCTTTCTTGATTCTTCATTCCTCCTCTTCCACTGCGGGATTTGGAACAAAGACTTCTTTCTCCTTTATCGGCACCGGTTTGGGAAATAACATAGCCATTACATTGGACAGCGCCTTTATAGGAGGTTGTGCGGACTCAAAGTTTGAAGGCAAAGATAAACACCGCATAGTTGAAGTTGAAGGAATCTGCTGATGCTTATGAGGATTCCTGTGACTAGAACTGGCAGAATAGCCTAGCCCAGCTGTTCTAGTTTGCTTGGTTGATCGAATGGGGTACTTGATACCCTAAAAATCTTTACCCAGCCCTTGTCCTGGTTTATGACCCAATGACATCATTTCTTGAGTAGCCGACATTACCTCGGCAGAAATCTTGGGTTCGGGTAATGGCATTCCAATAGCATGGTATTGGGTATTGCTTACTTCCAAGGCATGAAAACTGACTGGTTCAACATCTGCATTAGCATTGATAAATGGCATGTCCCCGTGTTGAGGACACTCTGGTTCAGCGTTGACCGTCACCAGGCTATTATTGATAATGTATTTTAACTGTTGATGAAGAGTGGAGGGGACTGCCCCTACCATATGAATCCATGGTCGTCCCAAGAGCAGCTTGTATCCCGAATCTATCTTGAGTACATGGAAAGATACGCAGAATGTATGAGGACCAATTTCGATTGGCAGTTCAATTACTCTGACCAAATTCTGATGGGCTCCATCAAAGCTTTGATGATAGTATGGCTACTCCGAATTCGGTTGGGATTGATATTCATCTTCACCAAGGTAGCGTATGGATAGATATTTAGAGATGAACCTTCATCTATCACGACTCCAGCTAGTATGTATCCGGATGATAAGACCGCAATGTGCAACGGCTTGCAATGACCGGTCCCCTTGGGAGGTATATCATCATCAGTGAAGGATATCACATTGTTGTTGAAAATGTGATCAACCAGATGTTGAAATTTTTCCGTATCAACTGATGTTGGTAGATAGGCTTCTTCTAAAACCTTCAACAAGACCTTCCGGTGATTCTCAAAAGTTAGGACCAAGTCCAAAATTGATATTTGTTGTGGTTCTTCTTTCAAGCTTAAAACCACCGTGGCTTCGTTATGACCCATAGTGCGGAGGAATCTTTCAATTTTCTCCATGGGTATTTTCCCCTTTGATTTGATGGTAGACTTCATCACCCGTTGGAGAAGATACAATGGATTTTCCTTTGACACTGTAGCAGTTGTATGTGAGGTGGATCCTTCACCTTCTCCATAATTCCACGGAACTTTGCGTAAGCTAACAATGGGATATTGTGCTCTGCACGGCAAGTTGATTGGCTCGGGAGCGGCTACTTTCAAAGGATTGTTGCTTCCTTTGAGTTGAATTATTGGCATTGTGAGTGATTTGTGAACCCCATCAGTTTCAGTGGATATGACTGCTACCACACTCTTCCACTTAGTAGGACCTGAATTCTCACTTGCACGTAACACAGTATCATCGTCTGCTAGGCGCAGGACACCACTGTCAATTAGATTTTGGATAAGGTGGCGGAGTGCCCAACATTATTCTGTGTTGTGACCACGAGACTGGGAGTGATATTGACATACTCCATCAGAGTTGTATCACCCTGAACGGGGGTTGATTGGAGGTAGAAGGGAACTGATCCTTCCTTCATTGATTAACATATGAAGGATTTCCTCCATAGGTTGGCCCAAATAGGTGAATTCCATTTTGTTGGCAAAATCCCGACGGGCTTTGGCATTTTCTCTCTTTGTCACTTTATCTTCCAGCATTTTATTTTCTGAAAGTGAGGAGGGAATATTCATGACAATAGGTAGGAGACTGGCATGCTCCTAGCTGATTAATTGACGTGTCACTTGATGCTGATAAGTCACCAATTCTGCTAATTGTCCAATTTGTTTGCATAGAGCCTTTATCTTTCGTTCCATTGTGAGCTGGAACTTGGCATAATCCCATTTGTCATCACCGTCTTTGAGGGTTTGTGAGGATTCACAGCTGAAATTGGAACTCTGTCCATTGCTCCAATTGATCATGTTGACCTCTTCTTCTTTGTGTTGAGGAAGAGGGTTGTCTTGAACATGAGGCTAATCTGGTTTGGTAACCACGATTTCCCCATTGTCTATCAGGTCTTGGATCTTATGTTTCAAGGCCCAACAATCCTGAGTATCATGTCCAGTGCCCCAAGATGATAAGCACATTTCGAAAGCAAAGATTAAAACCCCGTCCATTAGAAATTTGGTGGTGGAAGAAGATGCGTAATTTTCTTCTGTGTTGTCAGAAGAGAGAGAATGTTATCGAGGGTGTCCTCTAAGGGTGTAAACACTCGAGGGCATTTGACTTCTCCACCTTTTGGTGTTGGAGGATTCACAGATTGTGCTTGAAAGGGAGTGTAGTTTCTCCTTTGAATAAGCATGTTCTGATTGCCTTTTTGACCCTGTAGTATCAGGGAAACATCTTCCTCTTTCTTTTTATGGACCCTCCGGGGGTTGTTCCCATAATTTCCGGATTGGATGTGATCAGCAACAGCTTTAAGGGTAGCTAGGTCTTGAATCTTTCCAGACTTTAATCCCATCTTAGCCATCTCCCCATGTTTGACCATTTCAGAAAATTGTTTGCCGATGCCGGCTAAAACTCTTTCATAGAAAGGCGCTTCTTGTATGTCTATGAAAGTCATGACCATCTCTGATTCTGTCATGGAAGGACTAACTTGGGCAGCCAGGCGTCTCCACCTTTGAGAATACTCTCTGAAAGACTCGTTAGACTATTTTTTGATCTTGGAAATTTGATACCGATCAAGAGCCATTTGAGACTGAAAGTTGTATTGAGTGAGGAAAACATGTGCTAGCTCTTCCCAGCTATGGATCTTGGAATTGTCTAATTTTGTGTACCACGAACGGGCTTCTCTAGTTAGACTTTTCTGGAATAATTGCATTCTGAGCTTTTCTTCCTCTGCATAAGATCCTAGTTCTCCAATAAACACCTTTAAATGTGTGTAAGGATCTCCTAACCCGTCATATTTTTCAAAGTCAGGAGTTTTAAATTTTTCTAGATAATGAACACCAGGGAAAATGCAAAGATCAGCATATAAAACACTCATGTGTGTTCCAATTCCTTTGATAGCACGAAGGGTCTCTTCCATTTGGAGGACTTTTTTTTTGATGTCACCAATGGGATGGGTAGCATCATGAGTTTTGTTGGTCGTATCCAACTGCAGTTCAGGTATTGTAATGACCTTGGTTCCCCCTTGTGTGGAGGATTCAGTATGTACGGGTATTTTTGGACCCTGATTGGACTGGTGTAGTTCTTTGAGTAGAACAGCCAAATCTATAATTTGTTTGCTTAATCCGTCGAATTCTTTGCGGCGGATTAAGTTCGGTCTGAATCGGGATGACGACATGATTATTGTGAGGCTGTTGCCTTTTTGGACTTTCCGGTAGGGTAGAGGTTCGATTGGTTCCGCGAAAGACTTGCATAGTTTAGTCTTTAGGGAATGTGTATAATAACATGCTATGTGATGTGTCCATTTTAGGAATTTTATCCTGCAAAACGGATGTCAGCTGTTTATAGCATGTTAATTAAAATATGTATGTGTACACATTTCTTCATATTTCTCATTAAATGGAGATATATATGGAATGTAATTACAAGTAATTGAAATGAGAGCATGAAGAGACTTTCCTCCGTTTTGGGTTTATCAGAGGCTGACCTATCTTAGGTTACTCTCGCGGCTTTTTGGCATAAAGGTTCCCAAATCATCGCAATCTACTTGACAGGAAGTTAATCCGGTCTTTCAACTGGAGCGAATTTGGGTGGTGCCTTTCCTGAGCCTCGGAGAATTAGTCTTCTCACGAGTCCAATAATCAAACACCAATGGGATGGCCTCCTGGTGGAGGGACCACACAACATACATTCACATACATTGCGTCTCACCGTATAAAAATGATGACATGTGCGAAGCACTAATATCACAAGCAGTTATGGTGCGAGGCACTAAGTGCAATAAGGAAATGCATTCGTACACATTCATCATCAATATAAATGCAACATCCACACACAAGCAGATAACAATTTTGAAAAGATTGTAATAGCAGCTTAAGTCCTCTTACTGGAGTCCTCAACAAAGTTGCCACCAGTCGACGTCGGGATTTTTAGATGTCCCTTTCCGTTACTTGTTCTTTGGTGTTCTCATTTTAGGTGAGATTTGTTTGAAAAAACAAGTAAAAAAGGTCCGGCATGTATAATGTCGACGATGGGACTGTTAAGAGTCGCCAGTTGATTTTTTAAATGGTTGTACCAACATAACCGAGAAAAGGTTTGCACATTGACCCAGTGATGTGACACTGCTAAACCGGTCAGTGAAACCGAGATTCATTAGGGTTCGGGGACTTGGTTATGCAGAGGGAAGGTGTTAGGAACCCTGCGGAGGGAAGGTGTTAGGCACCCCCCGACATCCGTGTAACCACGATGCCGCCTCTTTTCAAGAAACTATTATCTGAATGTGTGTGTGTGTGTGTGTGGGTCAATGTGCTGTTATTTGGAAGTAGTGCGAGGCCTCGTTTGCACCTATATGCACAGGGTTTGAATTTATGTAAAAATTCAATTTTAAGCAAGATATGGCAGTGATGTTTTATAAAAGAGGTTTTTCAAACCCTGATGCTCAATAGTAATTGAGACCTTTTACACTCCCATTTTATTAAGTGTTCGGCTTGATTGATTTTATTTTATAGATGCGAGGCATCCGTATGAAAATAATGTACAAAATAATGCCGACTTCCTCGTGGGTATGAGAACCATCTGAGGAAATTCAGACACCGCAGAATAATTTACAAGCTGCTTACAACTGAAAATGTCCATCACGGGAACCGAATATAGATCCAATGGGATGAATCTGTGATCACATGATTCCTAGGCGCACAAGATACCGCAATTTGTATGAAAGCGATGAAGCGGGTATATATATAAAAGATATAAATATATATATATACAGACATGATCACCAACCACGAAGCACCTCCATGGGGGATCAGAAATGTAAATAAAGTTGTAAAAGCTATCAACCGCCACGGAGAAAACTCCAGGCGGGAAAAAACGTAAATAAAGCAGTAAATATGGTCAACCGCCATGAAGGAAACTCCAAAGGAACAAAATGTAAAAAGAAAGTCAGAAAGCGATCAAGCGCCACGTAAGTAAACTCAGATGTGAATTAAACGTAAAGAAAGCTATAAAGCGATCAACCACCACGAAGTGAACTCCTGTGTGGGACGAATATATATATATATATAAAAGCGATAAACACACCGGATGTAAAATCTGTGCTCATCGATGCAGTCCACACATTACGCTAATATATATAAGTGTATATATATATATATATATATATATATATATATATTAAAGCAAGTAAACGCTCCGGATATAAAATCCAGGCTCATCGAACAGAGTCCGACACACAGTTAATATATATAAGTATATATATATTAAAGCGAACGCACGCACTGCATCAAGTTCAGGCTCATCGAACAAAGTTCGACACATTACGATTCATATATATAAATATATATATAGAAAAGCAAATAAAAGCTCCAAACCAAGTCTAGCTCGATCGAGGCATAACTTGATAATGTTAGTCAATATATATATATATATATATATATATATATATATATATATATATATACAAGTTTAAACAAAACCGGGGACCAAAGTCAAGCAAATGCGCCAGCAACAACACGACTCTCAACGTGAAGAAGGGTGTGTGCAGAGATGAAGAGAAAGACTCTAAAGTGTGTGAGAAGGCTTATAGTTGACTGCCAAAGAAGACTTATATATCTTTAGAGTGGGTAAACACTGGCTTTTATAGGTACAAAAGAGGCTATATGTGAGCTCACAGGTGTTTAAAATGAGAAAGTACACTGCATGGGGTGAGTGCAGAGCAAATTGGGCAGGGCTTTCTCGCCGTTTTCTCTTGCAAAATGGGCACCCCAATCCCTCTATTTATAGACGATGTAGCCGCAGGTGTACCTGCGGCAGAGCCGCAGGTGTACCAAAGGCAACCCAGGTGGGCCCGGGTTTCTCGGGTCGGGTCGTCTCGTAGTACATGCACTCGGGCACTATAATGTCCACTCAAACTTTCAAAAGTGTAATCCAGGCATCCGTTTGAGGTATACAGGACCTATTTCAGACCGCCGTTGTCGAGAGTTATACGATGGCATGGGATTAGAGTTTGTACGAAGTCATTGAAGATGGGACGATGCCCTCCGGTCTTCAAGCTTCAACTTCCATCCGTTACCCCGCACAATAGTCACTCGGGATTGGTTAGTCTTGTGGGACATCGTTGTGTAGAGATGTTGAGACGACATGGCATGGCATCGCGTTGGCTAGATGATGATGTTGCCCCTCACCAGGTGTTATCTTTGATTAGGTGATAAAGCAACGTTGCTCGAGCTTCACCGAGATTGGATCGCCGCATTTGTTGAAGGTCCTCATTGTCATCTTTGAGGCGTGCTGTCCTCCGGTGTTATCGCGGGTTGGTACATAAGTATCTCGCCAGAGCGCCGAGATTGAAGTCGGTCGATTTGAAACAAGCATTTAAGGGGTTATCGCCAAACCGCATTCCTTGGGGTTATCACCAAGGTTGGTGGCTATTCCATGGTTGGGGATCGAGACCGGATACCTGGGGTTATCTCCGAGATTAATCTGTCTTCTTCGGTGTGTGTTCGGTATTGGATCTGCACGCCTCGGGGTTATCTCCGAGGTTGGAATTGTTACTCCCAGAGTGCTCTGGGGTTGATGCTGAACTTTCGGTAGTATCCGGTATAGATATGGATTGTCTTTTAGGGTTCCTCTTAAAGAGGCGAATAACTGGCCCTCCGCAATGTTAGTGTGATGAGTCTGTAAAATTTGATTGTCTACACCCAAGACATCAAATATCTTGGTGATCTCGCCTTAAGTGGTTCTGGCTTTCCCAAAAACTCCGGTGGTCCCAGCTCCTTGAACTGCTTAGCTGTGAACAACCGTGAGTTGTCAGTGTTTTCACCTGTATATTGAACATGAGTCTCTCTCACCTGATGTTGCATGAATTATAGAAAGCTCCTAAACATCCCATCATTCATCATTTGGTCGGTGTTGTTATTTATATGAGGATTATTGCCTTCCTGATTCACATTATCCTGGTTATTGATCATCGGTGAATCAATGGTCTCATGTGCTCCATTGCTTATCTCAACATTTTCAGATGCCATTTTCAAACACTACCACAAAACAAGTGTTAATTGACATGCCACATATTATCCCTATATTCTGACCGACCAATTAAATAACAAATAAGCTTAGGTAGATGTAAGAACCCGAATTTTTAGAAAATATTAAAATAAGAATTTAGTAAATAAAATTCTTAAAGCATGAGATGGGTTCGAATGAAAACATTTATGTGATACGAGGTATGTAGTAATGTGTTAAATGGGGTAATATGAACCATGTAATATGTGATTTTTGTGATTAATAAATATATTATTTTTATATATTGTTATTGATCGCAGAGATGATTTAGTTGAGATAAAAGAAGTAGATAAAATTTCCTATTGATATTAAATAGTTTATAGGATTATTTTATCATAGTAAGTGGATGACATTAATGTATAATTGTCATTTTCTTGTTTATATGTACTAATAACTTGTATGATTATAATATAGGTTATTGATAGTACGTAAGTTATCCGCGAATGGGTTTGGATAATGAAACATGAGTTAGTTGAGAGAATTAACTAATAAGAATAAATAATGGTTAATTGATAGTTAAGAGTTATGTTATGGAATAATATAATGTGTATGTTAAACATTAAATAACTATGGTAATATAGTACAAGGTTTAATTTACTTAAGTAAAAGAGTGAATTAATATGTGTGTTGAATATGTGATACTTTATATATGTTACTCAGAATGGTAATATGTGAAAAAGTCTAATGTACGAATAACGTTAAATATATATACGTTATTAAAGGGAGACATAAATCATTATATCTTTAAATGGATATTTAATATTTAAAGAAATTGTTTTGGGAACAATTTATAGAGGAGAGAGAAATAATAATTATATATTTCTAATAGAGGATATTAAAATAATTTCTAATATTGAGTTATTTTAATAAAAGGAGAAAATGTTATTTTGAATAATAATATTACCTTATATATTTTTGTATGAGGTATGATTAATAATATAGTAAATATATTAAAACGTATTTGCTATATGTAAATAAATTGATGGAAATAATTTATTATAATAGAAAATAAACTTATTATCTATTTTCAGATATAATATATGTACATGTGTCGTACATATAGTTAATTGATATTATATTAAGAATAATATCTTTAGATAATAAGCAAATTAATTTCTAATTGTAAATATCTTTATTAGGAGAAAACATAATATTTATATTATGACAAAATACATAATTTCTAATGTATTTTCAAGAGAGTTAATTAATGAAAAAAACTAAGTTATTTTAATATATTAAATAACTTAAGTTATTATTTTATCGTGGATGTTATCATTTAAATAACCAATGGAGTATATATTAATTATTATAAGCGTAAAGGTTATACTTATAATTAATTAAGGTAGTTTAGCATTTAAATGCTTGAGTCTCACAAATATTATATTGAAAGAATAATAAGTGTGGAGAATGAGAGAAGCTTAAGATCGAGCTTGTGAAATATGTCTAGTGTGGCAAAGTGAAGGAATAAGCATTCATTAAATAATTTAATGAATGAATAATTGAAGGAATTAATTTGTATGTGCAATGATTATATATTATATAGTAGCTACATCTATATGATATGAAATGAAGTGTGACATTTAATTGGGACTAATGATATACATATGGTAAAAGTGATTAAATCATAAAGTTGATTTAAATAAGTTTTGTTATCTCATCCTAGGTGATGAGACAATTATATGTGTACCCTAAAAGATGGGAGTAAATAAATATGTGTTATTAAAATATTTATTTCAATACCAATGTGTAAGTAAATAGAAAAAGAGATATTAAGTTATTAGTGAGCAATTAAATTAAGTCCACACATGTTTTAAAGATTAAAATATGTGGACTAATGTATATGGACTATATGAGGTGAGTACATAAATAATCCCTAACTTTACTTGGTGTAGTAACATTTACACATTAAAATCATATTTTGGGAATTTAAAGAACCAAACCAAGCCTTAGAATAACAAGTTGCTGAGTTATTTGGCTTGTCCCAAATTTAGTGTACAATTGCTCCCTATTTCTCATTTACGTGTTTGGCAAAAAAAGGCTATGGCCTATCTTCCTTTTCTTCTTCCAAGCTTTGCTAGACAATGATTATGGAGGGAGTGGGTATAATGATGATCTCCAACAACCAATTACCAACGTCTTCTTGCCCAATCGATTCCTCTTCTTTTTCTTGGACAAAGCCATGAATTGGGTAAGAGCTTCTCTATAAATTGGGAGCTCCCCCTCATAAGTTATGTTGCTTGAATCCTTGATAGTTATATAGAGATTTTGTTGCTGAGAATTGAGGGAGCATAATCAGTGTGTTGAGGGAATTCAATTAAGCTTCAAAGAGGTAATAGCACTATCCCAAATGCTTTTGATTTCCTAAGTTTTCAATCACTAGAAATGTCATAAAAAGTAGCTTTTGAGTCACAAAATTGATGGCTAAAACTTGTTTCAACCCATGAATTTATGTTAGGTGTTGTTAACATAGTTAGAAATGAAAACAACGAAAGTTAAACGAACCAATTTGGTTGAGAAACGAATTCGTAGTGAATGATTTCACTAAATTGTCCAAAACGTGAACATTTGCATGAACATGAGTTGTGAATTCATATTTGGGTTATTTAATGTTTATTTTAGTTGATGGGTATTATAGTTTGTTGTAGTTTTATGAATTACGAACCCATAGAATTGAAAATGAACTAATTTGGACATGTATAACTCAAATTTTGAAGGTTAGAAAGAAGTTTGGCTTGTTATTTCGTAGCAGGGCATGAAACTTTGAGTTTACAGTAGCTAGGCCTGCCCCGGAGGGATATTTATAGGGCAAGACCCCCGCCCCGATGGGGGTGGTCTGACTTACAATTGCTGAGAAAATCTGACAGAACATGTTTTCCTAAAATGGGCATAACGTTTTCATACAAACTCCGATTGAGGAGATTCAAGATGATCCGGAACGAGAACGAATAGACCTACAACTTTTGGTCTTTAAGTGTTTCAATTGGAGGTCATTAGGAAGGGTCAAAATAGTCATCTTTGTAACTATTAAGTAATTGAAGGCCATCGGAGGGCGTTGAGCGAGCACATACGCAAGTATAGTGCTCCCGACGATGGAATATGTTATTCTAAGTGATTTAACATGAAAATGCATGATAGTATACATGACATATAAAATTTACTTACTCATTATAGAATGCTTTAGAATGGCTTAGTATGTGTTTTGAAAAGAAACTTGGAGTTTTGAAAAAAATGAATGAACTTTAACCTTGAGTCTTTGAAGTTATGATATTTTAACACATACATCTTGTTGAGTTGTGAGTATATCTTTAAGAATGAGAAGTGATTTAAAGTTACTTTACTTATTATCAACTTACAATAGCTTAGATTGAAAATGATTTCTAAAGAAAACTTGAAAATTTAAGTTTTGAACTTAAAGTAATTTGTGTACTTAAAGTTCTAAAGTTCTAAATAACATATATTCATGGATTAGTTAGCTATGAAATGAGATTAAAATTTGAACCTAGTTGCTTGACCTTGGCCTAGAATGACTTTTAAAAGTGAACTTGAATGCCTTATGCCTCTAGACATGACGGATATGTTCATCATCTAACTAAGCATGAATTGGACCTTTCAAGTGTGGTTTAAAATATGTCTTCAAATAATGAACTATGCTATATACATGTGAAACATGCTATTAGAGGCTTATTAGTACCAATATATGGTTTAAAAGCTTATATCATCGAATCTTGTTAAAGAAAGTTGTTAAGCTTTATTGATTGAAATAAATCATTATGAAACTAAGTAGTTTGAATATGAACGACGTAGATCACGTATCTATAAACTTTAAAAATGTGTCGAACATGTAGCGAGTCAAGTGTGTGATAAATGTATATGAATGTTGATGTCAAGTACGGGTAGTTAGGTATACCTATACATACCTAGCTATTCTAAGAGTATGATGAGAAAGTGAAGTGTAGGTTTTACAAACCTAGTTTAGGAGACAATATTTGTTCTTATATTAAGAGCATATGAAATGTATGACTAATGGATATGAATCCATGATTATATAACTGTGTAGGAATACACGCAGTGCAGATAAGCTTTAAGTAGTTAAGTCGTAGTTGATAAACTACGAATCAGGCAAGTCTTTCAGTTCCTATTTGATATATGAATTCTATAACTGTTAGTTGAGCTATATTATGCTATAAGAATGTTGATGAATATATATGAAATGCATATGAGCTATGTATGAAGTTTGAAAGTTGATCTTTGATGATATGCTTGTGAAGTAAATTTATATGCATGTTATGTGTGAAGTAACATGCGTAGTTAATATTAATTGATTATGAATGCATGAACTGAATATGCTATTATATGTTATGTGCTGCATGAAAACTGTTAGAATTGCTGGGCTATCGAGCTCACCCTTGCAAATAACCACTTTTACAGGTTAAGGACTCACGATAAAGATTGTGTGTTACTTGATAGATAAATTTCAATAGCATCGAATGCGGTTTATTTATTTATTTAAATATATGCCCTTGAACCATGTTTAGGTTCTAGGAGATGTATAAGATAGTAGTTTATGATGTGTAATACATGTTAAGTTATACTATGTGATACTTAGAGGAATTTGAATCGAGATATAATGATTTATACAGTAATTTGAATAGACTGAATCATAACATAATGTGATTCAAGGATATGTAATTGATTCAAGTTAAGAAATCAATAAAAGATTATTTTTCAAAGGAGATTGAAAAAGTTTAAATTATTCTGCATATTTATATAACATCAAATATGATGTAAGGCAGGAATGGTAAATGACCAAGATTAGAAACTTATAAAAGTTTGGGGTCATTATACAGATCTTGGAAATGGAGAGAATTTTTATTCAAAATTGTAATAAGCAAAGTTATATTCATTAAGTTATGAATAAAAGATATAAATAGTTAGACGATAGTAGTATCGTGGCAGACCGAATCCGAGGTTTGAAGGGACCCATATTTGGGGATGTCACAGTAGGTCATACTAGCAAAGGATTTATCCGTCTCTCCCCTCCTAGTTCTAGCCTCAAATCTTAGCTAGGGATCATATCCCTAAGCTTTGATACCAACTGTGACGCCCCCAAAATAGGTATACACAACCCATTTTGAGTCGCCAAATACATGGTATAGAAATCAAATACAACTTAATTATACAACTGTCGTGCAAAATACGACATAATATATGCTTGAGAGTTTTAACACGAATATTGTCTTGTAGACAATATCCAAACTTAAATGGAGTCCTCATTATAATTATTATCATACTATTTTATAAAATAGTGAGGACTACTATAGAAACCATCTTGGACCATCACTCCATTCCCCGACTAGTCCCGACTATATTCTCATTTCCTGAAGAGAAGAATGAAAGCAAAGGGTGAGCTCAACTAGCCCAGTAAAGAATATTATGACTAAGATAATGTAGAATAAATTATCGTTAGCCTTCAACAGTGTAAAATTGATAGAATACAATAAACAACAAGTTTAACTACAGCGGAACACGCAATCCATTAGAAGAGTCAAGTAGAGCATGATATTTACTATCTTCTATGATTTAAAAGTTCGTCATCAACATTTTATCGCTGTAACATAGCTCAATAAATAATCCACATCATCGAATTATCCATGCACTACGGGCCAAGGATATTCGTTAGTATCACATCCACGAATTATCCATGCACTACGGGCCAATGATATTCATTATTATCACCAATGGTCATGATCATGCCAACATATGTCCATCAATGCAGGCCAATAAGGACTTTTACCACAACTGTAATGCCCCCAAAATAGGTCCATTCCACCCAACCCATTCCGAGTCGCCAAATACATGGTACAGAAAACAACTACAACTTCATTATTACAATTGTCGTACAAAATATAACAACACATATGCAGTGAGTTTAAATACAAATATATGTGACTTTCATCCCTATACCTGGATAACACCTCACATTGGTACCTTACATAAAAGTACAGTCAATAACTGTTTTAGAAATTAAAATATTTGGAAAATGCTCAAGGAATCCTTCATACATGAGAGGCCATGCATCTAAGTTATAATAGATATCATATGACTCGAGAATTATCCTTGGTTGACCCCAATAGACCCCAAAGAAAAATGAGAAGATTACTATCATGTTCTTTCTAATGGTGAGTCTTCTCTTGACATATAATTATCTCCATTGTCTCCAATTGAGAATTATATTTCAACCAAACTCCAAGATTATATAGGTAGTGATCGTAGATATATTCAGCAAATGGATGTGCATAACCCTGTATGATAACACGAAGTCGTATGTCATTAGACATCTTGTATGATAGTAGCAAAACACCCTTCCAAAGTTGGGTTCACCTCACCCTATTCGGTTCACCAAAATAACCAGTTAAATGACGTATAAAATACGACACACTTATTTTAAATTCTCAATAAAATTAGTTAAATACTATTTTAGGGGAAACCTCAATAGCTATAGACTACTGTTCTATTCCCCTGTTATTCCCGCTCGACCCAGCTACACTCTTATTATCTGAAAGGAATTGTGAAGCAAAAGGGTGAGAACAAATAGCCCAGTAAAGAATATCATAACTAAAGATAATTAAATTATCAATAGCCTTCGTCAGTAATAAATCAGAGATTTAGAACATATGGTAGATGATAAAACTTTTCAACCATAGTTGCAGCGGAACGAGCAATCCATTAGAAGAGTCAAATAGACCATAAAGTTTATTATCTTCTCCATGTTAAAAGTCCACCAACAATGTTTTAACCATATAACATCAATCAACAGTTCCTGTCCACAATCATATGAATAACTCATAATCATAATTGTAGTTTTAAATTCCTCTTCGCATCCAGGACGAAGATAATTTTCATCACTTGTCTTTACCTGAAATATCAAAGATCATGGTTATACCAAATCACAGTTCTTGTTCATAATCATACTAATAAGTTCATCTTTGCACTACGACCAAAGATATTCATCAACAATTCATCTTTGCACTACAGACCAAAGATATTCAACAATAGGTCATCTTTGCACTACGGGCCAAAGATATTTAACAACATGTCATCTTTGCACTACATGCCAAATATATTAATATCTCAAAGAAATACATAATCATTTCAGAATTTATATAAATAATATTTATAACCATGTTAATCAATTCACCTTTGCATTTAAGCTAAAGATATTCAATTGTAAATTCAATGGTCATGATCATACCAGTAAAAAATTCAACTTTGCACTACTGGCCAAAGAGAACACATAGTCACGATCATACCAATAATCTACCCACCTTTACACTCAAGTGAAAGAGAAATTTCATCACCGGGATTTATAAAAATGTTATATAAGATAATAAAAATAATAAGATCAAAACATGGATTTATCTCTGTGACATCAATCAATATACATCTTGAATCAAATATTCATCTTTGCACTACGTGCCAAAGATATTTATTCGTATCACCAGTTGGTCATGCTCATCTCAACACCTTTCCATCTTTGCACTACGAGCCAAAGATATTCATCAGGTACTCATTCATCTTTGCACTACAAGCCAAAGATATTAAGTTATTGTGACGCCCCCAAAATAGGTATACAACACCCATTCTGAGTCGTCAAAATACATGGAACAGAAACAACTACAACTTTATTAATACAACATAAAAACTGTGAGTTTAAATACAAATATTGTCATCTAGACAATATCCACACTCAAATAAGTCCTCAGTATAATTATTGATACATTATTTTACAAAAATGGTGAGGACTACTAAAATGACTTTCTAAAACTTTCATTCCATACCCCGACTAATACTCGCTACATTCTCGCCTCCTGAGAAGAAAAATGGAACAAAAAGGAAAAGGGTGAGCTCAACTAGCCCAGTAAAGAATATTATGACCAAGATAATATAGAATAAATTATCGTTAGTCTTCAACAGGGAAAAATCTAATAAAATACAATAGACAACAAGTTTTAAATCAATATTCGCAGCGGAAATAATAATTCATTAGAAGAGTTAAGTAGAGAATGAAATCTACTATCTTCTATATATGAATTTAAAAGTTCATCGTCTATCTTTTATCCCTGTAACATCAATCAATATATAACTGAAATCAAATATTCATCTTTGCACTACAGGCCAAAGATATTCATCAGTTGGTCATGTTCATCTAAACACTTGTTCATCTTTGCACTACGGGCCAAAGATATTCATCAGAAATCATTAGTCTTTGCACTACAGGCCAAAGATATTCAATTATATCATCATTTAGGACTGAGGATGATAAAAAATATTTTAAAGAAAACGAATCCAGTGAAACAAAAGAATAAATATTAAGGATTCGTACTTTAAACAATATAAGTTCAAAAATACTTCATAAATAACCAGAGTGGAGTAAAATTCAAGAATGATCAAAACATGGATACAATCAAAGCTAGTATCCATAACAGATATTTTGGACGAAAAACAAAAATTTAATTTTTTTGTGAATAGTGCCGTATTCGTGAATAGTGTCGTATACGTGAATAGTGCCGTATACGTGAATAGTAACTCCGACACTAAAAGATAGAAATTTCATAAAAAAATCATCATGCTTCGTGAATAGTACTCGTGAATAGTAACTCATGAATAGTAACTCGTGAATAGTAACTCATGAATAGTAACCCCGACATGAAAAAGTTCCAAATTTGATAAAAAGTTCTAATCAATATTTCGGCATAATGATATTGAAGAAATAATATCATTTTTTAAAAAAATAATATCCCTTACCACAAAAGGATAGTATTTCTGACTTGAATATTGGATATAGTGCTGAAAGAACTTGCACCGTATAGCAATACTCAAGTACTAAAATACTCACAAAAATACGCACGATATTATAGAGAGAGAAATAGAGAGAAATCTTTAGTTTCTGGTGTGATTTTCAATTCTAACCTAAGCACCCTATTTATAGAAAAATGCTTAGAACACCAAAGCAGAAAATTTAATATAGTATTAATATATATATACATATATATATATATATATATATATATATTAAATTCCTACGCACCCTCTTCTTTGGTCAACAAATCATCCACACATGTTCCAAAGACAACAAAAACGTTTTTGTTAATAAAAATAATTAAAACTTTCAAAAATCAATTATTTCGGAACTTCGGAACTTCAATAATTCATAATAAATAGCCCTTTTATCAGAAAATTCGAATCTTGAAACCTTTTATAGGAAATTCAATTCTCTACAACTTTACAGAAGAAAGTTTTTCCAAATTCCAAACAGAAATTTGAAGAAATCCATAAACCAGGCGATTTTACAAATTTTATAATCAAATTTCAATCAAGAAATGGATCCATGAGACATGTTTAACATGTTTTAAACAACTTTTGCAACAAAATATCTTCTTCCTCCTCATATACTCATATATCCCACATTCATTGTAAGAATATCATCATTATTATATTATAATAATATAATAAAATATTATTTTATCGGAAATGATAAAAATCGATTTTCAACAATTGTCACTTTAAAAATTTTCTCCATATATATCCACATAAAATGAATATTTTCCTCATCATATAAATCAATAATTAATTATTCACAAATAATATTACAGAATCACAATCTCGACAACCGGTAGTTCTGGAAAGAGGGGCTTTTCAATAAGGATTTCTCCTTACTGGCGCGCAATTAGGTGACCAAACCTCTCCTTAAGCGAGAACTTTCTAGACATTGCCAATAATTATTTCTAATAATATTATTCAGATAATATGAATTATTGCTTCGATGATGGAAAATCTTTGTGTAGTGACAATTATTGAAACAACAAGATAATATAAAATATCAACGCAACAATTATTGAATCAATAAAATTAAATCATTGAGCGATGCTACCGTAATAATTATTGAGTAGTGCCTTCTTCACGTAAGAATCTATAATTGGTGCAATACTGGTGTCTATCGTTGTGCAACAACGCAGACATCGTGTTTTAACCACGTAGGTATTCCAACAATATTAATGGTAACAACTAAGCCGTTATTTATAAACAACTTATACTTGTCGTTTTCTTCATCCAATCGCTTTCCATTATGGGGCCCATTAAAGATCATTGTGTCATTGCATTTAATATTCTCCAAAGCAAGAATATTCCACGACCAAACGAATATTCCCCGACAATAATGAATATTTTATAACCACCTGCTTATTTTAAAATATTTGCGCATTTTACCCATAACTAACCACATTAATCCAATTAACCTTTACTATTTCAAAATAATAATAAAAGAAATTCAATTTTATTTATAATAAGTTGGGGTCTTACAACCTCCCCTCCTTATGAAATTTCGTCCTCGAAATTGACGTACGTACCTGGTGTTTCGAAAAGATGAGGATACCTCGCTTTCATTTCCATTTCCAACTCCCAGGTTATTTCTTCAATAGCATGGTTCCTCCACAAAACCTTAACTTGTGGTATAACCTTTGTGCGTAGGACATGCTCTTTCCTATCCAAGATCTTGATGGTATCTCTCGACGTTAAATCTTGGCTATCTAAATGGGTTCTAACTCAATAATGTGGTTCGGGTCCTTCACATATTTACGAAGTACAGATATGTGAAAAATGTTATGAACACGAGACATGCTTGGAGGTAACGCGAGTCTATAGGCCACATTTCCTACTCATTCAAGAATCTGAAATGGACCAATAAATCGTGGATTGAGCTTTCCTCTCTTCCCGAATCTTGTAACTCCCTTCCATGGAGCCACACGCAACAATACATGATCCCCAATAATAAATTCCACGTCCTTTCAATGAAGATCTGCATAACTCTTTTGTCGATCCTGTGCCGTTTGTATACGTTGTCGAATCATTTGGATCTTTTCTGTAGTAATACATACCAACTCTGGTCCCAACAATGTTGCTTCACCTACCTCATCCCAACACACTGGAGAGCGACACTTCCGTCCATATAATGCTTCAAATGGAGCCACACCTATACTTGCCTGATAACTGTTGTTGTAGGAAAATTCCACCAATGGTAAATACTTATCCCAACTCCCTTTGAAGTCTAGGACACAGAGTCTTAATAGATTTTCAAGAGTTTGAATAGTCCTCTTTGATTGCCCGTCCGTTTGAGGATGATATGCCGAACTGAATCGTAAATCCGTGCCCATAGCTTTTTGTAAGCTAACCCAAAATCTTGAAGTGAATCTTGGGTCACGATCCGAAACTATGGATACTGGCATGCCATGCAATCTCACAATCTCATCTACGTACATACGAGCAAGACGTTCAAGGGAATAAGTCTCCCGTATCGGCAAGAAATGGGCAGACTTGGTTAATCTATCAACAATAACCCAAATCGCATATATGCCTTGAGAAACCTTGGGAAGACCCGTAACGAAATCCATAGTAATGTGTTCCCACTTCCATTTTGGAATCTCAAGTGGTTGCAATGGACCGTTTGGTACTTGATGCTCCGCCTTTACACGTTGACAAGTTAAACACATCGAGATAAACTTTGCAATCTCTCTCTTCATATTGTTCCACCAAAATGTATGTCGAAGATCACGATACATTTTGGTACTTTCAGGATGGATTGCAAATGGTTTATTGTGTGCCTCCATCATGATCTTGTACTTCAAATCAGAATCATTAGGAACACAAAGTCTGGAATGGACTCGAAGTATTCCTTCTTCATCGATTCTTGCTTCTGGAATATCACCTTCTTGTACTTTCTTCTTCATAATCATCAGCTCCGGGTCTGTGGCTTGAGCAACTTTAACTTTCTCAATTAAAGTTGGTTCTATATGTATACTTGACATCATTGCATGGGTCCCCGGAGTCTTGAATTCTATCTTCATCTTTTGTAAATCACACAAAATGGGCCTTTGTTTTAACAACATCGCATTTGTTCCCGCGTATGATCTTCTACTCAATGCGTCTGCTACCACGTTCGTTTTTCCAGGATGGTATTGAATGGTATGGTCGTAGTCTTTCAACAGCTCGAGCCAACGTCGTTGTCGCATATTGAGTTCTTTTTGGGTGAAGAAATATTTTAGGCTTTTATGGTCTGAATATATCTCCACTTTCTCCCCATATAGATAATGCCTCCAGATCTTTAGCGCGAAAACGACTGCTGCCAACTCTAGATCATGAGTAGGATAATTCCTCTCATATTCTTTAAGTTATCGCAAGGCATAGGCTATGACTTTCACACATTGCATGAGAACACATCCTAACCCTTTGCCTGAAGCATCGCTGTAGATAACAAATCCATCCAAACCAGATGGTATTGTCAAAATAGGTGCCGAAATGAGTCTCCTCTTGAGATCATGGAAACTCTTCTCGCATTCCTTGCTCCATACGAATTTTGTATCTTTACGAGTCAGCTGAGTTAACGGGGTAGCGATTCGAGAAAACCCTTCCACGAATCTCTGATAATAACCAGCTAAAACCAGAAAGCTACGTACTTCGGTCACCGTCTTCGGTTGTTCCCAACTTTGTATTGCTTCAATCTTCGCCGGGTCAACAGATACTCCATGTTTTGACACCATATGCCCAAGGAATGCTACTTCCTCAAGCCAGAACTCGCATTTCTTCAGCTTGGCATATAGCTTGTTATCGAAGCCTTTGGCGATTACCAAACTTCAAATGGTGCTCATGATCTTCACGGCTTTTGGAATAGATGAGGATGTCATCAATAAAGACAACAACAAACTGATCCAAATATTCCTTGAATACTCGGTTCATCATATCCATGAAAGCAGCAGGAGCATTAGTCAATCCAAAAGACATGACTAAGAATTCATAATGCCGTCATTGAAGTTCGAAAGCGGTCTTTGGAATATCCTCAGTTCTAACCTTCAGCTGATGATATCCAGAACGAAGATCGATCTTTGAAAAGAATTGTGCTCCTTGCAACTGGTCAAACAGGTCATCAATACGAGGTAGCGGATACCTATTCTTGATAGTGACATGGTTTAATTCCCGGTAATCGATACAAAGTCGCATACTCCCGTCTTTCTTCTTTACAAATAAAACAGGAGCACCCCAAGGAGATGTACTAGGACGAATAAAACCGATGTCCAATAACTCCTGTAGTTGGACCTTTAACTCCTGAAGTTCAATAGGAGCCATTCGATATGGGGTTTTAGAAATGGGCTTTGTACCAGGTTCAAGATCAATAAAGAATTCAACTTCACGTTCCGGGGGTAGACCGGGAAGTTCTTCAGGAAATACGTCAGGAAAGTCAATAACAACAGGAATATTATTCAAATCTGACGTGTCTTTATTCAAATCCATAACATGGGCTAAGAAAGCTTGACATCCGTTTTTCAATAAACGAATAGCTTTATGACTTGATATGACAGTGATTGATTTTAACGGTTTAGTTGCTTGAATTCAAACAATAGGTTGATTAGGAATATGAAAAGTAACAACCTTACGAAAACAATCAATTTTGGCATGATGAGTAGTTAACCAATCAATCCCTAAAATCACGTCAAATGCAAGTATCTTTAAAGAGATAAGGTCAACAGGTAATGTGATGGTGCCAACTTGGATCAAACAAGATTTATAAATAATGGATGTGATGAAAGTTTCTCCTAACGGAGTTTCCACAGATAGGTCAAAGTCTAATTTAACCGGAGTCAAGTTTAAATGTTGAGCACAAGCAGGAGAGATAAATGAATGGGTAGCACCGGTATCAAGTAATGTATAAACTTCGCATGAATTTATGATTAGCTTACCCGTGATCACCTCGTTTGGGTTCTCGCATATTGACGATCACGACAAACGCTCTTCCGAGAACCGCTGACTTTGACTTTTCCGGGACGACCTTTTGAGTCATCATCCTCCTCTTGGACTTAGTTTTCGCCATGGTGCAATCTCGAAGCGATATGCCCTTCCTTTCCACAGTTATAACATACCTTAAACTGTTGTGGGCGGGCAGTTTAATGATATGTCCTTCTTTTCTGCACTTATAGCATATAACCGGTGGTCATTCTCCTCCATTGGAACCAGTTGATGCTGGTGATGACGTCTTCACATTATCATTGTTGAATCTCCTCTTTTTAAAATCTCCCCCCGACTCGCTTCTTCCATTTTCATGGCCACGGTTACCACCAGAGTGGTTACCATTTTTGTCTGAATGTTTTCCTCCCCGCTGGTTTTCATTGCTCCGATGACTGCTGTCACCGGTATGACCCTGGTTGCGGTCCCTTGGTTGAACGTACTCGCTATCTCGCTCTAATAATTGAGCCCTATTGACAACATCTGAATATAAAGAAAATTTATGAGAGATAAGATATTGCCGAATCTCGGGTTTTAAACCTCTCAGAAACATCCTCGTTATTCGTTCCTCATTCTCTACCAAATGAGGTGCAAACCTGGATAACTCTGCGAATTTTGCCTCGTATTAGGACACCGTCATGTTGTTTTGTTCTAGTCTAATAAACTCTACCTCCTTCATATGGCGAATACTTTCAGAAAAGTATTTTTCGTTGAAAAGTTTCTGAAACATTTCCCAAGACATGCTGAGTGTGGTAGGCTGGGTCCGTTTCACAGACTCCCACCAGTAGTCTGCCTCGCCACGGAACATAAAGGTGGCGAATGGAACCTTCTGTTCCTCCGTGCATCCCAAAACATCGAATATCTTAGTAATTTGCTTGACCCACGTTTCCGCCATGATCGGATCCGCTTTCCCCTTAAATGCTCGGTGGTCCCTAACTCTTTAAATCGCTTTGTTTGTGACAAGCCAGCGTTGTTATTATTATTTCCTCCCGTATTCTCGTGCACGAGTCTCCTAAATGCGGTTTTGCATGAACTACAAAAAGCTCCTAAACATCCCGTCGTTCATTGTCTGCTCAACGTGTGTTGTTTACAGGAGGAATATTGCCTTCCTGTTGCATGTTCCCCTGGGTGGTGATTAAAGGTGTTTCCACGGTCTCAGTAACTCCACCGTTAATATTCTCAGTTGACGTCTTAAATACTGCCACAAAACAAGGGTTAATTAAACAAATTAACATATCACATATTAACCATATGCTTCGACTGACCAACAAATAAGCTTAGGTATGACACACTAGCGAAGGATTACTCGTCTCTCCCCTCCTAGTACTATTTCCCGATCTCCGCCAGAGACCATATCCTAAGCTCGATACCAACTGTGACGCCCCAAAATAGGTATACAACACCCATTCGAAGTCATCAAAATACATGAATACGTAAACAACTACAACTTTATTAATACAACATAAAAAGCGTGAGTGTAAATACAAATATTGTCATCTAGACAATATCCACACTCAAATAAGTCCTCAGTAGAATTATTGATACATTATTTTACAAAAATTGTGAGGACTACTAAAACGACTTTCTAAAACCTTCATTCCATACCCCGACTAGTACTCTTACATTCTCGCCTCCGAGAAGAAAAATGGAACAAAAAGGAAAAGGGTGAGCTCAACTAGCCCAAGAAAGAATATTATGACCAAGATAATATAGAACAAATTATCGTTAGTCTACAACAGGGAAAAATCTAATAGAATACAATAGACAACAAGTTTTAAATCAATATTCGCAGCGGAAATAATAATTCATTAGAAGAGTTAATTAGAGAATGAAATTTATTATCTTCTATATATGAATTTAAAAGTTCATAAATCTATCTTTTATCCCTATAACATCAATCAATATAATCGAAATCAAATATTCATCTTTTGCACTTCTGCCAAAGATATTCATCGATTGGTCATGTTCATCTAAACACATGTTCATCTTTGCACTACGGCCAAAGATATTCATCGAAATCATCAATCTTTTGCACCACAGCCAATGATATTCAATTATATCATCATTTAGACTGAGGATGATGAAAAATATTTTAAAGAAAACGAATTCAGTGAAACAAAAGAATAAATATTAAGGATTCTTACTTTAAACAATCTAAGTTTAAAAATACTTCATAAATAACCAGAGTGGAGTAAAATTCAAGAATGATCAAAACATGGATACAATCAAAGCTAGTATCCATAACAGATATTTTGGACGAAAAACAAAAATTTAATTTTTCTAAGAATAGTGTCGTATTCGTGAATAGTGCCGTATACGTGAATAGTAACTCCGACACTAAAAGATAGAAATTTCACAAAAAAAGTCATCATGCTTCGTGAATAGTACTCGTGAATAGTAACTCGTGAATAGTAACTCGTGAATAGTAACTCATGAATAGTAACTCATGAATAGTAATCCCGACATGAAAAAGTTCCAGATTTGATAAAAAGTTCCAATCAATATTTTGGCATAATGATATTGAAGAAATAATATCATTTTTAAAAAAATAATATCCCTTACCTCAAAAGGATAGTATTTACGGCAGAATCTGGATATAGTCTTTGAAAAGAACTTGCACCGTATAGCAATACTCAAGTACTAAAATACTCACAAAAATACGCTCGATATTATAGAGAGAGAAATCTTTAGTTTCTGCTGTGATTTTCAATTCTAACCTAAGCACCCTATTTATAGGAAAATACTTAGAACACCAAAGCAGAAAATTTAATATAATATTAATATATATATATATATATATATATATATTAAATTCCTACGCATCCTCTTCTTTGGTCCACAAATCAGCCACACATGTTCCAAAGATAACAAAAACGTTTTTGTTAATAAAAATAATTAAAACTTTCAAAAATCAATTAGTTCTGAACTTCGGAACTTCAATAATTCATAATAAATAGCCCTTTTATCGAAAAATTGAATCTTGCGACTTTTTATAGGAAATTCAATTCTCACAACTTTACGTAAGAAAGTTTTCCAAATTCCAAGCAGAAATTGACCGAAATTCATAAAGCAGACGATTTTACGTGCTATAATCAAATTTCGACCAAGAAATGGGCCCATGTACATGTTTAACATGTTTTAAACAACTTTGTAACAAAAATACTCTTCCTCCTCATATACTCATATATCCCACATTCATTGTAAAAATATCATCATTATTATATTATAATAATATAATAAAATATTATTTTATCAAAAAGATAAAATATCAATTTTCAACAATTGTCACTTTAAAAATTTTCTCCATCTATATCCACATAAAATGAATATTTTCCTCATCATATAAATTAATAATTAATTATTCACAAATAATATTACAGAATCACAATACTGACAACTAGGTAGTTCCCGGGAAAGAGGGGGGCTTTCAATAAGGATTTCTCCTACTTGGTGCCGCAATTAGGTGACCAAACCTCTCCTTAGATGTAACTTTCTAGACATTGCCAATAATGTTTTCTAATAATATTATTCAGATAATATGAATTATTTCTTCGATAATGGAAAATACGTGTAGTGACAATTATTGAAACAACAAGAATATAAAATATCAACGCAAAGAATTATTGAATCAATAAAATAAAATCTCGAAGCAAGAACTCATCGTAACAATTATTGAGTAGTGCTTCTTCACGTAAGAATCAATAATTGGTGCAATACCGTAAAGCTCTTGTGCAACAACGCCAGACATCGTGTGTTTTAACCACCTTAGTATTCCAACGAAGATAATTGTAATAATTACGTCGTTATTTATAAACAACTTATACTTGTCGTTTTCTTCATCCAATCGCTTTCTGTTATGGGGCCCACAAAAAACTGCGCCGTCGTACGAATATTTCCCGACAACAAGAATATTCCACGTCCAAACGAATATTCCCCGACAATAATGAATATTTTATAACCACCTACTTATTTTAAAATATTTGCGCATTTTACCCATAACTAACCACAGTAATCCAATTAACCCTTACTATTTCAAAATAATAATAAAAGAAATTCAATTTTAATTATAATAAGTTGGGATCTTACAGTTATATCACCATTTAGGACTGAGAATGATAAATAACATCTTAAAGAATAGAATCCAGTGAGATAAAAAAACAAAAATTATGGATTCGTACTTTAGATAATCCAAGTTCAAAAATACTCCATAATAAATCATAGTGGAGTAAAATTCAAGAATGAAGATCAAAAAATGGATACAATCAAAGATATTAACCATAATAGACATCTTGGACAAAGAAAAGAAAATTTTATTTTTCTATGAATAGTGTCGTATTCGTGAATAGAGTCGTATACATAAATAGTAACCCCAACACAAAAAGGTAGAAATTCCACAAAAAAAATCATACTTCGTGAATAGTACTCATGAATAGTGTCGTATTCATGAATAGTGTTGTATACCTGACTAGTGACATATACGTGAATAGTAACCTCGACATGAAAAGGTACAAATTTCACAATTAAATTCATACCAATATTTCAGCATAATGATATTGAACAAAAAACATCATTTACGAAGAAAATAACATCCCTTACCTCAAAAGAACAGTACTTCTAACTAGAATATCGGATGTAATGCTGAAGGAAACTTGCATTGAATAGCAACTCTCAAAGTATCTAAATACTCACAAAAATACACTCGATAATATATAGAGAGAAAAAACTTCAGATTCTGGTGTGATTTTTAATTCTAACTAAGCACCCTATTTATAGGAAAATGCTAAAACGCCAAAGCAGACTAAATTAATAAAATAATATTTTATTAAAAAAATTCAAGCACGCCACTCTTGAACCAATTTCAACACACCTCAAATGGGGCCCACCAAAAAACAGCAAATTCAACACAAACCAAAAGTAGGGCCCACCATGTTTTTAATAAAAACATTTATTTCTGAAACTTCAATAATTCATAATAAATAGTCCTTTATTAGAAAAATTCGAATCTCATGTTTATTCCATAGGAAATTTAATTCTCTACAACTTTGTAGAAGAAAGTGTTTCCAAATTCCAAACCAAAAATGTCCGAAATTCACATACGGATGATTTTTAATACCTTCATTCCGACAAAATACTGATAAAATACCTCAACATTAATTCCTTCATTTATAACCACATAAAAATAAATATTTCCTTATCATATAAATTAATAATTATTTATTCATAAATAATATTACAGAATCACAAGACTGACAACCAGGTCATTCCCAGGAAAAAGAGGGGGCTTTTCGATAATAATTTCTTCTTACTGGCGCGCAATTAGATTACCAAACCCCTTTTCTTAGACAGAACTTCCTTAGACATTGCCAATAATGCTATCTAACAATATTATTCAAATAATATGAATTATTGATCTGATAATGGGAAATACTATGTAGTGACAATTATTGAAACAACAATAATATAAAATATCAACGTAGCAATTATTGAATTAATAAAATAGAATATTGAACAGTAATTACTGTAATAATTATTGAGTAGTGCCTTCTTACGTAAAAATCAATAATTCAAAAATATTGTGCAATACCATGTGCTACTATGCAACCACGCGTATTACTATATTTTAACCACCGGGTATTCCAACAGTGTTAACGGTAACAACTACGTCATTATTTGTAAAAACTCAAACTTGTTGTTTTCTTCATCCGACAGTTATTCTGTTAGGGGCCCACCAATGGACGCGCCATCGTACGAATATTCCACGACCAAACGAATATTCCCCGACAACACGAATATTTTATAACCATTTGTTTATTTTGCAAAATTTGCACATTTCACCCATAACTTTAAACTTTTATAAATTTAACTATTTACTAAATAGAAAAAATAAATACTTCTATTTCATAAAATTCGGGGTCTTACAATCTCCCCTCCTTATGAAATTTCGTCCCCGAAATTTACGTACCTAGTATTTCGAAGAAGGAATACCGTGCTTTCATTTCAGATTCCATCTTCCCTGTCATCATGATTTCTCCATTGCTCATTCTAGAATACAGCTTCAAAACCAAAGTTAATTGACATATCACAATTTGTCAATTTATCAAGTAAGAAATTTCAGCTTAGGTAAGTCACACACTAGCGAAGTGTATTACTCGTCCTTCCCCTCCTAGTTCTAGACTCAGATCTCCGCAAGCGACCATATCCCTAAGCTCTGATACCAAATGTAATACCTCCAAAATAGGTCCATTCCACTCAACTCATTCTGAGTTGTCAAATACATGGTACATAAAATAACTACAACTTCATTATTATAGTTGTCGTGCAAAATACGTCAACACATATGCTGTGAGTTTAAATACAAATATATGTGACTCTCATCCCTATACCTGGATAACACCTCACATTGGTACCTTACATAAAAGTACAGTCAATAACTATTTTAGAAATTAAAATCTTTGGAAAATGCTCATGGAATCCTTCATACATGAGAGGCCATTCATCTAAGTTATAATAGATATCATATGACTCGAGAATTATCCTTGGTTGACCCCAATAGACCCCAAAGAAAAATGAGTAGATTACTATCATATTCTTTCCAATGGTGAGTCTTCTCTTGACATATAATTATCTCCATTGTCTCCAATTGAGAATTATATTTCAACCAAACTCCAAGATTATATAGGTAATGCTCGTAGATATACTCAGCAAGTGGATGTGCACAACCCTGTCTTATGATAACACAAATTCGTATGTCATTAGACATCTTGTATGATAGTGGCAAAACACCCTTCCAAAGTTGGGTTCACCTCACCCTATTCGGTTCACCAAAATCAACGGTTAAATGACGTATAAAATACGACACACTTATTTTAAATTCTTAATAAAATTAGTTCCATACTGTTTTAGGGGAAACCTCAACAACTATAGACCACCGTTCTATTCCCTTGTTACCCCCGCTAGACCCAGCTACACTCTTATTATCTGAAAGGAATTGTGAAGCAAAAGGGTGAGCACAAATAGCCCAGTAAAGAATATCATGACTAAAGATAATTAAATTATCAATAGCCTTCGTCAGTAATAAATCAGAGATTTAGAACATATTGTAAATGATAAAACTTTTCAACCATAGTTGCAGCGAAACGAGTAATCCATTAGAAGAGTCAAATAGACCATAAAGTCTATTATCTTCTTAATGTTAAAAGTCCACCAAAAATGTTTTAACCCTATAACATCAATCAATAGTTCATGTCCACAATCATGTGAATAACTTATAATCATAATTGTAGTTCTAAATTTCTCTTCGCACCCAGAAAGAAGATAATTTTTATCACATGTCTTTACCTGAATAATCAAAGATCATGGTTATACCAAATCATAGTTCATGTTCATAATCATACTAATAATTTCATCTTTGCACTACGACCAAAGATATTCACCAACAGTTCATCTTTGCACTACAGGCCAAAGATATTCAACAACAGGTCATCTTTGCACTACGGACCAAAGATATTCAACAACATGTCATCTTTACACTACTGACCAAAGATATTAATATCTTAAAGAAATACATAATCATTTCAGAATTTATATAAACAATAATTATAACCATGTTGATCAATTCACCTTTGCACTTAAGATAAAGATATTCAATTATAAATTCAATGGTCATGATCATACCATTCTACAATTCAACTTTGCACTACTGGCCAAAGAGAACTTATAGTCAAGATCATACCAATAATCTACCAGGCCACCTTTACACTCAAGTGAAAGAGAAATTTCATCACTGGGATTTATAAAAAAGTTATATATGATAATAAAAATAATATAATCAAAACATGGATTTATCTCTGTGACATCAATCAATATACATCTTGAATCAAATATTCATCTTTGCACTACGGGGCAAAGATATTCATTTGTATCACCAGTTGGTCATGTTCATCTCAACACCTGTCCATCTTTACACTACGGGCCAAAGATATTCATCAGGTACTCATTTATCTTTGCACTACAGGCCAAAGATATTCAGTTATATCATCCTTTAGGACTGAGGATGATAAATAATATCTTAAAGAAACGAATCTAATGAGATAAAAGAATAAAAATTAGGGACTCGTACTTTAGATAATCCAAGTTCAAAAATACTCCATAATAAACCATAGTGGAGTAAAATTCAAGAATGAAGATCAAAACATGGATACAATCAAATATAGTAACCATAATAGATATCTTGGACAAAGAAGAGAAAATTTCATTTTTCTGTGAATAGCGTCGTATTCGTGAATAGTGTCGTATACGTGAATAGTGTCATATACATGAATAGTAACTCCGACACAAAAAGGTAGAAATTCCACAAGAAAAATCATACTTCGTGAATAATACTCGTGAATAGTACCGTATTCGTTAATAGTGCCATATACGTGAATAGTGTCATATATGTTAATAGTAACCTCAACATGAAAAGGTAAAAATTTCACAATAAAATTTATACCAATATTTCAGCATAATGATATTGAACGAAATAACATCATTTACGAAGAAAATAACATCCCTTACCATCCATTACCTCAAAAGAACACTACCTCTGACTGGAATATCGGATGTAATAATGAAGAAATTTGCACTGAATAGCAACTCTTGAAGTATCTAAATACTCACAAAAATACGTTCGATAATATAGAGAGAGAAAATTTCAGATTCTGGTATGATTTTTAATTCTAACTAAGCACCCTATTTATAGAAAAATGCTAGAACGTCAAAGCAGACTAAATTAATAAAATAATATTTTATTAAAAAATTTCAAGCACGCCACTCTTGAACCAATTTCAGCACACCTCAAGTGGGGCCCACCAAAAATTAGCAAATTCCACACCAACCAAAAGTGAGGCCCACCATATTTTTAATAAAAATATTTATTTCTGAAACTTCAATAATTTATAATAAATAACCCTTTTATTAGAAAATTTTGAATCTCATGTCTACTCAATAGGAAATTTAATTCTCTACAACTTTGTAGAAAAATGTTTTTTTAAATTCCAAACCGAAAATATCCGAAATCCACATACGGATGATTTTTAATACCTTCATTCCGACAAAATACTGATAAAACACCTCAACATTAATTCTTTCATTTATAACCACATAAAAATAAATATTTCTTTATCATATAAATTAATAATTAATTATTCATAAATAATATTACAGAATCACAATACTGACAACCAGGTCGTTCCCAGGAAAAAGAAGGGGCTTTCCGATAAGGATTTCTCCTTACTGGCGCGCAATTAGATTATCAAACCCCTTTCCTTAGACAGAACTTTCTTAGACATTGTCAATAATGATATCTAAAAATATTATTCAAATAATATGAATTATTGATATAATAATGGGAAATACTGTGTAGTGAAAATTATTGAAACAACAATAATATAAAATATCAACGTAGCAATTATTGAATAAATAAAATAAAATATTAAACAGTAATTACTGTAATAATTATTGAGTAGTGCCTTCTTACGTAAAAATCAATAATTCAAAAATACTATGCAATACCGTGTGCTACTGTGCAACCATGCATATTACTGTATTTTTAACCATCGGGTATTCCAACAGTGTTAACGGTAACAACTACGCCGTTATTTGTAAAAAGTCAAACTTTTCGTTTTCTTCATCCGACAATTATTCTGTTATGGGGCCCACAAATAGTTGCGCCATCGTACGAATATTTCTCGACAGCAAGAATATTCCACGACCAAATGAATATTTCCCGACAACACGAATATTTTATAACCACTTGTTTATTTTGCAAAATTTGCACATTTCACCCATAACTTTAAACTTTTATCAATTTAACTATTTACTAAATAGAAAAATTATATACTTTTATTTCATAAAATTGAGGGTCTTACAACATCATTTGTAACATTACAGGTCATGATTATACCGATACATAATTTATGATCATAATCATATCAATCAACAGTCCATCTATGCACTACGGGACAAAGATGACTTCCATAACAATATAAGCATGAGGATGATGACAATGATATAAGAATCAATCAAACGAAATAAAGGATAAATATTAAAGATTTTTAATTTATCCAGAGTTTAAAAATGTCAAAATTGACAACATGATAACTGTTTTGTGGAGTAAAGTTCAAGAATAATGTTCATGTATCAAAAATAATTTGGACAAAAAAGAAATCAATTTTTATCGTGAATAGAGACTTCGATGTAGTAGTACTCTAACGGTTTTTACACATACTAAGGACTCCTTTTGTAAAGAGGTCAATCTTTGCCTGCTAGGCAAGAGGATAGCAAGTTACAAATTCTGTCTCATTGAACGTTCACCCGAGGGATAAATTCAAGATATCAGAAATCCCCAATCCTTTCGTATGGATCAACCTATCGAGTATCGCTTTGAACAAAAGGTCCCCCCTGGCCCCCCTTGTTCTAGTCCCAAGACTGCCTTAAAGCTTCCTGGGCCTTTTATTGTATACATCTATACGCAAACTCGCCAAACAGATCAATGACTCCAGCTCCAAGCCGAAGGGACCCCAGGTGAATAGTACCCGAGTGAATAGTACCCCGGCATGAAAAGATTAAAATTTAACAAGAATATTCAGAAGAATATTTCCGTGAAAAGATACTTGATGAAACGTAAATTTCAAGGATATTCTACTAATTTCAAGGATTATAGAAGCAATACTTATCAACATGAGTGTAGAATTAGGAATATGAAACGAAATAATATGGCAAAACTATGTTTTTCACCACTATACTTGGCAAGTTTTACTTAATACACCATTGAACTTTTAATTTTTTTAATTAGCCCACTAAACTAATTAAAATTGTAAAATTGGGTCATTCCGTTAAAATTAATTGGACGGTTGTTAAATATTTTCCTATGTGGATTTATAAAAGAAAAGAAAAATGACGTGGCTTAGAGGGGTCTATCATAATTGGAACCAAATCTCCGAACTCAAGACTCAGATCAGGTCATTTTTACGTGCAACCACCGCCACCATCCTCAGAAGCCATGGATTCCTTCTTCTTAGTGGAAGACCTGACACGATGTCGTGGCTAAAACTTATGAAACTAACTCCTAGTTGAATCCATTTCTTTCCCCTCAACTCAAGAGGTACTTCAACAACAAACAATCATTTTTCTGAACTCCAACAAATTGCATTGATTTATTTTCCTCACCCGAATCTAAAAGGACCTAACAAATGCATTCTGTAATTAAATAAATGTGCTTATCAATTTACCCACATACATAAACCAAAACCCGCTTTCACAGCAATTTAGATTTCTTCATTTCTGGAAAAGTAGAGCTAAACCTAGTTTTTCACATTCAAATAGAAAAAAATAAAAATCATCAAAAGATGTGACTTTAGGAAAATTGAAAACATTGCCAGACATAAACAACTATAAAATCTTGGGGAATCTCTACATACAGAGGCGTCTCCAACTAAACTTGCCGATATTTCCTTTTTTGGAAACCAAATTTGGGCCTGTTTTAGCGTTTTTGAGGAGTTGAAGGAGGCACTCCATGACTTTTTTTTCTTGAATTCAATGCCTCCGATCTGTAATCTGCTGAAGAGATCGCGAATGAAGAAGCCCAAGTTCTCTTCTTCGGAACCCAGGCTCGGTTGGGATAATACGATGGCATTGGATTGGCATAGGACGCCAGATTTGAGTAACAAATCGATGTCGATCTGTTTGGAGAGCCATCCAGTGGCCATCCATGAGGAGTTTACTAGCGGGAAAAGAGGGGTCGGTGTATTGGTCGGAGAGGATTTGAATGAGCGGACGGTGGTGTGGAGGTTGGGGAGTAGGGTTTGTAAGAGGGGGGTTTTCAGACCAGTAAAGGGAATTAGAGATTTCAGAAAATGAGGATTTGAGGGAGGTGAGCTTTGATCGAAGGATTTGATTGTGAGAGAGGAGGGTTGTTCAGATATTTGGTTCCACGTATGATAGACCTCTAAGCCACGCCTTTTTTTTTTCTTTTTTATAAATCCACGTAACAAAATATTTAACGTCCGTCCAATCAATTTTAACGGAATGACCCAATTTTATAATTTTAATTAGTTTAGTGGGCTAATTAAAAAAAAATAAAAGTTCAATTGTGTATTAAGTAAAACTTGCCGAGTATAGTGGTGAAAAACATAGTTTTACCGAAATAATATTACTTACATAATACAGAGTATGGAAGAAAAAATTATTTCTTACGAATATTGAATAAAATAATATCCCTTACCTTAAAAGGAGAGTACTTCTAAATGGTATAGCGGGGATATTCTTGAAGAAATCTTATACTATTTTCTACACTCAAAGCTTTTTTTAACTCAAAATAAATACGATCAATATTATAGAAGAAGAATTCTCTGATTCTGGTGTGATTTTCAATTCTAAACTAAGCATCTTATTTATAGGAGAATGACAGGATACTCTTTAAGAAAAATAATCACGGACACATAGAGCAGAAATCACAGAAGCTCAACTGGCGAAAAAATTTGATTTACTATGCAGCACTATGCAATAAAATATTATAATAAAACAAAAACTTTAAATAAAATAAAATATATTTTATTTATAATCTAATAAAACAAAACTTATATACTATATATATATATATATATATATATATATATATATATATATATATATATATATATATATATATATATATAAGTAATAAAACAAAACTGAGATAACTTTCTACCGATAATTTTGAAAAATGAATAAGTGGAGGTCCATGTAATAAGTCAAATTTACAACAAATACTTCATAAAAAACTCCCTCTTTTTATCTCAATTCAATTGGCTTTATTAAACACATTTTTAATAACATTTATTCATCATTAATATTATAACTCGCAATATTAACAATCAGATCATTCACAGAAAAGAGTGGACTTTCCTATAAGGAATTCTCCTTATTGGCGCGCAATTAGGTGACCAAACCCCTTTCCTCGACAAAACTTTTTAGACATTGTCAATAATGCAAATAATAATATGAATAACTTTGTCGTCTCAAATATTGATTTAACAATATAAAATATTGTACAGATGATATTGTGACAATAATTGAATCAATAATATGAGTTACTATGCATCAATTACTGTGACAATAATTGAATAAAATTGAGTGACTTCTCACGTAAGCATCAATAATTTAGAGATACTGTGCAATACCGTGTGCTACTATGCAACCACGCATATTACTGTACTTTTATCACCAGGTATTTCAACATTTAACGGTAAAAGTTTTGTCGTTATTTTTATAAAACGTTATTTCTGTTGTTTTCTAACTCCGACAATAATTCCGTTGTGGGTCCACCAATGATTGCGCCGTCGTACGAATATTCCCTGATAAAAATGAATATTCTATGACCAAACGAATATTTTATAACAACTTGCTTACTTTGCAAAATTTGTAAATATTACACACAACTATAACATTATATCAAATCCACACCTTATTATTCAAAATAATATTTAGAAAAATTAATCTTTATTCATAAAAGTTGAGATCTTACAATTACTCAGTGACTTTCAATTTTTCTTTTGACTTTTAATTTTTCCTTATGGATGTAATAAAGAAAAAACACATTTTACAATCAAAGTTAGAGCGACGAAAATTTGGGGCAATATGAATCTTAGCACATAACTTATTATCAGCAACACAATATTACTAGATGAAGAGGTACTTATTTTCAACCTCAACGGGTAGAACAACCTTCAAGCTTCTTCCTTCAACGACAACCGCAGTGGAGATTTGAACAAGAGCAACTCCTATTCCGACCTTTGCTACTTCTGTAGGGTATGCACTGACCTTTGCTACTTCTACCGGGTATGCATTTCTTCATAATGGTACAGAATAATCTCGCTCCCAAATACCAAATTAAGCGCTTTCAATTTTGATTTTTTAAGTTAAATTGACTATTTTTAATAGTAATAATTAAGCATATATAAATATATTTCTAAAATTATAAAAATTGGGATTAGTAATAAATTGTATATACTTTCTTTTGGTTATAATCTCTTCACTTATATTTTAGCAAAAATAGTAAAAAGATTAATTTTAAAAATAGTTAATTTGACTTTAAAAAGTCAAAACTGAACAATTAATTTGGGACGAAGGGAGTAGTATTTTTAGGGTAGATACACAAATCATTTTGTTACTTTATAACTAACTTAATCTATATTAAATATTATTATCATTTTAGTCATAAATTGCACGAGTATCAATCTAGTAACATTATTATTAATATTTTGTATTCTCTATGATTTGATTTACATTAAACAGTACATCCATGTTTGGTTGCAAGAATAACCCTTGGAGTGGACTATTACTCTTAATTCATTTATAATTACCTTTTAGATTTAGAAATTGGATGTGGGACTATTATTGAGGATAACAAAATGACTTGAAATGAAAGACTATTTAAGGGATAAATTATTTTTTGGTCACTGTACTGGGATCCGGTTTTCATTCTGGTTACCAAAACTTTTTTTGTTACAATCGAATAACTGTAATCTCACATATTACAAAATAGTCATTATTTTCAATTTTCGTCCAAAAAAATGGACGAAAAAGCTGACTGTGCATAAATGGATGGATTTTGCTGATGTGGAAAATCTAGAAGGCTTCCATCAGCAATGGATCGGTCCCTGCAAGCGCACAGTGATCTGTAGCATAATTCAAGAGGTTCCAGGAACTACATAAAATTTGAAATATAATACTTTATAATTTCATTTATTTATAATAATACTTTATTATTTATAATTATTCATATAAAAATATTTTTATAATTTATATAATTTTTTTTAAAATTTTAAAATTTAAAATTATTATTATTATTAGTATTTTATTATTATTATTAGTATTTTATTATTATTATTATTATTACTATTTTGAAATTATTATTATTATTATTAGTTTTGGAATTATTCAGTTCAATTACTAATAGTTTTGAAATTATGGTTATTATTATTTATAATTATAAAAAATGAATTCAAAATAATGTGTTGAATGTTTTATCTTACATAAAAAAATCATGCTTATTAATAATATAAGAAAATTTCATGCTTATATTATTATTTAATTCCTATTTCTTATTATTTGATTATTATTATTATTTTGAAAATATTATTATTATTATTATTATTTTATTATTTTAATTATTATTATTATTACAATAATTATTTTATTATGTCATTTTATTATAATATGTCATTTTATTATTTTAATTATTATTATTATTACAATAATTATTATTTTAATATTATTACAATAATTATTATTTTAATTATTTTAATTATTATAATATGTCATTTTATTATTTTAATTATTATTATTACAATAATTATTTTATTATTACAATAATTATTATTTTAATATTATTTACAATAATTATTATTTTTCACATTTCATCCCTCATTTTAACGATCCAGTCAACTACACCGAAATGTGCAAATTTATTTTAAGCCTAAAGTATAAGGTTACACTTATAATTTAATCTTAAAAATTTTTGATATTTTACATAAATAGTAAATGATTTAATAAAAAATTGATATTTTACATAAATAGTAAATGACTTTACAATAATACTTTTTGTGAAAAAAATGTTATATAAACAGGGAATTTAACATAAAATGTGTGATAGTAATTGATTATAATTAAAAAAAAATTATGTAAGATAAAACATTCAACACATTATTTTTATTCATTTTTATAATTATAAATAATAATAACTATAATTCCAAAACTATTAGTAATTGAGCTGAATAATTCCAAAACTAATAATAATAATAATAATTTCAAAATAGTATTAATAATAGTAATAATAATAATACTAATAATAATAATAATAATAAAATACTAATAATAATAATATTTTTAAATTTTTAAATTTTTAAAAAAATAATATAAATTATAAAAATATTTTTATATAAATAATTATAAATAATAAAGTATTATTTCGTCTTTAATCCTTGCTGCTGGGACCGATCCATTGCTGATGGAAGCCTTCTAGATTTTCCACATCATCAAAATCCATCCATTTATGCACAGTCAGCTTTTTCGTCCGTTTTTTCGGACGGAAATTGAAAATAATGATCATTTTGTAATATGTGAGAGTACAGTTATTCGAATGTAACAAAAAAAAATTTAGTAACCAGAATGAAAATCGAACCCCAGTACAATGACCAAAAAGTGATTTATCCCGACTATTTAATATCATGTCCAAATAAGATTATACTCTTAACATTTGAGATTAAACATTTGTAGACAAAATTAATCTTTACCTTTTTATGAAATGATCGATAATCTTAGTCTATCCTATACTCACACTACTGAGAATATAATTATATTGTTATTACTAGTAAGGGTATAATAATACAAATGATAAATTTTTATCCAATCATTTAAATGATCTTGGACAAAATATATATAATATGAGATTATTTGAAGTTATTCCATTTATAATTTCATTCTAAACAAAAATGTGAATATGACTATTGAATCATAAGATTAATAATCTTAATATTATAATTCATGAGAACGTAATTCCGTAATTATAATCCTTACAAATAAATATGACCTAACTGTAGTGACCAATATTGTAAAATGATTGACCTTACAATGTAGGCTTCAATTTATTTATCTGCTTTTCATATTTTTGTTTTTATATTATGTCATTCTAAAAATGAGTCCTATAAATTTATGTTATTTGTTTTCATTGAATAGTATGTTTTAGGATAAATTAAATGCAAAGTCGATCATTAAATTTTAGGAATTTTTGTGTATTGAGCCCTTTTTTTTTGTCAACGCAAATTAAACTCTTTTCTATTAAAAAATTTAGACTTCAAACCGCATGCACCACATGTACGTTGACCTGCATACGTGGCACACTTGTTTTAGTCAGATTCTCGTTATCCTTCGATTAGCTTTACTTATGGAAACAATTGTGAAGTTCAGAATTTGGTAATTATAGTTTAGTAAGATGTTATATAACTAATTTTTTGTACGTGTACATAAACCACTTTACGTGCATCGTGGTTTTCTCTGGAAATTTTAAAAGTGATTTGTTATGATTTTGGAAAGACCGGTGTTTAAGTTAAAATTTATAATATAATTATCACTCTCATTCATGTCTCTCATAGCTCACACATCTACAATCTCACTTCCTCTTTTTGTTTTTTTTTTTATTCTCGTCACATTTATATACTAATATTTTTTATTTTTTAAATATTTATAACAGTATTTTTGATCATTACAGATTTTTAAAAGTCAACTTTAGATATTTTAAAATTTAAACTTGACATAATTTTTTTTATTTTAGTCAATATAATGATAAATATTATAAATTATCTAAATAAAACAACTAATTATAAAATTTATTATTTTATAATTTTTAATAAATTATCTCGATTTTAAATTTAAAAATAACTTTAAAAAATAAATAGCCATCTTATAAGTTGGACGGAGATAGTATGAAGTATATAATTTGTTATCACGCGCATCTGCTGCTCGTGTATACCTACTGTATTATTAGATCACATAATCCCCAAATCAGATAGAAGAGCAGCAACACCATAGTAATAGTATTACATTTACTTGTTCAACACTTCAAAATACCATATATCTCATATTAGTCACGATCATCTCACCTGTCGTGTAACTTATGATCAAAAGTTGATGACATGATAGACAAGTATGAGAAAAAAAAATATGACAATCAAAGTTATTGAAACATGTGGGTGGCGTTTGAATGTTGAGAAAATAAAAGGTAAAGAAATGGAACAAAATAATCCTTATTATTTTCGCATACGTGAGTTTTGCCATTTTGGGTGTCATGATAAATTATAATTAATTATCATCACTAATTATTTTCATGCACAATCACATTTTTTGAATTTGAAAACCCTCCACTATATATTCTCTTTCTCATGTAATATATATATATATATATATATATATAAAAAAATCATAACTCTTGCTAGAGTTATGATTTTATATTGGCTGAGGAGGAGAGAAATCTACGAAGAGTACGGAATTGATTGATGAATTAAAGAGGGGAGAAGAATATGTGGACGATTACTCCAACGACATGTGGCAGAACTCTTATAATCCGAGAACTTGGTTAAGGTAGCAAGGATTCAGAGAGCCTTCTTGAGTGTTTCGGGTTGAGAGAGAATCTCCAAGTCTTCTAGTCCTCCAAAAGGTCCAAGAGTCAAAAGTGAGGTCCCCTTCCCAATAGAGTGAAAGGGGTATTTATAGAATTTTCTGGAGAGTGGTCATATGCTAGGCACATGACCTCGGGAAAATTCCAAATTTACACTTAGCTAGTCATCAGAGTAATGCCCAGATCGTCTTGTCCTTCTAGCCACCAATTCAATCCTTCAATCAATTCCCAAAATGAGTCACCTCCACATGTCTTCTGCCTCGATCGGGACTCGTGAAAGATTCTCTCAGGTCTTACTTCTTTATATTCGGCTCTTCCGTCTTTTCATTTAAACATAATGTGAGCCTTAATTTGTGCATTTAATTCAACTAGGTCAAATGAACCCTAATTTGTACTTTGACCCACATTTGCCCTCGGCGCGAGAGTCGCGTCTTTGGAGTGACGATCGTGCAAAATACCTCTGTGAATCCTGTTTCAAATTTCTAAAAAAATCCACGGAGCTAGATCTTACAAGCTCTAAAAACAGAAAATCCTTGGAGAGGGACCCCTTGCTTATGTATAATGCCTATGGATATTTAGAAGTTTTCTTTCAATTTCATAACTTGTTGAACCAAAAAAATATTTTTGAATTTTGTGGGTATAATCATTGCAAACCCTCACGAGACACAACTCGACCACTTGGGGTAACCTTGGGATTTAAAGGCTTGTTGCACATGTTAAGTGCAATCGTGTTTCCTACGAAAATGGGGTAGTATAATTTTTATTTTTAGTTTACTTGAGGACGGGCGAAAGCTAGGTATGAGGGTATTTGATAGACACATAATTAATATATTTTAATATTACCATATTTTTTATTTTATATGCTTCTTTTATTTAACTAATACATTTTATTTTATTTTTTAGGAAATAAAATTTATTTTTCTTGGGGAACAAATAAAGAATTTATATCCAACTTTTGAAGATGGAAAAGGACTCTTGGAAGATTACCATATAGAGATTGAAATCAAGAAGGAAAGAAGAAGAAGAAAAAGAACAAAAGTGGCCAAGTTCAAGGAATCTAAATTAGGGCACACGTTTATTTTTCCTATAAATATGCCTCTTGTTTTAGAGAGAAATGGCACCATTTTCTTATTTTCTTTTCCATAGTTTTTCTCTTGTGCAGAAGGGAGTGAGATATTTAGAGCTTTTGTCTTTTTTCTTTCAATCATGTGTAGTACTACTGTTAAGGAGTATTTGTAACTTTTTTATTGATATAATCGAAATTCTCTTTTTAATTATTGTTCTTATTTCATACAAATAGTAGTGCTAATATTATTTGTTTTTGTTTTTAATTCTATGACTAGCTAAATTTCTAATACCTAGGATGATGATAAAATTAGGTATTTCATAATAATATTTTCTTTTATTTTTAAAATTAATGCCTAATTATTTTCGCCTTCATATTTTTCTTCGCATAAATTACATATGATTCTTATATTGATTGTGAGGTTTTTATAAGTTATAGTTAATCTGTGAATTTTTCATAACTTATGTTTGCCCATATTAGTTATATGAATCATTATTTTGAAAGGGAAGGAAAAATAATTTGGAAATTAATTTAAAAAATAAGAAATTATTTAGTATGTTAATATTTTTGGTTGATTCTTATTCCTATGTATCTTTTCTCATTAATAGTTTCTATTATTAAATAATAGTTTGCATAATTTAGTTAATAAATCTTCTCCACCATCTTTGTTTCTAATTTGCCTAAAAGATTAATCAAGGATATATTAAAGAATTGATCTAGTCTATGTGTTTTGACCTGCACTTGCCAAATCTACAATAGACGTTGTACCACTTGCAGTACATAATTTTAACACATCAGTACCCCTTAAGGTTTGCCCCTAGGGCGCGCTGTAAGACCCCGAATTTTATGAAATAAAAGTATTCAATTTTTCTATTCAGTAAATGGTTAAATTGATAAAAGTTAAAGTTAAGGGTGCTATATGATTTTTTTTTTAAAATACGCAAGTGGTTATAAAATATTCATTGTTGTCGGAGAATATTCATTTGGTCGTGGAATATTCTTTCTATCGGGGAATATTCGTACGACGGCGCAGCTATTTGAGGGCCCCATAACGGATACGACAAAATTGAATAACGGCGTAGTTATGAGTAACTCATGAATAGTAACTCATGATTTGGTATTTTTCATGAAAATGGACTAGTTATGAGTAAATGAATTAAATATGTTATGTGAAGTAAGAAAATTAGAAAATAGGATTTTATGGCTTGAGAATCCTACATGAGGAATATGCAGATTTTTGATGAGGGTTTTGGTTATTGATGATAAAATCTTATGAGTTTGGCATTTTAGGATGATTAAATGCATTATTTAGTAAAGTGTAAACAATTAAAATAAATTGTTTATAAGATTAAGAAATATTATTCTTTCAATATCATTATACCGAAATATTGGTATGGATTTTATTGTGAAATTTCTACCTTTTTTATGTCGGGGTTACTATTCACGAGTTACTAATCATGAGTTACTATTCATGAGTTACTGCACGAGTTACTATTCACATGTACTATTCACAACAAATTTGGTTTCTTTTTCTGACCAAATTACCGTTGATTTATGAATCTTACTCTTGAAATTAAATCCATGTTTTGATCATATTATTTTTATTATCATATATAACATTTTTATATCCTTAATAATGATATTTCTCTTTGACTTGAGTGTAAAGATGGGCAGATTTTTGGTATGATCATGACTATGAGTTCTCTTTGGCCAGTAGTGCAAAGTTGAATTGTTGACTAGTATGATCATGACCATTGAAATTATAATTGAATATCTTTAGCTTAAGTGCAAAGGTGAATTGATCAACATGGTTATAATTATTGTTTAAATAAATTCTGAAATGATTATATATTTCTTTGAGATATTAATATATTTGGCCTGTAGTTAAATATGAACTGTTGATGAATATATTTGGCTTTAGAAAGCGAATATGAACTGTTGATGAATATCTTTGGCTGTAGTGGAAAGATGAATTGTTGATGAATATCTTTGGCCCGTAGTGCAAAAGATGACTGTTGTTGAATATCTTTGGCACATAGTGCAAAAGATGGTACTGTTGATGAATATCTTTGGTCAGTAGTGCAAAGATGAAATTGTTAGTATGATTATAAATGTGAGAGCGTGATTTGGTATAACCATGATCTTTGATGTTTGAGGTAAAGACATGTGATTAAAATTATCTTAAATCTGGATGATGATTATGAGTTATTCATATAATTGTGGAAATGAACTGTTGATTGATGTTATAGGGATAAAATATTGTTGGTGGATTTTTAACTTGGAGAAGATAATAGACTTTATAATCTATTTGACTCTTCTAATGGATTGCTCGTTCCGCTGCAACTATGGTTGAAATTTTTATCATCTACCATATGTTCTAAATCTCTGATTTATTATTGATGAAGGCTATTGATAATTTAATTATCTTTAGTCATGATATTCTTTTATCGAAGTTAGTTGTGCTCACCCTTTTGCTTCACAATTCCTTTCGTGTAATAAGAGTGTAGCTGGGTCGAGCGGGGGTAACAAGGGAATAGAACTGTGGTCGCTAGCTGTGGAGTTCTCCCTAAACAGTATAGACAAGTGTGTTATATTTGGTGAATCATATAGGGTGAGGTGAACCCAACGTTGGAAGGGTGTTTTTCCACTATCATACAAGATGTCTAAAGACATACAACCTCGTGTCATCATATGACATGGTTGTGCTCATCCACTTGCTGAGTATATTTACGAGCACTACCTATATAATCTTGGTGTTTGTTTGAAGTATAATTCTCAATTAGAGACAGTGGAGATAATGATATGTCAAGAGAAGACTCACCATTGGGAAGAAATATGATGGTAATCTTCTCATTTTTCTTTGGGGTCTATTGGGTTAACCAAGGATAATTCTGTGGCCATATGATATCTATCATAACCTAGAAGAATGGCCTCCCATGTACGAAGGTTTCCTTGAGCACTTCCCAAAAATTTTAATTTCTAAAATAGTTTTTAACTATACCTTTATGTAAGATGTCATGGTGACGTGCTACCCAAGTTGGTGTCAAGAGTCATAGTTGATATATTATTTGTATCAAAACTCACAACACATGAGTTGTTCTATTTTGCACGACAATTGTTGTAATAAAGTTGTAGTTGTTTTCTGTACCATGTATTTGGCGACTCAGAATGGGTTGGATGGAATGGACCTATTTTGGGGTTGTCACAGTTGATATCAGAGCTTAGGGATATGGTCTCTGGCGGAGATCGGGGAGTATAACTAGGAGGGGAGAGATGAGTAAATCCTTCTCTAGTGTGTCTTACCTAAGCTTATTTGTTGGTCAGTCATAATATCGGGATATTATGTGATATGTTAATTTGTCCAATTAAACCTTGTTTTGAAGCTGTATTCTAGAATGATATCTGAAATATAGGAGATGAGCAATGGAGAAATCATGATGACAGGGAAGATGGAATCCGAAATGAAAGCAAGGTATTCTCAACTATTGAGAAATACCAGCACGTAAATTTGAGGGTGAAATTTCATAAGGAGGGAGATTGTAAGACCCGAATTTTATGAAATAAAAGTATTCAATTTTTCTATTCAAGGTAAATAGTTAAATTGATAAAATTTAAAGTTAAAGGGTGCTATATTTTTTTTTTTTCAAAATACGCAAGTGGTTATAAAATATTCATTGTTATTTGGGAATATTCGTTTGGTCGTGGAATATTCTTTACGCTTGGGGGAATATTAAATACGATGGCGCAGCCTATTTGTGGGCCCCATAACGGATAACTGTCGGATGAAGAAAACGACAAAATTGAATAACGGCGTAGTTGTTACCGTTAACACTGTAAGGAGAAATCCTTATCGGAAAGCCCCCTCTTTCCTGGGAACTGCTTGGTTGTCATTATTGTGATTCTGTAATATTATTTGTGAATAATTAATTATTGATTTATATGATAATGAAATATTTATTTGATGTGGATATAAATGATGGATTTATTTATGTGGTTATAAATGAAGGAATTAATGTTGAGGTATTTTATCAGTATTTTGTCGGATTGGAGGTATTAAAAGATCAAATCGATTGTTCTTTACAAACTTTATTGTGTGAGTTATAATTTTTAATCGACCGTTGGATCGTTGTGATTTTTGGATATGTTATACATATATAAGTTGAGTATATGTTCACAAATTTTGAACGAATTAAAATGAACGAATGATTTGTTATGAATTTTAAGAGGTGGTGATTCGGAAATTAGGTTTATAAATGATTTTGGTGGAAAATTCTAGAAATGGGTGGGCCCCACTTTTGGTTGTTGGGGAAGATGGCTGATTTTGGTGGGTGGAATAGTATGGGTAAAGCCATCGGTGCGAGTCAAGTCTTGCTTGACGTGCTAACATTTTCCTATAAATAGAGGGCTAAGTTAGAATTGAAAATCACACCAGAAACATAAGTTTTCTCTCTCTATATTATCAAGCATATTTTTGTGATTATTTAGATATCTTGAGTATTGCTATACGGCGCAAGTTCGTTCAGCATTATATCCGATATTCAAGTTAGAAGTACTGCTCTTTTGTGGTAAGGGATTTTAAGGGTTGTTATGTTTTTCATGTTTCGTAACTTTTCAGAACTTCAAAAATTCTGGAAAAATTTGAAATGATAAATTGATGAGTTTTATTAATTTTTTCCAAAAATGGCGATTTTTGGATGTATAGATTAAGAGTTATGAATTTTACGGGAAAAGACTATTTTAAAAGAAAACCCTTATAACTCCTTGTGGTTAACTCCAAAATTGGTGAAATTTTTATTGGGAGTACATGTATATAACAAAAGTATACTTTATAAATTTCGGAATTTTTGGATAAAATTACAATTTATGATAAATGTCTAAATATTAGGTTGTTTTGGCCATATGAAAAATAGTAAATGAATTTTAAAAATTCTGGGAAAAATATATGTTCAATATGGGACTGTATTCTGCTAAATCCCAGAAAAGAAATATTTTTGGGACTGATTTGGTATTTTTCATGAAAATGGACTAGTTATGAGTAAATGAATTAAATATGTTATGTGAAGTAAGAAAATTAGAAAATAGGATTTTATGGCTTGAGAATCCTACATGAGGTATATGCAGATTTTTGATGAGGGTTTTGGTTATTGGTGATAAAATCTTATGAGTTTGGCATTTTAAGATGATTAAATGCATTATTTAGTAAAGTGTAAACAATTAAAATAAATTGTTTATAAGATTAAGAAATATTATTCTTTTAATATCATTATACCGAAATATTGGTATGGATTTTATTGTGGAATTTCTACCTTTTTCATGTCGGGGTTACTATTTATGAGTTATTAATCACGAGTTACTATTCATGAGTTACTATTCACGAGTTACTATTCACGGGTACTATTCACAAAAAAATTGGTTTCTTTTTCTGACCAAATTACCGTTGATTTATGAATCTTACTCTAGAAATTAAATCCATGTTTTGATCATATTATTTTTATTATCATATATAACATTTTTATAACCTTAATGATGATATTTCTCTTTGACTTGAGTGTAAAGATGGGTAGATTTTTTGTGTGATCATGACTATTGATTCTCTTTGGCCAGTAGTGCAAAGTTGAATTGTTGACTGGTATGATTATGACCATTGAATTTATAATTGAATATCTTTAGCTTAAATGCAAAGGTGAATTGATCAACATGGTTATAATTATTGTTTATATAAATTCTGAAATGATTATATATTTCTTTGAGATATTAATATATTTGGCTTGTAGTGCAAATATGAATTGTTAATGAATATATTTGACTTGTAGTGCGAATATGAACTGTTGATGAATATCTTTGGCCTGTAGTGCAAAGATGAATTGTTGATGAATATTTTTGGCCCGTAGTGCAAAGATGACCTGTTGTTGAATATCTTTGGCCTGTAGTGCAAAGGTGGTCTGTTGATGAATATCTTTGGCCTAGTGCAAAGATAAATTTGTTAGTATGATTATAAACAGGAACTGTGATTTGGTATAACCATGATCTTTGATGTTTCAGGTAAAGACATGTGATGAAAATTATCTTCGTCCTGGATGCAAAGAGGAATTTAGAATTACAATTATGATTATGAGTTATTCATATAATTGTGGAAAGGAACTGTTGATTGATGTTACAGGGATAAAATATTGTTGGTGGATTTTTAACATGGAGAAGATAATAGACTTTATAGTCTATTTGACTCTTCTAATGGATTGCTCATTCCGCTGCAACTATGGTTGAAATTTTTATCATCTACCATATGTTCTAAATCTCTGATTTATTATTGATGAAGGCTATTGATAATTTAATTATCTTTATTCATGATATTCTTTACTGAGCTAGTTGTGCTCACCCTTTTGCTTCACAATTCCTTTCAGGTAATAAGAGTGTAGCTGGGTCAAGCGGGGGTAACAAGGGAATAGAACTGTGGTCGCTAGCTGTGGAGTTCTCCCTAAACAGTATAGACAAATGTGTTGTATACATATTTTAGTAGTTATATTTGGTGAATCATATAGGGTGAGGCGAACCCAACGTTGGAAGGGTGTTTTGCAACTATCATACAAGATGTCTAAAGACATACAACCTCGTGTCATCATAAGACAGGGTTGTCCTCATCCACTTGCTGAGTATATTTACGAGCACTACCTATTTAATCTTGGTGTTTGTTTGAAGTATAATTCTCAATTAGAGACAATGGAGATAATGATATGTCAAGAGAAGACTCACCATTGGGAAGAAATATGATAGTAATCTTCTCATTTTTCTTTAGGGTCTATTGGGTCAACCAAGGATAATTCTGTGGCCATATGATATCTATCATAACATAGAAGCATGGCCTCCCATGTACGAAGGTTTCCTTGAGCACTTCCCAAAGATTTTAATTTCTACAACAATTTTTGACTATACCTTTATGTAAGACGTCATGGTGACGTGCTACCCAAGTTGGTGTCAAGAGTCACAGTTGATATATTATTTGTATCAAAACTCACAACACATGAGTTGTTGTTTTTTGCACGACAATTGTTGTAATAAAGTTGTAGTTGTTTTCTGTACCATGTATTTGGCGACTCAGAATGGGTTGGATGGAATAGACCTATTTTGGGGTTATCACAGTTGGTATCAGAGCTTAGGGATATGGTCTCTGGCGGAGATCGGGGAATATAACTAGGAAGGGAGAGATGTGTAAATCCTTCGCTAGTGTGTCCTACCTAAGCTTATTTGTTGGTCAGTCATAATATCGGGATATTATGTGATATGTTAATTTATCCAATTAACCCTTGTTTTGAAGCTGTATTCTAGAATGATATCTGAAATATAGGAGATGGGCAATGGAGAAATCATGATGACAGGGAAGATGGAATCTGAAATGAAAGCAAGGTATTCTCAACTATTCGAAATACCAGGTACGTAAATTTCGAGGGCGAAATTTCACAAGGAGGGGAGATTGTAAGACCCCGAATTTTATGAAATAAAAATATTCAATTTTTCTATTCAGTAAATAGTTAAATTGATAAAAGTTAAAGTTAAGGGTGCTATATGATTTTTTTTTTCAAAATACGCAAATGGTTATAAAATATTCATTGTTGTCGGGGAATATTCGTTTGGTAGTGGAATATTCTTTCTGTCGGGGAATATTCGTACGATGGCGCAGCTATTTGTGGGCCCCATAATGGATAACTATCGGATGAAGAAAACGACAAAATTGAATAACGGCGTAGTTGTTACTGTTAACACTGTTGGAATACCTGGTGGTTAAAATACGATGTCGTGTTGTTGCACGCGAAGTATTACCGGTATTGCATGATATTGTTGAATTATTGATCCTTACGTAAGAAGGCACTACTCAATAATTATCATAGTAGTTATTGTTTAATATTTTATTTTATTGAATCAATAATTGCTACGTTGATATTTTATATTATTGTTGTTTCAATAATTGTCACACTTACGATATCTCCATTATCGGATCAATAATTCATATTATTGGAATAATATTATTAGATAGCATTATTGGCAATGTCTAGAAAGTTACATCGAGGAGAGGTTTGGTCACCTAATTGCACTGGCGCTTGATGAGGAGAAATCCTTATCGAAAAGCCCCTCTTTCACGAGGAGCGCACTTTGGTTGTCATTATTGTGATTACGTAATATTATTTGTGAATAATTAATTATTGATTTATATGATAATAAAATATTTATTTGATGTGGATATAAATGATGGATTTATTTATGTGGTTATAAATGAAGGAATTAATGTTGAGGTATTTTATCAATATTTTATTGGATTGGAGGTATTAAAAGATCAAATCGATTGTTCTTCTGACTTTATTGTGTGAGTTATAATTTTTAATCGACCGTTGGATCGTTGTGATTTTTGGATATGTTATACATATATAAGTTGAGTATATGTTCACAAATTTTGAACCGTTAAAATGAGCGAATGATTTGTTATGAATTTTAAGAGGTGGTGATTAGGAAATTAGGTTTATAAATGATTTTGGTGGAAAATTCTAGAAATGGGTGGGCCCCACTTTTGGTTGTTGGGGAAGATGGCTGATTTTTGGTGGGTGGAATAGTAGCGAGGTAAAAAGCCATCGGGTAGCGAGTCAAGTCTTTTTTGGCGTCTTTAACATTTTCCTATAAATAGAGGGCTAAGTTAGAATTGAAAATCACACCAGAAACATAAGTTTTCTCTCTCTATATTATCAAGCATATTTTTGTGATTATTTAGATATCTTGAGTATTGCTATACGGTGCAAGTTAGATTTCGTTATATCAGATATTCAAGTCGAAATCTTTCTTTCTTTTGTGGTAAGGGATTTTAAGGGTTGTTATGTTTTTCATGTTTCGTAACTTTGCAGAACTTCAAAAATTCTGGAAAAATTTGAAATGATAAATTGATGAGTTTTATTATTTTTGTCCAAAAATGGCGATTTTTGAATGTATAGATTAAGAGTTATGAATTTTACGGGAAAAGACTATTTTAAAAGAAAACCCTTATAACTCCTTGTGGTTAACTCCAAAATTGGTGAAATTTTTATTGGGAGTACACTTATATAACAGAAATATACTTTGTAAATTTCGGAATTTTTGGATAAAATTACAATTTATGATAAATGTCTAAATATTAGGTTGTTTTGGCCATATGAAAATAGTAAATGAATTTTAAAAATTAAGGAAAAATATATGTTGATATGGGATTTGTATTACGGTAAATCCCGGAAAAGAAATATTTTTGGGTCGATTTGGTATTTTTCATGAAAATGGACTAGTTATGAGTAAATGAATTAAATATGTTATGTGAAGTAAGAAAATTAGAAAATAGGATTTTATGGCTTGAGAATCCTACATGAGGTATATGCAGATTTTTGATGAGGGTTTTGGTTATTGGTGACAAAATTTTATGAGTTTGGCATTTTAGGATGATTAAATGCATTATTTAGTAAAGTGTAAACAATTAAAATAAATTGTTTATAAGATTAAGAAATTTTATTCTTTCAATATCATTATACCGAAATATTGGTATGGATTTTATTGTGGAATTTCTACCTTTTTTATGTCGGGATTACTATTCACGAGTTACTAATCATGAGTTACTATTCATGAGTTGCTATTCACGAGTTACTATTCACGGGTACTATTCACAAAAAAATTGGTTTCTTTTTCTGACCAAATTACCGTTGATTTATGAATCTTACTCTTGAAATTAAATCCATGTTTTGATCATATTATTTTTATTATCATATATAACATTTTTATAACCTTAATGATGATATTTCTCTTTAACTTGAGTGTAAAGATGGGTAGATTTTTGTGTGATCATGACTATGGATTCTCTTTGGCGATGGTCAAAGTTGAATTGTTATTTGGTATGATCATGACCATTGAATTTATAATTGAATATCTTTAGCTTAAGTGCAAAGGTGAATTGATCAACATGGTTATAATTATTGTTTATATAAATTCGAAATGATTATATATTTCTTTGAGATATTAATATATTTGGCTTTGTAGTGCGAAATATGAGCTATTGATGAATATATTTGGCTTGTAGTATGAATATGAAGCTGTTGATGAATATCTTTGGCTGTAGTACAAAGATGAATTGTTGATGAATATTTTTGGCCCGTAGTCAAAGAAGATGACTGTTGTTGTTGAATATCTTTGCCTATATAGTGCAAAGATGTTACATTGATGAATATCTTTGGTAGTAGTGCAAAAGATGAAATTGTTAGTATGATTATAAGCGAGGGAGCGTGATTTGGTATAACCATGATCTTTGATGTTTCGAGGTTAAGACATGTGATGAAAATTATCTTAAAATCTGGATGATGATTATGAGTTATTCATATAATTGTGGAAAAGGCTGTTGATTGATGTTCTGAGGGGATAAAATATTGTTGGTGGATTTTTAACATGGAGAAGATAATAGACTTTATAGTCTATTTGACTCTTCTAATGGATTGCTCGTTCCGCTGCAACAATGGTTGAAATTTTTATCATCTACCATATGTTCTAAATCTCTGATTTATTATTGATGAAGGCTATTGATAATTCAATTATCTTTAGTCATGATATTCTTTACTGAGCTAGTTGTGCTCACCCTTTTGCTTCACAATTCCTTTCAGGTAATAAGAGTGTAGCTGGGTCGAGCGGGGGTAACAAGGGAATAGAACTGTGGTCGCTAGCTGTGGAGTTCTCCCTAAACAGTATAGACAAGTGTGTTGTATACATCTTTTAGTAGTTATATTTGGTGAATCATATAGGGTGAGGTGAACCCAACGTTGGAAGGGTATTTTGCCACTATCATACAAGATGTCTAAAGACATACAACCTCGTGTCATCATATGACATGGTTGTGCTCATCCACTTGCTGAGTATATTTACGAGCACTACCTATATAATCTTGGTGTTTGTTTGAAGTATAATTCTCAATTAGAGACAGTGGAGATAATGATATGTCAAGAGAAGACTCACCATTGGGAAGAATATGATAGTAATCTTCTCGTTTTTCTTTGGGGTCTATTGGATCAACCAAGGATAATTCTGTGGCCATATGATATCTATCATAACCTAGAAGAATGGCCTCCCATGTACGAAGGTTTCCTTGAGCACTTCCCAAAAATTTTAATTTCTAAAATAGTTTTTGACTATACCTTTATGTAAGACGTCATGGTGACGTGCTACCCAAGTCGGTGTCAAGAGTCATAGTTGATATATTATTTGTATCAAAACTCACAACATATGAGTTGTTGTATTTTGCACGACAATTATTGTAATAATGTTGTAGTTGTTTTCTGTACCATGTATTTGGCGACTCAGAATGGGTTGGATGGAATGGACCTATTTTGGGGTTGTCACAGTTGATATCAGAGCTTAGGGATATGGTCTTTGGCGGAGATCGGGGAGTATAACTAGGAGGGGAGAGATGAGTAAATCCTTCTCTAGTGTGTCCTACCTAAGCTTATTTGTTGGTCAGTCATAATATCGGGATATTATGTAATATGTTAATTTGTTCAATTAAACCTTGTTTTGAAGCTGTATTCTAGAATGATATCTGAAATATAGGAGATGAGCAATGGAGAAATCATGATGACAGGGAAGATGGAATCTGAAATGAAAGCAAGGTATTCTTAACTCTTCGAAATACCAGGTACGTAAATTTCGAGGGAGAAATTTCATAAGGAGGTGAGATTGTAAGACCCCGAATTTTATGAAATAAAAGTATTCAATTTTTCTATTCAGTAAATGGTTAAATTGATAAAAGTTAAAGTTAAGGGTGTTATATGAATTTTTTTTTCAAAATACGCAAGTGGTTATAAAATATTCATTGTTGTCGAGGAATATTCGTTTGGTCGTGGAATATTCTTTCTGTCGGGGAATATTAAATGCGGTGGTAGCAGACTATTTGTGGGCCCCATAACGGATAAGCGTCGAATGAAGAAAGCGACAAAATTGAATAACCACAGCGTAGTTATTACTGAATTAACCTTTGTTGGAATACGGTGGTTAAAATCTGATGTCTGGCGTTGTTATTGCGATAGCTTTACGCGGTATTGCAGTATTGTTGAATTATTGATCCTTACGTAAGAAGGCACTACTCAATAATTATCATAGTAGTTACTGTTTAATATTTTATTTTATTGAATCAATAATTGCTACGTTGATATTTTATATTATTGTTGTTTCAATAATTGTCACTGCACAGTATCTCCATTATCAGATCAATAATTCATATTATTTGAATAATATTATTAGATATCATTATTGGCAATGTCTAGAAAGTTCTATCAAGGAGAGGTTTGGTCACCTAATTTCGAGCCAGTAAGGAGAAATCCTTATCGGAAAGCCCCCCTCTTCCAGGGGCCGCTTGGTTGTCATTATTGTGATTACGTAATATTATTTGTGAATAATTAATTATTGATTTATATGATAATGAAATATTTATTTGATGTGGATATAAATGATGGATTTATTTATGTGGTTATAAATGAAGGAATTAATGTTGAGGTATTTTATCAAGTATTTTTGTCGGATTGGAGGTATTAAAAGATCATATCGTTGTTCTTTGACTTTATTGTGTGAGTTATAATTTTTAATCTGACCGTTGGATCGTTGTGATTTTTGGATATGTTATACATATATAAGTTGAGTATATGTTCACAAATTTTGAACCTTTAAAAATGAACAAATGATTTGTTATAAATTTTAAGAGGTGACTGATTCGGAAATTAGGTTTATAAATAATTTTGGTGAAAATTTCTAGAAATGGGTGGACCCCACTTTTGGTTGTTGGGGAAGATGTCTGATTTTTGGTGGGTGGAATAGTAGCAGGTAAAGCTATCAGGTAGCAGGTCAAGTCTGCTTCGGCGTGCTAACATTTTCCTATAAATAGAGGGCTAAGTTAGAATTGAAAATTACACCAGAAACATGAGTTTTCTCTCTCTATATTATCAAGCATATTTTTGTGATTATTTAGATATCTTGAGTATTGCTATACGGCGCAAGTTCGTTCAGCGTTATATCCGATATTCAAGTCAGAAATACTGCTCTTTTGTGGTAAGGGATTTTAAGGGTTGTTATGTTTTTCATGTTTCAGTAACTTTTGAACTTCAAAATTGCGGAAAAATTTGAAATGATAAATTGATGAGTTTTATTGATTGTGTCCAAAATGGCGATTTTTGAATGTATAGATTAAGAGTTATAATTTTCTTTGGAAAAGACTATTTTAAAAAGAAAACCCTTATAACTCCTTGTGGTTAACTCCAAAATTGGTGAAATTTTTATTTGAAGTACATGTATATAACAGAAATATACTCTGCAAAATTTCAGAATTTTTGGATAAAATTACAATTTATGATAAATGTCTAAATATTAGGTTGTTTTGGCCAAATAAAAAAAAGTAAATGAATTTTAAAATTAAGGAAAAATATATATTCAATATGGATGTATTACGCTAAATCCCGGAAAAGAAATATATTTTGGGATTTGATTTGATATTTTTCATGAAAATGGACTAGTTATGAGTAAATGAATTAAATATGTTATGTGAAGTAAGAAAATTAGAAAATAGGATTTTATGGCTTGAGAATCCTACATGAGGAATATGCAGATTTTTGATGAGGGCTTTGGTTATTGGTGATAAAATCTTATGAGTTTGGCATTTTAGGATGATTAAATGCATTATTTAGTAAATTGTAAACAATTAAAATAAATTATTTATAAGCTTAAGAAATATTATTCTTTCAATATCATTATACCGAAATATTGGTATGGATTTTATTGTGGAATTTCTACCTTTTTTATGTCGGGGTTACTATTCACGAGTTACTAATCATGAGTTACTATTCATGAGTTACTATTCACGAGTTACTATTCACAGGTACTATTCACAACAAAATTGGTTTCCTTTTCTGACCAAATTACCGTTGATTTATGAATCTTACTCTTGAAATTAAATCCATGTTTTGATCATATTATTTTTATTATCATATATAACATTTTTATATCCTTAATAATGATATTTCTTTTTGACTTGAGTGTAAAGATGGGCAGATTTTTGGTATGATCATGACTATGGGTTCTCTTTGGCCAGTAGTGCAAAGTTGAATTGTTGACTGGTATGATCATGACCATTGAAATTATAATTGAATATCTTTAGCTTAAGTGCAAAGGTGAATTGATCAACATGGTTATAATTATTGTTTAAATAAATTCTGAAATGATTATATATTTCTTTGAGATATTAATATATTTGGCCTGTAGTCAAATATGAACTGTTGATGAATATATTTGGCTTGTAGTGCGAATATGAACTGTTGATGAATATCTTTGGCCTGTAGTGGAAAGATGAATTGTTGATGAATATCTTTGGCCCGTAGTGCAAAGATGACCTGTTGTTGAATATCTTTGGCCTGTAGTGCAAAGATGGTCTGTTGATGAATATCTTTGGCCGTAGTGCAAAGATGAAATTGTTAGTATGATTATAAACAGGAACTGTGATTTGGTATAACCATGATCTTTGATGTTTCAGGTAAAGACATGTGATTAAAATTATCTTCGTCCTGGATGATGATTATGAGTTATTCATATAATTGTGGAAATGAACTGTTGATTGATGTTATAGGGATAAAATATTGTTGGTGGATTTTTAACATGGAGAAGATAATAGACTTTATAGTCTATTTGACTCTTTTAATGGATTGCTCGTTCCGCTACAACTATGGTTGAAATTTTTATCATCTACCATATGTTCTAAATCTACGATTTATTATTGATGAAGGCTATTGATAATTTAATTATCTTTAGTCATGATATTCTTTCTTTGAGCTAGTTGTGCTCACCCTTTTGCTTCACAATTCCTTTCGGGTAATAAGAGTATGCATTTGGAATTGAATGGGGTAACAAGGGAATAGAACGGTGGTCGCTAGCTGTGGAGTTCTCCCTAAACAGTATAGAACAGTGTGTTGTATACATCTTTTAGTAGTTATATTTGGTGAATCATATAGGGTGAGGCGAACCCAACATTGGAAGGTTGTTTTGCCACTATCATACAAGATGTCTAAAGACATACAACCTCATGTCATCATAAGACAGGGTTGTGCTCATCCACTTGCTGAGTATATTTACGAGTACTACATATATAATCTTGGTGTTTGTTTGAAGTATAATTCTCAATTAGAGACAATGGAGATAATGATATGTCAAGAGAAGACTCACCATTGGGAAGAATATGATAGTAATCTTTTTCGTTTTTCTTTGGGGTCTATTAGGTCAACGAGGATAATTACGTGGCCATATGATATCTATCACAACCTAGAAGCATGGCCTCCCATGTACGAAGGTTTCTTGAGCACTTCCCAAAGATTTTAATTTCTAAAGCAGATTTTTTGACTATACCTTTATGTAAGACGTCATGGTGACGTCTTTACCCAAGTTGGTGTCAAGAGTCACGAGTTGATATATTATTTGTATCAAAACTCACAACACATGAGTTGTTGTATTTTGCACGACAATTGTTGTAATAAAGTTATAGTTGTTTTCTGTACCATGTATTTGGTGACTCAGAATGGGTTGGATGGAATGGACCTATTTTGGAGTTGTCACACGCGCTACATCATTTTCTCAAATTACGTGTTAGAAGGCCGATTTTGATCAATGTGATGACAGAACAATGAGCACAGACTACAGAAAGAAACTAATATATTGTGGAACTCCGTGAAATGGTTAAACCTTAGAACATCCATGAAAGAGCTTCTCACACAACCAATAAACATGAGAAAAGTAGGAAAACTGACCAAGAAAGGTCGAAACGAATGAAAAGAACTGAAGGAGGCTCAAACTTAGGGTTCCGCCCCCTAGTGTTTGGCCCCTAGTGTTCAGACCCCTAGGGTTTGGCCCCCTATGGTTCGATCCCCTAGGGCGCGACCTCCCGTGTCCTGTGCTGAGTTATTCTGAGGTTTTTCGACTACCAAATTTTCAAAGAAATTAAGAGCGAATAGGAAAACATAGTTTGAGCAACAAAAGCTTTGAAACATGTGACCGAGGAGGAGCCTCCGTGAGTCTCAAGGCAGAAGGCTTATGGAGGCAACTCATATTAAAATTGATTGAGGGATTAGATTGGTGGCTAAAAGGATATGACGATCTGGGCATTACTCTGATGACTAAGGGTTTTCTAGAATTTTCTTGAGATCATGTTCATGGCATTTGACCAATTTTCAAAAAAAATCTATAAATACTCCTTTTATTTTATGAAGAAGGGACTTTTGGAATATGGAAGACTGACGGATTCTCTCTCAAACCTAGAAGGCTATCTGGATCTTTGATACCCTAAGAAGGCTCTCAGATTCTAAGAGTTCTGCTACGTGTCATTAGAGTAAGTGTTCACTTGTTCTTCTCTTCAATTCAATTCATCAATTAATCCCGTGTTTTTTTTATGAATTTCTCTCCTCAGCCAACACAAAATCCTAACCATAGGAATGTATTCTTTCCTTGCCCACAATGTGCAATCAAGTTTGCACAATAAAAAGATAATCCTTATTTCATATATTAAGATTTATCATTTTTCAACATATATATTTCTTGTTATTATTTTAATAATAGTTTTACTCTTTAAAATATAGCATTCAAAAATATTATGTTCGAATATATATACCTAGCGCATAGTTTAGTATTTCAAATAGAAACTTGTATATATAAAACTTGAATAATAATAATAATAATAATAATAATAATAATAATAAAAGTAGGACTCACTTTTAGACGAAACTATTTTTCATAGATTAATCGACTAAATAATAGTACCTTATTATCCCCAAATAAAAAGAGAGAAAATGTTACATATTAATTTTCCTAGGTCAATTTGGAAAATCTTTTTATTTAAATTGTTGTAAATTCATATAAGTTTTGGTCAAAATAAAATTTTAAAATAGTAAACTATTATTTTATGATTTACTATATTCGAGAATGTATTGACAAAATTTATATTAATAAGTTATAAATTAAAAAATATCGCAAGTGTCACTCCAAGTCACAATGGGACTCTTTTATTTAACGGATGCACTGGTACTTAATTTATATGTCGAAAGAAATATTACTTCAACCATTCCAAAAGAATTCGTATTTTGATTTGAAGAATTCAACTTCAAAAATCTTAAAATTACAAATTTAACATATACTCCTTAAAGTTTTGAAAGCTACAGATTTTATTATTAATACAGCTCTCTCAATTCATAAAAAGAGTAATATTTGAGTTTAATCTTATTAATTTGCGAACGTAAAATTCAAATTATAATGTGAATTTAAGTTAATTTTTAAAATAACAGTTTTGTTTTTGGTAATACTTTTTTAGTAATTTAAAATATTAGCTATTGCAATAATCAAAATCAAATAAATTCACCTTAATTATAAATTTTGGAATTTTGTTAATTGACCAGAAAATAAATCAAGTGCAACAATTATTATTATTATTATTATTATTATTATCATTATTATTATTATTATTATTAATTATCACAGGGACTTATAGTTTTTATTTAGTTCTAAATTTCAAAATTTATTTGGGATCCATTACAACTATTCTTCAATTTCTCTAACTATACATTGAAGGACACAAATACTACATTTAGTAACATAATAAAAATTTATTACATATAATTATATGTCGTTGTTACCGTCTACTAAATATAATATTTGTGTGGCTATGTGTATTTGGAGAATATTAGAGAACATATATGTAAAGGAGTGATCCTAATCCAATAACCATATACCAATTTTATGTTCAAAGGTGTTACAAATTAAATTCCAAAATTTTAGAATGGATTATATCGATATCAAAAAAATTAGAACGGGAGGTAGAACAAAGCTTGCCTGCTCATGAAATCATTCTAACTACTCCGGTATTCCCCTTTCTCAAGGGTTGTAATCAATGAAGTCTCCATCCAAAGGGCTCATTTTCCGTTACCTAGTTTGTTGTTCATTTCTCATGCATGATTGATTCATCCAGTTGTTCGTCAATATAGACAATTAACCTGATTAAATTAAGAGACCAGATTAGTTAATTTGGCTCCGAAGATTAGTAGCCTACTTGTCGTGCACTTCACACCGGAAAACCGTGTTGAAAAATACATAAAAAAAGTTATGCATTAGTTCTTCTTTGAAAGTAACTCTGCAAATTGCTAACAGCGCATCCCTAATAATTCAAAAGTGTAAGCAAAAATATTGCTAATTAAAAGCATGCTACAGTTATGGTTACCGGTTAGGGATGCAATGGAGACAAGTCTAGGCGTTTTGGAGCTCGGCTCCGTAAGTAATGCACGTTGCTCGAACTTGGCTGGAGAGTTGAGTCTAACAGGTCTCGAGCCAGCTTAGTTTGGAGTTTAAATCATTACTCATCTTGTATAGCCCACGACCTCGTCGGCCTATTTACCTAACTATGGCGGTTTCACTATACCTGTGTCTTTGTAGAGTTAAAATCGTAGTAGAAGACAAGATACGGGTGATCACTGTCCTTATCACGATCAGTTCACTATGGGTTGCAGGTGATATATCTCCAAGAACATTTATTAATTTGTAGTAGTAGTTATTTATTTGTAGAAAATTTGAAGAAGATAGAAAAGAGAGAAAATTCATGTACAAAAATAATATTTTCTTATATGTAAACTTACCTTATATATATATAAACACACACATATATACATACATATTTTGTAAGTTACATAATATACTATTAAATTTTATTTTTAACTACACTTATTAGTAATAAATATGTAAATTATATACTAGTATTAATTTAGTGGTTAATTAGAATTTAATAGTTCTCAATATTTTCTTTTTATTTTAAAATAAAATAGATTACACTTCTTGTAGGTATAAAGTAACTAGGATTCTTTTTCTATTAAATGGAACTAAGGAAAATTAGTTTTATCAAACTATTTTGCACCTTATTAAATGTCTTATTAATTATAGGCACAAATCAAATAATTTCTACACAAATAAAATGAAGTTCTCTCTTATTCTTCACAATTAGGAAAATGAATTACACCTCTATATTTAATTAAATTATGTTTAATAATAGGTTTTATTAAAACCCAAATAATTAAATCTCCAAAATATAGAATAAAATAATTAAGTCGCTAAGTTTATGGCCCCTACCGCTAACATGAGCTGTTAACGAAAGTACCAATTGATACAAAGTTAAATCTAGTTTGCTCATCTTGAAAAATTAGTTGTCAAAATTGTCTATGCAACGGATGTGGATTATTCCTTATAATTTAGTTTGGAGTAAACATCAATACTATTTTATTCGGATGAAGTGATGATCTCAAATATCACAAGAGTTTCTTGAATTTATAAATATATATCCTGAATCAACACAAATACAAAAAGTTGAATTTTTATTGAATAACTTTTATAAAAGCCATGCTCCACCGGCTACAATTGCTCAAATTATGAGAAAACCCTAATTAATAAAGCATGATTTTTGTAAATCAGGTAATTAACTTCAAATTGACATCAATTTCACCGTAGTAAGTTCATATATATTTTTATTGTATTGAGTATAAAAAATGTTGCATTAATTATTGCAATAAAAAGTTATAAAATTTATTAATGTACTTTTTTTTATACCCAATATATACAATAATAAATTATAGAACTTACTAGGATGAAGTTGGTGTGTCTAACCGGATCAAATTTTTGTGGGCAAAGTAAATGAAAATAGTTATGTTCTTACGGATAAAAGATACAATAGTCAATATACTAGAACTAAAATATCAAACTATGATTTAGCAAAAAAATAAATAAATATCAAAATATGAAAAACTAATAGAATTATAAGAATGACTACCCTAATTGCCAAAAAAACCTTGTTATTTTCGGATTACCGTCTACATGAAAAAAGTAAATAAATAAATAAATTTATTTATATTGGACATTAATTTATTAATAAAAGTACACCATTCATTATATCATCGTTTAGTTTATTTATATATATCTCCATATTATACATGTTATTTTTTATAGCGTATATGTGACACTCCAAAATAGGTATACACAACTCATTCTGAGTCGCCAAATATATGGTACAGAATTTAAATACAACTTTATTTATACAATACGAAAAAAACGTATCTGAATTTTAACACGAATATTGTCTCATAGACAATATTTAAACTCAAATAGAATTCTCATTACAATTATTATCACACTATTTCATAGAATAGTGAGGACTACTACAGCCACCATCTCAGACCGTCACTCAATTCTCCGACTAGTCCCGGTTATGTTCTCATTTTCTGAAGAGAATAATGAAAGCAAATGGTGTGCTCAACTAGCCCAGTAAGAAATATTATGACTAAGATAATGCAAAATAAATTATATTTAGCCTTCAACAGTGTTAAACTGATAGAATACAATAGACAACAAGTTTAACTGCAGTGGAACAAACAATCCATTAGAAGAGTCAAGTTGAGCATAATATCTACTATCTTCTATGATTTAAAAGTTCATCATCAATGTTTTATCGCTGTAACACAACTCAATAAATAATCCACATCATCGAATTATCAATGCACTACGGGCCAAAGATATTCGTTAGTATCGCATCCTTCAATTATCCATGCACTACGGGTCAATGATATTCATTATTATCAGATCCACGAATTATCCATGCACAATGGGCCAAGGATATTCGTTAGTATCACTAGTGGTCATGATCATGTCAACAACTGTCCATCAATGTACTACGGGTCAATGAAGACTTTTACCACATCGTTTGTAATTAATATTACAGGTCATGATTATACTGATACATAGTTCCTGGTCATAATCATACCAATCAACAACTCATCTATGCACTACGGGCCAAAGATGACTTTCATCACAATATAAGCATGAGGATGATGACAATGATATAAGAATTCAATTAAATGAAAGCAAGGATAAATTTTAAAGATTTATAATTCAATTTATCAAGAGTTCAAGAATGTCCAAATTGTCAACATGATAACTGCATTGTGGAGTAAAATTCAAGAAAAATATTGTACCAAAAATAATTTGGACAGAAAAGAAATCAATTTTTGTCATGAATAGTACCCCAGGTGAATAGTACCCGAGTGAATACTACCCCTTGAATAGTACTTCGTGAATAATACCCCAAAAGGAAAAGATTAAAATTTAACAAAAATGTTCAGAAAAATATTCTTGTGAAACGATACTAGATTAAACGCAAATTTCAAGGATATCTTACTAATTTCAAGGAGTATAGAAGCAAAACTTATTAACATGAGTGTAGAATTAGGAATACGAAACGAAATAATATTACTTACATACTACAGAGTATGGGAAAAAATATTATTTCATACGAATATTGAACAAAAATAATATCCCTTACCTTAGAAGGAGAGTGTTTCTGACTGGTAGGGCGGAGATATTCTTGAAGAAAACTTATATTGTTTTCCACGCTCAAAACTTCCTTAAACTCAAAATAAATTATGCTCGATATTATAGAAGAAGAATTCTCTGATTCTGGTGTGATTTTCATTTCTAAACTAAGCATCCTTTTTATAGGAGAATGGCAAGATACTATTTGAGTTTAGAAAATCACGGACGCACAGTAGGAAAATTTCACGGGCGCAATCTGAAGAATTTTTTTTGATTTTACAATGCAACACTATGCAGCACTATGCACACACTATGCAGTACTATGAAACACTATGCAGTACTATGCAATACAATGCAGTACTATGCAATCAAATAAAATATAATATATTCTATTTTACATAAAAAACAAAAACTTATATATATATATATATATATATATTATCACACTCATAACACACACTATTTTGAAAAATGAGTAGGTAGGGGTCCATATAAAAAACAAAATTTACAATAAATACTTCATAAAAAAATCCTTCTATTTATCTCAATTCACTTGGCTTCACTAAACACGTTTTTAGTAATATTTATTCATCATTAATATTATAACTCACAATATTAATAACCAGATCATTCTCAGGAAAGAAGGGGCTTTTCGATAAAGATTTCTCCTTATTGGCGCGCAATTAGGTGACCAAATCCATTTTCTCGACAGAACTTTCTAGACATTATCAATAATGCAAATAATAATATGAATAACTTTGTCGTCTCAATTATTGATTTAATAATATAAAATATTGTATAGATGATATTGCGACAATAATTAAATCAATAATATGAGATAATATGCATCAATTACTGTGTCAATAATTGAGTATAACTGAGTGACTTCTCACGTAAGCATCAATAATCAAATATACTATACAATACAGTGTGCTATGTATTGTGCAACCACGCGTATTACTGTACTTTTCTCACCAGGTATTTCAACAGTTAACGGTAAAACTTGTCATTATTTTTATAAAAAGTTATTTCTGTCGTTTTCTAACTGCGACAGTAATTCCATTATGGGGTCCACCAATGATTGTGCCGTCGTACGAATATTCCTTGATAAAACGAATATTCCCCGACCAATCGAATATTTTATGATAACTTGCTTACTTTTCAAAATTTATAAATATTACCCATAACTATAACATTATATTAAATCCACACCTTATTACTCAAAACGATATTTAGAGATAAATTAATCTTTATTCATAAAAGATGGGGTCTTACAACCTCCCGTTCTTATGAAATTTTGTCCTCGAAATTGGTGTACGTACCTGGTATGTCGAAGAGGTGAGGATACCTTGATTTCATTTCAGATTCTAACTCCTAGTTCATTTCCTCAATATCGTGGTTTCTCCACAAAACTTTGACTTGATAACTTTGGAGCGTAGAATATGTTCCTTTTTATCCAATATTTTAACAGGTACCTCTTCATACATTAAATCTTCCGCTATCTCGTCTAGTTCTAATTCAATAATGTGGTTCGGGTCTTCCACATATTTACGCAACATAGATATGTGAAAAACGTTATGAACACGAGACATACTTTGCGGTAAAGCGAGTCTATATGCCACCGTTCCTACTCGATCGAGGATTTCGAATGGGCCAATGAATCGAGGATTGAGCTTTCCTATCTTTCCAAATCTTGTAACTCCTTTCCATGGAGCAACACGTAATAACACATGATCTCCAACATTGAATTCCACGTCCCTTTGATGAAGATCAACATAACTCTTTTGTCGATCTTGTGAGGTTTTTATACATTGTCGGATCATTTAAATATTTTCCGTAGTCATGCATACCAATTCTGGTCTCAACAACGTTGCTTCACCCACCTCGTCCCGGCATACTAGAGAACGACACTTGCGTCCATACAACGCCTCAAATGGAGCCATGCCAATACTTGCTTGATAACTGTTGTTATAGGAGAATTCCACTAATGGCAAGAACTTGTCCCAACTTCCTTTGAAGTTAATGACACAGAGTCTTAATAGATCTTCAAGAGTTTGAATAGTCCTCTCCTACTGTCTGTTCGTCTGAGGATGATATGCCGAACTGAATCATAAATCCGTGCCCATAGATTTTTGCAAACTAACCCAAAATCGTGAAGTGAATTTTGGGTCTCGATTAGAAACTATGGATACTGGCATACCATGCAGTCTTACAATCTAATTTATGTTTATACGAGTAAGACGTTCAAGTGAATAAGTTTCTCTTATGGGTAAGAAATGAACAGACTTGGTTAATCTATCAACAATAATCCAAATTACATTTATGCCTTGAGAAACCTTGGGAAGATCAGTACCGAAATCCATGATAATGTGCTCCCACTTCCATTCTGGAATTTCAAGTGGTTGCAATGGACCTTTTGGCACTTGATGCTCCGCCTTGACACATTGACAAGTTAAACACCTTGAGATAAAATCCGCGATCTCTCTTTTCATATTGCTCCACCAAAATGTAAGTTAAAGATCACAATACATTTTGGTACTCCCGGGATGAATTGCAAACAGTGTGTTGTGCGCCTCCATCATGATTTTATACTTCAAATCAGAGTTGTTAGGAACACAAAATCAGAAGTTGACTCGAAGTATTCCTTCTTCATCGATTCTTGCTTCTGGAATAGCACCTTCTTGCACTTTCTCTTCATACGCATCAACTCCAGGCCGTAAGTTAAGCAGCTTTCACACTATCGATTAAAGTCAGTTCTACTCGTATATTTGACATCATCGCGTGGGTCCCTGGAGTCTTTAAATCTATCTCCATCCTTTGTAAGTCATACTAAATGGGTCTTTGCGTTGACAATATCGCACTCGTACCCGCATATGATCTTCTACTCAACGCACCAGCTATCACGTTCGCTTTTCCAGGATGGTATTGAATGGTATGATCGTAATCTTTCAACAGCTCGAGCCAACGTCATTATCGCATGTTGAGTTCCTTTTGGGTGAAGAAATATTTGAGGCTTTTATGATCCGTATAGATCTCCACCTTCTCCGCATACAGGTAATGCCTCTAGATTTTAAGCGCAAAAATGACTGCTGCCAACTCTAGATCATGAGTAGAATAATTTCTCTCAAATTCTTTGAGTTGTCGTGAGGCATAGGCTATGACTTTCCCATGTTGCATGAGAACACATCCTAAACCTTTGCATAAAGCATCACTGTATATGACAAATCCCTCCGAACCAGATGGTATTGTCAGAACATGTGCTGAAATGAGTCTCCTCTTGAGTTCTTGAAAACTCTTCTCACACTCCTCGCTCCAACCGATTTTGTATCATTTCGAGTCAGCTGAGTTAACGGAGTAGCGATTCGAGAAAACTCTTCCACGAATCTCTGATACATACTCCTATGAACCCTATATATATATATATATATATATATATATATATATATATATATATATATATTATCACACTCATAACACACACTATTTTGAAAAATGAGTAGGTGGGGGTCCATATAAAAAGCAAAATTTACAACAAATACTTCATAAAAAAAACCCTTCTATTTATCTCAATTCACTTGGCTTCACTAAACACATTTTGAATAACATTTATTCATCATTAATATTATAAACTCACAATATTAACAACCAGATTATTCCCAGGAAAGATGGGGCTTTCTGATAAGGACTTCTCCTTTTTGACGCGCAATTAGGTGAACAACCCACTTTCCTCGACATAACTTTATAAACATTGTCAATAATGCAAATAATAATATGAATAACTTTTTTGTCTCAATTATTGATTTAATAATATAAAATATTATTCAGATGATACTGTGACAATAATTGAATCAATAATATAAGATATTATGCAACAATTACCGTGGTAATAATTGAGTATAATTGAGTGAGTTCCCACGTAAGCATCAATAATCAAATATCTTTGCACAATACAGGTGCTCACGTGCGACCACGCGTATTACATTTTACTTTTCTCAATTAAGTATTTCAGCGATTAACGGTAAAACTTTTGCCGTTATTTTTATAAAAAGTTATTTACGCCGTTTTCTAACTTCGAAAGTAATTCCGTTGTGGGATCCACCAATGATTGTGCCGTCGTACAGATATTCCCTGATAAAACGAATATTTCCCGACTAATCAAATATTTTATAACAACTTGCTTACTTTGCAAAATTTGTAAATATTATCCACAACTATAACATTATATCAAATCCACACTTTATTACTCAAAATGATATTTAGAGAAAAATTAATCTTTATTCGTAAAAGTTGGAGTCTTAAAGTATAAATAAATGTTATACACATAAAATATAAATCATATGCAATATATAAATAAAGGAATAATGGTTTATAACATAGGATGATTTGGAGATATTATCTTATAGGATATAGTACTTTAACAAAGATGATTTATTGATCATGGAAGTTAGACTTCTAATTAAAGTACTAGTTCAGTAACGGTGTGCATTAAACGGATCATGTGATAATATTTTATTTATAAAATATTTTCACAAAAATACTAGTTTATAAAATTTCTTAATTTTGAAATAATAGTGGACTTCATAATGTTATATATATTAATTTGATATTCAAATGTGTGAGATTACATCGTGTTAATTAATACCTCAAAATGTTGATTAATGTATATAATTAATATTAGGAACATTATTATTGTTAAAACATCTATAAGATTTTTCATAATATTATTTATCATTGATCATAAAATCTTGGCGAATATTTTAATATTTATTATTAAAAGGATTGATTTAATTGTTAATCAATTTATGATCAAATAGAGATAAATTGTGAACTTATGAAATCGGTTTAAATGAATCAAAATTATATTAATTGATTTTGAAATAGTTATGTACATTTATAGAGGAAATATTTACAGTTTATTAGTAAAGGGTTTATTTAATTAATTTCTGAACTGAAATGCAATTATATTTTTTTAGTGGAATTAATTATAATTAATATTTATTTTGAATATTATTATTAGATAATAATATCAAGATAAGTATTCAAGTCAGAAGAGGAATCTCTTAGGATCTCTTTCCTAGCCTAATATGTACCAAATTCTTAAGAGAGTGTAAGGATCAATGTCATTATAAATATCATTGATCAGAAATGTATTTTGGTACTTTTCTATCAGAAGAAAATATCAAAACTTCGTATTCTCTCTTGCGACCACACTCAACACAAGTTCATAGGAGGGAAAATCTTGAGAATATTCAAAATGTGCTAATCCGACCAAGCACTAGGTAAATTCTCTCTTTAGATACATGGTACATATATATATATATATATATATATATATATATATATATATATATATATATTTGTTATTTCGTAAAAACCATAAAGATGATCCTGATTTTTTTAAAATTTTTAAAAAAACTATTTTCAGAAAATTATTTATCCAACAATTCTAACAATTGATTCCCATCATTATGTATAACTAATTAAATACTCCGGCTTGTAGTTTGTATGTTTAGATAGTAGAAATATAAAACATTATAGAATGAGCTGATCAGCAAATTTCAAAACAAAACCAACCAAGTTCAAGCACAAACTAGTTCGCGAGCTTAAGAGTAAGCCAAATCATGTCCGCGCTGAGCTCTACTAATCAAGTAAACTAACAAATTGAGCCGAGTTATAAATGAGTCCAGCAGGCTCATGAACGACTTCCATGGTATACAACCCTATTTATAGTCATCAATTGATTTTAAAACTAGCATGAATTTATTAATATTGTTGGTAATTGTTAAGACTTCAGCCATGGAGGAAATAATCAATTTTGTTAAAATATCTAGTTATGGCCAAACAGTAAAGATGGGTATTTAGTCACATATCTCTGCATTTCAAGACTTAAAATGGTGTAATACAAGACATAGACTTCGTGAAAACGAAATACATCCAGATGTAGTTAACAAATAAAAAAAAAATGATAGTAATATATTTTTTTCCCACATTTTAGAATTTAAACCCTAATGTTTCAATTTTCAAATATTAAAACTTAATATCCTTGAATTTTTAAAAATTGAGCTTTTTAGGCACCGAATTTAACATCTTCCCCCTCTCCCTCACCCCAAAAAAAATAAAAACAAAAATAAATAAGTCACATGACTTCACATGAAAAACAATTTAGTCTTTAAAGAGTCATGAAAATCATTTATATTGGTTCCAATATTTCTTCTTATTTTCTTTCATTAAACAATAATTATGTGCCTACAAATTTTTTATATTTTCAAAGATATTTAGAAGTGAAATAGTCTAATATACCCGTACCCCAATCAATTATTACACACGTGGCTAAAAAGTTTATATATAATAATTTAGGAACATTAAGGTTGAATATCTTAAATTGAAATATCTTGATTATGTTCTAAAATGAGAAAATTTTAAAAGTTTAAAATGTATTGAAGCCAAACTAAATAGAATATACTTGCTACTTTGTATCAGTTTTGCATATTTGTACTTGCATGATTAACAGCTCCAACATATATATAAGCATGCAGAAATATTTCGAAACAATTTTTACATCTATTTATTCTAAAAAAGAACTTCAATTGGTTAAAGTTGTTGCCATTGTTCAGTCTTAGAAGAAATTATCTGGAACCATGTACAAAATCATCCAGTTATGAGAACACGCATATAATTATTCAATATCAGGTAACTTCACAAACACAAATGTTTGTTAAAATTTGCGTGCTCATTTGGGTAAGAAAACACGCATATAATTATTCAATATCAGGTATCTTCACAAACACAAATGCATTTAAATAATTGACATATGATTTCTAATTAGGCCGATCCTTGTCGCGATTTTTAACGACGATTTTGTCGACTCAAACAATGAATAATTGTGGAAGTAGTTGCAAGGCCTTTGTCAAGAAGACTATTTCTCTCTAGAAGAATTGGACAGAACCCTAGACTAGTTGCAGATCGTTGTTCATTCATTAATGCTTGGTAGGCTACTTGTCAAGCACTTCACAATTAAAAACCAGCGCAAATTAAGTTTTTATCACATTGTTATCTTTTTCTAGATAGTGTTTTACCAAAGTTTTGTGATTTAATACTTCATAGGTTTCAAATTATAAAATCATATTTTTATTTTTGAAAGTTAAATAATATTTTTTTTTAAATCTAAAATTTATATAATTCATTAACAATTATAAAATAATAAATTTTATAATGTGTATAGTAATTTTACATAGTTTATAATATGTCTCATAGTTTACATAGTTTATAATATGTCTCATTCAAAGGTGTTATAAATTAATTTCCAAAATTTTAGAATGGATTATATGGATATCAAAAAAATTAGAACGGGAGGTAGAACCAAGCTTGCCTGCTCATGAAATCATTCTAACTACTCCGGTATTCCCCTTTCTCAAGGGTTGTAATCATTCTAACTACTCCGGTATTTTCCGTTACCTAGTTTGTTGTTCATTTCTCATGCATGATTGATTCATCCAGTTGTTCGTCAATATGGACAATTAACCTGATTAAATTCTCCGAAGATTAGTAGCCTACTTGTCGTGCACTTCAAACTGGAAAACCATGTTGAAAAATACATAAAAAAAAGTTATGCAGTAGTTCTACTTTGAAAGTAACTCTGCAAATTGTTAACAGCGCATCCCTAATAATTCAAGTGTAAGAAAAAATATTGCTAATTAAAAGCATGCTACAGTTATGGTTACCGGTTAGGGGTGCAATGGAGACAAGTCTAGGCGTTTTGGAGAAAATTCATGTACAAAAATAATATTTTCTTATATGTAAACTTACCTCATATATATATATATATATATATACATATTTTGTATGTTACATAATATACTATTAAATTTTATTTTTAACTACACTTATTAGTAATAAATATGTAAATTATATACTAGTATTAATTTAGTGGTTAATTAGAATTTAATAGTTCTCAATATTTTCTTTTTATTTTAAAATAAAATAGATTACACTTCTTGTAGGTATAAAGTAACTAGGATTCTTTTTCTATTAAATGGAACTAAGAAAAATTAGTTTTATCAAACTATTTTGCACCTTATTAAATGTCTTATTAATTATAGGCACAAATCAAATAATTTCTACACAAATAAAATGAAGTTCTCTCTTATTCTTCACAATTAGGAAAATGAATTACACCTCTATATTTAATTAAATTATGTCCAATAATAGGTTTTATTAAAACCCAAATAATTAAATTTCCAAAATATAGAATAAAATAATTAAGTCGCTAAGTTTATGGCCCCTACCGCTAACATGAGCTGTTAACGAAAGTACCGATTGATACAAAGTTAAATCTACTTTGCTCTTCTTGAAAAATTAGTTGTCAAAATTGTCTATGCAACGGATGTGGATTATTCCTTATAATTTAGTTTGGAGTAAACATCAATACTATTTTATTCGGATGAAGTGATGATCTCAAATATCACAAGAGTTTCTTGAATTTATAAATATATATCTTGAATCAACACAAATACAAAAAGTTAAATTTTTATTGAATAACTTTTATAAAAGCCATGCTCCACCGGCTATAATTGCTCAAATTATGAGAAAACCCTAATTAATAAAGCATGATTTTTGTAAATCAGGTAATTAGCTTCAAGTTGACATCAATTTTATCGTAGTAAGTTTATATATATTTTTATTGCATTGGGTATAGAAAATGTTGCATTAACTATTGCAATAAAAAATTATAAAACTTATTAATGTAATTTTTTCTATACCCAATATATATAATAATAAATTATAGAACTTACTAGGATAAAGTTGGTGTGTCTAACCGGATCAAATTTTTGTTGGCAAAGTAAATGAAAATAGTTATGTTCTTACGGATAAAAGATAAAATAGTCAATATACTAGAACTAAAATATCAAACTATGATTTAGCAAAACAAATAAATATAAAAATATGAAAAACTAATAGAATTATAAGAATGACTACCCTAATTGCCAAAAAAACTTGTTATTTTAGGATTACCATCTACATGAAAAAAGTAAATAATTAAATAAATCTATTTATATTTGACATTAATTTATTAATAAAAGTACACCATTCATTATATGATCGTTTAGTTTATTTATATATATCTCCATATTATACATGTTATGTTTTATAGCGTATATGTGACACCCCCAAAATAGGTATACACAACTCATTCTGAGTCGCCAAATACATGGTACATAATTTAAATACAACTTCATTTATACAATACGATAAAAACGTAGCTGAGAGTTTTAACACGAATATTGTCTCATACACAATATTCAAATTCAAATAGAATTATCATTACAATTATTATCATACTATTTCATAGAATAGTGAGGACTACTACAGCCACCATCTCGGACCGTCACTTCATTCTCCGACTAGTCCCGATCATGTTCTCATTTCCTGAAGAGAATAATGAAAGCAAAGGGTGAGCTCAACTAGCCCAGTAAGAAATATTATAACTTAGATAATGCAGAATAAATTATCGTTAGCCTTCAACAATGTTAAATTAATAGAATACAATAGACAACAAGTTTAACTGCAGCGGAACAAACAATTCATTAGAAGAGTCAAGTTGAGCATAATGTCTACTATCTTCTATGATTTAAAAGTTAATCATCAATGTTTTATCGCTGTAACACATCTCAATAAATAATCCACATCATCGAATTATCCATGCATTACGGGCCAAGGATATTCGTTAGTATCACATCCATGAATTATTCATGCACGACAGGCCAAGGATAATACTCATTATTATCACATCCATGATATATCCATGCACTACGGGCCAAGGATATTCGTTAGTATCACCAGTGGTCATGATCATGTGTCAATAACTGTCCATCAATGCACTACGGGTCAATGAGGACTTTTACCACATTATTTGTAACATTACAGGTCATGATTATACCTATACATAGTTCCTGATCATAATCATACTAATCAACATCCCATGTATGCACTATGGGCTAAAGACGATGACTTTCATCACAATATAAGCATGATGATGATGGCAATGATATAAGAATTCAATTAAATGAAAGCAATGATAAATTTTAAAGATTTATAATTCAATTTATCCAGAGTTCAGGAATGTCCAAATTGTCAACATGATAACTACTTTGTGGAGTAAAATTCAAGAATAATATTGTATCAAAAATAATTTGGACATAAAAGAAATCAAATTCTGTCATGAATAGTACCCCGGGTGAATAGTACCCGAGTGAATAGTACTTCATGAATAGTACCCAGGTATGAAAAGATCAAAATTTAACAAGAATGTTCAGAAAAATATTCTTGTGAAACGATACTAGATGAAGCGCAAATTTCAAGGATATCCTACTAATTTCAAAGAGTATAGAAGCAAAACTTATCAACATGAGTGTAGAATTAGGAATACGAAACGAAATAATATTACTTACATAATACAGAGTATGGAAGAAAATATTATTTCATACGAATATTGAACAAAAATAATATTCCTTACCTTAGAAGGAGAGTGTTTCTGACTGGTAGGGCGGAGATATTCTTGAAGAAAACTTATATTGTTTTCTACGCTCAAAGCTTCCTTAAACTCAAAAGAAATACGCTTGATATTATAGAAGAAGAATTCTCTGATTCTGTTGTGATTTTCATTTTTAAACTAAGCATCCTATTTATAGGAGAATGACATGATACTATTTGAATTTAGAAAATCACGGACGCACAATAGAAAGATTTCACGGGCGCAATCTGAAGAATTTTTTTTGATTTTACTATGCAGCACTATGCACACACTATGCAGTACTATGCAATACTATGCAATCAAATAAAATATAATATATTCTATTTTACATAAAAAACAAAAACTTATTATATATATATATATATATATATATTATCTCACTCATAACACACACTATTTTGAAAAAATGAGTAGGTGGGGGTACATATAAAAAACAAAATTTACAACAAATACTTCATAAAAAACCCTTCTATTTATCTCAATTCACTTGGCTTCACTAAACACATTTTTAATAACATTTATTCATCATTAATATTATAACTCACAATATTAACAACCAGATCATTCTCAGGAAAGAGAGAGCTTTTCGATAAGGACTTCTCCATATTAGCGCGCAATTAGGTGACCAAACCCCTTTTCTCGACAGAACTTTTTAGACATTGTCAATAATGCAAATAATAATATGAATAACTTTGTCGTCTCAATTATTGATTTAATAATATAAAATATTGTGCAGATGATATTGTAACAATAATTGAATCAATAATATGAGATACTATGCAGTAATTACTGTGTCAATAATTGAGTATAATTGAGTGACTTCTCACGTAAGCATCAATAATCAAACATACTATACAATACCGTGTGCCACGTACTGTGCAACCACGCGTATTACTATACTTTTCTCACCGGGTATTTCAACAGTTAACGGTAAAACTTTTGCCGTTATTTTTATAAAAAGTTATTTCTGTCGTTTTCTAATTCCGACAGTAATTCCGTTGTGGGGTCCACCAATGATTGTGTCGTCCTACGAATATTCCCTGATAAAACGAATATTCCCCGACCAATCGAATATTTTATGACGACTTGCTTACTTTTCAAAATTTATAAATATTACCCACAACTATAACATTATATCAAATTCACAACTTATTACTCAAAATGATATTTAGAGATAAATTAATCTTTAGTCATAAAAGTTGGGGTCTTACAACCTCCCCTTCTTATGAAATTTTGTCCTCAAAATTGGTGTACGTACTTGGTATGTCGAAGATGTGAAGATACCTTGATTTCATTTCAGATTCTAACTCCCAGGTCATTTCCTCAATATCGTGGTTTCTCCACAAAACTTTGACTTGAGGTATAACCTTGGAGCGTAGAATATGTTCTTTCTTATCCAAGATTTTAATAGGTACCTCTTCATACATTAAATCTTCCACTATCTCGTCTGGTTCTAATTCAATAATGTGGTTCAGGTCTTCCACATATTTACGCAACATAGATATGTGAAAAACGTTATGAACACGACACATATTTGGTTGTAAAATGAGTCTATATGCCACCTTTCCTACTCGATCGATGATTTTGAATGGGCCAATGAATCGAGGATTAAGCTTTCCTCTCTTTCCAAATCTTGTAACTCCTTTCCATGGAGCAACACATACGTAATAACACATGATCTCCAACATTGAATTCCACGTCCTTTCGATGAAGATCAACATAACTCTTTTTTTGATCTTGTGAGGTTTTATACGTTGTCGGATCATTGGAATCTTTTTCGTAGTCATGCGTACCAATTCCGGTCCCAACAATGTTGCTTCACCCACCTCGTCCCAGCATACTGGAGAACGACACTTGCGTCCATACAACTCCTCGAATGGAGCCATGCCAATACTTGCTTGATAACTGTTGTTGTAGGAGAATTCCACTAATGGCAAGAACTTGTTCCAACTTCCTTTGAAGTCAAGGACACATAGTCTTAATAGATCTTCAAGAGTTTAAAAAGTCCTCTCCGACTGTCTGTCCGTCTGAGGATGATATGCCGAACTGAATCATAAATTTGTGCCTATAGATTTTTACAAACTAACCCAAAATCATGAAGTGAATCTTAGGACTCGATCAGAAACTATGGATACTGGCATACCATGCAGTCTTACAATCTCATTTATGTATATACGAGCAAGACGTTCAAGTGAATGAGTTTCTCTTATGGGTAAGAAATGAGCAGACTTGGTTAGTCTATCATTAATGACCCAAATTACATTTATGCCTTGAGAAACCTTAGGAAGACCAGTAATGAAATCCATGGTAATGTGATCCCACTTCCATTCTGGAATTTTAAGTAGTTGCAATGAACCTTTTGGAACTTAATGCTCCTCCTTAACACGTTGACAAGTTAGACACCTTGAGATAAAATCTACAATCTCTCTTTTCATATTACTCCACCAAAATATATGTCGAAGATCACGATACGTTTTGATACTCCCATGATGGATTGCAAACGATGTGTTGTGCGCCTCTATCATGATTTTATACTTCAAATCAGAGTCGTTAAGAACACAAAGTCTAGAGTTGACTCGAAGTATTCCTTCTTCATCGATTCTTGCTTCTGGAATAGCACTTTCTTGCACTTTTTTCTTCATACGCATCAACTCCAGGTCCGTAAGTTAAGCAGCTTTCACTTTATCGATTAAAGTTGGTTCTACTCGTATATTTGACATCATCACGTGGGTCCCTGGAGTATTTTACTCTATCTCCATTCTTTGTAAGTCATACCAAATGGGTCTTTGCGTTGACAATATCGCACTCGTACCCGCATATGATCTTCTACTCAACGCGTCAGCTACCACGTTCCCTTTTCCAGGATGGTATTGAATACTATGATCGTAATCTTTCAACAGCTCAAGCCAACGTCGTTGCCACATGTTGAGTTCCTTTTGGGTGAAGAAATATTTGAGGCTTTTATTATATGTATAGATCTCCACCTTCTCCGCATACAGGTAATGCCTCTAGATTTAAAGCGCAAAAATGACTATTGCATACTCCTGATAGTTAATATAAAGTCGCATATTCTTGACGGTGACATGGTTCAATTCCTGATAGTTAATATAAAGTCGCATACTCCCGTCTTTCTTCTTTACGAATAAAACAGGAGCACCCCAAGGAGATGTACTAGGACGAATGAAACCTATGTCTAATAACTCTTGTAGTTGGACCTTTAACTCCTGAAGTTCAATAGGAGCCATTCGATATGAGGTTTTAGAAATAGATTTTGTACAAGGTTCAAGATCAATAAAGAATTCAACTTCACGTTCTGGGGGTAGACCGGGAAGTTCTTCAGGAAATACGTCAGGAAATTCAATAATTAGCAACAGAAATATTAATCAAATTTGACGTATTTTTGTTCAAGTCCATGGCATGGGGTAAGAAAGCTTGACATCCGTTTTTCAATAAACGAATGGCTTTATGGCTTGATATGATAGTGATTGACTTTAGTGGGTTGGTTGCTTGAATTCGCATAACAGGTTGGTTCAGAATATGAAAACTAACAACCTTACAAAAATAATCAATTTTAACATGATGAGTGGTTAACCAATCAATCCCCAAAATCACATCAAATTCAAGTATTTTCAAAGAAATAAGATCGGAACGTAATGTGATGGTCCCAACTTGAATCAAGCATGATTTATAAACAGTGGATGTAATGAAATTTCTCCTAACAAAGTTTCAACAGATAAGTCAAAGTCTAATTTCTTCGGAGTTAAGTTCAAACGTTGAGCACAAACAGGAGAGATAAAAGAATGGGTAGAACCGGTTTCTAGTAAGGTATAAACTTCGCAAGAGTTTATGATTAGCTTACCCGTGATCACCTCATTTGGGTTCCTCACGTTTTGGGCAGTCACGACAAATGCTCTTCCAAGAACCGCTGACTTTGACTTATTCGGGACAGCCTTTGGAATCACCATCCCCGCTGGACTTGGTTTCACTAAAAGACAATCTCTAGCTATATGACCTTCCTTTCCATAGTTATAACACACCTTGGATTGTTATGGGCAGTTTAGGCTGATGTGTCCCTCTTTCCCATATTTATAACAAACGACCGGTGGTCGTTCTCTTCCCCTAGGAACAGTTGGTGCTGATGTCTTCACGTTGTCATTATTTTACCTTCTCTTTTTGAAATCTTCTCCCGACTCGCTTCTTTTATTATCATGGCCACGATTACCACCAGAGTGGTTCTGACTTTTGTCCAGTATTTTTCCTCTCATTTGGTTATCATTGCTCAGATGATCGCCGCCACAAATATATGACCACGGTTGTGGTCCCTCGGTTGAACATATTCATTATCTCGCTCTAATAATTGAGTCATGTTCACAACATCTAAATATAGAAAAAAATTGTGAGAAATAAGATATTGCCGAATTTCAGGTTTCAAACCTCTCAGAAACATCCGCGTCATACGTTCCTCATTCTCTACCAAATGAGGTGCAAACCTGGATAACTCTGCGAACTTAGCCTCGTACTGGGACACAGTCATATTGTTCTGTTCCATTCTAATTAACTCTACCTCCTTAATATGACGAATACTTTCAGAAAAATACTTGTCATTGAACAATTTCTAAAATGTTTCCCAAGACATGTTGAGTGCGGCAGGCTGGGTACACTTTACAGATTTCCACAAGTAATCTGCCTCACCATGGAAAATAAAGGTGGCTAATGGAACCTTTTGTTCCTCCGTGTATCCCAAGACATCGAATATCTTGGTAATTTGATTGACCCACGTTTCCGCCTTGATCGGATCCGGCTTTCCCACAAATTCTGGTGGTCCCAACTCGTTGAACTGCTTGGCTGTGATAAGCTGCGCGTTGCTATTATTTCTACCTGTATTTTGTACACGAGTCTCCCTCGTCTAATTTTGCATGAACTGCAAAAAGCATCTAAACATCCCCTCATTCATCATTTGTTCGGTAATGTTGTTTACAGGAGGAATATTGTCTTCCTGTTGCACATTCCCCTGATTGGTGATTAAAGGTGTCTCCACGGTTTCATTCACTCCATTGTTAACATTCTCAGCTGCCATTCTCAAATACTGCCATAAAATAAGGGTTAATTAAATAAATTGGCATACCACATAATACCCCTATAGTCTGACCGACCAACAAATAAGCTTAGGTAGGACACACTAGCGAAGGATTTACTTATCTCTCCCATCCTAGTTCTATTCCCCGGTCTCCGCCAGAGACCATATCCCTAAGCTCTGATACCAATTGTGACACACCCAAAATAGGTATACATCACCCATTCTGAGTCGCCAAATACATGGTACAGAAATAACTACAACTTCATTATTACAATTGTCGTGCAAAATACGACAACACATATACTGTGAGTTTAAATACAAATATTGTCTTCTAGACAGTATTCAAACTCAAATAAGTCCTCATTACAATTATTGATACACTATTTTACAAAATAGTGAGGACTGCTAAACAACTATCTCGATCCTTCATTCCATACCCCGACTAGTTTTCGCTATATTCTCTCCTCCTAAGAAGAAAAATGGAACAAAAAGGAATAGGGTGAGCTCAACTACCCCAGTAAAGAATATTATGACTAAAATAATATACAACAAATTATCATTAGTCTTGACAGGAAATATCGATAGAATATAATAGCAATAAGTTTTTAGATCAACAAGCTGCAATGAAACATCAATCCATTAGAAGAGTCAAGTAGAGAATGAATTCTACTATCTTCTAAGATTTAAAAGTCCATCATCAATATTTTATCCCTGTAACATCAATCAATATACATCTTGGATCAAATATTCATCTTTGCACTACATGCCAAAGATATTTATTTGTATCACCAGTTGGTCATATTCAGCTCAACACCTGTTCATCTTTACACTACGGGCCAAAGATATTCATCAGTTAATCATTCTTCTTTGCACTACAGGCCAAAGATATTCAGTAATATAATCATTTAGGACTGAGGATGATGAAAAATATTTTTAAAAAATGAGTCCAGTGAGATAAAAGGACAAAGATTAGGGATTCGTACTTTTAGATAATCCAAGTTCAAAAATACGTCATAATAAACCATAGTGGAATAAAATTCAAAAATGAAGATTAAAATATGGATACAATCAAAGATAGTAACCATAATCGACATCTTTGACAAATAAGAGAAAATTTCATTTTTTTGTGAATAGTGTTGTATTCGTGAATAGTGTCGTATATGTGAATAGTAACCCCGACACAAAAAGGTAGAAATTCCACAAGAAAACTCATACTTCGTGAATAGTGCCTTATTCGTGAATAGTGCCGTATACGTCAATAGTGCCGTATACGTGAATAGTAACCTCGACATAAAAAGAAAAAAAATTCATAATAAAATTCATACCAATATTTCAACATAATAATATTGAACGAAATAACATCATTTACGAAGAAAATAACATCCCTTACCTCAAAAGAATAGTACTTCCGGCTGAAATATCAGGTATAAGGCTGAAGAAAACTTGTACTAAATAACAACTCTCAAAATATCTAAATACTCACAAAATATGCTCGATAATATAGAGAGAGAAAGCTTATGATTCTGGTGTGATTTTCATTTCTAACTAAGCACCCTATTTATAGGAAAATACTTAGAACACCAATTCATTTGTATCATCAGATGGTCATGTTCATCTCAACACCTGTTCATCTTTGCACTACGGGCCAAAGATATTCATCAGTTAATCATTCATCTTTTCACTACAGGCCAAAGATATTTAGTAACATCATCATTTAGGACCGAGGATGATGAAAAATATTTTAAAGAAACGAGTCCAGTGAGATAAAAGGACAAAGATTAGGGATTCGTACTTTTAGATAATCCAAGTTTAAAAATACTTCATAATAACCCATAGTGGAGTAAAATTCAAAAATGAAGATCAAAACATGGATACAATCAAAATTAGTAACCATAATCGACATCTTTGATAAAGAAGAGAAAATTTCATTTTTCTGTGAATAGTGTCGTATTTGTGAATAGTGCCGTATATGTGAATAGTAACCCCGACACAAAAAGGTAGAAATTCCACAAGAAAACTCATACTTCTTGAATAGTACTCGTGAATAATACCGTATTTGTGAATAGTGTCATATACGTGAATAGTATTGTATACATGAATAGTAACCTCGACATAAAAAGGTAAAAATTTCACAATAAAATTCATACCAATATTTCAGCATAATGATATTGAACAAAATAACATCATTTATGAAAAAAATAACATCCCTTACATCAAAAGAACAGTACTTTCGGCTGACATATCAGGTATAAGGTTGAAGGAAACTTGTACTGAATAGCAACTCTCAAAGTATCTAAATACTCACAAAATACGCTCGATAATATAGAGAGAGAAAGCTTATGATTCTGGTGTGATTTTCAATTCTAACTAAGCACCTTATTTATAGGAAAATGCTTCGAACGCCAAAGCAGACTAACCTGCTACCTGATGGCTTTACCTGCTACTATTCACGCCCACCACTTGAAATAAAATTTTAGCACATTTCTCACCAACCAAAATTGGGGCCCACCATGTTTTAAATAAAAACATTTATTTTCGAAACTTTAATAATTCATTAAAAAAATAGTCATTCTATTAGAAAAATTCAAACCTCATGTTTAACCCATAGGAAATTTAATTCTCTACAACTTTGTAGAAGAAAGGTTTTTCAAATTCCAAACACAAAATGCCTGAAATCCACATACGGAAGATTTTAAATACCACCATTCTGACAAAATACTGATAAAACACCTCAGCAATAATTCCTTCATTTAAATCCACATAAAAATAAATATTTCCTTATCATATAAATCAATAATTAATTATTCACAAATAATATTACAAAATCACAATTATGACAATCAGATCGTTCCCAGGAAAGAGGGGGCTTTCCGATAAGGATTTCTCCTTACTGGCGCGTAATTAGGTGACCAAACCCCTTTCCTAGAAAGAACATCCTTAGACATTGCCAATAATGCTATTTAATAATATTATTCAAATAATATGAATTATTGATCTGATAATGGGAAATATTGTGCAGTGACAATTATTGAAATAACAATAATAAAAAATATCAACGTAGCAATTATTGAATCAATAAAATAAAATATTGAACAGTAATTACTGTAACAATTATTGAGTAATGCATTCTTACGTAAGAATCAATAATTCAAAAATATTGTACAATACCGTGTGCTACTATGCAACCACGCGTATTACTGTATTTTAACCACCGGGTATTCCAACAGTGTTAACAGTAGCAACTACGCCGTTATTTGTAAAAACTCAAACTTGTCATTTTCTTCATCCGATCGTTTTCCGTTATGGGGCCCACAAATGGATGCGCCATCGTACGAATATTCTCCGACATCAAGAATATTCCCCAACCAAACGAATATTCCCCAACAATAATGAATATTTTTTAACCACTTACTTATTTTGCAAAATTTGCACATTTCACCCATAACCAAAGCATTATATCAAATTAACACCTTATTATTCACAATAATAATTAGAGTAAATTCAATTTTTTATTAATAAAAAGTTAGGGTCTTACAACCTCCCCTCCTTATAAAATTTCATCCCTGAAATTGACGTATGTACCTGGTATTTCAAAAAGGTGAGGGTACCTCGCTTTAATTTCCGACTCCAACTCCCAGGTTATTTCTTCAATAACATGGTTCCTCCACAAAACTTTAACTTGTGGTATAACCTTTGTGCGTAGGACATGCTCCTTCCTATCCAAGATCTTGACAGGTACCTCTTCGTATGTTAAATCTTTGGTTATCTCGTCTAGTTCTAACTCAATAATGTAGTTTAGGTCTTTCACATATTTACGAAGCACAGCTATGTGAAACACATTATGAACACGAGACATGCTTGGAGGTAATGCGATTCTATAGGCCACATTTCCTATTCGGTCAAGAATCTCAAATTAATGGACCAACAAATCGTGGATTGAGCTTTCCTCTCTTCCTAAATCTTTTAACTCCTTTCCATGGAGCAACACGTAACAATACATGATCCCCAATATTAAATTTCATGTCCTTTTGATAGAGATCCGCATAACTCTTTTGTCGATCCTGTGTCGTTTGTATACATTGTCGGATCATTTGGATCTTCTCTGTAGTCATTCGTACCAACTCTGGTCCCAACAACGTTGCTTCTCCCACCTCGTCCCAGCATACTGAAGAGCGACACTTTCATCCATACAATACTTCAAATGGAGCCATGCATATACTTGTTTTATAACTGTTGTTATAGGAGAATTCCACCAATGGTAGGTACTTATCCCAACTCCCTTTGAAATCTAGGACACATAGTCTTAATAGATCTTCAAGAGTTTGAATAGTCCTTTCTGATTGCCCGTCTGTTTGAGGATGGTATGCCGAACTGAATCGTAAATCCGTGCCCATAGCTTTCTGCAAGCTAACCCAAAATCGTGAAGTGAGTCCTGGGTCACGATCTGAAACTATGGATAATGGCATGCCATACAATCTCATAATCTCATTTACGTACATACGAGCAAGACGTTCAAGGGAATAAGTCTCCCGTATTGGCAAGAAATGAGCAGATTTGGTTAATCTATCTATAATAACCCAAATTGCATCTATGCCTTGAGAAACCTTGGGAAGACCCGTAACGAAATCCATGGTAATGTGTTACCACTTCCATTTTGGAATCTCAAGTGGTTGCAATGGACCCTTTGGCACTTGATGCTCCGCCTTTACATGTTGACAAGTTAAACACCTCGATATAAACTCCGTGATCTCTGTCTTCATATTGCTCCACCAAAATGTATGTCGAAGATCATGATACATTTTGGTACTCCCAGGATGGATTGCAAACGGTGTGTTGTGTGCCTCCATTATTATTCTATGCTTCAAATCTGAATCGTTAGGAACACAAAGTCTGGAGTTGACTTGAAATATTCCTTCTTCATCGATTCTTGCTTTTGGAATAACACCTTCTTGTACTTTCTTCTTCATACGTATCAGTTCCAGGTCTGTAGCTTGAGCAACTTTAACTTTATCGATTAAAGTCAGTTCTACTGGTATATTTTATATCATCATGTGGGTACTTGGAGCCTTTAACTCTATCTCCATTCTTTGCAAGTTATACAAAATGGGCCTTTGCATTAACAATATCGCACTTGTACCCGCATATGATCTTCTACTCAATGCGTCAGCTACTATGTTCACTTTTTCAGGATGGTATTGGATGGTATGATCGTAATCTTTCAACAGCTCGAGCCAACGTCGTTGCCGCATGTTGAGTTCCTTTTGGGTGAAGAAATATTTGAGGCTTTTATGATCTGTATAGATCTCCACTTTCTCCCCATACAGGTAGTGTCTCCAGATTTTCAATGCAAAAATGACTGCTGCCAACTCCAGATCATGAGTAGGATAATTCCTCTCATATTCTTTGAGTTGTCGCGAGGCATAAGCTATGAATTTCTCATGTTGCATGAGAACACATCCATCCGAACCAGATGGTATTGTCAGAACAGGTGCCGAAATGAGTCTCCTCTTGAGTTCTTAGAAACGCATTTCGCATTCCTCGCTCCATACGAATTTTATATCTTATGAGTCAACTGATTTAACAGATTAGCGATTCGAGAAAATCCTTCCACGAATCTCCGATAATAACCAGCTAAGCACATAAAGTTACGTACTTCGGTTGCTTCCAACTTTGTATTGCTTCAATCTTCGCCGGATCAACAAATACTCTATGTTTTGACACCACGTGCCCAAGGAATGCTACTTCCTCAAGCCAGAACTCGCATTTCTTCAACTTGGCATATAGCTTGTTATCACGAAGCCTTTGAAGTACCAACTTCAAATGGCGCTCATGATCTTCATGGCTTTTGGAATAAGTGAGGATGTCATCAATAAAGACGACAACGAATCGATCCAAATATTCATTGAACACTCGGTTCATCATATCCATGAAAGCAGCATGAGCATTAGTCAATCCAAAAGATATGACTAAGAATTCATAATGCCCGTACCGAGTTCTGAAGGCAGTCTTTGGAATATCCTCAGTTTTAATCTTCAGCTGATGATATCCAGAACGAAGATCGATCTTTGAAAAGAATTATGCTCCTTGCAATTGGTCGAACATGTCATCAATGTGAGGTAGTGGATACCTATTCTTGATGGTGACATGGTTCAATTCTTGATAGTCAATATAAAACGCATACTCCCGTCTTTCTTCTTCATGAATAAAATAGGAGCACCCCAAGGAGATGTACTAGGACGAATGAAACTTATGTCTAATAACTCCTGTAGTTGGACGTAAAACTCCTGAAGTTCAATAGGAGCCATTCGATATGGGGTGTTAGAAATAGGTTTTGTACCAGGTTCAAGATCAATAAAGAATTCAACTTCACGTTCTGGGGGTAGACCGGGAAGTTCTTCAGGAAATACGTCAAGAAATTCACTAATTAACAACAGAAATATTAATCAAATCTGACGTATTTTTGTTCAAGTCCATGGCATGGGCTAAGAAAGCTTGACATCCATTTTTCAATAAACGAATGGCTTTATGGCTTGATATGACAGTGATTGACTTTAGTGGTTTGGTTGCTTGAATTCGCATAACAGGTTGGTTTAGAATATGAAAACTAACAACCTTACGAAAACAATCAATTTTAACATGATGAGTGGTTAACCAATCAATCCCCAAAATCACATCAAATGCAAGTATTTTCAAAGAAATAAGATCAGCAGGTAATGTGATGGTCCCAAATTGAATCAAGCATGATTTATAAACAGTGGATGTAATGAAAGTTTCTCCTAACAAAGTTTCAACAGATAAGTCAATGTCTAATTTCTTCGGAGTCAAGTTCAAACGTTGAGCACAAATATGAGAGATAAAAGAATGGGTAGAACCGGTATCTAGTAAGGTATAAACTTCGCAAGAGTTTATGATTAGCTTACCCGTGATCACCTCATTTGGGTTCCTCGCGTTTTGGGCAGTCACGACAAACGCTCTTCCAAGAACCGCTGACTTTGACTTATTCGGGACAGCCTTTGGAATCACCATCCCCGCTGGACTTGGTTTCACTAAAAGACAATCTCTAGCTATATGACCTTCCTTTCCATAGTTATAACACACCTTGGATTGTTATGGGCAGTTTAGGCTGATGTGTCCCTCTTTCCCATATTTATAACAAACGACCGGTGGTCGTTCTCTTCCCCTAGGAATAATTGGTGCTGACGTCTTCACGTTGTCATTATTGTACCTTCTCTTTTTGAAATCTTCTCCCGACTCACTTCTTTTATTATCATGGCCACGATTACCACTAGAGTGGTTACCGCTTTTGTCCGTATTTTTCCCTCACCGCTGGTTATCATTGCTCCGATGACTGCTGCCACCGATATGACCCTGATTATGGTCCCTCGGTTGAACATATTCATTATCTCGCTCTAATAATTGAGTCATGTTCACAACATCTGAATATAGAGAAAATTTGTGAGAAATAAGATATTGCCGAATTTCAGGTTTCAGACATCTCAGAAACATTCGCGTCATACGCTCCTCATTCTCTACCAAATGAGGTGCAAACCTGGATAACTCTTTGAACTTAGCCTTGTACTGATACACAGTCATGTTGTTTTGTTCTAGTCTAATAAACTCCACCTCCTTCATATGACGAATACTTTCAGAAAAATACTTGTCATTGAATAGTTTCTGAAATGTTTCCCAAGACATATTGAGTGCGGCAGGTTGGGTACGCTTCACAGATTCCCACTAGTAATATGCCTCACCGCAGAACATAAAGGTGGCGAATGGAACCTTATGTTCCTCTGTACATTCCAAGACATCGAATATCTTGGTAATTTGCTTGACCCACGTTTCCGCCTTGATCGGATCCGGCTTTCCCACAAATTCTGGTGGTCCCAACTCATTAAACTGCTTGGCTGTGACATGCTGCGCGTTGCTATTATTTCTACCTGTATTTTGTACACGAGTCTCCCTCGTCTAATTTTGCATGAACTGCAAAAAGCATCTAAACATCCCCTCATTCATCATTTGTTCGGTAATGTTGTTTACAGGAGGAATATTGTCTTCTTGTTGCACGTTCCCTTGATTGGAGATTAAAGGTGTCTCCACGGTTTCATTCACTACATTGTTAACATTCTCAGCTGTCATTCTCAAATACTTCCATAAAATAAGGGTTAATTAAAGAAATTGACATACCACATAATACCCCTATATTCTGACCGACCAACAAATAAGCTTAGGTAGGACACACTAGCGAAGGATTTACTTGTCTCTCCCCTCCTAGTTCTATTCCCCGATCTCTGCCAGAGACCATATCCCTAAGCTTTGATACCAAATGTGATGCCCCCAAAATAGGTATACATCACCCATTCCGAGTCGCCAAATACATGGTACAGAAATACCCTACAACTTCATTATTACAATTTTCGTGCAAAATACGACAACACATATACTGTGAGTTTAAATACAAATATTATCTTCTAGACAGTATTCAAACTCAAATAAGTCCTCATTACAATTATTGATACATTATTTTACAAAATAGTGAGGACTGCTAAACAACTATTTTGATCCATCATTCCATACCCCGACTAGTTCCCGCTATATTCTCTCCTCTTGAGAAGAAAAATGGAACAAAAAGGAATAGGGTGAGCTCAACTAGCCCAGTAAAGAATATTATAACTAAAATAATATACAATAAATTATCATTAGTCTTCAATAGGGAAAAATATGATAGAATATAATAGACAACAAGTTTTAGATCAACAACTGCAGCGGAAACAGCAATCCATTAGAAGAGTCAAGTAGAAAATGAATTCTACTATCTTCTAAGATTTAAAAGTCCATCATCAATATTTTATCCCTGTAACATCAATCAATATAAATCTTGAATCAAATATTCATCTTTGCATTACAGGCCAAAGATATTCATTTGTATCATTAGTTGGTCATGTTCATCTCAACACCTGTTCATCTATGCATTACGGGCCAAAGATATTCATATGTTAATCATTCATCTTTGCACTACAGGCTAAAGATATTCAGTAATATCATCATTTCGGACTGAGGATGATGAAAAATATTTTTAAAAAATGAGTCCAGTGAGATAAAAGGACAAAGATTAGGGATTCGTACTTTTAGATAATCCAAGTTCAAAAATACTTCATAATAAACCATAGTGGAGTAAAATTCAAAAATGAAGATTAAAACATGGATACAATCAAAGATAGTAACCATAATCGACATCTTTGACAAAGAAGAGAAAATTTCATTTTTCTGTGAATAGTGTCGTATTCATAAATAGTGTCGTATACGTGAATAGTAACCCCGACGTAAAAAGGTAGAAATTCCACAAGAAAACTCATACTTCGTGAATAATACCTTATTCGTGAATAGTGTCGTATACGTGAATAGTGTTGTATACGTGAATAGTAACCTCGACATAAAAAGGAAAAAATTTCACAATAAAATTCATACCAATATTTTAGCATAATGATATTGAATGAAATAACATCATTTACGAAGAAAATAACATCCCTTACCTCAAAAGAACAGTACTTTCGGCTGAAATATCAGGTATAAGGCTGAAGGAAACTTGTACTAAATAGCAACTCTCAAAGTATCTAAATACTCATAAAATACGCTTGATAATATAGAGAGAGAAAGCTTATGATTCTAGTGTGATTTTCAATTCTAACTAAGCACCTTATTTATATGAAAATATTTAGAACGCCAAAGCAGACTAACCTGCTACCTGATGGCTTTACCTGCTACTATTCACGCCCACCGCTTTTGAAATAAAATTTTTAGCACATTTCTCACCAACAATAAGTGGGGCGCACCATGTTTTAAATAAAATATTTATTTCCAAAACTTCAATAATTCATTAAAAAAATAGCCCTTCTATCAGAAAAATTTATATCTCATGTCTATCCCATTAAAAATTTAATTCTCTACAACTTTTTAGAAGAAAGGTTTTCCAAATTCCAAACACAAAATGCCCGAAATTCACATACGGACGATTTTAAATACCTCCATTCTGACAAAATACTGATAAAACACCTCAGCATTAATTCCTTCATTTAAATCCACATAACAATAAATATTTCCTTATCATATAAATCACTAATTAATTATTCACAAATAATATTACAGAATCACAATTATGACAACCGAGGTCATTCCAGGAAGAGGGGCTTTCAGATAAGGATTTCTCCCTTCTTTGGCAAGCAATTAGGTGACCAAACCCCTTTTTTAGACAGAACTTTCTTAGACATTGCCAATAATGTTATCTAATAATATTATTCAAATAATATGAATTATTGATCTGATAATGGGAAATATTGTGTAGTGACAATTATTGAAATAACAATAATATAAAATATCAACGTAGCAATTATTGAATCAATAAAATAAAATATTGAACAGTAATTACTGTAACAGTTATTGAGTAGTGCCTTCTTACGTAAGAATCAATAATTCAAAACTATTGTGCAATACCATCTGCTACTGTGCAACCACGTGTATTACTGTATTTTAACCACCGGGTATTCCAACAGTGTTAACGGTGACAACTACACCATTATTTGTAAAAACTCAAACTTATCATTTTTTTCATCCGACCGTTTTTCGTTATGGGGCCCACAAATGGCTGCGCCATCGTACGAATATTCCCCGATAGAAAGAATATTCCATGACCAAACGAATATTCCCTAATAACAATGAATATTTTATAACCACTTGCTTATTTTATAAAATTTGCATATTTCACCCATAAACAAAGCATTATATCAAATTAACACCTTATTATTCACAATAATAATTAGAGAAAATTCGATTTTTTATTAATGAAATGTTGGGGTCTTACATGTTTAGTCATCTAATTGCGCGCCAATAAGGAAAAGTCTTTATCGGAAAGCCTCCTCTTTCCTGGAAATGATCTGGTTGTTAATATTGCGAGTTATAATATTAATGATGAATAAATGTTATTAAAAATGTGTTTTGTGAAGTCAAGTGAATTGAGATAAATAAAGGGGTTTGTCATGAAGTATTTGTTGTAAATTTGGTTTATTACATGGACCCCCACTTACTCATTTTTCAAAATCGTCGGTAGAAAGTTATCTCAGTTTTGTTTTATTACTTATATATATATATATTATAAGTTTTTTTATATAAAATAGAATATATTATATTTTATTATATTGCATAGTGTTTGCATAGTACTGCATAGTGCAGCATAGTAAAATCTAAATTTTCAAAAGTTTTCAGCCTGTGCGCGCCCGTGAATTCTCTATTGTTGGTCCGTGATTATTTGTTTAAAAATAGTATCCTGTCATTATCCTATAAATAGGATGTTTAGTTTAGAAATAAAAATCCCACCAGAATCAGAGAATTCTTTTTCTATAATATTGAGCGTATTTCTTTACATTACTAGAAATTCGACATATAGCGACATTAAGCTATATAGCGACAGTTTCAAGACGCGGGCAAATCGCTATAGGGTATATATCTCTCTTGACATTACGACACGGAATCGTCGGTATAGAGGTTTTTTAAAAGAAAAAACCCTCCCATCTTCCCCTGGATCATTTCAGTATTTCACTCCAATTTTTCCCCCAAATTATCTTCGTCCTCTCAAATCATCTCCCTCCTTTCTAACCCTTTCTCTCTCGTTACACTTCCTCTACAGTCCTCTCTAACCAGATCATATACTTACCTTCCCGCGCTTTCTTTGAAATTGAAACTAAGGAACGGTAAGCGATGGGTCAGATCCAGTAATCCGAAAAGTACTTTGATGATACCTACGAGTACATGTATTCAAATGTTTTTCTTCTTCTATTTTTATTGAATTGCTTAATTATTCTTTGTTCTTTTCTTTTTTTTGAATTTCTTTTTTATATTAAGGAATTGTTCGACTGATGAATACAAACATGTAGTTCTTCCTCATGAAGTTGCCAAGTTACTCCCTAAGAATCGGCTTCTTTCAGAGGTGAGTAGTAAATTTGGCTTCTAATTAGGGTTTTAGTAATTTTTCCTCCTGGTTTGGTTGTTTACAGAATTGATCAATTGATAAAAAACTGGAGCCCAGATTATAAACTATTTTCATCTCAATTTGTTGATTTTAATTATTTCAAAATTAAACTCACAGTTTGCCTGATTATGAGTTTTTAATAATTTCGTTTTTCTCTGAGACTTGGGCATAACAATATGCATAAGTGTGTGTGTGTGTGTGTGTTTATGTATGTATGATTGAGAAAATAGTGACATATGAAGTATGTGTTCTACTCATTTTCTTTGCAGCCAATTGTAGTAAAGATTCCATTAAAATATATGCGAATCCAGATATTCTACTTTCTTTGTAATAATGAAGGGGAATATATACAAGTCCGACACATGACAGTGATATCTGACTCACTTATATTGGTGGCTTCATGGTGCAATTTACAATTAGCTTCCACTTGAAACAACAGTGCACTCTGTATTTAGTTCTTGGAAACTATGGCAGAGACACTATGTAACTATATACTAGTTTGATCAAAGATTTTAGGAAAGAGCTTCCACTTTTTAAGATAGTAACTGATAATTGCAAGAAAATTACAAATTTTTTTAATAGTAAGTCTGAGATTAGAAATAATTTTCGCAAGTTTCAGTCACATGAGTTTGAGGGGTATGATTTACTTAGAGTTCCTCTGCCTAAGTGTGATAACATGAAGGATTTCGCTCCTCTTATTGCAAAGCTTGAGAGACGGGATTTTTGTAGTGAGGAAGAGAAGGATACATAGCTATTTGACATGGCAAGTGGACCAAGTGGCATGGATGACATGCTTGATGAGGTCTTTGCAGCACCCTCAGTGTAATACTTTTTCCTATTCTTTTTTGTTTTGCTAAATAATGCTTTTTCCTTTTAACTCCTGTAGAATTTCAAATTCTGTAATTATAAATTCTTTCTACTTACGTATTCTTGATCCTTGTTTATTTCTAGAAGAAGATTTTGGAGGGTTGTTAAGAGACAAGAGAGTGAATTGAATGTTGTATGTAATTTTAGAAGCGCATAGCTACATGATCTGTGTTATCATGGGAAAGGTGCTCAAATAGAACATAAAACTTATTCCTGTTTTCACTATAAATATGGTTCATGACAGATCAAGAACACTGTAATATCTTGTATGATAGAGAATTATGACTTATTTTTTCAAAGTTTCCTCAAATTTTAGATTCAAAAATCGGGTTCAAGCATTTGCCAAGTATTTCATTTCGAATCTTCTCTGTCTGAGTTATTCAACGTGATGTACTTTAGCTCAATTATACAGAATATATGGTGCAGGGACTTCTCCTAAGAATGAAGTACCTTATTAATCACTAACCTCTGAAGTCTAACTTGTTGGGACTATTTCTATATTTACACCATGATATTTAGTTGAATTCAAAGATATTAAATGAATTCCTCCATAACAATTTCACTGCACATTATTCATATGATTAGGACTTTGTTTTGGTTTATTAATTTGTTATTAGAATGTTAATATGTTATATTTATCTTTTTAGTATGAATTGAATTGGGAGTAATGTGTTGTTATGTAAACTGACAGAGGCATTGCGGACAAGCAAAAGGGAAATGTTTGTTGCCACTAGAGGTAGTGTTACTTCGTTTGCCTTTTTTTAAAGATTGTGACTTAGATTTAGGATTATTAGAGCTTTAATTGTTTATTTGTGATAGAAAACATAGTATATGTTTTGGGGAAGTGAAAAATTTTGCTTTTCAAACATTTTTGTGGTTTTCAAGGCACAATTGTAGAAAAAACATAGTAATGCTTGGGGTTTCTGCAGCCCCAAGTGGTGGGAGAAATGGCTGAGGCCTGAGAAATAACCTCAAGGTCGCTGGCTACAATCCCGATAGAAATTTGATACTATGGGGCCAAAACTTACCTACCATTAAAAATATATACTTGAGGTTTCGGTGGCCAAAAATTTAACTATTATTCCATATTATGGTTTTGTAATTTATGGCAGGCATTGAATGTGAAATTGCATCTTTACAATTGGAGGTATGCTACTGCCTTCAATTTAATATGCTACCTTCCTGGAATGGTACCCCGTTTTGTTTTTACTTATAAGTTATAAGGCTTAAAATTATTTTGCCAGTTTTTATTTTTTTGGGATTGGTTTTTGTTTTGTTTTTTTATTATCATTGTTGATGTCCTTTCTTGTCAATGTTTAGGTGGGACTGAATAACATCAAAGAAACCGATTTTGTGAATGTCATAATTATCAGTTGGCTGCTCCGTGACTGTGACAACCCACATTTTTATAAGTTATTAAAATAGAAATTTAATAATTAAAATTCTTATTATGAGATGTTTTGAGTTTGAGTGTGTATATATCGTGCTATATTTTGAAATATGTGATGCGGTGTGAAGATATATATATATATATATATATATATATATATATATATATATATATTGAGAAAGTGAGGTTTAATAGTTAAGTTAACTATTAAAGAAATTAAATGAATTTGGTAATTATTTTAAATATTTATTGAATTAAATAAATATTTTAAATAATTTATTTATTGAGATAAATAAATATTCGATGAAATTGTTGTGTAATAATTTAGTTAAGTGTTTATATTAACTAAATTATTGTATGGTAATTTTATGGATTGAAGATTTAATTTTATGAAATAATCAAATTAAATTAATTGTTTAATAATTATAATATCGTGTGATGGTGTTATTTTAATTTAATTGATTAATGGAATTAAGGAATGATTAATTTAGAAGGTTAATATTTATTAAATAAATATTAAGAATTATGTTGGCTAAGTAAATATTATGTGGATAATTTAAGATTATGATTTAAATTTAATAAGTGTGACATTTGTATACTATATAATAAGCAAACCATGAAAATAAATTAAAAGGAGGTTGGAGACGGTTTTGCCAAACATGGTCTTGTGACCTTTGGCATAATTTAACTGATGAAGCCATATAAGTGTACGCTTAATGTTATATCAGTTTTATATTACGTGTTTTATCAGTTTAGTTTTCCTAAGTCTAAAAGCAAGAAATAAGAATACAGAGAAGAGAGAAATTGAGGGAATTGGGAGACAAGGTTGAGAATCAAAGAAAGAGAAGAAGAATGGTAATCATCTTGTTAATCATCTATTTCAAGAATCAAAGAGGTAATAACCTATTCTACAAACTTTAGTATATGTGTTCTTAGAGTTTTCTTTTGAAACTTATATTTTATTGGTTGATATGATAAAAATAGATATGATATATATGTTGGTAGATGATTATATTCTATATATGTTGTCTAGGAATGATTTTTAGAAATCAAAATCCATGGAAACATGTTTAGGATGAAGAACTTGGTTATGTGATAAGATATATATTTTGGCTTACTTTGAGACCAAACATTAGTGGTTGAATCATGTGTTAATCTATAAATTGGCAATGGTTTGTGTTAATACATTCAAAAACAAAAATAACGCAAGTTGAATGAATCAATTTGGTTAAGAATTGAATTCGTAGTGAATGAATTTGCTAAACATGTTAAAACATGAAAGTTTAGTATGAACATGAGTTTTGGGTTAAGATTTAGGCTAGCTAGTGTTTCTATAAATTGTTATAATTCTATTATGTTGTAGTTCTATGAATTACGAATCCATAGAATTGAAAACAAACTAATTTGGATGTGTATAACTCAAGTTATGAAGATTAGTAGGAGAAAAAGGGTCAAAAATCGCGAAGAACAGTAGCTTGACTCTCGTTTACGCTAATGGTATGCAATTGCTATTTGCATCTATAGCTTAATTAATGGTTGTTGCTACCAAAGTATGTTAGGTGTGACTACTTTGACCTGTTTTAGTAAAATAGGCATAACATTTTTATATGAACTCCGATTTAGGTGATTCAAGATGATCCGGAACGAGGACAAATAGACCTACAACTTTTATTCTTTAAGTTATTCAATTTGATGTTGGGAACAGTAGTCAAAATGGTCATCTTTGTGACTGATGCGTATTCAGAGGCAATCGGAGGGCGTCGGACATGCACATACACAAGTATAGTGATGTCGACGATAATAGATGTTGTTCTAAGTTATAAACCTGAATATTATGAAGTATAATGATGCTTAACATTAATAAATGATATATTAGATAAGTTGAATACGCATACTAAGCACACACAAGAGAGACAAATTGGGCGTGTGACGAATAAACGTCGAAACGTTGTGATAAGTGATAATGAACGTAAAAAGTGTTAAATAAAATGAAATGAATATTATAAGATATTGAATAGTGTTAATATAAAACCAATAAGTAGTCCTAGCAAGACTTAAACACTTGAATGAACTTCGAATATGAAATATAGTGAGATATAAGTTGAAAGTTAAAACAATCAAATTGGACATTGTGTATCTACGATAGGAAGGGTTATGATGCATAAATTAAAGTTTACATTACAACTATTATGCGTTGATATGTGACTAAGAGTTGATGTGCATGATTATATAATTGTGTAGGGCACATGAAGTGCAGATAACTGTAAGCTGTTAAACTGTTATTGGTAAACAACGATCAAGACAAGTCTTTCAGTTCCTATTTGCTATGTGAACTTGATGATGAAATGTTTTAATTCTTTATTATAAATAGTATGATGTGTTATATATATGTTGAAAACATGGAACGTTAAAGTCAACATCTGACTACGTTGATTGAGTAATGAATGCTGATTGAGTAAGGAACTCAATCTTTATATTTGATATTTTAACAGCAGCATGTATGTTATGTTAGTTCAATGTTTAAGAGATATATGTTGAGCATGTTATTATGTGTTACGTGATGCATGAAAACTGTTATATTTTGCTGGGCTGTCGAGCTCAACCTTGCAAATAACCATTTTTGCAGGTTAAGGATTGAAGGTAACACTATGTGCTACTTGAATGACGTGGATCAGAAATAATACACGAAGATTAATATTTTAGCTAAAGTTGTTATGTCTTAATACCATGATTAAGATTCATGAGATGTACTAAATGTTTTATGATGTATAGTTTTATGTTGAGTTGTAAAGCTAAAGTTAGAGTTATCTGATATGTAAAGGTTATCAGGTTGAGTTACTTGATATAATAATTCTGATGAAGTGAATCATGGATTATATATGTTTCAAAGACATGTAGATGATAAAGGTTTTGATTCAGGGAATTAAAGTAAGACGACATAAAAGTTTTAATTATTCCGCATTTTATTAAGTTTAACATTGAATAATGATGTAAAATTAGAAGTTAGACGTATTATTAACGACCGAAGTTGATAATTAAATTGTATGAATTTTGGGAATTAATTCTATGATTGGTATCAGAAATGAGGTTATAAACCTTAGGTATGAGTACCTTAGACTATAACCTTAGAGAATGAAGGTGAAGATAATGAAAGAATAAGCTCAGATAGAGTTTGAACAATAAGAAGTAATTTAAGAAACGTATAGAGAAGAGATTAAATCATGCGTGAAAGGATTCAAAGAAGAATCTCGCAAAATTATAAGGAATATGAATGTGGGGTTACCCAACTTCAATAATAAGAATGTAAGGTGATAATAAATAGACAATGTCTATAAGAAGAGATTGTTAAGGAAGTTAAGAATGAAAAGTTATAGTTGAGTATGGTATAGTTGTACTCTTTAGTAGTTGAGGTATGGTATCTGGGCTAAACGATTCCTTCATAGAGCGGAGGTATATACGAACTAGCAACTCGGAACCTAGTTTGTTGGTTGTTTGTGGGAAACCACTCAACGTACCATATTGAAACTGGTAGAGACTCGAGGTGTACAAGGTCTAGAAAATGGTTACGTATGATGAAAATGTAGAACTTGAATGAAATGTTGAACAATATAAATGAAGTTGGAAATTATTAAAGCAGGAATTGTTATATAAACAAGAAGATTCAAAGAAGAATCTTGAAGAGATATGTAGATAAGAAATGGGAGTTACCTAACTCCAATAGCCAAGATAACGAATAATGTCGTAAATGAAAGGAAAGAAAGGGGATCGTAAAACTAAATGATCAAGAGTTAAGAAAAGAATTTTAAGGTAGATGATTATAGAATAAGATCACGACGTGATCTGTTTAAGTTATAAAGGAAAGATGGTCTGTAATGTTTGAATAATTATAGCTTGATGCTATAAAGATGATTTACTATAAAATAGTACGAGATAACTCACGAGGAGTTATGGATGATGTGATACGAGGAATTTGTATCGAGCAAAGAGCAAGTTATAAGCAAGATAGAGTTAGGTGGGATTTTAATTGAGGACTCATGTGATGGCTGAGTTGTACAAACCTTTGTATGGGCGAGGGTTTTGTGCTTGCACTTGGTTTATCACATTGATAATCATTGGAATGTCGGTGTCGCACTATCAGTGTATATGTGGTGAAAAGGTGATTCTTTTCTCATGTGTATATTTGATAGTTAGAAACTATTAAGATTAGTCAGATATTATTAGGATTAGGTGCGGTTCTTAAAACTAATGCATTGGTAAGTTCGTGACTCACAATAATATGGTATGTTTTGAACCCCTCAGCGAATGGACGTGTGACACCCCCAAATCCTGGTACTTCATTTCCTCAAGATTTGGTGTTCACTTAATTAAAACATTAATTTCTAACTACCCAATTATAATAAAATTGAATAATAAAAACCTGCCCATACAGGATTAAACTTAAATAAAAATCTCCCAGGTTATCTAACATTTAATTACAAACATTCAAATGCGGAAAATTAAATAAACTTCATTACAATCTTTAAATCAAAGTCTGATAATAAAACTATCAAAACTATTACAAGTCTTCATCACTTGTACATTTTTCCCTTCCCTTTTCTAGTAGTAGGTTCACCTGCCTTCTCTTCTTTAGCTGCAATGAGTTTATAAATATGCAAGAGTGAGCAAAACAATTGCTCACTGGGTATAATATGGAATCAACAGGAGTATAACAATAATAACTGTCGAAATAGGCTCTTCAAAAGTGAATAGTACTCTATCAATAATAATCAGAAACTGAAATCCCAAAATATGGAAAATATACATCATTGAGGGTCGTAAGACCATGAACTATGTCCACAGTTGCAAGTAATCTTTTAACTCCAACTTTAACAGTCATAAGGCTATAAGGACCTCGTACTTAGGGGGATCAGCCCTTCGTACAATGTATTGTGCACAAATATTTTAACGCTATGCGTAAGTTAACCCCTAATCATAACAATAGGGTTCTTCATCTTAGTATTTAGAGTACAAGTCCGCACCAAAGGAAGTTTGGTTTGGATAAGCTTTCAAGGTAATTTAGAATTCAACGAACATCAACTAAGGGACTAGTTGAATAAAATCAATAACATTATATTATAGAATAATCGTGATTGAATCAATCATAGTAACTAAAGTCATGCTTTAGGAATAATCTAATAGCATACAATTTGAATAATTATAGCATACCTTGCTTGAACAATACTAAGTCGAGGTTAATTAGAATTGAATACTAAGCATGCATATCAATTTAGTTGTGCATGCTAAACAACAAGTTAAATACAAGAATAACTTGTTCAACATCAAACCAAAGTTTAGACAGCTTGCATCATTATAAGGTAATCGAATTGAAAACAATAATTAGTTCAATAAGGTAAAGGATTAGAAAACTTGCCTTGCTAGTATATATATATATATATATATATATATATATATATATATATATATATATATATATATATATATATATATCGTCATCATGACATAGTTAGTCACTACCACTTTACAAACTTAACTAACTACATTCATCATGTATGTTTGATTATTTAATCACATAATCAAGTTATAACACAAGTTAATCTTTAATAACATAATGTTTCTTAAAATTTCGTGTACAAAAGTACTTTCGTCGGACCATTCAATTAACTTCATGGGCGCTTGCACCATAGTTTACGTTGGGTCGTCGTTCATGGCGTGGTGATGGCGTTGCGGCATGGTGAATACACTACGAAGCCGCGTTGCGGCGTGGCGATGGCGATCTTGGCGCCACTAACGTCTTCGCTAGGTCATGTGCGCGTCATTAAAGCTATAGTTTCATTTGTCGACCTCTACAGCAAGACAAGAAAAGCCATTTTGGCCTACAAGCTCGTTTCTAACAGACTAATTCACATGCAATTCATACAAAAACTTCATGTAAACATAATTCAAGAACTCCTAGCATGTTTCTACCCATACAACAACATAAACAACAAATTTAAAACATCCAATTTCACTGTTTTTGCTAAAAACTCACTTTTTGATATTTCAATGAAAATCAACACTGTAAATTTTGTTTTTCAACCAAAACAATTAATTCAAAGTATCTTTATCAATAATTATACATACTCTATCAAATTAGATGGTCAATTTATCAACTAAACAACTAATTAATCCTCAATTTCTACTTTAAGCTAAACAATATATATTCACAAAAACTCTCTGTAAAAACATTTTCTTCACAAATTACATACATATCATCAATTCATTGACTATAACTTATGAAAATAGTTTTAACATCATTAGTATGTCATATAAAGCCACATAGTAACAACAATTCATCCTTACACAAGAATTCTACAGAGAATTTGGGAAGAGAAAAAATAAACTTTAAAAACTAAAAAGAATAGGAGAAATACCTTGAAGAAGATGATGATGACTATTCCTTTCTATTCTCAAGCTTCTTCTTCTCCAATCTCTAGCCTTTCTTCCTCTCTTCTTTTCTTCTTTTCTTCTTCTTCTCTTCTTCTTCCTCTGAGTTTTTCTTTTCTTCTCTCTAACCTCTCTCCTCTATTCTTACATCTTATGATATAACGTATATGGATATAATGTATATATTAAATATATAATATAACTCTAACTTAACTGACATCAGTTATTTTTTTATTTGAAATCAAAAGCCATAAGGCTTGTTTGGCTAACCACTAAAAAGATAATCAATTAACCCTTTTGCCTGGTTTGGTAAAACACAATTAGATTAAAGACTTTAATAGGCATTAGGCCTTGTTTGGCAAAACTGAATTAACTCCTTTAATTTATTTTAGTAACTCCTTTATAGTAAGGTTATTTGTCACACTCCTTATTAAATTAAATAATCAATTTAATCAATTAAAATATTGATCTATTAAATTACTTTAACACATAAATCATTATCACAAAAATATAATTTCTTTATAATTATAATTTTATTTAATCCAACTAACACCTTATTTTAATCACAAATTCCAATTAAAATACTATAATTCATTTAATCATTATTAGCTCTTTAACTTAATTATTAAATTAAATTAGTATATAATCTCATAGCAATTAATTTTCTTAGCTCCTTAATTATTTATTCAACAAATAATTAACTAAACCACATCAACTCAAATTGCCATTAAATACTTATATAATTCAATAAATATTTAATATTTCAAATAAATATTTAATATTTAATTATTTATTTAAAAAATAAATAACTAAACCACATCAACTCAAATTGAACAATTATTTATTCAACAAATAAATATATCCATTAAATACTTATATAAATCAATAATTATTTAATATTACACTTTAAAATTCTGGAATGTTACATCATTCCCTCCTTACAAGGATTATGTCCTCAGAATCACAACTCAAACAAATCATTCGTTACATTCTTCCCTACTTACAAAGATTACATCCCCGTAATCGAAGACACAATTAAACAAATAACTCGTGGTACTCTTTCAACATTTTCTCTTCGAGTTCCCACGTAGCTTCTTTAGCGTTGTGGTTCCTCCATATCACCTTCACAGAAGGTATCACTTTATTCCTGAGCACTTGTTCTTTCCTGTCGACTATCTGGATAGGAACCTCTTCATAAGGCAAATCTTTCTCGAATTGTAACGGTTCGTACTCGATCACATGTTTGTAGTCGGGTATATATGGTCGTAATACCAAAATGTGAAAAACATTATGAATGTTTTCTAACTCTGGAGGTAGAGCTACCTCGTAAGCCACTTCTCCCACTCTTCGCAGCACTTCAAAGGGTCCAATAAACCTCGGGCTTAGCTTTCCTTTTTTACCAAAATGAATTTTCCCCTTCCAGGGAGAAACTTTTAGAAATACAAAAGTTCCTACGTCGAATGCATGATCTTGTCTGTGTTGATCAACATACTTTTTTTTGTCTGTCTTGAGCTGCTACTAATCTTGTCGATGAGTTTGACAACGTCAGCAGATTTGTTGCACTAGTTACGGTCCTAACGGTTGGCGTTCAATCGACTTCATCCCAAAGACTGGTGGAGTTACGCACTTTCTCGCCGTCTAATGCCTCGTAAGGTGGCATGCCGATGCTCGCGTGATAACTATTGTTGTAAGGAAATTCCACTAACGGTAATTGTTCTTCCCAGCTTCCTTTAAAGTCCATGACACATGCTCTCAGCATATCTTCCAATGTCTGAATTATTCGTTCGCTTTGGCCATCTGTTTGTGGATGATAAGCCGTACTCATTTGCAACTGTGTCCCCATGAATTCTTGTAGTCTCTTCTAGAAATTTGACGTGAATCGCGGATCTCTATCGGACACAATTAATACTGGCACTCCATTCCTCAAAACGATCTCTTTAATGTACAATCTTGCCAACTGGTCAAGATTGAATCTAATTTTTATTGGTAGAAAGTGCACTGATTTCGTCAGTCTGTCCACTATCACCCAAATTACATCGCATCCTCTCTGAGTAGTTGGAAGACCCACCACAAAATCCATCGTGATGTATTCCCACTTCCATTCAGGTATTTCCAACGGTTGAAGTAATCATTGGGTCTTTGATGTTCGGCTTTTACTATTTGACATGTCAAGCATTTCGCCACGCATTCTCGCAGAACGTCCCTTTTCATATTCGCCACCAAAATGTAAAGGCGCAAATCTTGATACATTTTCATGCTTCCTGGATGAATTGTATATTTTGAGCTATGAGTGTAACGCCCCCAAAATAGGTCCAATCCACCCAACCCATTCTGAGTCGCCAAATACATGGTACAGAAAACAACTACAACTTTATTACTACAATTGTCGTGCAAAATACAACAACACATATGTTGTGAGCTTTGATACAAATATATACCAACTGTGACTCATATCCCAACCTTAGATAGTACGTCATAATGGCACCTTACATAAAGGTACAGTCAAAAATTGTTTTAGAAATCAGAATCTTTGGAAAGTGCTCAAGAAAACCTTCGTACATGGGAGGCCATGCGTCTAGGTTATGATAAATATCATATGTCCACAGAATTATCCTTGGTTGACCCAATAGACCCCAAAGAAAAACGAGAAGATTACTATCATATTCTTTCCAATGGTGAGTCTTCTCTTGACATATCATTATCTCCACCATCTCTAATTGAGAATTATACTTCAACCAAACTCCAAGATCATATAGATAGTGCTTGTAGATATACTCAGCAAGTGGATGTGCACAACCTTGTCTTATGGTAACACGAGGTTGTATATCATTAGACATCTTGTATGAACGTTGGGTTCGCCTCACCTTATTTGATTCAGCAAATATAACTACTAAATGATGTATAGAATACAACACACTTTTCTATACTGTTTAGGGAGAACCTCCACAGCTAGAGACCACCGTTCTATTCTCCTGTTACCCCCGCTCGACCTAGCTACACTCTTATTACCTTAAAGGAATTGTGAAGCAAAAGGGTGAGCACAAATAGCTCAGTAAAGAATATCATGACTAAAGATAATTAAATTCTCAATAGCCTTCATCAATAATAAATCAGAGATTTGGAACATAAGGTAGATGATAAAACCTTTCAACCATAGTTGCAGCGGAACGAGCAATCCATTAGAAGAGTCAAATAGACCATAAAGTCTATTATCTTCTCCATGTTAAAAGTCCACCAACAATGTTTTAACCCTGTAACATCAATCAACAGTTCCTGTCCACAATCATGTGAATAACTCATAATCATAATTGTAGTTCTAAATTCCTTTTCGCATTCAGGACGAAGATAATTTTCATCACCTGTCTTTACCTGAAACATCAAAGATCATGGTTATACCAAATCACAGTTCCTGTTCATAATCATACTAATAAATTCATCTTTGCACTACGGGCCAAAGATATTCATCAACAGTTCATCTTTGCACTACAGGCCAAAGATATTCAACAACAGGTCATCTTTGCACTACAGGCCAAAGATATTCATATCTCAAAGAAATACATAATCATTTTAGAATGTATATAAACCATAATTATAACCATGTTGATCAATTCACCTTACACTTAAGCTGAAAATATTCCATTCTAAATTCAATGGTCATGATCATACTAGTCAACAATTCAACTTTGCACTACTGGCCAAAGAGAACCCACAGCCACGATCATACCAATACTTTACCCAACTTTACACTCAAGTCAAAGAGAAATTCCATCACCAGGGTTATAAAAATGTTATATATGATAATAAAAACAATAAGATCAACAACTACATTTAATTTCAAGAGCAATATTCATAAATCAACGATAATTTGGTCAGAAAAAGAAACCAATTTTGTCGTGAATAGTAACTCGTGAATAGTAACTCATGAATAGTAACTCGTGAATAGTACTCTGTATTCGTATATAGTACCGTATACGTAAAAATGTCATATACATGAATTGTGTCGTATACGTGAATAGTGCCGTATACGTGAATAGTGCCGTGTACGTGAATAGTAACCCCAACACAAAAAGGTAGAACTTCCACAATAAAATCCATACCAATATTTCGGTATAATGATATTGAAAGAATAACATCATTACGAAAAAAATATCCCTTACAATCCCTTAAAATCCCCTACCTCAAAAAGACAATACTTCTGACTGGAATACTGGATATAGTGCTGAAGGAACTTGCACCGTATAGCAACACTCAAAATATCAAAATACTCACAAGAATACGCTCGATAATATAGAGAGAAAACTTTAGTTTCTGGTGTGATTTTCAATTCTAACCTAAGCACCCTATTTATAGGAAAATGCTTAGAACACTAAAGCAGAAAATTTAATAAAATAATATATTTATATAAAAATTTTCGTGCCCACATCTTGAATTCTGAATTCAGCATGTTTACCACTCATGTGGGGCCCACCAATAATGAAAAAAAACATTTTTCTTTTAAAAAAATATTTACAACTTCAAAAATTAATTATTCCAAAACTTTAATAATTCATAATAAATAGCCCCTTTGTCCAAAAAATTCAAACCACATGTCCTTTCCGTAGGAAATTTCATTCTCTACAACTTTGTAAGATTAAGTTTTTCCAAATTCCAAACAGAAATTGACCGAAATCCACAAACGGGTGATTTTACAAGCTATAATCAAATTTCAGTCAAGAAATGGGGTCCACAAACATGTTTAACATGTTTTAAATATTTTTAATAACAAAAATACTCTTCCTCCTCATATACTCATATCACACATTCATTGTAAAAATATCACCATTATTATATTATTAAAATATAATAATATATTTAAATGAATTATTTTATTAGAAAAGATAAAATATCAATTTTTAACAATTGTCACTTTAAAATTTTCTCCATCTATATCCACATAAAATGAATATTTTCCTTATCGTATAAATCAATAATTAACTATTCACAAATAATATTACAGAATCACAATACTGGCAATCAGGCCGTTCCCAGGAAAGAGGGGGCTTTCCAATAAGGATCTCTCCTTACTGGCGCGCAATTAGTTGACCAAATCTCTCCTTAGACAGAACTTTCTAGACATTGCCAATAATGTTATCTAATAATATTATTCAAATAATATGAATTATTGTTGTGACGACCCCAAAATAGGTCCATTCCATCCAACCCATTCTGAGTCGCCAAATACATGGTACAAAAAACAACTACAACTTTATTACTGCAATTGTCGTGCAAAATACAACAACACATATGTTGTGAGTTTTGATGCTAAAATATACCAACTGTGACTCTGGACACCAACTTGGATAGCACGTCACCATGACACCTTACATAAAAGTACAGTCAAAAACTGTTTTAGAAATTAAAACCTTTGGGAAGTGTTCAAGGAAACCTTCGTACATGGGAGGCCATGCGTCTAGGTTATTATAGATATCATATGCCCACAAAATTATCCTTGGTTGACCCAATAGACCCCAAAGAGAAATGAGAAGATTACTATCATATTCTTCCCAATGGTGTGTCTTCTCTTGACATATCATTATCTCCACCGTCTCTAATTGAGAATTATACTTCAACCAAACTCCAAGATTATATAGGTAGTGCTCGTATATATACTCAGCAAGTGGATGAGCACATCCTTGTCTTATGATGATACGAGGTTGTATGTCATTAGACATCTTGTATGATAGTGGCAAAACACCCTTCCAACGTTGGGTTCGCTTCACCCTAATTGATTCAACAAATATAACTACTAAATGATGACCACTGTTCTATTCCCCTGTTATCCTCGCACGACCCAGTTACACTCGTATTACCTTAAAAGAATTGTGAAGTAAAAGGGTGAGCACAACTAGCTCAGTAAAGAATATTATGACTAAAGATAAATAAATTATCAATAGTCTTCATCAGTAATAAATCAGAGATTTAGAACATATGATAGATGATAAAACTTTTCAACCATAGTTGCAGTGGAACGAGCAATCCATTAGAAGAGTCAAATAGACCATAAAATCTATTATCTTCTCCATGTTAAAAGTCCATCAACAATGTTTTATCCACGTAACATTAATCAACAATTCACGCCCACAATCACGTGTATAACTCATAATCGTAATTGTAGTTCTAAATTCCTTTCCTTATCCAGGACAAAGTTAATTTTCATCACCTGAAACATCAAAGATCATGGTTATACCAAATCACAGTTCATGTGCATAATCATACTAATAAATTCATCTTTGCACTACAGGCCAAAGATATTCATCAACAAGTCATCTTTGCACTACAGGCCAAAGATATTCATCAACAAGTCATCTTTGCATTACGAGCCAAAGATATTCATCAGAAATCATTCATCTTTGAACTACAGGCCAAAGATATTCAGTTATATCATCATTTAGGACTGAGGATGATACAAAATATTTTAAAGAAAACGAATCCAGTAAAATAAAAGAACAAATATTAAGGATTCGTACTTTAGACAACCCAAGTTCAAAAATACTTCATAAATAACCAGAGTGGAGTAAAATTCAAGAATGAAGACCAAAACATAGATCCAATCAAAGATAGGAATCATAACAGACAATCTTGGACACAGAGAAGAAAACTTCAGTTTCTGGTGTGTTTTTCAATTTTAACCTAAGCACCCTATTTATAGGAAAATGCTTAGAACACCAAAGCAGAAAACTTAATAAAATATTATTATAATTAAATTATAATCCTACGCACACCACACCAGACCAAACTCATCAGCCATTCACCCAAAACAATAACAAAAATGTTTTTCATAATTAAAATATTTTAAACTTCCAAAAATTAATTATTTCGGAATTTCGGAACTTCAATAATTCATAATAAATAGCCCTTTTATCAGAAAATTCGAATCTCGAGACTTTTTATAAGAAATTCAATTCTCTACAACTTTGCAGAAGAAAGTTTTTCCAAATTCCAAACAGAAATTGACCGAAATCCACATACGGACGATATTACAGGCTATGATCAAATTTCAGTCAAGAAATGGGCCCACAAACATGTTTAACATGTTTTTAATATTTATTGCAACAAAAATACTCTTCCTCCTCATTTACTCATATATCCCACATTAATTGTAAAAATATCACCATTATTATATTATTAAAATATAATAATAAATTATTTTATCAGAAAAGATAAATTATCAATTTTCAACAATTGTCACTTTAAAAATTTTCTCCATCTATATCCACATAAAATGAATATTTTCCTTATCATATAAATCAATAATTAATTATTCATAAATAATATTACAGAATCACAATAATGACAACCAGACAGTTCCCAAGAAAGAGGGGGCTTTCCAATAAGGATTTCTCCTTACTGGCGCGCAATTAGGTGATAAAACCTCTCCTTAGACAGAACTTTCTAGACATTGTTAATAATGCTATCTAATAATATTATTCAAATAATATGAATTATTGCTTAGATAATGGAAAATATTGTGTAGTGACCATTATTAAAACAACAATAATATGAAATATCAACGCAACAATTATTAAATCAATAAAATAAAATCTTTGAATAAGAATTTCGTGTAACAATTATTGAGTAGTGTCTTCTTTACGTAAGAATCAATAATTGGTGCAATCATCGGTGCTCTTCAGGCAACAACGCCGTATTACTATGTTTTAACCACGGTATTCCAACAGATATACTTCAGAATAACTAATGCCGTTATTTGTAAACAACTTATACTTGTCGTTTTCTTCATCCAATCGCTTTCCGTTATGGGGCCCACAAAAGGCTACACCATCGTATAAATACTAACTGTGACTCATGTCCCAACCTTGGATAGTACGTCATAATGGCACCTTACATAAAGGTACAGTCAAAAATTGTTTTAGAAATCAGAATCTTTGGAAAGTGCTCAAGAAAACCTTCGTACATGGGAGGCCATGCGTCTAGGTTATGATAGATATCATATGTCCACAGAATTATCCTTAGTTGACCCAATAGACCCCAAAGAAAAACGAGAAGATTACTATCATATTCTTTCCAATGGTGAGTCTTCTCTTGATATATCATTATCTCCACTGTCTCTAATTGAGAATTATACTTCAACCAAACTCTAAGATCATATAGATAGTGCTTGTAGATATACTCAGCAAGTGGATGTGCACAACCATGTCTTATGATAACACGAGGTTGTATGTCAGTAGACATCTTGTATGAACGTTGGGTTCACCTCACCCTATTTGATTCACCAAATATAACTACTAAATGATGTATAGAATACAACACACTTTTCTATCTTTGTTTAGGAGAACCTCCATGACTAGAGACCACTATTTCTATTCTCTCCTATTACCCCAGCTTCGACCTAGCTACACTCTTATTACCTTAAAGGAATTGTGAAGCAAAAGGGTGAGCACAAATAGCTCAGTAAAGAATATCATGACTAAAGATAATTAAATTCTCAATAGCCTTCATCAATAATAAATCAGAGATTTGGAACATAAGGTAGATGATAAAACCTTTCAACCATAGTGCAAAATGAATGAGCAATCCATTAGAAGAGTCAAATAGACCATAAAGTCTATTATCTTTTCCATGTTAAAAGTCCACCAACAATGTTTTAACCTCAGTAACATCAATCAACAGCCTCACATCACAATCATGTGAATAACTCATAATCATAATTGTAGTTCTAAATTCCTTTCGCATTCAGGCGAAGATAATTTTCATCATTGTCTTTTACGAAACATCAAAGATCATGGTTATACCAAATCAGTTCACATTCATAATCATACTAATAAATTCATCTTTTCCCTACGGCCAAAGATATTCATCAACAGTTCATCTTTGCACTACAGGCCAAAGATATTCAACAACAGTTCATCTTTGCACTACAGGCCAAAGATATTCATATCTCAAAGAAATACATAATCATGTCAGAATTTATATAAACCATAATTATAACCATGTTGATCAATTCACCTTGCACTTAAGCTAAAAATATTCCATTATAAATTCAATGGTCATGATCATTGTAGTCAACAATTCAACTTTGCACTACTGGCCAAAGAGAACCCATAGTCACGATCATACCAATACTTTACCCATCTTTGCACTCAAGTCAAAGAGAAATTCCATCACCAGGGTTATAAAAATGTTATATATGATAATAAAAACAATAGGATCAACAACTACATTTAATTTCAAGAGCAATATTCATAAATCAACGATAATTTGGTCAGAAAGAGAAACTAATTTTGTCGTGAATAGTACCCGTGAATAGTAACTCATGAATAGTAACTCGTGAATAGTAACTCATGAATAGTAACTCGTGAATAGTACTCCGTATTCATACATAGTAATCTGAGATATCGTAAAAAATGTCATATATATGAATAAGTGTCGTTTACGTGAATAAGTCAGATATCGTGAATAAGGTCGTATCGTGAATAGTAATCCTCGACACAAAAGGTAGAACTTCCACAATAAAATCCATACCAATATTTTGGTATAATGATATTGAAAGAATAACATCATTACGAAAAAATATCCCTTAAAATCCCGTACCTCAAAAAGACAGTACTTCTGACTGGAATACTGGATATAGTGATGAAGGAACTTGCACCGTATAGCAACACTCAAAATATCAAAATACTCACAAGAATACGCTCGATAATATAGAGAGAAAAAGAGAGAGAAAACTTTAGTTTCTGGTGTGATCTTTAATTCTAACCTAAGCACCCTATTTATAGGAAAATGCTTAGAACACAAAGCAAAAAATTTAATAAAATAATATATTTATATAAAAATTTTCACGCCCATCTCTTGAATTCTGAATTCAGCATATTTACCACTCATGTGGGGCCCACCAATAATGAAAAAAACATTTTTCTTTTAAAAAAATATTTACAACTTCAAAAATCAATTATTCTGGAACTTCAATAATTCATAATAAATAGCCCTTTTGTCAGAAAAATTCGAACCACATGTCCTTTCCATAGGAAATTTCATTCTCTACAACTTTATAAGTTTAAGATTTTCCAAATTCCAAACAGAAATTGACTGAAATCCACAAACGGGTGATTTTACAGGCTATAATCAAATTTTAGTCAAGAAATGGGGTCCACAAACATGTTTAACATGTTTTAAATATTTTTAGTAACAAAAATACTCTTCCTCCTCATATACTCATATATCACACATTCATTGTAAAAATATCACCATTATTATATTATTAAAATATAATAATATATTTAAATGAATTATTTTATCAGAAAAGATAAAATATCAATTTTTCAACAATTGTCACTTTAAAATTTTCTCCATCTATATCCACCTAAAATGAATATTTTCCTTATCATATAAATCAATAATTAACTATTCACAAATAATATTACAGAATCACAATACTGGCAACCAGGCCGTTCCTAGGAAAGAGGGGGCTTTCCAATAAGGATCTCTCCTTACTGGCGCGTAATTAGGTGACCAAACCTCTCCTTAGACAGAACTTTTTAGACATTACGAATAATGTTATCTAATAATATTATTCAGATAATATGAATTATTACTCCGATAATAGAAAATACTGTGTAGTGACAATTATTGAAACAACAGTAATATAAAATATCAACGTAGCAATTATTGAATCAATAAAATAAAATATTGAATAGTAATTATTGTAACAATTATTGAGTAGTGCCTTCTTATGTAAGAATCAATAATTCAAAAATCTTGTGTGTAATACTGGTATGCTAATCTTTGTGCAACGACTCGTATTATTGTATTTTAACCATCGGGTATTCCAACATTGTTAACGGTAACAACTACGCCGTTATTTATAAAAACTCATACTTGTCGTTTTCTTCATCCAATTGCTTTCCATTATGGGGCCCACAAAGGTTGCTTATCGTATGAATATTCCCCGACAGGAAGAATATTCCACGACCAAACGAATATTCCCCGATAACAATGAGTATTTTATAACCACTTGCTTATTTAAAATATTTACATATATCACCTTTAACTTTAAACTTTTTATCAATTTAACCATTTACTGAATAGTAATTATAAGAAAAATTGAATACTTTTATTTCATAAATCGGGGTCTTACAATGAGCTTCGGTCAAAATTTCTTCTTTCAGCTCCGGTGTTGCTAGAACCCAGATTCTTCCCTCAAAACGTAGTAGTCCTTCAGTTTCGATCTTGTATTTTACATCACTACTCTCAATCAGATTCTCTTTGATTTTCCCACACTCTTCATCTTGTAGTTGAGCATTCTTCACTTTGTCAACTAAAGTTGGACCCGCTTTTATCTAGAATAGTTATTCGTCAGATTCTTTTGAAAATTTAATTTCCAACTCTAGTTTTGTCATTGCTGAAATGAGTTCCTCCTGAGTTGTTATCAGCATCAACTTCTCCCGACCATTCATGCTTAAAGCATCTGCAACCACATTCGCTTTGCCCGGATAATAAAAGATTTCACAATGATAATCTTTTATCAATTCCATCCACCTTCTCTGACGCATGTTCAGATCCTTCTAAGTGAAAATATACTTCAGACTTTTGTGGTCTGTGTAGATCTCATATTTCTCTCCATAAAGATAGTGTCTCCATATCTTCAGAGCAAATACAACTGCAGCCAATTCCAAATCATGAGTCAGATATCCTTTCTCCTAATCCTTCAGTTGTCTTGATGCATACGCAATAACTTTTCCGTTCTGCATAAGAACACAACCCAACCCTTTGTGTGAGGCATCACTATACACCACAAAATTTCATGTATTATCTGGTAATGTCAACACAGGTGCCATACTTGACTTTTTCTTCAAATCTTGGAAACTCTCTTCACACTTCTCCGTCCAAAAGAATTTTACAGCTTTCCTTATCAAATTTGTTAAAGGAGTGGCTATTTTAGAAAAATCTTGAATAAATCTTCTATAATAACCAGCCAGTCCCAAGAAACTCCTCACTTCTGATGGTGTTCTTGGTTGTTCCCAATTGATTACAGCTTCCACTTTTGATGGATCTCCTGAAATCCAATCCTTGTCAATAACATGACCCAAAAAATGTACACAGTCGAGCCAAAATTCGCACTTAGAGAATTTCGCGTACAACTTTCCTTTCTTAGTGTCTCCAATGTTAAACGTAAATGTTCCACGTGTTCTTCTTGAGTTTTGGAATACACCAGAATGTCATCAATAAATACCACTACAAACTTGTCTAAGAATGGTTTAAACACTCTGTTCATCAAATCCATGAACGTAGCAGGAGCATTTGTTAAACCAAAAGACATCACCAGAAACTCGTAATGTCCGTACCGAGTTCTGAATGTCGTTCTAGGTATTTCCTCCTTTCTTACCTTCAATTGGTGATACCCACTTCTCAAATCTATTTTCGAGAAATATTTAGCACCCTTCAGCTGATCAAACAAGTCATCTATTCTAGGCAACGGATACCTATTCTTAACAGTGACTTTGTTTAACTCTCTATAATCAATGCAAAGACGCATTGTTCCGTCCTTCTTGTTCACGAATAAAACTGGCGCTCCCCATGGCGATACGCTTGGTTGAATATATTTCTTGTCTAGCAACTCTTGCAACTGTACCATCAGTTCCTTCATTTTCTAAAGCCATTCTCAGACGGGGCCTTCTATGGATGCAGCTTCCGCTGCTTAAGTCGATCACAAACTCAATTTCTCTGTCAAAGTGAAAGTCTGGCAAATCCTCCTGAAACACGTCTTGAATTCCCTCACTATTGGTATTTCTTCTAGTTTCACACTTTCTCTTCGAGTATCGACTATATAAGCTAAATAGCCCACATAACCCCGACTCAACAATTTCTTAGCTCTGCGATAGTCGCTGGGACATTTCATTTGTCTGGCGACTTGTTACTATGAAATACTACCTTTGACAGAGTCATAAGGTTTACACACTTCTTTTGGCAGTCAATTACCGCTCTGTATTTGAACAGCCAATCCATTCCCAAAATTACATCAAATTCCCCGAGTCTAATCGGAATCAAATCTACTAACAAGATATTCTCCTTAATTTTCACCCTACAGTTCTTGTATACGAATCTAATAGGGATTATTTCCTTATTCTTAATTTCTATGTTCAAAGGAAAATTCAGTTCTTCTCTAGGCAATTCTAACCTCTTAACAAATTCATCAGATATAAACGAGCAAGTAGCACCCGAATCAAATAATACATATGCATTAATATCATTGATTGGGATAATACCTGACACCACATCTTTTGATTGCATAACATCTTGCACAGCCATGTTGAAGGTTCTGGCTGTGGGTTTATTTGATGCTGCAGGTCCTGCCATGGCCCATGTACCTCCATTATTACCTCCATTGCTTCTGGTTGTCACTCCATCCTTCTTCTTAGGGAACTCACGAGCAAAGTGATCCTTGGATCCGCACGTGAAGCATACATTCTTCTTTGGTTGAGTGCAATTTGGGGCGATGTGACCCTCCTGGCCACAATTGAAGCATATTCGCTTCCCCATCAAGCACGCACCCTTATGAAATTTCCCACATGTTGCACATGCTTCAAAGTTTTTATATTGTTGGTTACCCTGATGGTTTCCAGCACCCATGTTCCCATTCCACTTCCTCTTCAAGCTGTTGTTGTTGTTGTTGTTGTTGTTGTTGTTGTTGTTGTTGTTTCCACCGTTACCACCTCCATTCTTAATATCATTCCCATTCTTCTTCTTCTTTTGTTCCTGATTGAACTTTGTCACTGCCTCGCCTCCACCTTCAGCGAATACTACCTTCTCCATCACTGTTGTAAACGTCTTCAACTGGAACAGGATACCCTCTTTGTCTGACCTGTGGATTCAGGTCCTGTTTCAAATCTCTTCGCTTTACGCTTCGTCATCAGGTTGACTTGATATGGCGCAAACCTCGCCAATTCATTGAATTTCGCGGCATACTCAGATACCGTCATCATTCCTTGTTTTAGTTCCAGAAACTACACTTCTAGCTGACTCTTCGAACTCTCCGGAAAATAGGTCTCAAAGAACAACTCCTTGAACATATCCCAGGTCATCACTCCTGGCCCTTCACGAGTTTTATTGGCCTGCCACCAATAACTAGCTTTTGCTTTCAACATGAATGTTGCGAAAACAGTCTTCTGGTCATCCCCTACCCTAGCGACATCGAACACCTTTTCTATCTCCATAATCCAGTTTGTGCTTCAATCGATTCATGGACCCACGCTGTAATCTGTGTGGTCCAACCATGAAATCCTTAAACGATGAACCATAGTTTTGTGGTTGATTCTCGCAGCGCCCTATCAAGAGTGTCACTAGTTGTTGAGCGAGGTTACCATCAACATTGTCGTTATTGGTAGTTCTCTCATTGTTTCTCTCCGTCGGGTGGTTCACGCGGGAGAGGCATTTTACATTAAAACAAAACATCTATTAGACTATTACTCAGCTTTTTTAAGTATTTTATAATTAACTTGCCTCCATAAAAGAAATAACCACATAACACATAACACTTTGAATAAAGTAACAACTTTTATTTATTCATAACCTTTTTGAAAACATAAAACAATAGCATCTCTACTATCTACATTACTTTGTTGAACTACAAAAGTTTCAGGACAACATCATAGTCATATCCTATAGGTTGCATAACACTTGGGATTTACAATTTATTTAACCTTTCACTCATCGTACAACAGCTACGATGTTCTATTAAGATACTTCTTAGCCCTATCATGTTCTTCCTCCATGACTCGAAACATTGTTCTGCGATCTAACACGAATGATGGCAGCGTCTCGAACTGAATCGGATATTCCATGACCCGATCTTGAGTTCGATTAATTGCGGTGTTAAATACTTTATCCATCTCTTCCATCTTCATCCTCTTTTCTTACGTGTCTCTTGTTGCTAATCTGGTTCGTTAAAAAGTTTCCTCGTAAGCATCTTCACTCTTGCCCTCTTAGTGACTTCTTCTCTCACTTGTTCTTGATTCAAATGACCACTTCGATCAGCTTGTTCTTTCTCTCCTTGATGCATACTAGTTTCTCCTCGACATTTGTCACCGTTCTTCACGATCCCGGATCTCGCCTTAGTCTTTTTTGTGTCATTGCATACCATTGTTCAACTACTATCTCCTACAACTCCTCAATCTGTATCCTCGAAGTTCCACGTTACGGCCATGCACCTCATCGTATATACTACTGACTGCTTTATCGAGTTAAGTGGAATCCTTTCCTCCTCGTCCTCATCATCCTCATCCTCCCTGTGGTAACTCAGCGGGATCCTCCTCTTCCGTCTCCACATCATCATCCTCATCTTCAATCATCTTGTGACTAAGCAGGTGACTCCGTGGCGATAGTTGTTCCAAACTACACGAATGTCATGAGGCTCCTCCTCTATAGGCACTTGAGGTCCCTCCTCCCTAACTTTGTTGGATTCTCCGACATTAGTCATCCTGACAACAAAATTTTACAGTTTTAATTATTAATCATTACTATTCGACACTCACGAGTACATAAATTAAAATCACATAAGCACATAAGTGTTTTATTACTTCTTTCCTAAAACTCGATAAGAGTTATCTCCACTATCTTTTCAAAGGTTACTTCCTAAGGCATTTCCCCCCACCTAAGGTTCATAACCTAAAGCTTTGATACCAACTTGTGACACCCCCAAATCCTGGTACTTCATTTCCTCAAGATTTGGTGTTCACTTAATCAAAACATTCATTTCTAACTACCCAATTATAATAAAATTGAATAATAAAAACCTGCCCATACAGGATTAAACTTAAATAAAAATCTCCCAGGTTATCTAACCTTTATTTACAAACATTCAAATGCGAAAAATTAAATAAACTTTATTACAATCTTTAAATCAAAGTCTGATAATAAAACTATCAAAACTATTACAAGTCTTTATCACTTGTACATTTTTCCCTTCCCTTTGCTAGTAGTAGGTTCACCTACCTTCTCTTCTTTAGCTGCAATGAGTTTATAAATATGCAAGAGTGAGCAAAAAAATTGCTCACCGGGTATAATATGGAATCAACAGGAGTATAACAATAATAACTATCGAAATAGGCTCATTAAAAGTGAATAGTACTCTATCAATAATAATCAGAAACTGAAATCCCAAAATATGGAAAATATACAGCACTGATGGTCGTAAGACCATGAACTACGTCCACAGTTGCAAGTAATCTTTCAACTCCAACTTTAACAGTCATAAGACTATAAGGACCTCGTACTTAAGGGGATCAGCCCTTCGTACAATGTATTGTGCACAAACATTTTAACGCTATGCGTAAGTTAACCCCTAATCATAACAATAGGGTTGTTCATCTCAGTATTTAGAGTACAAGTCCGCACCAAAGGAAGTTTGGTTTGGATAAGCTTGTAAGGTAATTTAGAATTCAACGAACATCAACTAAGGGACTAGTTGAATAAAATCAATAACATTATATTATAGAATAATCGTGATTGAATCAATCATAGTAACTAAAGTCATGCTTTAGGAATAATCTAATAGCATACAATTTGAATAACTATAGCATACCTTGCTTGAACAATACTAAGCCAAGGTTAATTAGAATTGAATACTAAGCATGCATAAAAATTTAGTTGTGCATGCTAAACAACAAGTTAAATACAAGAATAACTTGTTCATCATCAAACCAAAGTTTAGACAGCTTGCATCATTATAAGGTAATGGAATTGAAAACAATAATTAGTTCAATAAGGTAAAAGATTAGAAAACTTGCCTTGCTCGTAGGCTAAATCGAATCAATTCGAATCACAATACCATATATATATATATATATATATATATATATATATATATATATATATATATATATATATATATATATACGTCATCATGACATAGTTAGTCACTACCACTTTACAAACTTAACTAACTACATTCATCATGTATGTTTGATTATTTAATCATATAATCAAGTTATAACATAAGTTAATCTTTAATAACATAATGTTTCTTAAAATTTCGTGTAAAAAGTACACATTACGTACCATTCTCGTTAACTTCAATAGGCTAGCTACGATTTACATTGTGGTCGGCGTTCTGGCGTTATGGCGATGGCGCGTTGTGGAAACTATTAACTTTCTTTGAAAATTGTGTGCAATGCATGAACCTCGGCATTAGATTTCATTTTCGACCCGACAACGATACAAGAAAAAGCCATTTTGGCCTACAAGCTCGTTTCTAACAGACTAATTCACATGCAATTCATACAAAAACATCATGTAAACATAATTCAAGAACTCCTAACATGTTTCTACCCATACAACAACATAAACAACAAATTTAAAACATCCAATTTCACTGTTTTTGCTAAAAACTCACTTTTTGATATTTCAATGAAAATCAACACTGTAAATTTTGTTTTTCAACCAAAACAATTACTTCAAAGTATCTTTATCAATAATTATACATACTCTATCAAATTAGATGGTCAATTTATCAACTAAACAACTAATTAACCCTCAATTTCTACTTTAAGCTAAACAATATATATTCACAAAAACTCTCTGTAAAAATGTTTTCTTCACAAATTACATACATATCATCAATTCATTGACTATAACTTATGAAAATAGTTTTAACATCATTAGTATGTCATATAAAGCCACATAGCAACAATAATTCATCCTTACACAAGAATTCTACAGAGAATTTGGGAAGAGAAAAACTAAACTTTAAAAACTAAAAAGAATAGGAGAAATACTTTGAAGAAGATGATGATGGCTATTCCTTTCTATTCTCAAGCTTCTTTTTCTCCAATCTCTAGCCTTTCTTCCTCTCTTCTTTTCTTCTTCTCTTCTTCTTCCTCTGAGTTTTTCTTTTCTTCTCTCTAACCTCTCTCCTCTATTCTTACGTCTTATGATATAACGTATATGGATATAATGTATATATTAAATATATAATATAACTCTAACTTAACTGACATCAGTTATTTTTTATTTGAAATCAAAAGCCATAAGGCTTGTTTGGCTAACCACTAAAAAGATAATCAATTAACCCTTATGCCTTGTTTGGTAAAACACAATTAGATTAAAGACTTTAATAGGCATTAGGCCTTGTTTGGCAAAACTGAATTAACTCCTTTAATTTATTTTAGTAACTCCTTTATAGTAAGGTTATTTGTCACACTCCTTATTAAATTAAATAATCAATTTAATCAATTAAAATATTAATCTATTAAATTACTTTAACACATAAATCATTATCACAAAACTATAATTTCTTTATAATTATAATTTTATTTAATCCAACTAACACCTTATTTTAATCACAAATTCCAATTAAAATACTATAATTCATTTAATCATTATTAGCTCTCTAACTTAATTATTAAATTAAATTAGTATATAATCTCATAGCAATTAATTTTCTTAGCTCCTTAATTATTTATTCAACAAATAATTAACTAAACCACATCAACTCAAATTGCCATTAAATACTTATATAATTCAATAAATATTTAATATTGCAAATAAATATTTAATATTTAATATTTAATTATTTATTCAACAAATAAATAACTATACCACATCAACTCAAATTGAACAATTATTTATTCAACAAATAAATATATCCATTGAATACTTATATAAATCAATAATTATTTAATATTACACTTTAAAATTCTAGAATGTTACATCATTCCCTCCTTACAAGGATTCTGTCCTCAGAATCAAAACTCAAACAAATCATTCGTTACATGACGCCTATGGTCTGACTAGGATAAGTTCTTAAACTCATATTATTGTGGCAAGTCCTGAACTTCCAATGTATGTAAGTTTGATGGCTGAGGGTATAATTAAGTGTGAATGGAGTATTGAGGATGATGGGAATAGATAGACCTATTAAGCAATGGATCGATTATAGAAAGTGGAGACATAAGTTTTTCCAAATCTTCTAGCTATGCTAGACTTCAAAATTTTGACATCAAGCTAAATTTGCCTACTATGTACCTTTTAAAATGAATTTTTACTCTCAACGCATGGTGACAAATGTGTATGTGTGGACTTGGGACAACGACACATCGTTACTGTTGAGATATGATATCACTAAAACCGATTTTCAAAGATTTTGAAACTGTTTAAAGAATAGTCTATGCTAATTGTTTGATTAGCGAAAATGATTTGAAAATATCAAAATGTATTTTATATCATTAATGCATCATGGAACCTAGTGCAAAGATGATAAAAACGATGGAGTTATCAATGAAGAATTTCTTAGTGTTGGATGTGATCTAAGGATCTTCAGCCCACTATGGTATGATGTAGTATGACAAAGTCACAAAATGACGGAATCCTCAAACGGACTGTAAATACAGTGCGGTATCATGACGTCATAAAACAATTTTTGAGATTTCTTTAAGATATGAGAATATATATATATATATATATATATATATATATCTGTGTGTGTGTGTATATGTATATTTTGATTGATGTTCGAATTGTAATAGAAGTCTATGCTATTTGATTCAGCTAGACGATTATTGAAAGATGTTCATGAAATTCAAGTGTTTATTGAAAAGTTATGCCAAACCAAATTGTTTTGGTGCAGATTCAGATGTTGAAAAGATGAGATGAACAACCCTGTAAAAGGGGACATGTTATCGGAGACAATGGTTCTGAAAGTAATGCATATAGTCGTTACGAAGTTAAGAATACGTTGTGCACGACGTAGGGGTATGATAGGCTGATCACCTAGAGTACTTGCATAGAGTGTTTTCAGTCTGTGTGATTGCTAAACATGCTGTTAAAAATGGTTTATGGTGGTGATGCACTATTAAACCTAGGGAAGAGTTTAAGGTTCGTATAGTCTTATGACTGTTAAAGGTTTAAGTCGAGATACTTGATAACCTTGGGATGAAGTTTAAGGTCTTATGACCCCTCAGCATGATTTGGAATCTTTTAAATTCCTGTTATTCATATCACTTCCCAATTATTGAGTAATTATAGAAGATTCTTAATATTCTGAAAGGTGAAAGTGGAAAGGATGAGAAAATTAAGCAAAACATAATAATTTCAAGAAAGAATTGAAATTTCAGAAAGAAGAGAAATGTGAAACTCTTAGAAGAGGAAGAGGTGAGGAAGGTGATGATCTTAGAAAGATCTTTAAAGAAGGAACTTGGTTGTAGAACCTAATGAATAAATAGATATTAACATAAAATCTATTTTGATAAATGGAAGGAACGAATATTAGTAAGTCAAATTTTTGAGGACGAAATTCTTAGAAGAAAGGGTGAATGTAATATCCCGAGTGTTTATGATAACGATCCTTAGAAAAGGAAATGAATGGGTTAAAGAATATATAATATTTGATATATGACTGTGTTTAATTGAAGGTTATGTAATAAAAAATTAAAAGTTATTCAAGAAATGAATGAAGTATATTTGTATGTAAAACGTTTTGCTAAGTTAACGTGTTGAAGTTATTCAATGATAATTGTGAAAGAGATTTTGTGAAAACCTTAGTAAGGTAGGGTTTCGGTGATTCCGAGGACGAAATCCTTATAAGGAGGGAAGGATGTGACAACCCGAATTTTTATAAGTTATTAAAATAGGAATTTAATAATTAAAATTCTTATTATGAGATGTTTTGAGTTTGAGTGTGTATATATACGTGCTATATATTTTGAAATATGTGATCTGATGTGAAGATATATATATATATATATATATATATATATATATATATATATATATATATTCATATATTGAAAGTGAGGTTTAATAGTTAAGTTAACTATTAAAAATTAAATGAATTTGGTAATTATTTTAAATATTTATTGAATTAAATGAATATTTTAAATAATTTATTTATTGAGATAAATAAATATTCGATGAAATTGTTGTGTAATAATTTAGTTAAGTGTTTATATTAACTAAATTAATGTATGGAAATTTTATGGATTGAAGATTTAATTTTATGAAATAATCAAATTAAATTAATTGTTTAATAATTATAATATCGTGTGATGGTGTTATTTTAATTTAATTGATTAATGGAATTAAGGGTGATTAATTTAGAAGGTTAATATTTATTAAATAAATATTAAGAATTATGTTGGCTAAGTAAATATTATGTGGATAATTTAAGATTATGATTTAAATTTAATAAGTGTGACATTTGTATACTATATAATAAGCAAACCATGAAAATAAATTAAAAGGAGGTTGGAGAGGGTTTTGCCAAACATGGTCTTGTGACCTTTGACATAATTTAACTGATGAAGCTATATAAGTGTACGTTTAATGTTATATCAGTTTTATATTACGTGTTTTATCAGTTTAGTTTTCCTAAGTCTAAAAGCAAGAAATAAGAATACAAAGAAGAGAGAAATTGAGGGAATTGAGAGACAAGGTTGAGAATCAAAGAAAGAGAAGAAGAAGGGTAATCATCTTGTTAATCATCTATTCCAAGAATTAAAGAGGTAATAACCTATTCTACAAACTTTAGTCTATGTGTTCTTAGAGTTTTCTTTTGAAACTTATATTTTATTGGTTGATATGATAAAAATAGATATGATATGTATGTTGGTAGATGATTATAATCTGTATATGTTGTCTAGGAATGATTTTTAGAAATCAAAATCCATGGAAACATGTTTAGGATGAAGAACATGGTTATGTGATACGATATATATTTTGGCTTACTTTGAGACCAAAAATTAGTGGTTGAATCATGTGTTAATCTGTAAATTGCCAATGGTTTGTGTCAATAAATTCAAAAACGAAAATAACGCAAGTTGAATGAATCAATTTGGCTAAGAAACGAAATCGTAGTGAATGAATTCGCTAAACATGTTAAAACATGAAAGTTTAGTATGAACATGAGTTTTGGATTAAGATTTAGGCCAGCTAGTGTTTCTATAAATTGTTATAATTCTAGTATGTTGTAGTTCAATGAATTACGAATCCATAGAATTAAAAACGGAGTAATTTGGATGTATAACTCAAGTTATGAAGATTAGTAGGAGAAAAAGGGTAAAAAATCGCGAAGAACAATAGCTTGGCTCCTGTTTACGCTTCTTGAGTGAAATTGCTTATTGTGCCACTAAGTCATTTAGGGTCTTGATTCTTGTTTGTGCCCAAGGCTTAATTGGGCGTAGCTGCGCCCAAAGTATGTCAGGTGTGACTGCTTTGACCTGTTTTAGTAAAATATGCATAACTTTTTCATACAAACTCTGATTGAGGTGATTCAAGATGATCCGGAACGAGGACAAATAGACTTACAACTTTTATTCTTTAAGTTATTCAATTTGAAGTCGGGAATAGTAGTCAAAATGGTCATCTTTGTGATTGATGCGTATTGGGAGGCAATCGGAGGGCGTCGGACATGCACACACACAAGTATAGTGATGTCGACGATAATAGATGTTGTTCTACGTTATAGAACCTAAATATTATGAAGTATAATGATGCTTAACATTAATAAATGATATATTAGATAAGTTGAATACGCAAACTAAGCACACACAAGAGAGATAAATTGGGCGTGTGACGAATAAACGTCGAAACGTTGTGATAAGTGATAATGAACGTAAAAAGTGTTAAATCAAATGAAATGAATATTATAAGATATTCACCAGATGGTTCGACAACTGATGGACGACCGGCCGAGGAAATAGTCGGGTCGCAAAACGCAAGTACCGTGCAAACAATAGTTGGCTTCTTGGCAGCGTAAAGTGAACGCTTTCCCCTCCGAGCTGCGCTCTTCCTCCCTCGGGGAGGTTAGCTCATTAGCTCAGTAGCTCCTTAGCTCGTAGCTCATTAGCTCGAGAGCTCGATAGCTCAAGAGCTCGATAGCTCGGGTTTTAAAGTTGGAAGTAGCTACTTAGCTTTGTCTCGGGCTCCGGCTGCTGCTGCAGCCCAAACATACTGCATGACGCTCTCCAGGTCCCTTGGCGAAGCAATTCGCTCTGTTAGGCATATGTAGACTTATGTGGGTTGGCTTGTATTCATATATGAAACCTTTCAGTGAGATCGGTCGTTACTCCAACCACGAGTAACTTCCTTTCAGTGTTAACTCACATATGCTTTTTTCGGACCCTATGTAGTTAGGAGTTTTGTATTTGTTGAAGCTAGTAGTCTCTAGCGGCCGTGCACATTCAGGTTATCTTATAAGTTTCGGACTTAGATACAGGAAATAACTCGCAAAGTTAAACTCGTATAATAACCATCTGAACCTCGTTAAGGCCCTAACCGGACAAGGATTAGGGAAAAAGGCTTACTCGATGGCTCGCGTTTAGCGATCCTAGAGACGACAGTCATAGACTCTGAGACAATAAGGCAGTGGCTTTCCCAGTAAGCTTTAAGGCAGTCTTGGGAAAGGAACAGGAGGGGCCAGGGGGACCTTCTGTTCAAAGCGGTACTCGATAGGGTGGTTCCGTACGAAAGGGAAATTGGGATCTCTGACATCTTGAATTTTCACCTTTAGGGGGGTAATTTCAATGACAGTAAGAGTCCCCTTTCGGGGGAAATCCAGGAGAGGCTTATCGCCCTCGTATGCGTTTCTGTTGTTGTTTCTGTATGTGTTAAGTCGGCTCGTAGAGGCGGCTTAGCTGCTAAAGTCTTACAAGCAATACAAGGCTCAATAAGGCTCGTATTTCGGGTCCTATTGGAAAGTGTATTGTTGTAGACAGGGTTACTAGTATAAATGCTATCAAGCCCGGAGGCAGCCCCTTTGGGAGCTGATCCGGAGATAGAGCAGCTCCTAGTAAGAGAAAGTAGAGCAACAACTGCTAAAGAAGCTCAAGATAGCGAAGAGCGGGCTTCCTTACTCTATTTCTCGAAGCGGAAATAGTCGGGAAGTAGATAGAGCGGACCGTTGCCCCCTCCGAGCTTTGCTCGTCTCCCCTCGGGGGAGGTTGGGCTCAAAAGTGGTCTTCCCTTATTCTATTTCCTCCATATGCCTTTTGGCTAGCTTTTACGGTTTGCTACTTTCTAGCTCTTAGCTTTACTACCTCTACCGAGAAGCTCTCTCTCGCTTCAGGTTTGCCTAATCGAATGATTCTTTTTCCTCCGCAAACCAACCACTTTTTATTCCTCACCTGCACCAGGAACTTCTTTCTATTAAGGAGATATCGATCGAATAGCCTAAGCAACTATTGTTTGCACGGTACTTGCGTTTTGCGACCCGACTATTTCCTCCGAGGAAATAGAATAAGAGTCTATGACTGTCGTCTCTAGGATCGCTAAACGCGAGCCATCGAGTAAGCCTTTTACTCCCGATGCCGGAACCGGTGCTCTGATCAGACAGGATCCGCTGTTGATGCCAGATCCAGAGCCGCTTTTTCCAAGTGCTATAAGGTTCAATAGAAGTAGTTGTCCTCCCTCAAGCGAAGCTCGGCTAGCAACTTGGTTTGAACGGTACCTTATTCACGCGGTTCCATTCCAATGCAACATTGTATGAGAACATATTACCCATATTCGGGGACAGGGGGCGGAACGACCTCTCGATCTACTTACTGCAGCCCAGTAAGCACCCTCTTATTCTCTTCGCGAGAACTTTCTGGGCCTGATATAGAGACTGCCCATAAGATAAGGCTGAGCTTAAACCTTATGTGTCGTCTAACTGAGCAACAACACAATATCGGAAGATTTGAAGCTGCAACAAGAACCGAGCTGACTAAAATATAGAACGGGACAGGCCAAAGTGAACAAGCTTTATGGGTCTTTGTAGGGTCGCCTAACCGGTAAGAGATAGGACGTTGGAACCCTCCACGAATCGGGAGATGATCACAAGATATGTAACTTCTATTCAAAGCGCTTCATCCTTTCTCCTGCTTTGTGTTGGTTCTACGCCCACTCATCCTTTCCCATACTGCCAAGGCGGAAGGCTCATGAGTTCGAGCCCGTCGGTCCCGACGGATCAATAAGTACATAAATATTCTCTCCTTTTTCTGTCAACGGGGGAGCAGGAAGCATAATTTCATTCCCAAGGGGGTTCTTTTTTTGTTTCTCTGATCAAGAGATAATCGATTTCTTTTCTGAAATAAAAATGCACTTCAATAGGGCAATTAAAGAAGGAGTAGGCCGAGGAACTCTACCTTACAAACTTGCCTTAACTGAGGTTCAGTGGTTATTATACTCCACGAACAATCGTCGTTTTTTGATGGTTTTTCCGCTTCTCACAGCTGCTCTTTCCACACCTCCGGATATCTGGTGCCAAATCGTCGCCCGTTTCCTTATTTCCTTTTTTCAGCTGGATCCGGGCCTCTTGCTATTGTTCGGCCTGAAACAACTGTATTCCTTTCTTCCGAATCTCTATCTCTGATTGACTAAGATTCCTTAACGGAGTGTTCTTTTGGCACAGGTTTGTGTTTTTAGGATGCCTTTGTTCGGCCTCTTGGCTTGGTTGGGACTTCACCCTGAATGAACTTCGAATATGAAATACAGTGAGATATAAGTTGAAAGTTAACACAATCAAATTGAACATTGTGTATCTATGATAGGAAGGGTTATGAGGCATAAATTAAAGTTTACATTACAACTACTATGCATTGATATGCGACTAATAGTTGATGTGCATGATTATATAATTGTGTAGGGCACGTAAAGTGTAGATAACTGTAAGCTGTTAAACTGTTATTTGTAAACAACGATCAAGACAAGTCTTTCAGTTCCTATTTACTATGTGAACTTGATGATGAACTGTTTTAATTCTTTATTATAAATAGTATGATGTGTTATATATATGTTAAAAACATGGAACGTTAAAGTCAACATCTGACTACGTTGATTGAGTAATGAATGCTGATTGAGTAAAGAACTCAATCTTTATATTTGATATTTGAACAGTAGCATGTATGTTATGTTAGTTCAATGTTTAAGAGATATATGTTGAGCATGTTATTATGTGTTACGTGATGAATGAAAACTATTATATTTTGCTGGGCTGTCGAGCTCAACCTTGCAAATAACCATTTTTGCAGGTTAAGGATTGAAGGTAACACTATATGCTACTTGAATGACGTCGATCAGAAATAATACATGAAGATTAATATTTTAGCTAAATTTGTTATGTCTTAATACCATGATTAAGATTCATGAGATGTACTAAATGTTTTATAATGTATAGTTTTATGTTGAGTTGTAAAGCTAAAGTTAGAGTTATCTGATATGTAAAGGTTATCAGGTTGAGTTATTTGATATAATAATTGTGATGAAGTGAATCATGGATTATATATATTTCAAAGATATGTAGATGATAAAGGTTTTGATTCAGGGAATTAAAGTAAGATGACAGAAAAGTTTTAATTATTCCGCATTTTATTAAGTTTAACATTGAATAATGATGTAAAATCAGAAGTTAGAAGTATTATTAACGACCGAAGTCGATAATTAAATTGTATAAATTTTGGGGTCATTACAGTTGGTATCAGAGCTGTAGGTTATAAACCTTAGGTAGGAGTACCTTAGACTATAACCTTAGAGAATGAAGGTGAAGATAATGAAAGAATAAGCTCAGATAGAGTTTGAACAATAAGAAGTAATTTAAGAAACGTATAGAGAAGAGATTAAATCATGCGTGAAAGGATTCAAAGAAGAATCTCGCAAAGTTATAAGGAATATGAATGTGGGGTTACCCAACTCCAATAATAAGAATGTAAGGTGATAATAAATAGACAATGTCTATAAGAAGAGATTGGTAAGGAAGTTAATAATGAAAAGTTATAGTTGTGTATGGTACATTTGTACTCTTTAGTAGTTGAGGTATGGTATCTGGGCTAAACGATTCCTTCATAGAGCGGAGGTATATACGAACTAGCAACTCGGAACCTAGTTTGTTGGTTGTTTGTGGAAAACCACTCAGCGTACCATATTGAAATTGGTAGAGACTCGAGGTGTACAAGGTCTAGAAAATGGTTACGTATGATGAAAATGTAGAACTTGAATGAAATGTTGAACAATATAAATGAAGTTGGAAATTCTTAAAGCAGGAATTGTAATATAAACAAGAAGATTCAAAGAAGAATCTTGAAGAGATATGTAGATAAGAAATGGGAGTTACCTAACTCCAATAGCCAAGATAACGAATAATATCGTAAATGAAAGGAAAGAAAGGGGGTCGTAAAACTAAACGATCACGAGTTAAGAAAAGAATTTTAAGGGAGATGCTTATAGAATAAGATCACGACATGATTTGTTTAAGTTATAAAGGAAAGATGGTCTGTAATGTTTGACTAATTGTAGCTTGATGCTATGAAGATGACGTACTATGAAATAGTACGAGATAACTCACGAGGAGTTATGGATGATGTGATACGAGGAATTCGTATCGAGCAAAGAGCAAGTTATAAGCAAGATAGAGTTAGGTGGGATTTCAATTGAGGACTCATGTGATGGCTGAGTTGTACAAACCTTTGTATGGGTGAGGGTTTTGTGCTTGCACTTGGTTTATCATATTGATAATCATTGGAATGTCCTCATTGGCCCGTAGTGCATTGATGGACAGTTGTTGACATGATCATGACCATTGGTGATAATAACGAATATCTTTGGCCCGTAGTACATGGATAATTCGTGGATCTGATACTAACGAATATCTTTGGCCCGTGGTGTATGGATAAATCGGTGATATAGTTTATTTATTGAAATGTGTTACAGAGATAAAATATTGATGGTGAACTTTTAAATAATAGAAGATAGTAGATATCATGCTCTACTTGACTCTTCTAATGGATTGTTTATTCCGCTGCAGTTAAACTTTTTGTCTATTGTATTCTATAAGTTTTTATATTGTTGAAGGCTAAGGATAATTTATTCTGCATTATTTTAGTCATAATATTCTTTATTGGGCTAGTTGAGATCACCCTTTTCTTTCATTATTCTCTTCAGGAAATTAGAATATAGTTGAGACTAGCTAGTCGGGGAATGGAGTGATGGTCCAAGATGATGGCTATAGTAGTCCTCACTATTCTATAAAATAGTGTGATAATATTTGTAATGAAGACTCCATTTGAGTTTGGATATTGTCTACGACACAATATTCGTGTTAAAACTCTCAGCTACGTTTTGTCGTATTGTATAAATGAAGTTTGAATTTAAATTCTGTACCATGTATTTGGCGACTCAGAATGGGTTGTGTATACCTATTTTGGGGGTGTCATAGTAAGAATACGAAAAGTCAAAGTATTGGTTAACGAAAGTCAAGGTTGACTATTTGTTAATGGACTTGGACTTTGTCAATCCCAAATGAATTAAGAAAAAAGCCCAATGGTTAATTAAATCAAGACCTAAAGAAATGTTAATTCAAGCCCAAAGTTTGGCCTGGATTTAATTTATATTTAATCCCAAACCGAGATCTAATAAAGATGGATTGAACCATGAGTCATAAGTGGGTAAAGTGAGATATGGGGAAACCCATATAGGCCACCCAAGAGGTCCAAGCTTCTAAGAGAAGCTAGGTGGGATATTTTGTAAGACCCCAACTTTTTATGAATAAAGATTTAATTTTCTCTAAATATTATTTTGAATACTAAGATGTTGATTTGATATAATGGTATAGTTATGGGTGTGATATGTACAAATTTTGCAAAGAAAGCAAATTGTCATTAAATATTCGTTTGGTCGGGAAATATTCTTTTTATTGGAGAATATTCGTACGACGACATAATCATTGGTGGACCCCACAATAGAATGACTGCCGAATATAAAAAGCGACAAAAATTACCTTTTCATAAAATAATGGCAAGACTTTTATCGTTAAAATATTGAAATACTCGGTGATAAAAGTACAGTAATACGCGTTGTTACACAGTAACACACGATATTGCACAGTATCTCTGATTATTGATGCTTACGTAAGAAGTCACTCTGTTTTACTAACAGTAGTTGATGCATAGTATCTCATATTATTGATTCAATTATTGTCACAGTATCATCTCTACAATATTTTATATTATTAAATCAATAATTGGGACGACAAATTTATTCATATTATTATTTATATTATTGACAATATCTAGAAAGTTCTGTCGAGGAAAGGGGTTAGGTTATTTAATTGCACATCAATAAGGAGAAATCCTTGATTGAAGATAAGTGATTTATGAAAATATTTATTTAATTTTTAATATAAATAGAGGAGTTTGTCATGAAGTATTTGTTGCAATTTTGGCTTATTACATGGACCCTCACTTATTTTTAAAAATCGTCAGTAGAAAGTTGTCTTGGTTTTGTTTTATTTTTATTATAATAGTAATAAAATAGAAAACTTTTTATATAAAACGGAATGCTTTTTATAATATATATAAAATTATTTGTTTTATTAGATTATAATTAGAATATATTATATTATATATAAAGTTTTTTTTTATTAGAATATTTTATTGCACAATGATGAATAGTAAAAATCAAAAAATCAGCCGAATTCCCGTGAATTCGTTTGTTCATCCATGATTATTTTCTTAAATAGTGTCCCGCCATTCTCTTATAAATAGGTTGCTTAGTTAAGAAATGAAAATCACACAAGAATAAGAGAATTCTTCTTCTATAATATTGTGCGTATTTCTTTTTAGTATAAGAATACTTTGAGTGTTACTAATAGTGCAAGATTTTCTCAAGAATATCTCCGTTATACCAGTCAGATTTAGTCTCCTACTAAGGTAAGGGATATTATTTTCATTTAATATTCGTAAGGAATATTATTTTCTTCCATACTCTATAGTATGTAAGTGATATCATTTCGTTTAATATTCCTAAATCTACACTTACTTTGATAAGTATTGCTTCTATAATCCCTGAAATTAGTAGAATATCATTGAGTTTTGCGCTTCATCTAGTTTCGTTTCATTGAAATATTTATTTGAATCTTCTTGTTAAATTTTAATATTTTCATTCTGGGTACTATTCACGGGGTACTATTCACGACAAAATTGGTTTCTTTTATGTCTAAATTATTTTTGATACATAAATATATTTCTTGAATTTTACTCCACAATTAATTATCATGTTGACAATTTGGACATTTTTGAACTCTGGATAAATTGAATTATAAATCTCTAATATTTATCCTTGATCTCACTTGATTGATTCTTTATATCATTGTCATAATCCTCATGCTTGTAATGTGCTGAAAGTTATCTTTGACACGTGGTGCAAAGATGGATTGTTGATTGGTATGATTATGACCATGAATTATGTATTGGTATAATCATAACCTTTAATGTTACATATAAGGTTTGTGGTGAAAGTCCTCTTTGGCCCGTAGTGTATAGATGGACAAGTGGTTGGCATGATCATGACCACTGGTGATATTAACGATTATCTTTGGCCCGTAGTGCATAAATAATTCGTTGATTGGAAATAATTATTGATTGGTGTTACAGGGATAAAATATTGATGATGAACTTTTAAATCATAGAAGATAGTAGACATTATGCCCTACTTGACTCTTCTAATGGATTGCTATTTCTGCCGCAGATGTTGATCTAAAACTTATTGTCTATTGTATCCTATCAGATTTTTCCCTATTGAGGACTAAGGATAATTTGTTCTACATTATCTTAGTCATAATATTTTTTAATGGGCTAGTTGTGCTTACCCTTTTCCTTTTAGTTCCATTGTTCTTCTCAGGAAGCGAGAATATAGCTAGGACTAGTCGGGAAGTGGAGTAATGGTCCAAGATGGTTATTATAGTAGTCCTCACTATTTTGTAAAATAATGTGACAATAATTGTAATGAGGACTTTATTTGAGTTTGGATATTGTCTACAAGACAATATTTGTATTAAAACTCACAACTTATGTTTTGTCGTATTTTACACGACAATTAATAGTTGTATAAATGAAGTTTGTATTTAAATTCTGTACCATGCATTTGGCGACTCGGAATGGGTTATATAGACCTATTTTGGAGGCGTCACAGTTGGTATCAGAGCTTAGGGATATGATCTCTGGCAGAGATCTGAGGTTAGAACTAGGAAGGGAAAGACTAGTAAATCATTCGCTAGTGTGTCCTACCTAAGCTTATTTGTTATTTAATTGGTCGGTCGGAATATAGAGATAATATGTGGCATGTCAATTTCTTTAATTAACCCTTGTTTTGTGACAGTATTTGAGAATGACATAAGAAGCAAAAATATCACAACTAGGTTTCGAACCTAAGACTTATAGGTTATTGGGCCATTAAGCTACCATTGAGCCATTCTAATTTATTAGTTAACTAAACTACCGTCATAACTTGTAGTGGTAGATAATGTAGCGCATGAGCAAATGAGGGGCAAATGAGTAATTTTTCATGTCGCTACAGCCTGTAGAGGCAGGGGGAAATCCATTTCAATTCGTGTCATCCAATATTGCGATTAACGGTATAGATTATGGTTGTTGAAATAGTACCCGTGACAACTGATTGCCAAGCATGTTAGTTCCGGGCTGTTATACCCGAGAATTTTCATACACAAATAAATAGATATATTAATGGAAATAAATATTTATTTGAATATAAATGGTTTTGTGTTATGAGATGAGTTAACTCAATTATATTAAATAATTGGAAATGTATGGAGTTGCGATGAACTCGTTGAAAGCCTTGTGTGGCACAGTGATGGAAACTATTAATGATGATATTAATCGACAAATGAATTATCAATTAGACAATTAATTAAATTTAATTGTTATTGTAGAATATTAATTAATTGTTAATGGTGATTAATTAATGATATGTGATTATTAATTGTTATTGTGAGTAAAGTAAATTGTATAAATAAAATTGTGTTGTTTATTTAATTGATGTGTGTAAGACATGTGATATTATATAGTTCTTACATTAAAAAGAAAATGGGGTGTGACACATTAATATGACTATGTATTATATAGAAAACTATATAATAAAGTGTTGGGAATTATAAGTTACATAAATAATTGTTTATGTGACATTAAGTATGTGTGGAAACATTAAAAGATCTACTCTGTCAAAGAATTGCAAATTATTTCAATAAGTGAGTCTAACTGGAATAATAAAGTTTTAAAAAGATATCGAATTATCAGTGACCAATTAAATTGATCCATACATGTTATAAATAATAAATTAGACTGGACTAATGTACATGGATTATATGATGTGAGTACATAAATAATCCCTAACTTTCCATTGTGTAGTAGTATTAACACATTAAAATTATATTTTGGGAGTATAAGAAAACAAACTAAGCATTATAAAATACAGTTGCTGAGATTTAAGCCTTGTCCCAAATAAAAAGTCTCTGTTATTAGCTGCATATTAGGCCAATGGCCTACCCCCCTACTGTTGCGTGAATCTCAACAAAACAAAAAGGCTAAGAAGGAAATGATAAAGCTGGAGATGGCTGGGATGATAGCTATTGAATGGTGGTTGGCCAACTCCTCTATAACCCTTGTATCCTCCCATTCTCCACTAAATCAAACTACGGTGCAAGAGCATTAATTGGACAACCAATTTTTTATATAAAGCACCCTCCTCTTCTCATTCTCAGTTGCTTAAAAAAATTGTCTGATAAGTGTAGGAAGAGAGTGAGTGTTGCTGAGCATTGAGGGGGTATAATTAGTGCTTTGAGGAATCAAATTAAGCTTCAAAGAGGTATAAATTTTGTTGGTGTTCTTGAGTTTAAGTTTTGTCAAATTCCTGCAATTACTTGAATTCTCTGTAATTGATGGAGATAACATGCCATTGTGTTAAATAAGTGTGTATGCATGTCTAAAAGTAGGTTGTGTTGCAGCAGAAGATGTTGGAAATGCTTGTGATTGAGGCTCTGCAGAAGTAGAGCCATATTTTTTTGCCTCTGGACGAAATGGCGCGGCCGCGCCACTTCCCTAGTCCTTCATCGCGCGGCCGCGTGGGTTGCCTATCACAGTTACTGATGTTGGTTCCTTAAGTTGACATGAGCATGGTACTTAGTTTGAACATGCATATAAATGAACCTAACACATGAATAGATGTTGTTATGAACATAGTAAGTTATTTTCACTTGGTTTAAAGAAAACTTAGCAATTTGGGAAATAAAATTTGTGAACATGGAGTAATGCATAATCTGACCTTAAGGATCCTCATATTAAGTTCTGATATGCATTGACATATGTTCAATATGTTAGTTATATTGTTGGAGATGGCATAGACTATTCAAGCATGATAAAAAGAGGAAATGCACTTAAAAGACTATACTAACTATGTGTACATGAACTATGCATACACTAAGTTTTGAAATTCAAAACATACCTATGTGATCTATTATGTGGTTATGGAAGCATGATATGGAATATATGAACTTATCTTGTATGCTTAAATAAATTTTACTAAGGAGACTTAAAGTTTCAAATATAAACTTGATGAACTATGTACATTTGAGTTAAGATTTGTGAGCATGCTTATGAGTTTTAACTTGTGTATAAAAGACATCACAATTAGGTGTGCCATGCATGTAAATGTGATTAACATGAATGCCTAACTAGACATGTGTAAGACTCCAACTTTTATGAATAAAGAATAATTTTCTCGAATTATATTTTTTAATATTATGGTGTGGATTTGATATAATGTTATAGTTGTGGATAATTTTTATAAATTTTATGTAAGTAAGCAAATGGTTATATAATATTCGATTGGTCTGGGAATATTCGTTTTAACGGGGAATATTAAATGCACGGCGACACAATCATTAGTGGACCCCCATAACGGAAGTATTGTCGTAGTTAGAAAACAGCGTAATTATTTTTTATAAAAATAACGACGAAAGTTTTCTGAATTAAACTGCTCAACTACCCGGTAGTAAAAAGTACAAGATGTCGCATTGTTGCATAGTAGCAATACGGTATTGATTATTGATGCTTACGTGCGAAGTCACTTAGTTATACTCAATTATTGCTACAGTAATTGCTGCATCATATCTCTCATATTATTGATTCAATTATTGTCACAGTATCATCTGCATAATATTTATTATTAGTAAATCAATAATTGAGACGACAAAGTTATTCATATTATTATTTGCAATATTGACAATGGCTAGAAGTTCTGTCAAGGAGAGGTTTGGTCACCTAATTGCGTGCCAATAAGGAGAAATCCTTATCGAAAGCCCCTTCTTTCCTGGGAATGACCTGGTTGTTAAATATTGTGAATTATATTATTAATGATGAATAAGTTCGTGTTGATTAAAGATGAAATGGATAGTTCCATTGTGTTGGAATTATTAGTGTTAATGAAAATCGATATTTATTTCGATAATAATTGATGTCTGGAGGTTATATTGACCAATCGGGTAATTAATCGGATAAATGAGCAATTAATTGCTATTATTTCACATGCTTATAACTATTTATTCGCATGTGTGTACTATTTATTCACATTCATGTACTATTAGGGGAGGTGGTGCAAGATTGATAATACTTGCATGACTAAATTAAAAATGGAGGTATAGATGAATGTACTATACTGTAATTAGTTTTTTCACATGATTATACTATTAAGTCACATGAATGAACTATTAATTCACATTATTTAATATTAGGGGAGGTGGTGCAAAATTGATAATACTTGCAGGACTAAATTAAAAATGAAGAAAAAAAGGAAGGTATTATACTGTAATATTTCGAGCCCCAAAATGTGCAATTATCGAAACTATATTTTCCTATAAATAGAAGCTCATTCTTCCTTCATTTCTCACCAATTCACCAAAGCTATAGAGCAATTATTATAGAGAGAAATTATAGAGAGAAAGAAGAAGAGAAGTCTGCTACCTCACTATTTCAGTATCCAGTCTTCTTCTAAGGTAAGGGGTATTATTCTTTCGTATTCATGAAGAGAGTTATTTTCTTTCAATACTCGTAAGGGTTGTTATTCCATTCTTTATTATTATACTAGAATAACATGTCTTTGCGAAGTACCGCATACATGGTGAAATTCTTATGTTATTCCATTCTTTATTATTCTGTTGGAATAACCTGTCTGTGTGGTCTATCGCATGCCTGGTGAATTCTTTTGTTATTCCATTCGTTATTATTTTGTTGGAATATCATGTCTGTGCGGATTACGCATGACCTGGTTCCATTCTTTATTATTCTGTTGGAATAGCATGTCTGTGCGGATTACGCATGCCTGATGAATTCTTCTGTTATTCAATTCTTTATTATTCTGTTGGATTAACCTGTCTGTGTGGATTTCCGCATACATGGTGAATGATCCTTCGTATTCATTCCTTATTAAATTGTGGAAATGATCTGTCTATGTGGATTACCGCATGGCAGGCAAAAATCCATTTGCAGTTTCATATATTCAATTATACTCAGTTGGTTAAAGTTTTGGCTTCTATACTCCATGAAATTAGTAGAATATCCTGGATATTTGTGTTTCATCCAGTATCTTTTCATGGAAATATTCTTCTGAGCATTCTTAAATTTTACTCCACAAAACAGTATCATGTTGACAATTTGGACGTTATTGATTTCTGGATAAATTAAAGTATAAATCTTTAAAATTTTATCCTTGAACTTATTTTATTGAATTCTTATATCATTGTCATCATCCTCATGTTTATAATATGTTGAAAGTCATATGTGGACTGTAGTGCATAGATAGAATTGGTATGATTATGACCAGGGATTATTCGGTATAATCATGACCGTAATGTTACAAATGATATGGTAAAAGTCCTCATTAGCCGTAGTGCATTGATGGACAGTTGTTGGCATGATCATGACCATTGATGAATACACGAATATCCTTGGCCCGTAGTGCATGGATAATTTATGGTTGTGATACTAATGAATATCCTTGGCCGTAGTGCATGGATGATGTGGTTTTTTTATTAAGCTGAGTCTCAGCGATAAAAGTGATGAAAAACCTTTTAAATCATAAAAGATAGTAGATTTATTCTCTACTTGACTCTTCTAATGGATTGCTTGTTCCGCTGCAGTTAAACTTGATGTTTGTTATATTTTATCAGTTTAACACTGTTGAAGGCTAATGATATATTATTCTGCATTATCTTAGTTATAATATTTCTTACTGGGCTTGTTGAGCTCACTTTTCTTTCACTGTTCTCTTCAGGAAATGAGAATATAGCTAGGACGAGTCGGGGAATGGAGTGATGGTCTAGGATAAATGGCTTTAGTAGTCCTCACTATTCTACGGAATAATGTGATAATAATTGTAATGAGGACACCATTGAGTGTGGATATTGTCTAGATGACAATATTCTTGTTTAAACTCTCAGCTATGTTTTGTCATATTTGACACGACTGTTGTATAATTAAGTTGTATTTGAATTTATGTACCATATATCTGGCGACTCAAGATGGGTGATGTATACCTGTTTTGGGGGTGTCACAGTTGGTATCAAAGCTTAGGGATATGATCCCTGGCTAAGATGTGAAACTAGAACTAAGAGGGGGGAGACGGGGAATTCCTTCGCTAGTATGACCTACCTAAGTTTATTTGGTATTTAATTGGTCGATAAGAGTATAGGGATAATATGTTACATGTCAATTAACCCTTGTTTTGTGGAAGTATTTGAAAATGACATCCAAGAATGTTGAGAATAGCAGTGGAGCACAATAGAACGTTGAGTCTCCATATATCAATAATCAAGATAATGTGCATCAGGAAGGCGACAATCCTCACGCAAACAACAACACTGACCAAATGATGAACGATGGAATGTTTAGAGGCTTTATGCAATTCATGCAACATCAGGTGAGAGTGGCTCCTATCCAAAATATAGGTGGAAACACTAAAAACTCTCGGACGGTCACCGCTAAATAGTTCAAGGAGCTGGGACCACCGGAGTTTATTGGAGAGCCAAACCCACTTAAGGCGGAAGCGTGGATAAAGCAGATCACCAAGATATTTGATTTCTTGGGATTCTCCGAGGAGCAAAAGGTTCCCTTTGCCACCTTTAAGTTGCGAGGAGAAGCAGATTAATGGTGGGAATCGGTAAAGCGTACCCAGCCTGCCACACTCAAAATGTCTTGGGAGAAGTTCCAAGAACTATTCAATGACAAATACTTTCCCGAAAGTATTCGTCATATAAAAGAGGTAGAGTTCATCAAGTTGGAGCAGAACAATATGACCATGTCGCAGTACGAAGCTAAGTTTACCGAGTTGTCCCAGTTTGCATCCCACTTGGTTGATAATGAGGAGAGAATGATGTGGATGTTTTTAAGAGGTTTGAAACCGGAGATACGTCAATATCTTATTTCTCATAAACTGTGTTTGGATTCAGATGTTGTAAATAGGGCTCAGTTATTGGAGCGCGATAACGAGTCAACGCAACAAGGAGAAAGTAGCCGGCAGAATGAAAATACCAGTGGTAACAGTCATCGAAGCGGTGACAACAAATGTGGAGGGAATCAACATGCCATAAATGGTAACCACTTCGGTGGTAATCATGGCCAAGACAATAAAAGTGGACATTTCAAGAAGAGGAGATTCAACAATGATGGAAAGATGTCAGCACCAACACCCGTTGTTAAGGAAGGAGAACGACCACCTATCATATGCTTCAAATGCGGAGGGGAGGGACACATCAGTCCAAACTGTGCGCAGTAGTCCAAAACGTGTTACAATTATGGAAGAGAAGGTCATCTAGCTATATTTTGTCGTACAAGGAAGCCAAGTCCAGTTGGAATGGTGACACCAAATGTCATCCCAAACAAGTCAAAACTAGTAGTTCAAGGGAGAGCGTTTGTTGTGACCTCCCAGAAAGCAAGGAACCCAAATGAGATCATCACAGGTAAGCTTATCATAAACTCTAATGAAGTCTATACCTTATTTGATACCGGTTCTACCCATTCTTTTATTTCTCCTACTTGCGCTCAACGTTTAAATTTGACTCCAGAGAAATTAGACTTTGCCTTATCTATTGAAACTCTGTTGGGAGAAACCTTCATTACATCCACTGTTTATAAGTCTTGTTTGATTCAAATCGGTAACCGCACGTTACCTATCGATCTTATCTCCTTAAACATACTTGCATTTGATGTGATTCTAGGGATTGATTGGTTAACTACTCATCATGCTAAAATTCATTATTTTCGTAAGGTTGTTAGCTTTCATATTCCTAATCAACCTATTATGCAAATTCAAGCGACCAAACCATTAAAATCAATCATGGTCATCTCAAGCCATAAAGTTATTCATTTATTAAAAAACGGATGTCAAGCTTTCTTAGCTCATGTCATAGATTTAAACAAAAATACGTCAGATTTGAATGATATTTCTATTGTTAATAAATTCCCTGATGTATTCCCCGAAGAACTTCCTAGCCTACCCCCGGAGCGTGAAATTGAGTTTGGTATCGACTTTGAACACGGTACAAAACTAATTTCCAAAGCCCCATATCGAATGGCTCCTATTGAACTTCAGGAGTTAAAAACCCAACTACTGGAATTGTTAAACATCGGTTTCATTCGACCTAGTACATCTCCTTGGGGTGCTCCAGTTTTATTCGTGAAGAAGAAAGATGGAAGTATGCGACCTTGTATTGATTATCAGGAGTTGAATCATGTCACCATCAAAAATAGGTACCCGTTACCTCGTATTCATGACCTGTTTGACAAGTTGTAAGGTGCCAAATTCTTTTCAAAGATGGATCTTCGTTCTGGATATCATCAGCTGAAGGTTAAAGCTGAGGATATTCCAAAGACTGCCTTCAGAACTCGGTACGAACATTATGAATTCTTAGTAATGTCTTTTGGATTGACTAATGCTCCTGTTGCCTTCATAAATATGATGAACCGAGTATTCAAGGAATATTTGGATCACTTTGTGGTCGTCTTTATTGATGACATCCTCATATATTCCAAAAGTCGTGAAGATCATGAGCAACACTTGAGGTTGATACTCCAAAAGCTTCGTGAAAACAAGCTTTATGCCAAGTTGAAGAAATGCGAGTTCTGGCTTGAAGAAGTAGCATTCCTTGGGCGCGTAGTATCAAGTCATGGAATATCTGTTGACCCGACAAAGATTGAAGCTATTCAAAGCTGGGAGCAACCTAAATCAGTGACCGAAGTACGTAGCTTTCTCGGCTTAGCTGGTTATTATCGGAGATTCGTAGAAGGGTTTTCTTGAATTGCTACTCCATTAACTCAGCTGACTCAGAAAGATACAAAATTCAGTTGGAGCGTGGAATGTGAGAATAGTTTTCAGAACTCAAGAGGAGACTCATTTCAGCACCTGTTCTGACAAAACCATCTGGCTCGGAGGGATTTGTCATCTACAGTGATGCTTCAGGCAAAGGGGTAGGATGTGTTCTCATGAAACATGGGAAAGTCATAGCCTATGCCTCTCGAAAACTCAAAGAATATGAGAGAAATTATCCTACTCATGATCTAGAGTTGGTAGCAGTTGTCTTCGCAATTAAAATTTAGAGGCATTACTTATATGGGTAGAAAGTGGAGATCTTTACGGATCATAAAAGCCTCAAATATTTCTTCACTCAAAAGGAACTCAACATGTGGTAACGACGTTGGTTCGAACTTTGAAAGATTATAATCATACTATTCAATACCATCCTGGAAAAGCAAACGTGGTAGCTGACGCATTGAGTAGAAGATCATATGCGGGTACGAGTGCGATATTGTCAATGCAAAGGCCCATTTTGTGTGACTTGCAAAGGATGGGGATAGAGTTAAAGACTCCAGGGACCCACGTGATGATGGCTAACATACGAGTTAAACCAACTTTAATCGATAAAGTTAAAACTGCTCAAGCTACAGACCTAGAGGTGATGCATATTAGAAAGAAAGTGCAAGAAGGTGCTATCCCAGAAGCAAGAATCGATGAAGAAGGAATACTTTGAGTCAACTCCAGACTTTGTGTTCCTAACGATTCTGACTTGAAGTATAAAATTATGATGGAGGCGCACAACACACCGTTTGCAATCCATCCTGGGAGTACCAAAATGTATCATGATCTTCGACATACATTTTGGTGGAGCAATATGAAGAGAGAGATCGCGGAGTTTATCTCAAGGTGTCTAACATGTCAACGAGTCAAGGCGGAGCATCAAGTACCAAAAGGTCCATTGTAACCACTTGAAATTCTAGAATGGAAGTGGGAGCATATTACCATGGATTTCGTTACTGGTCTTCCTAAGGTTTCTCAAGGCATAGATGCAATTTGGTTCATTGTTGATAGATTGACCAAGTCTGCTCACTTCTTACCTGTACGAGAAACTTATACACTTGAACATCTTACTCGTATGTACATAAATGAGATTGTAAGACTGCATGGTATGCCAGTATCCATAGTTTCTGATCGAGACCCAAGATTCACTTCACGATTTTGGGTTAGTTCGCAGAAAGCTATGGGCACGGATTTATGATTTAGCTCGGCATATCATCCTCAGACGGACGGGCAGTCAGAGAGGACTATTCAAACTCTTGAAGATCTATTAAGACTATGTGTCCTTGACTTCAAGGGAAGTTGGGACAAGTTCTTACCATTAGTGGAGTTTTCCTACAACAACAGTTATCAAGCAAGTATTGGCATGGCTCCATTTGAGGCGTTGTATGGGAGAAAGTGTCGTTCTCCAGTATGTTGGGATGAGGTGGGTGAAGCAACGTTGTTGGGACCAGAGTTGGTATGTATGACTACAAAAAAGATTCAAACGATCCGACAACGTATAAAAACCTCACAAGATCGACAAAAGAGTTATGCTGATCTTCATCGAAAGAATGTAGAATTCGATATTAGAGATCATGTGTTGTTACGTGTTGCTCCATGGAAAGGAGTTACAAGATTTGGAAAGAGAGAAAAGCTCAATCCTCGATTCATTGGCCCATTTTTAATCCTCGATCGAGTAGGAGGCGTGGCTATAGACTACTTTTACCGCTTAAGTATGTCTCGTGTTCATAATATTTTTCACATATCCATGTTACGTAAATATGTGAAAGACCCGAACCACATTATTGAGTTAGAACCGGACGAAATAGCGGAAGATTTAACGTATGAAGAGGTTCCTTTTAAAATCTTGGATAAGAAGGAACATATTCTACGCTCCAAGGTTATACCTCAAGTCAATGTTTTGTGGAGAAACGACGATATTGAGGAAATGACCTGGGAGTTAGAATCTAAAATGAAATCAAGGTATCCTTACCTGTTCGATATACCAGGTACGTAACCTAATTTCGAGGACGAAATTTCATAAGAAGGGGAGGTTGTAAGACCCAAACTTTTATGAATAAAGAATAATTTTCTCGAATTATATTTTTTAATATTATGGTGTGGATTTGATATAATGTTATAGTTGTGGGTAATTTTTACAAATTTTGCAAAGTAAGCAAGTGGTTATATAATATTCGATTGGTCGGTGAATATTCGTTTTAATAGGGAATATTCGTACGACGACACAATCATTGGTTGACCCCACGACGAAAGTATTGTCGTAGTTAAAAAATGACATAATTATCTTTTTATAAAAATAACGGCAAAAGTTTTACCGTTAAAACTGTTGAACTACCCGGTAGTAAAAGTACAGTAATATGCGTGGTTGCATAGTAGCACACGGTATTGATTATTGATGCTTACGTGAGAAGTCACTTAGTTAGACTTAATTATTGTTACAGTAATTGCTGCATCATATCTCTCATATAATTGATTCAATTATTATCACAGTATCATCTGCATAATATTTATTATTATTAAATTAATAATTGAGACGGCAAAGTTATTCATATTATTATTTGAAATTGACAATCTCTAGAAGTTCTGTCAAGGAGAGGTTTGGTCACCTAATTGCGCGCCAATAAGAAGAAATCCTTATCGAAAAGCCCCCTCTTTCCTGGGAACGACCTGGTTGTTAAATATTGTGAATTATAAAATTAATGATGAATAAGTTCGTGTTTATTAAAGATGAAATGGATAGTTCCATGGTGTTGGAATTATTAGTGTTAGTGAAAATCGATATTTATTTCGATAATAATTGATGTCTGGAGGTTATATTGACCAATCGGGTAATTAATCAGATAAATGAGCAATTAATTGCTATTATTTCACATGTTTATAACTATTTGTTCACATGTGTGTACTATTGATTCACATTCATGTACTATTAGGGGAGGTGGTGCGAGATTGATAATACTTGCATGACTAAATTAAAAATGGAGGTATAGATGAAGGTATTATACTATAATTAGTTTTTTCACATGATTATACTATTAAGTCACATGAATGAACTATTAATTCACATTATTTACTATTAGGGGAGGTGGTGCAAGTTTGATAATACTTGCAGGACTAAATTAAAAATGAAGAAAAAGAGGAATGTGACACCCCCAAATCCGGGTACTTCAATTCCACGGGATTTGGTGTTCACTGTACAAATATCATCTAACTATCTACCCATAATAAATGCAAACAATGCAATAGATAGAAATAAAATCTTCCCCTTATGGGGTTATAACATCTGAATAATAAACATCATCCCAGGTTGAACTAACCTTAAACATCTGTGCGGAAATATAAATAATAAGTCTTAAACAACATTATTAACTCAAGTCTAATATAAATACATCATCAAATAAAATAACAAGTCTTCATAATTTTCTAACTTTGCCCTTGCCCTTACTAGTGGAAGGTTCATCAGTTCTTTCGTTCTTAACTGCAATATTATTATTAAGCAAGAGTGAGCACTATTGCCCACAAGTATAATAATGAAATAACAATATAATAACATGCGAGAGAAATAATAACTTTTGAAATAAAAGCTCAACTTTTGAATCAAGAATGAATAGCAAGAATCAAAAGATTTCTGAGGGTCATAAGACCTTGAACTATATCCTAGGTTATCAAGGGTTATACTTGAAACCTTTAACAGTCATAAGACTATGGACCTTTCTACTCGTACTTAGGGGAATCAGCCCTTAGTACCATACTGTGCACAATATCTTAACGCTAACGCATAAGTAAATCCCTTTGCAGGGTTGTTCATCTCAGTTTGACATTCGAGTCCGCACCAAAGGAAGTTTGGTTTAGATAATTCATCAAGGGTTTTGAAATTTAGAACGCTCATCAACTATGGACTAGTCGAATCAATAAGGGTTCGCTAGTCTAATAAAGTTCAATAATAATGATATTCAAATTGAATAATAATCTCAGGAAGTATACAATATGACAATTATTGTATAACTGAATCATACTTTGAAAAGATAATCAATCTTTAATATAACATTTGAACTTGAATAATAGTCATGATAATTTACTCAAGGTAAATAATAAACTTGAATAATAACGACAAGTAGGGTTAGGAAACTTGCCTCATGCGTAGATTACACTTTAACTAAGCACGTTCTTTGAATTTAATCCTACATACCATTCATGTAAGACCCCGAATTTTATGAAATAAAAGTATTCAATTTTTCTTATAATTACTATTCAGTAAATGGTTAAATTGATAAAAATTAAAGTTAAGGGTGATATATGAAATTTTTTTCAAAATATGCAAGTGGTTATAAAATATTCATTGTTGTCGGGGAATATTCGTTTGGTCGTGGAATATTCTTCCTGTCGGGGAATATTCATACGACGGCGCAGCCTTTTATGGGCCCTATAACGAAAAGTGATTGGATGAAGAAAATGACAAGTATAAGTTATTTATAAATAACGACGTAGTTGTTACCGTTAATACTGTTAGAATACCCGGTGGTTAAAAAAGCGATGTCTGGCGTTGTTGCACAAGATAGCACTCAGATTGCACCAATTATTGATTCTTACGTAAGAAGGCACTACTCAATAATTGTTACAGTAATTACTGTTCAATATTTTATTTTTAATTCAATAATTGCTGCGTTGATATTTTATATTATTTTTGTTTTAATAATTATCACTGCACAGTATTTTCCATTATCAAATCAATAATTCATATTATTTGAATAATATTATTAGATAGCATTATTGGAAATGTCTAGAAAGTGCTGTCTAAGGAGAGGTTTGGTCACCTAATTGCGCCTTGCAAGAAGGAGAAATTCTTATTCGAAAGCCCCTCTTCCTCAGAAACGACACGATTGCTAATCTTGTGATTCTGTAATATTATTTGTGAATAATTAATTATTGATTTATATGATAAGGAAAATATTGATTTTATGTTGATATAGATGGAGAAAATTTTTAAAGTGACAATTATTAAAAAATTAATATTTTATCTTTTCTGATAAAATAATATTTTATTATATTATATAATAATGATGATATTTTTATAATGAATGTGGGATATATGAGTATATGAGGAGAAAGAGTATTTTTGTTGCATTAAATGATTAACACATGTTTTGTGTGTCGGTGGACCCCATTTCTTGACTGAAATTTGATTATAGCTTGTAAAATCGTCTGTTTATGGATTTTATCAATTTACATTTGGAATTTGGAAAAACTTTCTTCTGCAAAGTTGTAGAGAATTGAATTTCCTATAAAAAGGCATGAGATTCGAATTTTCTGATAAAAGGGCTATTTATTATGAATTATTGAAGTTCCGAAGTTCCGAAATAATTGATTTTTGAAAGTTTTAATTGTTTTAATAACAAAAACGTTTTTTTTTTATTTAGTTGACTATTGGTGGCTGATGTTGGATCTGATTTAGTGTGCGTAGGAATTTAATATAAATATAATAATATTTTATTAAATTTTTTGCTTTGGTGTTCTAAGCATTTTCCTATAAATAGGGTGCTTAGGTTAGAATTGAAAATCACACCAGAAACTGAAGTTTTCTCTCTATTTCTCTCTCTATATTATCGAGTATATTCTTGTGAGTATTTTGATATCTTGAGTGTTGCTATACGGTGCAAGTTCGTTCAGCGTTATTCTAGTCAGAAGTACTACTCTTTTGAGGTAAGGGATAGTAAGGGATTTTAAGGGATTGAAAGGGATGTTATTTTCTTCGTAAATGATATTATTTCTTCAATATCATTATGTTGAAATATTGGTTTGAACTTTTTATCAAATTTGGAACTTTTTCATGTCGGGGTTACTATTCATGAGTTACTATTCATGAGTTACTATTCACGAGTTACTATTCATGATTTATTATTCACGAGTTACTATTCATGACATGTTACTATTCATGAGTTACTATTCACGAGTTACTATTCATGGGTACTATTCACTACAAAATTGGTTTCTTTTTCTAACCAAATTATAGTTAATTTATGAATATTACTCTAGAGATTAAAACTATGTATTGATTAAATTGATTTTATTATCATATATAATATTTTTATAACCCTGATTTTGAAATTCTCTTTCACTGGAGTGTAAAGATGGGTAGATTATTGGTATGATTATGACTAGGGTTCTCTTTGGCCAGTAGTGAAAAGTTGAATTGTGACTGGTATGATCATGACCATTGAATTTATAATTGAATATCTTTAGCTTAAGTGCAAAGGTGAATTGATCAACATGATTATAATTATGGTTTATATAAATTCTGAAATGATTATGTATTTCTTTGAAATATGAATGTCTTTGGCCTGTAGTGCAAAGATGACCTGTTGTTGAATATCTTTGGCCTGTAGTGCAAAGATGAACTGTTGATGAATATCTTTGGCACGTAGTGCAAAGATGAATTTATTAGTATGATTATGAGCGAGGCGTGATTTGGTATAACTATGATCTTTGATGTTTCAGGTAAAGACAGGTGATGAAAATTATCTTCGTCCTGAATGCGAAAAGGAATTTAGAACTACAATTATGATTATGAGTTATTCACATGATTGTGGACAGGAACTGTTGATTGATGTTATAGGATTAAAACATTGTTGGTGGACTTTTAACATGGAGAAGATAATAGACTTTATGGTCTATTTGACTCTTCTAATGGATTGCTCGTTCCGCTGCAACTATGGTTGAAAAGTTTTATCATCTATCATATGTTCTAAATCTTTGATTTATTACTGATGAAGACTATTGATAATTTATTTATCTTTAGTCATAATATTCTCTACTGAGCTAGTTGTGCTCACCCTTTTGCTTCACAATTCCTTTCAGGTAATACGAGTGTAGCTGGGTCGAGCGGGGGTAACAGGGGAATAGAACGGTGGTCATCATTTAGTAGTTATATTTGTTGAATCAAATAGGGTGAAGTGAACCCAATGTTGGAAGGGTGTTTTGTCATTATTATACAAGATGTTTAATGACATACAACCTCGTATCATTATAAGACAAGGATATGCTCATCCACTTGCTGAGTATATATACGAGCACTACCTATATAATCTTGGTGTTTGTTTGGAGTATAATACCCAAAATAGGTCAATTCCATCCAACCCATTCTGAGTCGCCAAATACATGGTACAGAAAACAACTACAACTTTATTACAACAATTGTCGTGCAAAATACAATAACACATATGTTGTGAGTTTTGATACTAAAATATACCAACTGTGACTTTAGACACCAACTTGGATAACATGTCACCGTGACACCTTACATATAGGTACAATCAAAAACTATTTTAGAAATGAAAACCTTTTGGAAGTGCTCAAGGAAACCTTCGTACATGGGAGGCCATGCATCTAGGTTATGATAGATATCATATGGCCACAGAATTATCCTTGGTTGACCCAATAGACCCCAAAGAAAAATGAGAAGATTACTATCATATTCTTCCCAATGGCGAGTCTTCTCTTGACATATCATTATCTCCACTATCTCTAATTGGGTATTATACTCCAAACAAACACCAAGATTATATAGGTAGTGCTCGTATATATACTCATCAAATGGATGCGTACAACCCTGTCTTATGATGACACGAGGTTGTATGTCATTAGACATCTTGTATGATAGTGGCAAAACACCCTTCCAAGTTAAATTCACCACCCTCAACATCTATAGACCACCGTTCTATTCCCCGCTTGTCCCAGCTACACTTTTATTACCTGAAAGGAATTATGAAGCAAAAGGGTGAGTACAACTAGCTCAGTAAAGAATATCATAACTAAAGATAAATAAATTATCAATAGCCTTCAATAGTAATAAATCAGAGATTTAGAACATATGGTAGATGATAAAACTTTTCAACCATAGTTCTAAATTGAACGAGCAATCCATTAGAAGAGTCAAATAGACCATAAAATCTATTATCTTCTCCATGTTAAAAGTCCATCAACAATGTTTTATCCCTGTAACATTAATCAACAATTCCTGTCCACAATCACATGTATAACCCATAATCGTAATTATAGTTCTAAATTCCTTTCCTCATCCAGGACAAAGTTAATTTTATCACACGAAACATCAAAGATCATGGTTATACCAAATCACATTCATGTTCACAATCATATCGATAAATTCATCTTTGCACTACGGGCTAAAGATATTCATCAATGATTCATCTTTGCACTCATCGCCAAAGATATTCAACAACATGTCATCTTTGCACTACTGTGCCAAAGATATTCATCGACCGTCATGTTCATCTAAACACTGCTCATCTTCGCACTTTCTTGGCCAAAGATATTCATCGAAATCATTCATCTTTGCACTACGGGCCAAAGATATTCGGGTTATATCATCATTTAGGGTGAGGATGATGAAAATATTTTAAAAGAAAAGCGAATCCGGTGAAACAAAAGAATAAATATTAAGGATTCAGTATTTCACTATTCCATGTCCAAAAATACCTCATAAATAATCATAGTGGAGTAAAATTCAAGAATGATCAAAACATGGATACAATCAAAGCTAGTATCCATAATAGATATTTTGGACAAAAAACGAAAATTTAATTTTTTTGTGAATAGTGCCATATTCGTGAATAGTGCCGTATACGTGAATAGTGTCGTATACGTGAATAGTAACTCCGACACCAAAAGATAGAAATTTCACAAAAAACATCATCATGCCTCATGAATAGTACTTGTGAATAGTAACTCGTGAGTAGTAACTCATGAATAGTAACCCCGACATGAAAAAGTTCCAAATTTGATAAAAATTCAAACCAATATTTCGGCATAATGATATTGAAGAAATAATATCATTTTTGAATAAAATAACATCCCTTACCTCAGAAAGAATAGTACTTCTGACTGGAATACGGGATATAGTGCTAAAAGAACTTGCACCGTATAGCAATACTCGAAGTACTAAAATACTCACAAAAATACGCTCGATATATAGAGAGAGAAAGATAGAGAAATCTTTAGTTTCTGGTGTGATTTTCAATTCTAACCTAAGCACCCTATTTATAGGAAAATGCTTAGAACACCAAAGCAGAAAATTTAATATAATATTAATATATATATCAAAAATTCTTACGCCCACTTTTTCATATCTGAATTCAGCCAACAAAGAATAACAAAAACAAAAAAAAAACGTTTTTGTTATTAAAAATAATTAAAAGTTTCAAAAATCAATTATTTCGGAACTTCAGAACTTCAATAATTCATAATAAATAGCCCTTTTATCAGAAAATTTGAATCTTAGACTTTCTATAGGAAATTCAATTCTCTACAACTTTACAGAAGAAAGGTTTTTCAAATTCCAAACAGAAATTGACCGAAATCCACATACGGACGATTTTACAGGCTATAATAAAATTTCAGTCAAGAAATGGGCCTACAGACATGTTTAACATGTTTTAAACAACTTTTGCAACAAAAATACTCTTTCTCCTCATATACTCATATATCCCACATTCATTGTAAAAATATCATCATTATTATATTATAATAATATAATAAAATATTATTTTATCGTAAAAGATAAAATATCGATTTTCAACAATTGTCACTTAAAAAAATTTTCTCCATCTATATCCACATAAAATGAATATTTTCTCATCATATAAATCAATAATTAATTATTCACAAATAATATTACAGAATCACAACATCGATAACTAAGTAGTTCCCGAGAAAGCAGGGGCTTTCAATAAGAATTTCTCCATCGACGCCGCAATTAGGTGACCAAACCTCTCCTTAGATGTAACTTTCTAGACATTGCCAATAATGTTATCTAATAATATTATTCAGATAATATGAATTATTGCTTCGATAATGGAAAATACCGTGTAGTGACAATTATTAAAACAATAAAGAATATAAAATATCAACGCAAAGAATTATTGAATAAATAAAATAATTGAGCAAGAATTACTGTAACAATTATTGAGTAGTGCCTTCTTACGTAAGAATCAATAATTGGTGCAATACCGTGTGCCATCGCTTTGTGCAACAACGCCAGACATCAGATTTTTAACCACGGGTATTCCAACAATGTTAATCCAGAATAACTACGCTTGTTATTTATAAAAACTCCCTTTGTCGCTTTTCTTCTTCCGACGCTTATTCGTTATGGGGCCCATAAATGGGTGCTGTGGCACATCGTATGAATATTCCCCAAACGGGAAGAATATTCCACCACCAAATGAATATTCCCCGACAACAATGAGTATTTTATAACCACTTGCTTATTTTAAAAAATTTTCATATATCACCCTTAACTTTAAACTTTTATCAATTTAACAATTTACTGAATAATATTATTAGATAACATTATTGGCAATGTCTAGAAAGTTCTGTCTAAGGAGAGGTTTGGTCACCTAATTGCGCGCCAGTAAGGAGAAATTCTTATTGGAAAGCCCCCTCTTACCTAGGAACTGCCTGGTTGTCATTATTGTGATTCTATAATATTATTTGTGAATAATTAATTATTGATTTATATGATGAGAAAAATATTCATTTTATGTGGATATAGATGGAGAAAATTTTTAAAGTGACAATTGTTGAAAATTGATATTTTATCTTTTCTAATAAAATAATATTTTATTATATTATTATAATATAATAATGATGATATTTTTATAATAAATATGGGATGTATGAGTATATGAGGAGAAAGAGTATTTTTGTTGCATTAAATGATTAACACATGTTTTGTGTGTCGGTGGAACCCATTTCTTGACTAAAATTTGATTATAGCCTATAAAATCGCCCGTTTATGGATTTCGGTCAATTTCTGTTTGGAATTTGGAAAAACTTTCTTGTGTAAAGTTGTAGAGAATTGAATTTCCTATAAAAAATCGCGAGATTCAAATTTTCTGATAAAAGGGCTATTTATTATGAATTATTAAAGTTTCGTAGTTCCGAAATAATTGATTTTTGAAAGTTTTAATTATTTTTAATAACAAAAACATTTTTTTTGTTTTTGTCATTATTGGATGTGAATTCAGATGTCTTTGATGTGCGAGGGAAATTTAATAAATAATATTAATATTTTATTAAATTTTTCGCTTTGGTGTTCTAAGCAAATTTCTATAAATAGGTGCTTAGGTTAGAATTGAAAATCACATTTAAACTAAAGATTTCTCTCTCTCTCTCTATATATCGAAAGCGTATTTTTTGTGAGTATTTTAGTACTTTGAGTATTGCTATATAATGCAAGTTCTTTTAGCACTATATCCAAAGATTCCAAATGTAAGTACTATTCTTTCCGAGGTAAGGGAGATTATTTTCTTCATAAATGATATTATTTCTTCAATATCATTATGCCAAAATATTGGTTTGAATTTTTATCAAATTTGGAACTTTTTCATGTCGGGATTACTATTCATGAGTTACTATTCATGAGTTACTATTCACGAGTACTATTTACGAAGCATGATGATGTTTTTTGTGAAATTTCTATCTTTTGGTGTCTGAGTTACTATTCACGATATACAAGACTATTCACTTAATAATATTAATTATTCACGTAAAAATTAAATTTTTTTTTTCCGTCCAAAATATCTATTATGGATACTAGCTTTGATTGTATCCATGTTTTGATCATTCTTGAATTTTACTCCACTATGATTATTTATGAGATATTTTTGATATGGAATAAATCAAGTACTTAATCCTTAATATTTATTATTTTGTTTCAATCGGATTCGCTTTTCTTTAAAATATTTTTCATTATCCTCAGTCCTAAATGATGATATAACTGAATATCTTTGGCCTGTAGTGCAAAGATGAATGATTTCTGATGATTATCTTTGGCTCGTAATGCAAAGATGACATGTTGTTGAATATCTTTGGCATGTAGTGCAAAGATGATATAAATGAATATCTTTGGCCTGTAGTGCAAAGATGACTTGTTGATGAATATCTTTGGCCTGTAGTGCAAAGATGACCTGTTGTTGAATATCTTTGGCATGTAGTGCAAAGATGATATAAATGAATATCTTTGGCCTGTAGTGCAAAGATGAATGATTTCTGATGAATATCTTTGGCTTGTAATGCAAAGATGACCTGTTGTTGAATATCTTTGGCATGTAGTGCAAAGATGATATAAATGAATATCTTTGGCCTGTAGTACAAAGATGACTTGTTGATGAATATCTTTGGCCCGTAGTGCAAAGATGAATTTATTAGTAGGATTATGAACATGAACTGTGATTTGGTATAACCATGATCTTTGATGTTTCAGGTGATGAAAATTAACTTTGTCCTGGATGAGGAAAGGAATTTAGAACTACAATTATGATTATAAGTTATTCACATAATTGTGGATAGGAACTTTTGATTGATGTTACAGGGTTAAAACATTGTTGGTGGACTTTTAACATGGAGAAGATAATAGACTTTATGGTCTATTTGACTCTTCTAATGGATTGCTCGTTCCGCTCCAACTATGGTTGAAAAGTTTTATCATCTACCATATGTTCTAAATCTCTGATTTATTACTGATGAAGACTATTGATAATTTATTTATCTTTAGTCATAATATTCTTTACTGAGCTAGTTGTGCTCACCCTTTTGCTTCACAATTTCTTTTAGGTAATAAAAGTGTAGCTAGGAAAAGCGGGGAATAATTGGGGAATAGAACGGTGGTCTATAGATGTTGAGGGTGAGGTGAATTTAACTTGGAAGGGTGTTTTGCCACTATCATACAAGATGTCTAATGACATACAACCTCGTGTCATCATAAGACAGGGTTGTACTCATCCACTTGCTGAGTATATATACGAGCACTACCTATATAATCTTGGTGTTTGTTTGGAGTATAATACCCAATTAGAGACAGTGGAGATAATGATATGTCAAGAGAAGACTCACCATTGGGAAGAATATGATAGTAATCTTCTCGTTTTTCTTTGGGGTTTATTGGGTCAACCAAGGATAATTCTGTGGGCATATGATATCTATCATAACCTATACGCATGGCCTCCCATGTAAGAAGGTTTCCTTGAGCACTTTCCAAAGATTTTAATTTCTAAAACAGTTTTTGACTGTACCTTTATCTAAGGTGCCATTGTGACGTACTATCCAAGGTTGGGACATGAGTCACAGTTGGTATATATTTGTATCCAAACTCACAACATATGTGTTGTGGTATTTTGCACGATAATTGTTGTAATAAAGTTGTAGTTGTTTTCTATACCATGTATTTGGCGACTCAGAATGGGTTGGATGGAATGGTCCTGTTTTGGGGTTGTCACAATTCACATTCACAATACCAGTTAATTATAACTTAACTAATCATCATAAACTCATTCTCTTTGTATACTTTAATTATGACTATACTTAGTCAATTTATCACATTATCACATAATGAATAACAAGCTAATTATGTATTCAATAATTCAATTCACATGTAATTATGTTATTTACATGTTAAACATCTATTTTAACATCACATTATACTTCTAGCATGCTTACATGTTCATTAAATTAATTCACTAACACATTGTTAGACTTAAACATTTTAAAAATCTCATTCTTGAACTTTCTATAGAGTGGCGTTGCGGCGGCATTGTTATGCATGATCTTGTATTTGCATGACTGACAAGCTATGGCCGAGACATTGGACATTCATGCTTGCAGGTGGCATCATGACGAATCATCATGTACATGGGTACTATATGCCATGCGGTATGGAGACATAAGGCTTGAGGACTGGCCATGTAGTCATGCATGAAGCGTAAACTGATTCGCAATTCGTGAAAATTGTAGAACACAGCCAAAAACTCTAATTTAAAATATTATTACTACCTAATTTAGACATACCCACATGTTATAATTCATGTATAATCATAACCAACATTTATATACCGACTTTAACCCATTTAATCACTTAATTACAAAATTAAAGCATGTGAATTTTATCGACTTTGATGTTCTTGGAGGTTTTGAAAATAAAACATGAAAATTGTCACTACTCTGGATTCGTTATAACAATCTAATCCGCTTATTTAAACTTTGGTCTCTTCGTATCAACATGCATAACAACCTACGAGTGTAAAATTTAGGGATAATATACGATCAATACATAAAATATCACGTATAAGGCCAAAAGGCCAAAACCCATACTCTGTAATTTTGAAAAACATATACGACCTGTATTTTAATGAAACAGATGATATGGTTTATGAAATATATATAATTAAATACAATGTAGTAACATTTACAACATATACAACACATAATCCACACCCTTTATACATACAGAGACTTTACAGAAAACTGTGAAAGCCATTTTTGTAAAACTCAACAACGTAAAATAGAAATTGGGAAGGAGAGATTACCCTGTAGAGTATAAATTAGTAGGCTTAGATTTCTCACTCTCAAATCTCTTTCATGCACTCATAATTTCTCTTTGACAACCCTCTCGATTTCTCTCTCCGTGAATAGTTTATAGACTTAGGAAAATAGAAAGGATGAAGAAGACGTAATAAAGTAATTGAGTCTTTATGCGTACAGTTGAGGTCAGTTACTCCATACGTGGTTTAACTGTCCTCAACTCCTCTTAAGGCCTCATTTGGCTAGCAACTAGATTCACAACTCTTTATTTTAATAAAACCTTTTATCATATAGTTTAAATAATGTCACACCCTTACACAATACATCATATATCTTATTTAATTTAATTTAAATAAAATATAATAACTTCTCATAAATTCACTTAGTCATATATTTAATTTTCTCATTAATAAATAATGTCAAATTATTAACTCTCTAATTAATAATTAAATTAATTAAATAACATCATGCTTCATTAAATATTTCATTTAATTCAATAAGCTCACATAATTACATATTTGAATAATAATTATTCTCTACATTAATTTAATAAATGTAACACATATAATTAAATTAATCTACCACAATGCATCAATTAATTATTTAATCCAATGATTAAATCATCAAAAAATATTTATTTAATTTAATAAATATTCAAAATCAATTTACAAAATCTCGCTCGTCACATCTTTCCCCCTTAAAAGGATTCTCATCCCCGTAATCACGACTCAATAAATTTGACTGTTACATTCTCCCCCCTTACAAAGATTCTCATCCCCTAATCGCCACACATAATTAAGTAAATAATTGAGGTAGTTCTTCATCATATTCTCTTCGAAGTTCCCACGTAGCTTCTTCAATGTTGTGGTTCCTCCAAATTACCTTAATGTAAGATATAACATTATTTACGAGAACTTGTTCTTTTCGGTCGACAATTTGGACAGGAATTTCTTCGCAAGAAAAGTCTTTCTCAGAATGTAGGGGTTCATATTCAATTACATGCTAGTAATCAGATTTGTAGGGTCGTAATACAGAAACGTGTAAAACTTTGTGGACATTCTCGAGTGCTGGAGGTAAGGCTACCTCGTACGCAACTTCTCCGATTCTTCTCAGTACTTCAAAGGGTCCAATGAATCTTGGGCTCAATTTTCCTTTCTTTCCGAACCTGATCTTCCCCTTCCAGGGAGAGACCATCAAGAAAACATAACTACCTGATTCAAACTCGATATTTTTACGATGTGGATCAGCGTATTTCTTCTGTCGATCTTGAGCCGCTACCAGTCGAGCTCGGATCACTTTGACTATTTCTGCCGTCTGCTGTACCAATTCTACTAGCGTGGTAACTGTTGTTGTAGCCAAACTCTAATAATGGTAGGTGATCATCCCGATTTCCTTTAAAGTCCATCACACATGCTCTTAGCATATCTTCTAATATCTGAATTGTTCTCTCACTCTGTACGTCTGTTTGAGGGTGGTATGCTATACTCATTCGCAATTGTGTTCCCATACATTCCTGAAGATGCTTCCAGAAATTCGATGTGAAGCACGGATCTCTATCAGAAATAATTGACACCGGAACTCCGTGTCTCAAAACAATCTCTTTTACGTATAGCCTTGCCAACTGATCCAAGTTGAATCTGATTTTGATAGGAAGGAAGTGTGCGGATTTCGTCAGTCGGTCAACTATAACCCATACTGCGTCGTAGTCTTTCTGAGTCGTCGAAAGGCCGACCACGAAGTCCATTGTAATATGTTCCCATTTCCATTCTGGGATCTCTAGCGGTTGAAGCAATCCACTCGGTCTTTGATGTTCTGCTTTCACTTTCTTAGAGGTCAGACATTTGGCAACACATTCCGCAACATCACGTTTCAAATTCGGCCACCAAAAATGTTGTCGAAGATCTTGGTACATTTTGGTACTACCAGGGTGAATCGAATATCGTGAACTATGAGCCTCGCTCAAAATATCTTCCTTAATCTCTTATCTTTGGCGGTACCCAAATTCTACTCTCAAATCTCAAAGATTCCTTCCTTATCCATCTTAAATCTTGGTTCGGTTCCTTCAGATATCTTCTTTGTCACCTTTTTACATTCTTCATCCTGAAGCTGAGCATCCTTTACTTTATCTAGTAGAGTTGTACCAGATTGCATCTGAAATAGCTTCTCACTGATCTCCATAGGATACTTCACTTCCAACTCCAGTTTCTCCATTTCTGTAATTAGCTCCTCCTGAGCAGTTAACATCATCAATTTCTCACGACCCTTTCTACTTAAGGTGTCGGCAACCACATTTGCTTTTCCCGGATGGTATAAAATTTCACAATCGTAATCCTTAATTAATTCCAACCATCTTCTTTGACGCATATTCAAATCTTTGTGCGTGAAAATATATTTCAGACTCTTGTGGTCCGTATATATTTCACACTTCTCCCCGTATAGATAGTGCCTCCAAATATTTAGTGCAAAAACAACTGCAGCTAACTCAAAATCATGGGTCGGGTAACCCTTCTCGTAATCCTTCAACTGTCGTGATGCATACGCAATGACTCTGCCATTTTGCACAAGCACACAACCAAGTCCTTTATGCGACGCATCGCTAAAAACAACAAAATTTCCGGTATCATCCGGAAGGGATAACATAGGTGCCGTACTCAATCTCTTCTTTAATTCTTGAAAGCTCTCCTCACACTTCTCCGTCCAAACAAATTTCACAGCTTTACGAGTTAAATTCATTAACGGAGTTGCGATATTGGAAAAGTCTTGTATGAACCTTCTATAATATCCCGCCAATCCAAGAAAATTTCTTACTTCCGACGGTGTTCTCGGCTGATCCCAGTTAATCACGGCTTCTACTTTGGATGGATCTACCGAAATTCTATTTTTATCGATCACGTGACCAAGAAATTGTACTGCATTTCGATCCGTAAGTCGTGATTTGAAAATTTAGCGTACAACTTCTCCCTTCTCAATACTTCCAATGTTAACCTCAAATGTTCTTCGTGTTCTTCTTTGGTTTTGGAATATACCAGAATGTCATCTATAAATACCACTATGAACTTGTCCAAAAACGGTTTGAATACACCATTCATTAGTCTCATAAATGCTGCAGGAGCATTCGTAAGACCAAACAACATTACTAAAAATTCGTAGTGACCATATCGCGTTTTGAACGCTGTCTTCGGTATATCCTCCGGTCTCACCTTCAATTGATGATAACCGCTTCTCAAGTCTATCTTGGAAAAGTATCTTGCTCCCTTCAGTTGATCAAATAGGTCGTCGATCCTCGGTAATGGATATCTGTTCTTACTCGTGACCTTATTCAGTTCTCTGTAGTCAATGCAAAGCCACATCGATCCATCCTTCTTTTTCACAAACAACACCAGCGCTCCCCACGGTGATACGCTCGGTTGAATGTACTTCTTGTCCAATAATTCTTGTAGTTGTACCATTAATTCTTTCATCTCTACCGGTGCCATTCGGTATGGTGCCTTCGATATTGGGGCAGTTCTGGGTGCCAAATCGATCACGAAATATACTTCTCTATCTGGTGGAAGTCCTGGTAAATCGTCTGGAAATACGTCGACGAAATCCCTCACAATCGGTATCTCTTCTACCTTTGGATTCTCTTTTCGACTGTCGACTATGCAAGCTAATTATCCTACACAGCCTTGTCTTAATAACTTCCTGGCCTGCATCATCGTCAGACAACTCGCTTGTCTAGGTGACTTGCTACCATAAAACACAACCTTTGACGGAGTCATAAGGTTAATACGCTTCTTTTGGCAATCAATTGCAGCTCCATAATTGAATAACCAGTCCATTCCCAATATAACGTCGAATTCCCCAAGTCGAATAGGGATAAGATCTACGTTCATGATATTACCCTTAGTATCCACTCTACAGTTCTTAAACACGTATTTAACAGGAATTATCTCTCTATTCACAATTTCTATATTCATGGGATATTCCAACTCATCCATAATCAAATCTAAACTATTAGAAAAGTCTTCGGATATAAAGGAACAAGTAGCGCCCGAATCAAATAAAACATAAGTATTAATTTCATTGATCGAAATGATACCTGACACCACATCATGAGATTGAATTTCATCCTGCACCGTTATATTGAAAGTTCTGGCGGTCGATCGGTTTGTTGTGGTTGGTCCGGTGATGATTAAGGCATTTCCACTGTTATTTCCCCAGTTTCCTCCTGATCTTGACCCTCCCGATCCTTTCTTGGGACAATCTCTTGCCAGATGGTCCTTCGAACCACAAGTAAAACAAGCACCCTTCTTTGGGTTTGGACAGTTTGGTGCTATGTGGCCTTCCTGACCACAATTGTAGAACACTCTTTTTCCTTTCATACAAACTCCCAGATGGGCTTTTCCAAAAGTTGGGCATGCTTCGATTCTTTTCTTCTGATTACCTTGCTGATTCCCCGATGATGAGCTATCGTTCCACCTTTTCTTCTGATTGAAATTTCCACCTCCTGTGCCACTTCCACTGGCCTTGTTATTAGTTTCACCTTCATTCTTCTTCTTCTTCTTTTGATCTTGATTATACTTGGTCACCGCATCACTTCCTCCTTCAGTGAGGATGGCCTTTTCCAGTACTCAGGCAAATGTGTTTAGCTGAAACATTGATACCTTGTTGTACACCCAAGGCTTTAGTCCTTGTTCGAATCTTCTGGCTTTTCTCTCGTCAGTGTGTACTTGGTAGGGGGCGAACCTTGCCAACTCATTGAATTTATCCGCGTAGTCAGGTTCACTCATGTTTCCCTGCTTCAATTCCAGAAATCGAACCTCCATCTGATTCTGCGAACTAGTTGGGAAATACATTTCGAAAAACATCTCTTTAAATCTTTCCCACGTAATCACGCCTTCACCTCCTCGCACTTTGTTTGCTTGCCACCGGTAGCTAGCCTCAGACTTTAACATAACCGTTGCAAAAGCGGTCTTCTGGTCTTCTCTAACCCTAGCAACATCAAAAACCATCTCCATTTCCATAACCCACGTTTGAGCCTCGATTGGGTTCATGGAACCTTTGAACTCTGGCGGTCCCACCGCCTTGAAGTTTTTAAACGTTGTGTTTGGTGGAGCTTGCGGTTGATTATTCATGGCTCCAGTCAGTAAGTTCACCAACTGCTGAACGGGATTAGCGTTGGCATTATTGTTATTATTGGTTGAATCTTCCTGAGTCGGGTGACGTTGTTGTCTTCTCATTGGCGGCATTTTCTATTAAATAAACGCTTATTAGAACGTTATTTATTTCTCTAAATAGTTAAGGCATTACTTAACAATTTAACATATTCATTTAACACATCATCTCAAACAACTTGATATATTTTCATTCAAATCAAAAGTTTTAACATTAAACGATAGCATAACTGCTATTTACATCAACTATCCTGGAATAAAGAATCCACTGGATTAAAACATTCAAATATTCTTTCGTTCATAAACACGTCAAAATTTACATCTAAAAACTAATTAAGTTCTTAACATAATTAAGCAAATCATATCACTGCCGGTTAAGGTGCTGAATAGCCTTGCTACGCTCCTCTTCTATGATGCGATACATCGTCCTGCGATCCATCATGTACAATGGTAGTCCTTCGAACTGGATTGGGTACCTCAAAACTCGATCTTTGGTCTCATTCATTGCCTTGTTAAGTGTAGAGTACGCTTCCCCAATCTTCGCTTTCTTTGACGACTATCATCCTTCCGCGACGATCAAGCTCGACGCGATTCTCTTACCCACCTTTCCTCTACTATGTTCAAACCTTTCGGAGGTTTCCTCAGCCTTCTTCTTGGCTTTCTATCTCCTGGCCCTTATCTTGGTTTGACCCTTCTCATGGACCAAATCTCATTCTACATTTGCAAGTCGAGAGTGAAGAGTCGAAATCTCCCTCTCCTTCTCCTCTAGAGTAATATCTTTGAATAACCGCCGTCACCAAATCCTGGACCTCATCTCGTAACTCCACGTTACGATTGTATAATGTGTCATACATCTCAGCATCAACGGTGTACCGTGGTAACTCCTCTTCTTCCTCTTCCTCTTCCTCAACAAATTCCTCCTCAGGATCAGTCTCGGGCTCATGCTCCTGACCAACAACGGTGATCAATGGAGATGACTCCCTCCTGCACTATTGCTCCCTAATGACATGAATGTCTCGGGGCTCCTCCTCTATCGGTACTATAGGTACACGGGGTTCCTCCTCGAGAGGTACTATAAGTACTAGGGGGTTCTTCCTCCCAACTTGACTAGCTTCTCCAACATTCGACATCCTGACAACAAAATTTTAAGTTTTAGTTACTAAGTCATATCATCTAACGCATACTTTAACACATAAACACATAAGGTCTTTTATTATCTTTAATGAATTACATAAATTCATTTCTTATAACTCGATAAGAGTTTTCCATCACTATCTTCTTTCTATAAGGCTACTACCTAAGGTTGTTCCCCCACCTAAGGTTCATAACCTACAGCTTTGATACCAACTAGTGACACCCCCAAATTCGGGTACTTCAATTCCACGGGATTTGGTGTTCACTGTACAAATATCATCTAACTATCTACCCATAATAAAATAGTTAAACATCTATTTTAACATCACATTATACTTCTAGCATGCTTAAATGTTCATTAAATTAATTCACTAACACATTGTTAGACTTAAACATTTTAAAAATCTCATTCTTGAACTTTTGAAGAGTTAGTAACTGCTTGGCGCCATTTGTTATACATGATCTTACACTGTACTGATGCTATACTGGAAAACTTAAAAACTTCATTTCAATGCTACATACAATGTCATGACTCGAAGTCATGGCCTTCAATCATGGCATGAGAGCGCGAGACATAAGCATGAGGATGAAAGCATGTACATGCATGAAGAGGAACTGCTCGCAATTCACGAAAATTGCGTAACACACCAAAAACTCCAATTTAAAATATTACTACACCTAATTTAGACATACCCACATGTTATAATTCATGTATAATCATAACCCAACATTTATATACTGACTTTAACCCATTTAATCACTTAATTACAAAATTAAAGCATGTGAATTTCACTGACATTGATGTTCTTGGAGGTTTTGAAAATAAAACATGAAAATTGTCACTACGGATTCGTTATAACACCGAATCCGTTTATTTAAACTTTGGTCTCTTCGTATCAACATGCATAACAACCTACGAGTGTAAAATTTAGGGATAATATACGATCAATACATAAAATATCACGTATAAGGCCAAAAGGCCAAAACCCATACTCTGTAATTTTGAAAAACATATACGACCTGTATTTTAATGAAACAGATGATATGGTTTATGAAATATATATAATTAAATACAATGTAGTAACATTTACCACATATACAACACATAATCCACACCCTTTATACATACAGAGACTTTACAGAAAACTGTGAAAGCCATTTTTGTAAAACTCAACAACGTAAAATAGAAATTGGGAAGGAGAGATTACCCTGTAGAGTATAAATTAGTAGGCTTAGATTTCTCACTCTCAAATCTCTTTCATAGACTCACAATTTCTCTTTGACAACCCTCTCTGATTTTCTCTCTGTGAATAGTTTATAGACTTAGGAAAAATAGAAAGGATGAAGAAGACGTAATAAAGTAACTGAGTCTTTATGCGCAGAGTTGAGGTCAGTTACTCCATACGTGGTTTAACTGTCCTCAACTCCTCTTAAGGCCTCATTTGGCTAACAACTAGATTCACAACTCTTTATTTTAATAAAACCTTTTATCATATAGTTTAAATAATGTCACACCCTTACACAATACATCATATATCTTATTTAATTTAATTTAAATAAAATATAATAACTTCTCATAAATTCACATAGTCATATATTTAATTTTCTCATTAATAAATAATGTCAAATTATTAACTCTCTAATTAATAATTAAATTAATTAAATAACATCATGCTTCATTAAATATTTCATTTAATTCAATAAGCTCACATAATTACATATTTGAATAATAATTATTCTCTACATTAATTTAATAAATGTAACACATATAATTAAATTAATCTAACATAATTGCATCAATTAATTATTTAATCCAACGATTAAATCATCGAAAAATATTTATTTAATTCAATAAATATTAAAAATTAATTTACAAAATCTCGTTCGTCACATCTTTCCCCCCTTAAAAGGATTCTGTCCCCAGAATCACGACTCAATAAATTCGACCTATTACAAGGAATGTATTATACTGTAATATTTCGAGCCCCAAAACGTGCAATTATCGAAACTATATTTTCTTATAAATAGAAGCTCATTCTTCCTTCATTTCTCACCAATTCACTAAAGCTATAGAGCAATTATTATACAGAGAAATTATAGAAAGAAAGAAGAATAGAAGTCTGCTACCTCACTATTCCAGTATCCAGTCTTCTTCTAAGGTAAGGGGTATTATTCTCTCGTATTCATGAAGAGAGTTATTTTCTTTCAATACTCGTAAGGGTTGTTATTCCATTCTTTATTATTTTCTTTGGAATAACTTGTCATCAAGCAACCGCATACATGATGAAATTCTTATGTTATTCCATTCTTTATTATTACATTGAATAACACGTGCGTCGTGCGGTCTATCGCATGCCTGGTGAATTCTGTTGTTATTCCATTCTTTATTATTCTGTTGGAATATCATGTCTGTGCAGATTACGCATGACCTTGTTCCATTCTTTATTATTCTGTTGGAATATCCTGTCTGTGCGGATTACGCATGACCTGGTTCCATTCTTTATTATTCTGTTGGAATAACATGTCTATGCGGATTACGCATGCCTGATGAATTCTTTTGCTATTCCATTCTTTATTATTCTGTTGGATTAACCTGTCTATGTGGATTTCCGCATGCATGGTGAATGATCCTTCGTATTCATTCCTTATTAAATTATGGAAATGATCTGTCTACGTGGATTACTGCATGGCGGGTAAAAATCTATTTGCAGTTTCATATATTCTATTATACTCAATTGGTTAAAGTTTTGGCTTCTATACTCCATGAAATTAGTAGAATATCCTGGATATTTGCGCTTCATCCAGAATCTTTTCATGGAAATATTCTTCTGAGCATTCTTAAATTTTACTCTACAAAACAGTATCATGTTGACAATTTGGACGTTATTGATTTCTGGATAAATTAAATTATAAATTTTTAAAAAATTTATCCTTGAACTTGTTTTAATGAATTCTTATATCATTTTCATCATCCTCATGTTTATAATATGTGCATAGATGGACTTGGTATGATTATGACCAAGGATTATTCGGTATAATCATGACCGTAATATTACAAATGCTGTGGTAAAAGTCCTCATTAGCCGTAATGCATTGATGGACAGTTATTGGCATGATCATGACCATTGATGAATACACGAATATCCTTGGCCCGTAGTGCATGGATAATTTGTGGTTGTGATACTAATGAATATCCTTGGTCGTAGTTCAGGGATGATGTGGTTTTTTTATTAAGCTGAGTCTCAACGATAAAAGTGATGAAAAACCTTTTAAATCATAGAAGATAGTAGATTTTATTCTCTACTTGACTCTTCTAATGGATTGCTTATTCGTGCAGAGTTAAACTTGATGTTTGTTATATTTTATCGCCTTAACACTGTTGAAGGCTAACGATAAATTATTCTGCAATATCTTAGTCATAATATTTCTTACTGGGCTAGTTGAGCTCACCCTTTCTTTCACTGTTCTCTTCAGGAAATGAGAATATAGCTGGGATGAGTCGGGAAAAGGAGTGATGGTCCAAGATAAATGGCTTTAGTAGTCCTCACTATTCTACGGAATAATGTGATAATAATTGTAATGAGGACACCATTGAGTGTGGATATTATCTAGATGACAATATTCTTGTTTAAACTCTCAGCTATGTTTTGTCGTATTTTACACGACTGTTGTATAATTAAGTTGTATTTGAATTTATGTACCATGTATCTAGCGACTCAAGATGGGTGATGTATACCTGTTTTGGGGGCGTCACAATATGTGCATGTAAAAAGGGGAATATGACAAGTCTTGAATGACCTATGTTAATGTTTTGAGGTAGGGTCAGGCCTAGTTATTCACATAATAACATGTGTGGTGTTCATGATTATTCATCTATGTAAGACAGGTGTGCACTGACCTTTTGTAGAAGCAACCATGTCTTGGTTTGTACCAGGAGCAGCGCGCCCGCACCACTCCTTAGTACAAACCAAGCGCGGTTGAGCCAGTCTGCAGTAGGATCAGCTTTTTGCTTTTAGTTTGAAGGTGTTTGCATGTTTGAAGTGTTACTCTAGCATGTTTTATATAACCAGTACATATCCAATATGTTAAGACGCATGCTAGGTGATAGGAGTGAATGTTTAATGAAGTGATTATAGACTTTCAAATGATAAGTCCAAAAAGTATTTGCAAAACCATAAAACAACGATTAGAGACTATGTTATTTGACTTCATGGTGACTTATAAACTAATTTTATGTTACGAGTATGCAAGGTGTGGAATGAAGTATGTGAAGAGTATACAACTAAGTTAGACATTTATGCATTTAAACTTATATATCATGTATGAGCATATGTAACTAATGAATATCCTACACGCGTATTATATTTTGTTAGGATTCGAAAGAGTATTGATAAGCGATATTTTGGTAAACTACGCTTGAGGCAAGTACTCGAACCTTACTCTTTATTGAGCATTACTTGAACTTGTGTTATTATTGATCGTACAAGTAGAACTTTGAAGAAATAATACTTCGTAAAGAAAATTCAAACATTAACCCGAACGATAATTGTTCATATATATTGTGAATGAAACTGTCTAAGCCATTGATTCAAATAGACTATTGATATTTGATCAAAAGCTATCCAAACCAAATTAACTTGGTGCGGACTCTTATAACTGAGAAGAACAACCCTTTAGTAGGGGAATTATATATTGTCAGGGAACCGACGCGGCACATGAGAAAGACTAAATGTTATGCATGACATAGGATACCTTAGGCTGATCACATGTCGTACTCATTTTGTAGAATTATCAGCTGTATCACTGTTAATTCTAGGAGATCTTCATAGTCCTTAGTGACTGCTCAGTATTCATTACTTTGAAATCTTGAATTGATAAACCTTTGAATATTATTGATATTTCTGTCCATAGCGACTGTTGTTGATAATCATTGATACTTCTTGCTATCTTGAACTGTCATTATTAATATACCCTTGATAAATTGAAAACTATATTGAATACCCTTTTCCTATATTACTTGTTGGGCAAAATTATTAATCATCCTTGATTTCCCTAAAACTTTCAGTGAAGACAGAACGTGATGAACCCTCTTGCAAGGACAAGGGTAAAGAAAAGGCTTTGGAGTAGTTATTTTTAGGTTTTTAGGAATGTGCTACGTTTTGGGTTGTGGAAGAACTTATTTATCTATGTTTAATTTAAGTTGTGTTGTATTATGTATTAGCTATGTCTAAACGATGTTTAATTATGGTTAAGTTATGTAAGGAATGTTTTAGTTTTGAACCCTTAGGACTAGAATAATTATGTTATACCAATGTAAATTATTCTATTATTCCGCGATATATAAGATGTTGATTTATTATTAGAGGTAGTACGTGGCAACCAAATTTGAGACAAGTGTGGTCTGAATGAGGGGGTGTCACATGGGCCTCTGACCCAAATAAATCCAACATCTTCAAACCTGATTATTATATCCATGCTTCCCAATGTTTCCTATTTCTAGATAGAAGTAGGATATACTTACGAGTACTCCCTCACTCCAAGAATAAAAGTGATGCTTGATTTTATGCGAATTTTTAAAAAAATGTCAAATGATAAAATTATTCATATTTAAATTCTCATCTAATTTCATATTTTTTTATCCATGACTAGTGATATTATATAAATATTTATAAAAAATAAAAATATGACATTTAATACTAAGGATATTGTAAGACCCAACTTATTATAAATAAAATTGAATTTCCTCTATTCATTATTTTGAATTAATAAGGTGTTAATTTGATATAATATTTTGGTTATGGGTGAAATGTGCAAATTTTGCAAAATAAGCAAGTGGTTATAAAATATTCATTGTTGTCGGGGAATATTCGTTTGGTCGTGGAATATTCTTTTTGCGTTGGGAATATTTGTAATGACGACGCTAGACCATTTGTGGGCCTCATAATGTGAAAAAACGGTGGGATGAAGATAACGACAAAATTGAGTTTTTATAAATAAAGGCATAGTTGTTATCGTTAATAACATCGTTGAATATTCCGTGGTTAAAATACAAGAATACGCTGGCGTGGTTGCACAAAGAGTATTACCAGATTGCATGATATTTTTGAATTATTGATTCTTACGTAAAAAGGCAATCGCTTTCAATAATTGTTCTGTAATTCTTGTTTAATATTTTATTTTATAGATTCAATAATTTCTACGTTGATATTTTATATTATTATTGTTTCAATAATTGTCACTGCACAATATCTCCATTATCAGATCAATAATTTATATTATTTGAATAATATTGTTAGATAGCATTATTGGCAATGTCTAAGGAAGTTCTATCTAGCAAAGGGGTTTGGTCACCTAATTGCGCGCCAGTAAAGAGAAATTGCGAGACCCCAAATTTTATGAAATAAAAGTATTCAATTTTTCTATTTTGGTAAATAGTTAAATTGATAAAAGTTTAAAGTTCAGGGTAATATGTGAATTTTTTTTTTGCAAAGTAAGCAAGTTGATATAAAATATTCGTTTTATTCAGGGGAATATTCGATTAGTCGGGGAATATTCGTATTTATGAAAGCACAATCATTGGTGGACCCCACAATGGAATTATTATCGGATTGAGAAAACGACAAAAATACTTTATGAAAATAACGGCGGAAGTTTTACCGTTAACTGTTGAAACACCGGTGTTAAAAGTACACTAATACGCGTGGTTGCATAGTAGTACACGGTATTGATTATTGATTCTTATGTGAGAAGTCACTCAGTATTATTCAATCGGGTATTCGGGACACTTTTCGTGTCGGAGTACTATTCATGAGTTACTATTCACGAGTTACCATTCATGAGTTACTATTCACGAAGTACTATTCACCCATAAAATATATTTCTTTTCAGTCCAAATTATTTTTGGGTACAATATTAGTCAATGAGGAAATGTGCTAATTTTTCAGACCGTTGGTTGAAGATATAATAGTAAATCAATATAGACCGTTGGTGGATAATTATAATAGTAAATCAATATGGATCGCTAGTTTAAAGTTTTAATAGTAAATCAGTATGGACCGTTACTTTAAGTTTTAATAGTAAACCAATATGGACCGTCCGTTTAAAAGTAAATCAATCTGGACCATTCATGAATTAGTTACTATGCAGTCCATTCTTCTATAAATAGAAGCTCATTCCTTCATTATTTCTTACGAATTCACTAAAACTCTAGAGAGAGAAATTATAGAGAAACTATAGAAAAGTATTCTGCTACTTCCATACTCTTATATTTAGTTTCTTTTACGGTAAATGATATTATTTGTTGTACTCCTGAGGGGTATTATTTCTTTTGTATTCATGAAGAGAACTTCTGTTATTCCATTATTTATTATTCTGTTGGAATAACTTGTGTCATGCTGGCTACCCTATACTTGGTAAAATTCTTACATTATTTCATTCTTTATTATTCATTGGAATATCTGTATGCATGCATTTTTACCTTTGGACCGGTTCCAGCTTTTATTATTCTATTGGAATATCCTCGTCTGCATGCGTTTTACGTCGGACTGGTTTCAGATTTTATTATTACGTTGGAATATCATATACATGCATTTACTGCCTTGGGACCGGTTCCGTTATTTATTATTCTCATTGGAATAACTTTGTTTGTGTGCGATCTATCGCATGCACGGTGATTTCTTTTGTTATTCCATTCTTTATTATACTCAGTTGGTTAAAACTTTGACTTCTATACCCCATGAAATTAGTGGAATATCCTTGATATTACGCATCATCCAGTATCTTTTCATAGAAATATTCTTCTGAGCATTCTTGAATGTTACTCCACAAAGTAATATCATGTTGACAATTTGGACATTATTGAGTTCAGGATAAAGTAACTTATAAATCTTTAAAACTTATTCTTGAACTTGTTTTATTGAATTATTATGTCATTGTCATGATGAGTTATGTTGGTTATTATGTGAAAACATGAAAGTTCTTAGAAAACACAAAGGGTTGAAAATCAGATTTTGGTAAAAATGAAGTATGAAGTTCAATTGACCATATCTCCTATTATATTTTGAATTTTTGAGTGTGGTCAAGTTCTAGAGTTAGATCTATGAGTTTTCTAACTTATCCAAGTGGAATCACTAGAAAAGGTATTGTAGATTTTCGTGTGGACTGATTTTAGTAAAGGAGTCAAAAACTGAAAAAGTGTCAAAAAGCTACTGCAAGGAAATTTAAAAGGGCATTTTCGGCCACTTAAATTGTGAGAATAATTCCGGCCTTTTGGGACATGAAAATATATGGTATAAAGTACCTACTGTCCAAAAATGAGCTCATTCAGACTTAAAATGAGCAAATTATGACCATTTCAATATTTAGGTTTTTCGAATTTTAAAACGCTATAACCAGAGTTTTATAACTCCGAAGACCATGAAATTTAAACTGGAAGCTCACGTTAACATGTGTAAGATCCTGCCAAGATTTGGAAATTTTTGGAGTTAACCTTGAGGTAGCTAATTTCTTAAGGAATTAATTAGAAATTGATTTTTGAAAATTAGTAAATGAATTTTAAAAATTCGGAGAAAAATATATGTTCAATATGGGACTATATTCTTCTTAATCCTAGAAAATAATAATTTTTGGGAGTGATTTGGTATTTTTCATAAAAATGATTTAGTTACGAACATATGAATTAAATATGTTATGTGGAGTTGAAAAATTGGTAAATAGGATTTTATGGCTTGAAAATCCTATATAAGGTATATGCAGATTTTTGATGAGTAATTTGATTATTGGTGATGAAATCTTATGAGTATGACATTTTGAATGATTAAAAACATTATTTGGAAAAGTGTAAACAATTAAATTAAAATGTTTATAAGTTTAAGGAGTGATTAAAATATTGTTATAATATTAACAATATTAGATTATGATTTTATTAAGTGATTGACAATGTTTAGATAAATTTAAAGTCTTTAATATTTATCCTTGATTTAGTTTGACTAATGCTTATTATATTGTCATCATCCTCATGCTTATATTATGTTGAAAGTCATCTGTGGCCTGTAGTGCATTGATGGACTTGGTATGATTATGACAAAGGGATTATTCGGTATAATCATAACCGTAATGTTATAAATGATGTGGAAAAAGTCTTCATTGGCCCGTATTGCATTGATGGACAGTTTTTGGTATGATTATGGCTATGGATTCTCTTTGGGCGTAGTGCAAAGATGAATTATTTTATGGCATGATCAGGACCGTTGATGAAAACACGATTATCTTTGGACGTAGTGCATGGATAATTTGTGGTCATGATACTAAAGAATATCATTGGCCTGTACTGCATGGATGATTCGATGATGTGGATTAATTATTGAGCTGAGTCTCAGCAATGAAATATTAATTCATGGATGTGATAATAATGAATATCTTTGGCCATAGTGCAAAGATGATTTAATGATTACGAGAAGGAATTGTGATTTGGTATAACCATGATTTTTGATGTTTCAGGTGATGAAAATTATCTTCGTCCTAGGTGCGAAGAGGAATTTAGAATCACAATTGTGATTATGAGTTATTCATATGATCGTGGACGGGAATTGTTGATTGATGTTACACGAATAAAACATTATTGGTGGACTTTTAACATAGAGAAGATAATGGACCTTATGGTCTATTTGACTCTTCTAATGGATTGCTCGTTCCACTGCAACTATGGTGGAAAAGTTTTATTATCTATCATATGTTCTAAATCTCTAATTTATTATTGATGAAAGCTATTGATAATTTAATTATCTTTAGTCATGATATTCTTTACTGGGCTAGTTGTGTTCACCCTTCTGCTTCACAATTCCTTTCAAGTAATAAGAGTGTTGTCGTAAGAGTGTTCACGAATTCGAAAAGGGGATAACAGGGGAATAGAACGGTGGTCTCTAGCTGTAGAGGTTCTCCCTAAATAGTATAGAAAAGTGTGTTGTATTCTATACATCATTTAGTAGTTATATTTGGTGAATCAAATAGGGTGAGGCGAACCCAACTTTGGAAGGGTGTTTTGCCACTATCATACAAGATGTCTAATGACATACAATCTCGTGTTATCATAAGACAGGGGTCAAAGCATCCACTTCTTTGAATATATCTACTGAGCACTACCTATATGATCTTGGAGTATATTTGAAATATAATTTTCACTTGGAGACAACAGAGATGTTTATATGTCAAGAGAAGACTCACCATTGGAAAGAAGATGATTGTAATATTCTTGTTTTTCTTTGGAGACTTTTGGGTCAACCAAGGATAATTCTGTGGACATATGATATCTATTATAACCTAGACGCATGGCCTCCCATGTACAAAGGTTTCCTTGAGCACTTCCCAAATATTTTAATTTCTAAAACAATTTTTGACTATACTTTTATGTAAAGTACCATTGTAAGGTTGTGGTTAAGGCACCATGAGAGTTACATACAATTGCATTTAAACTCATAGTTAACTGTGGTCGTATTCTATATGACAGTTAACCAGTTGTATAAATGAAGTTGTATTTGAATTTTGTACCGTGTATCTGGCGACTCAGAATGGGTGATGTATACCTAATTTTGGGGGCGTCACATTTGGTATCAGAGCCATAAGTGTGAAGAGCCTCGAGCCTCTCACTGGTGACTTCCAAGTACTGGAAGGCATCGAAGCCAGACTCTCCGTAGGGGACGCCGTCTTTCGGTGGCAAGCTGATAGGTATCAATGTGAGGTGCTATCCAAGTAAAGGGATTAGAGTCACATTTGATATCAGAGCTTAGGGATATGGTCGCTGGCGAAGATAAGAGTCTAGAACTAGGAGGGGAGAGACAAGTTATATACTTCGCTAGTGTGTGACTTACCTAAGCTGAAATTGTTCACTTGATAAGTTGACAAATTATGATATGTCAATTAACCTTTGTTTTGAAGCTATATTCTAGAATAATATCTGAAATACAGGATATGAGAAATGGGAAAATCATGGTAGCGAGGAAATTATCAGGAAGGTACAATCTAAAAAGAAAGCAAGGTATTCTCATCTCTTCGAATACCAGGTACGTACATAAATTTCGAGGGCGAAATTTCATAAGGAGGGGTAATTGTGAGACCCCGGATTTTATAAAATAAAAGTATTCAATTTTGGTAAATAGTTAAATTGATAAAAGTTTAAAGTTAAGGGTAATATGTGAATTTTTTTTTTTTGCAAAGTAAGCAAGTTGATATAAAATATTCGTTTTGTCGAGGAATATTCGATTAGTCGGGGAATATTCTTTTTGTCGGGAAATATTCGTACGACGGTACAATCATTGGTGGACCCCCACAACAGAATTATTGTCGGATTGGAAAACGACAAAAATACTATATGAAAATAACATCGGAAGTTTTACCGTTAATTGTTAAAACACCCGGTGTTAAAAGTACACTAATACGCGTGGTTGCATAGTAGTACACGGTATTGATTATTAATGCTTATGTTAGAAGTCACTCAGTATTGTTCAATCGGGTATTCGGGACACTTTTCGTGTCGGAGTACTATTCATGAGTTACTATTTATGAGTTACTATTCATGGAGTACTATTCACCCATAAAATATATTTCTTTTCGGTCCAAATTATTTTTGGGTACAATATTAGTCCATGAGGAGATGTGCTAATTTTTCAGACCGTTGGTTGAAGATATAATAGTAAATCAATATGGACCGCTGCTGGATAGTTATAATAGTAAATCAATATGGATCGCTGGTTTAAAGTTTTAATAGTAAACCAGTTTAGACCGTTACTTTAAGTTTTAATAATAAACCAATATGGACTGTCTGTTTAAAAGTAAATCAATCTGGACCGTTCATGAATTAGTTACTATGCAGTCCATTCTTCTATAAATAGAAGCTCATTCCTTCATTATTTCTTATGAATTCACTGAAACTCTAGATAGAGAAATTATAGAGAAACTATAGAAAAGTATTCTGCTACTTTCCTACTCTTATATTCAGTTTCTTTTACGGTAAGGGATATTATTTGTTGTACTCGTAAGGGGTATTATTTCTTTTGTATTCATGAAGAGAACTTCTATTATTCCATTATTTATTATTCTGTTGGAATAACCTGTATACGCGGGCTACCCTATACTTGGTGAAATTCTTCTATTATTTTATTCTTTATTATTCTGTTGGAATATCTCACTGCATGCATGTTTTACGCCGGACTGGTTCGATTTTATTATTACGCTGAATATCCTCGTCTGCATGTGTTTTACGCCGGACTGGTTCCAGCTTTTTATTATTACATTGGAATAATCATTCGTGTGTTTTTGTGGGACTGGTTTCGTTATTTATTATTCTATTGGAATAACCTGTTTGTGCGGTCTATCGCATGCCTGGTGATTTCTTTTGTTATTCCATTCTTTATTATACTAAGTTGGTTAAAACTTTGACTTCTATACTCCATGAAATTAGTGGAATATCCTTGATATTTACGCTTCATCCATTATCTTTTCATAAAAATATTTTTCTGAGCATTCTTGAATGTTACTCCACAAAGTAATATCATGTTGACAATTTGGACATTATTGAGTTCAGGATAAATTAACTTATAAATATTTAAAACTTATTCTTGAACTTGTTTTATTGAATTATTATGTTATTGTCATGATGAGTTATGTTGGTTATTATGTGAAAACATGAAAGTTCTTAAAAAACACAAAGGGTTGAAAATCAGATTTTGGTAAAAATGGAGTATGAAATTCAATTGGCCATATCTCCTATTATATTTTGAATTTTTGAGTGTGGTTAAGTTTTAGAGTTAGATCTATGAGTTTTCTAACTTATCCAAGTGGAATCACTAGAAAAGGTATTGTAGGATTTCGTGTGGACTGATTTTAGTAAAGGAGTCAAAAACTAAAAAGTGCCAAAAAGCTACTGCCAGGAAATTTAAAAGGGCATTTTCGGCCACTTAAATTGTGAGAATAATTCCGGCCTTTTGGGACATGAAAATATATGGTATAAAGTACCTACTGTCCAAAAATGAGCTCATTCCGACTTAAAATGAGCAAGTTATGACCATTTCAATATTTAGGTTTTTTCGACGGAAAATGCTATAACCGGAGTTTTATAACTTCGAAGACCATGAAATTTAAACTGGAAACTCACGTTAACATGTGTAAGATCCTGCCAAGATTTGGAAATTTCTGGAGTTAACCTTGAGGTAGCTAATTTCTTAAGGAATTAATTAGAAATTGATTTTTGAAAAATAGTAAATGAATTTGAAAAATTCAAAGAAAAATATATGTTCAATATGGTACTATATTCTGCTTAATCCCAGAAAATAATAATTTTTGGGACTGATTTGGTATTTTTCATGAAAATGATTTAGTTACGAACATATGAATTAAATATGTTATGTGAAGTTGAAAAATTGGTAAATAGGATTTTATGGCTTGAAAATCCTATATAAGGTATATGCAGATTTTTGATGAGTAATTTGATTATTGGTGATGAAATCTTATGAGTATGGCATTTTGAATGATTAAAAGCATTATTTGGAAGTGTAAACAATTAAATTAAAATGTTTATATGTTTAAGGAGTGATTAAAATATTGTTATAATATTAACAATATTAGATTATGATTTTATTAAGTGATTGACAATGTTTAGATAAATTTAAAGTCTTTAATATTTATCCTTGATTTAGTTTGACTAATGCTTATAATATTGTCATCATCCTCATGCTTATATTATGTTGAAAGTCATCTGTGGCCTGCAGTGCATTGATGGACTTGGTATGATTATGACAAAGGGATTATTCGGTATAATCATAACCGTAATGTTATAAATGATGTGGAAAAAGTCTTCATTGGCCCGTAGTGCATTGATGGACAGTTTTTGGTATGATTATGGCTATGGATTCTCTTTGGGCGTAGAGCAAAGATGAATTATTTTATGGCATGATCAGGACCGTTGATGAAAACACGATTATCTTTGGACGTAGTGCATGGATAATTTGTGGTCATGATACTAAAGAATATCATTGGCCTGTACTGCATGGATGATTCGATGATGTGGATTAATTATTGAGCTGAGTCTCAGCAATGAAATATTAATTCATGGATGTGATAATAATGAATATCTTTGGCAATAGTGCAAAGATGATTTAATGATTACGAGAAGGAATTGTGATTTGGTATAACCATGATTTTTGATGTTTCGGTGATGAAAATTATCTTCAATCCCTAGGTGCGAAGAGGAATTTAGAATCACAATTGTGATTATGAGTTATTCATATGATCGTGGATGGGAATTGTTGATTGATGTTTACATTTAATAAAACATTATTGGTGGACTTTTACATAGAGAAGATAATGGACCTTATGGTCTATTTGACTCTTCTAATGGATTGCTTGTTCCAATCGCAACTATGGTGGAAAAGTTTTATTATCTATCATATGTTCTAAATCTCGATTTATTATTGATGAAAGCTATTAATAATTTAATTATCTTTAGTCATGATATTCTTTACTGGGCTAGTTGTGCTCACCCTTCTGCTTCACAATTCCTTTCAGGTAATAAGAGTGTTGCCGTAAGAGTGTTGACGGGCCGAGCGGGGATAACAGGGGAATAGAACGGTGGTCTCTAGCTGCAGATGTTCTCCCTAAACAGTATTGTAACACCCTAGAAAATCGGATTTTTAATGACAATTAAATTTTCATTTGATTATGTGAATTAAATGAATTTAATTGATTTCTTTGTGAGTAAGCTATGTGAAGGTCGTTCTATGACCTAGAATGTGCTAACGTGGTTAGTATTCTGGCTACGTGTTAGAAATAGTTGTTTGGAATTTCCAAGACGATAATAATTATTTTCCGAGAAATTTTCGTAAAAACACTATTCATCCGTTTCTATTCGGGGAATTATTTTAAAATTCCGGGAAATGCGTAATGATAGAATATCGTGATAAGATGGAATATCTGATAATATTTCATTTATGGAAAACACAGTTTTCCCCTGTGGACTGAAAACCTAAGGGCTGAGTATATTAATTTATGAGGAGGAAATAATATGCGTAGAAGAAATGGTGTTAGGTTTAATTCAAGTGTTATACAATGGGTGATGCTAGTTAGTATCTATGTATAATACGTTGAGTAAATCTGAGGTGTAAATATTATTATTGTAACGTATGGTATCTAAGGGAATACGTGAATTAGACGTGTAGAATACGATGCGTATCATAGGATTAATCTATGTATCAATGAGTAATTCACTTGTATTGGATTATGATTAGCCCAATCAATTGAATGACTAAGCCCAATGAGATGAATGGGTTAAGTCCAAGCCAAGGCCCAATGTTTATTTAGTTAAACAAAATTCATTAAAACTGAACTGTGGGTTGAACCGGTGGGTCACTGAATGGGTAAAACCCATGGGGCAACCCATGGGATGTCACCTAAGGAGGTGGGCCGGCCACCTTGGTGTGGACTCCAAGCATAAGGCTTGGCACCAAGTATCTTACTTGGTGACCACACATGAATAGTAAGGAGGTGGGGTTTAATGTCCAAATTGCCCTCCATTCTCATTTCCTATAAATAAGAAGGCAAGGTTGGCCATTTGAGAGTTTTTCAATTACCAACCTAGATTATTTTGAGAGAGAAAGAGAGCTATACTCAACCAAAACATATATTTTGGAAGATTGGACTTAGAGTTTTCAAGAAATTCATAAGAGTTCTTAAGGTATATTCCTAACCTTTTATCTCGATCTCTTTTAGATTTTCTTTCATTTTAGAGAATCATGAAGGGGTGGTATATGTCATGAGTGAGGATTTAAAGATGACTTACCATAGATTCAATCTATATAAGTCATGAGATTATAAAAAGAATAAGGTTTGATATAGTTTTTGAACCATGAAAATATTGATAGTTGAGATCGATTGTTGATAAACGATTGAGCTCCATCAACATGTTAGTATATGCATCATGTTTGGTTAGGATGTAGATATGAAATCCATGGAGTATTCCATGTGATTTGGCTTAAAGAACAATAGTAACGAAGTTATAGCGAATTTTGCGGAAATAGACGTTAAACGTCGAAAACGCATAAAGTCCCGATTAAAGGTTAAAAGTTGTCGTGTGACTTGAAAACGTCGGTTTTCAATGTCAACACGTGAGATAGGGTAATTAAGAGTTGTGGGTTCGAGAATCGTCGGATTCTGACTTAGAACGAAGAAAACGAGCATTGAACGCTCATTAACGTTTACGAACGTATATAAAATGAACTCAATAGTGAATTATGAGTTAACAGATCAAAAGTGTTAAATTCTTATATGAACACGTAAAGGATGTAATTCCTGACATGTAGGAATTCGAAAGGGTCAATTCGGATGTAAAATGAACAAATTAGGAAGCCGGGAGTTTCGTTAGAAAACCAAAACTGGTTTGGCTAATCGTCAAGACAGACTTTGGCCAAGCAAATACCAAAAACCAAGATACAAAGTGGTGGAAGGGCCAGCATTGCAGACTTAGCCGAAAGTACCACGCTAACTCAAGGCCAGTCAAAATGGCCACTAATATATTAAGGATGCCACACAAAGACCGATAAAGAGGGAAAAAGTTGACCAAGTTAGGTTTTAAACTTCAGTTGTTTAGAGACCTACCTGAGTTGAGTTTATATAATCAATGAATGTACTAAGACTAATCCTATACTACCTATACTAAGGTATAGAGTATGAAACTTAGGAATGAAATGCATATAAACAAGCTATGTAAAATAAACAAAGTTGGTACTTTATCAACGATGTTTGAGTCTGGTTAACAAACATCAATAGAGTGATACACCGGGACGAAGGGTAATAAGTCATGTTGACTTTAATAAAGATATTAAGTTAACACAGACATAGAAGAGAAAGAAGCTTGTAGGAACAATATGAATAGTTGTTTGATAGCTAATTACAGTGTGCTATGTGAACATATCATGTAGATTTTGTAAAGGTTGTGGTCAGTCGAGTAAGTTATTTGACGACGCTGAAAGGAAAGTTTTCTTAACGCTTGTCTAACTTTCATGTTAGCCAAGTTTTACGTGATTTGTTGAACTGAATTGCAAGACTTGTTTTAAAGAAAGGGTCGATGCTAGATTTTAACTCGGCTAGACTATTCGTAAGATATAGATTGATTATTATTCATATCATTCTATATAGAAATGTTAATGCTATCCTATGCCAAGTAATTGGTACGGACGTGAAGGTAAGGTTTGTCTATGAACAAACAAAAGTATTTTTCATCGATTATTCGATGGGCACGCAAGTTTGCCAAAAATTTTAAACGTAAATACGTTTAATGAATGTAGTGTTGATCAACATAGAGTACTATAGGCTGATCACCTAGAAGTGCTCGTAAGTTATACGGATGAATGACCTTAGTGTTGTGGACTCCTTTTCAAGTATGAAAACTAAAATTTACTGTTCATGGTCTATCGATCGGTTCAGAATTCCTAATCTATTCTATACTTTGGGAATTGATATTATGAACTGTTAAAGTATTATTGATTCAGAATACTTCATAACTATTGTTCAGTTATGTTGGAATTGTTGTATAATTCATGAATGTGGTATTCCTGTTATCCTTGATTAAACTTGCTGAGCTGTCATGCTCACTTCTTGCTTGAATTATATAACTGCAGTTAAAGATGAACGTACTGTGAATGCCAAGAATGATAAGGGCAAAGCTAAGATGGATGCTTAGGCATTGTGTAATAGTTTAGTAAGTTTGTATGTATTATACATTATGAACAATGAACGATGTAACCGGTTTATGAACCTGGGAAGGATTATACTTTGATTGTAATAAGAAGATAGTAATTACTTTCATTTTGTTGTATTTCAATGGAATGATTGTATGGATGTTAGTACAGTGGAGCACCATCTGTCGGGTTGGAAGATACCCAAATTTGGGGGCGTCACAGGTTGGTATCAAATCCTTAGGTTATAAAACTTAAGGGGGGAGAAAAACCTTAGGCTAATAACCTCATAAGGAAGGTAAATTCCGAGGAATGAAATTCAAGTCCATTAAATTAAGAAGATATTGAGATAACTCAGTATCGAAAGAATTAAAAGATGGAAATTAATCTTAAAGACATTAAATGTGATTTACGCTTATACTATTATGTATTATGTACTAATCAACGTGTTATGTGTTTGTAGATGTCAACTGATAGCTTGATGTTTAGAAACGTGGAAATGAAAAGTGAGGACTCAGTTAACCAAGTTGAGATTGTACCAATGCTAGTGGTAGAGGTACCGATAGTTGTACTAGAAGACTCAGACATTGAGGAGTACATCTCTGAGGAGGAATACTCTGAGGAGACTATGGGATTAACATCATACCTCAACGAGATGCTAGATGTGGATGAGGAAATGGAGGTGACATCGATGAACATGGTGTTACCTACTCAGGAGCCAGCATCTCTGGATGCAACTAGAGCATTGTATCTGGCAGTGTTGGATAGGAATGTGCATTTTATGCACTGTGTAGAGAGAGCACGATTGAGGAAATAAGCGCTTTATATGATGCGTAAAGAATCAGTAGAGGCAGATTTTGAGTCAGAGCACGGTGAAAAAGTGCTTATGACTGATAAGGCTCATAACTATAAGGATGAGGTCCTTGAGCTACAACAGAAACTGGTTGAGAAAGACCAGAAAATAGCTAGGATGTCATATATCCACGAATGCGCTCATGAGGATTTCAAGCTGAAAATTGCTTGTTATTCTATTGAGTCCGAGTAGACTCGTAATACCATAAGTCGAGATATAGTGTCGATTCTGGCAAATCAAAAATATGAAAATGCCGTTCGATAGTGTTAGTAGATCGCTAGATCTTTTTGGTATATAAGTAGTGACGTAAAACCCTCTTTTATATAACTAAGGGTAGTCTTTTTGTAAATCCCAACTTTTGTAGGAGGTAATCGCGGGATAGTATGTAATAGCTTTTGGCTAAGGGAACATGATGTAAATAGTTTTGACTATGAAAGCATAATTATATAATGATGTTTTTATTTAACATGCTTGTTGTGGTATGAATGGTTGTTGTTGATTTAAAATGATAACCGAGTAGTTAAATAGATAATAACAAAACTTTATTTATTTAATCAGAATTATGCAGCCGAGAAGGAGACAACGGAACCAAGAGGCCGAGTCTCATAATGAAAATCAGGGGGGTCCTAACTACCCTATGCAAGAGTTCGTTAATTTATTAACGGTTGCATTTAACCAAGTGGGGGGTGGGATTCCTGTAGCTCCTGGGGTAGCAAGAACAACTACCTTTAAGGACTTTAAAAGTGTGGGTCCTCCCGAGTTTCGAGGAATGACGGATCCACTAGAAGCCCAGACATGGATTAGAGAGATTGAAAAGGCGTTTGTGATAACAAATGTAGGTGAGGTGCAAAAGACTTCTTTTGCGACTTACATGATGAAGGGGGAAGCCAACTACTGGTGGGAAGCTCACCAGGGTGGGGATAGGACAGAGGCTGTTACGTGGGAACAGTTTAAGAAGGTTTTCTTCGAGAACTACTTCCCTACTAGCATGCAGGGTAGGATGGAAATTAAGTTCCTAGAACTTAAGAAGGGGGATATGACAGTTCCCCAGTATACCGCCAAGTTTAACGAATTGGCAAGATTTTCTCCACATCAGGTGGATACAGAGGAAAGGAAGGCGCGCAGATTTGAGCAGGCTTAAAACCACGGCTCTACAAGAGGATATCGGTTTTCCGAGTGCTTCCTACGGACCATTCTGGAGAAGGCGATAATAACTGAAGGTGGTGGTGAGGCTTTGTCTCAGTACCACAAAGAGCGAAAGATTAAGAGTAAGTTAGAAGGAGGTAATAAGGCTAAAGTTGCCAGCGGTAGCAGTAACTTACCAAAGAGGAAGAGTTTTAACCTTGGGAATACCGGGGTAGAGCAGGGAGATCCCAAAAGGAGAACAGAAGCATGTAAGACATGCGAAAAATCTCACATGGGAGTCTGTTTAAAGGGGAAAGCAGTATGCTACAACTGTGGGAAGGAGGGGCATTTGTCACCCAACTGTCCTAACCCTAAGAAGAACCATGGGTGTTTTGTCTGTGGGTCAATGGACCACATGGCAAGAAATTGCCCGAAGAAGGGTTTAGAGGGGAATAAGAGTTCTGGTAGTGGTAAATTAGCCATTACTGGACCAACACCATCAGTGGGTAGACCCTCAGCTCGTACGTTTAATATGACTATTCAAGATGCGGTTGCATCAACAGATGTGGTAGCAAGTATCCTTCCGGTCAATGAGATAAATACTTATGTGCTATTTGACTCGGGTGCTACTTGTTCTTTTATAGCATGTGAATTTGCTAAGTGATTAGGTTTAATCCCTGAAAAGTTACCTATACCTTTAGACGTTAAGGTAGTGAACGAGGAAATAATCCCCATTGAACATATTCATAAGGATTGTTGCGTAGAAATTAGAGGAAATAAGTTATCGGTAGATTTGGTACCGATAAGGCTAAAAGAATTCGACATAATTCTTGGTATGGATTGGTTGGTGAACCATGAGGCGATTATAGATTGCCATAGGAAAAGTGTAAACCTTCGGCTTTCTAAGAAAACCAAGGTAGTGTTCTTCGGTAGTAATTCACCGAGACGCTCTTGTGGTCTGTCTATGACACAAGCTAGGAAGATGTTGAGAAAAGGGTATGTAGGTTATCTATGCCATGTTATGGATACCCAAAGACTGGGAACATCCTTGGATCAGATACCTATTGTACAAAATTTTGCAGAAGTATTTTCGGAGGAATTACCGGGTATTCCACCGGACAGGGAGGTGGAGTTTGTAATTGATCTGTTACCGGGAACGACACCAGTTTCAAGGGCACCATATCGAATGACGCCAATCGAAATGAAGGAGTTAATGGTTCAATTACAAGAACTATTAGACAGGAAGTACATTCAACCAAGTGTGTCGCCTTGGGGAGCACCAGTGTTATTTATAAAGAAGAAGGATGGGTTGTTAAGACTTTGTATCGACTATCGAGAGTTGAATAAGTTGATAATTAAGAATAGATACCCTTTGCCCAGGATCGATGATCTATTTGATCAGTTGAAAGGGGCAAAGTATTTTTCTAAAATAGACTTGCGCACGGGGTATCATCAGTTAAAGGTGAGGAAGGAAGATGCACCTAAGACGGCATTCAGAACTCGTTATGGTCATTACGAGTTTCTGGTAATGTCGTTTGGGTTGACTAATGCGCCAGCCGCATTTATGGATATGATGAACAGAGTGTTCAAACAATATTTGGACAAGTTTGTCGTAGTGTTCATTGATGATATTCTAGTCTATTCAAAGATGCCAGAAGATCATTCGGAACATTTAAGAATAGTGTTGGAGACACTATGGAAGGAGAAGTTGTATGCGAAATTCACAAAGTGTGAATTTTGGCTTGAGAAGGTGCAATTTCTAGGGCATTTTATTGATAAGGATGGCATTTCCGTAGATCGACAAAAGTAGAAGCAGTTAACGAATGGGAGCAACCGAAAACGCCAACTGAGGTTCGGAGTTTTCTGGGGTTAGCGGGATACTATAGAAGGTTCATTCCGGACTTTTCTAAATTAGCTACTCCGTTAACAAATCTGACAAGAAAGTCGGTAAAGTATGTGTGGACTGAAACATGTGAGAACAGTTTTCAAGAGTTGAAGAAGAGGTTAAGTGAGGCACCGGTATTGTCCTTACCAGACGATAACAGAATTTTTAGTGTATAGCGATGCTTCAGATAAAGGATCGGGTCATGCGTGCTCATGCAAAGCATGGCAAGGTCATTGTGTATACGTCACGTCAATTGAAGGATTATGAGAAGGTCTATCCTACTCATGACCTGGAATTGGCAGCTGTAGTTTTTGGCCTAAAGATATGGAGGCATTATCTTTATGGTGAGAAATGTGAGATATACACGGACCACAAAAGTCTGAAATATATCTTCACACAGAAGGAATTGAACATGAGACAGAGAAGGTGGTTAGAGTTAATAAAAGATTATGATTGTGATATTTTATATCATCCGGGGAAAGCAAATGTAGTAGCTGATGCGCTAAGTAGGAAGGGTAGAGAGAAATTATCAATGTTAACAACTCAACATGAGTTGGTAAACAAATGATGACAAAAATGGAGCTAGAAGTTAAGTTACCGGGGGAAGCGGTAGAGATGTTATTTTCCATGGAAACCCAACCTACCATAGTGGAGCGGGTTAGGGGAGTACAATTGAGCAATGAGGAGTGCAAACAGATGCAGAAGAGGATAGAAGACGAAAAAAAGACTGAGTATAACCTCGATAAGGAGGGATTACTTCGTTTTGAGGGAAGAATTTGAGTTCCTAATGATCCAGAATTAAAAGAAGAAATTATGATGGAGGCCCATAGTTCGAGGTACTCGATACATCCCGGTAGTACGAAGATGTATCAAGACCTTTGTCAGAACTTTTGGTGGCCGAATATGAAGAAGGAGATAGCAGAATATGTTAGTAGGTGCTTAACTTGTAAAAAAATTAAGGCTGAACATCAATGACCGAGCGGGTTGTTACAACCGCTAGAAATTCCAGAGCGGAAGTGGGAGCACATCACGATGGACTTTGTGGTGGGACTTCCAACAACTAGAAAATGATACGATGCTATTTGGGTGATAGTGGATTGATTAACGAAATCGGCTCATTTTCTACCAATAGGAGTTAGGTATAACCTAGATCAGTTAGCTAAGCTGTATGTCAAGGAAATTATTTTCATACATGGAGTACCTGTTTCGATCGTGTCAGATCGTGATCCACGATTCACATCGAACTTTTGGAGAAGTTTGCAAGAGCAAATGGGAACGCAGTTAAGATTGAGTACGGCGTATCATCCTCAGACGGATGGTCAGAGTGAGTGAACAATTCAAACGCTTGAAGATATGTTAAGATCTTGCGTTATGGATTTCAAAGGGAGTTGGTACAAATTTCTACCATTGGTGGAATTTTCGTACAACAATAGTTTTCACGTTAGTATAGGCATGCCGCCTTACGAAGCGTTATATGGGAGGAAGTGCGAACTCCATCAGGTTGGGATGAGGTGGGTGAATGTCGGATGTTGGGACCGAGATGGTTCAAAGCAGACGACGGTACATATGGTAGAGTTAATAAGTACTCGATTAGTTGCGGCTCAAGACCAAGAAAGGAAGTATCTGAGATCCTCACGGAGAGAATAGAGAATTCGATGTAGGATCTTTTGTTTTTCTCGAAAGTATCACCTTGGAAAGGGAAGATATTTTTTGGAAAGAAAGGGAAGTTAAGTCCAAGGTTTGTAGGACCTTTTGAGATTTTAAAAAGGATAGGGGAGGTAGCGTATGTAGTAGCCTTACCTCCAGAGATGGAACGCATTCATAATGTGTTTCATGTGTCAGTGTTGCGCCCTTATAAACCGGACTATAAACACATGATAGAGTATGAATCTATTCAGATAGAGAAGGACTTGTCCTATGAGTAACTTCCAATTCAAATTATTGATAGGAAGGAACAAGTTTTAAGAAATAAGGTCATACCTTCAGTGAAGGTGTTATAGAGAAACCACAATGCTGAAGAAGCAACGTGGGAGCTCGAAAGTAAAATGAAGGAAGATTTTCCTCATTTGTTTATGTAATTATAAGCTAAGATTCTGGGGACAGAATCCTTGTAAGGGGGAGATAATGTAACGCCCGAGAAAATCGGATTTTTAATGACAATTAAATTTTTATTTGATTATGTGAATTAAATAAATTTAATTGATTTCTTTGTGAGTAAGCTATGTGAAGGTCGTTCTATGACCTAGAATGTGCTAACGTGGTTAGTATTCTGGCTACGTGTTAGAAATAGTTTTTTGGAATTTCCAAGACGATAATAATTGTTTTCCGAGAAATTTCCGTAAAAATACTATTCATCCGTTTCTATTCGGGGAATTATTTTGAAATTCGGGAAACGCGTAATGATAGAATATCGTGATAAGATGGAATATCTGATAATATTTCATTTATGGAAAACGCAGTTTTCGCCTGCGGACTTAAAACCTAAGGGTTGAGTATATTAATTTCCGAGGAGGAAATAATATGCGTAGAAGAAATGGTGTTAGGTTTAATTTAAGTGTTATACAATGGGTGATGCTAGTTAGTATCTATGTATAATACGTTGAGTAAATACGAGGTACAATACGATTATTATGCGTTATGGTATCTGAAGGGAATACGTGAATCAGACGTGTAGAATACGACGCGTATCGTAGGATTAATCTATGTATCAATGAGTAATTCACTTGTATTGGATTATGATTAGCCCAATCAATTGAATGACTAAGCCCAATGAGATGGATGGGTTAAGTCCAAGCCAAGGCCCAATGTTTATTTAGTTAAACAAAATTCATTAAAACTGAACTGTGGGTTGAACCGGTGGGTCACTGAATGGGTAAAACCCATGGGGCAACCCATGGGATGTCACCTAAGGAGGTGGGCTGGCCACCTTGGTGTGGACTCCAAGCATAAGGCTTGGTCACCAAGTATCTTACTTGGTGACCACACATGAATAGTAAGGAGGTGGGGTTTAATGTCCAAATTGCCTCCATTCTCATTTCCTATAAATAAGAAGGCAAGGTTGGCCATTTGAGAGTTTTTCAATTACCAACCTAGATTATTTTGAGAGAGAAAGAGAGCTATACTCAACCAAAACATATATTTTGGAAGATCGGACTTAGAGTTTTCAAGAAATTCATAAGAGTTCTTAAGGTATATTCCTAACCTTTTATCTCGATCTCTTTTAGATTTTCTTTCATTTTAGAGAATCATGAAGGGGTGGTATATGTTATGAGTGAGGATTTAAAGATGACTTACCATAGATTCAATCTCTATAAGTCATGAGATTATAAAAAGAATAAGGTTTGATATAGTTTTTGAACCATGAAAATATTGATAGTTGAGATCGATTGTTGATAAACGATTGAGCTCCATCAACATGTTAGTATATGCATCATGTTTGGTTAGGATGTAGATATGAAATCCATGGAGTATTCCATGTGATTTGGCTTAAAGAACAATAGTAACGAAGTTATAGCGAATTTTGCGGAAATAGACGTTAAACGCCGAAAACGCATAAAGTCTGGATTAAAGGTCAAAAGTTGTCGTGTGACTTGAAAACGTCGGTTTTCAATGTCAACACGTGAGATAGGGTAATTAAGAGTTGTGGGTTCGAGAATCGCTTGATTCGACTTACTTAGAACGAAGAAAACGAGCATTGAACGCTCATTAACGTTTATGAACGTATATAAAATGAACTCAATAGTGAATTATGAGTTAACGGATCAAAAGTGTTAAATTCTTATATGAACACGTAAATGATGTAATTCCTGACATGTAGGAATTCGAAAGGGTCAATTCGGATGTAAAATGAACAAATTAGAAGCCGGGAGTTTCGTTAGAAAACCAAAATCGGTTTGGCCAATCGTCAAGACAGACTTGGACTTGTAATAAGTCACCAAAACCAAGATAAAGTGGTGGCGTCAGCATACGAGACTTAGCCGAAAGTACCACCTGCTAACTCGTATAGCAAATGGCCACTAATATCTAAAGGATGCCAGCACAACAAAGACCGTAGAGAGGAAAAAGTTGACCAAGTTTGGTTTTAAACTTCAGTTGTTTAGAGACCTACCTGAGTTGAGTTTATATACTCAATGAATGTACTAAGACTAATCCTATACTACCTATACTAAGGTATAGAGTATGAAACTTAGGAATGAAATGCATATAAACAAGATATGTAAAATAAACAAAGTTGGTACTTTATCAACGATGTTTAAGTTCGGTTAACAAACGTCAATAGAGTGATACACCGGGAAGAAGGGTAATAAGTCATGTTGACTTTAATAAAGATATTAAGTTAACACAGATATATAAGAGAAAGAAGCTTATAGGAACAATGTGAATAGTTGTTTGATAGCTAATTACAGTGTGCTATGTGAACATATCATGTAGATTCGCAAAAAGGCCGTGGTCGATCGAGTAAGTTATTTGAAGATATTTGAAAGGCAAGTTTTCTTAACGCTTGTCTAACTTCCATGTTAGCCAAGTATTACGTGATTCGTTGAACTGAATTGCAAGACTTGTTTTAAAGAAAGGGTCGATGCCAGATTTTAACTCGGCTAGACTATTCGTAAGATATAGATTGATTATTATTCATATCATTCTATATAGAAATGTTAACGCTATCCTATGCCAAGTAATTGGTATGGACGTGAAGGTAAGGTTTGTCTATGAACAAACAAAAGTATTTTTCATCGATTATTCGATGGGCACGCGAGTTTTGTAATAACCCGAGATTTTCTATATAAAATAAATAAGAAATTTTGCATATAATTTTTTTTTATTTAATGACGAGACTATGTGTCAAGTAAAGTGAACGATAAATGCGAATACATTTATTACTTGAAAAATTAGAAATAATTTTGGAATTATTAATTACCACAAATTATATGGTAATAAATTTTGTAAGTTAAATGTTTTTATTAATTATTTTCCATGAAAACATGATTGGAAATAATATATGAAGTGATAATTAGATTTATATAATAAATATTTTATTATATGAATTGTTCGTAATATTTAAGTTAATTATTTTAACTTGATTATTGATGTTGTGTATATGAAGAATAAGTCGGATATGAGATCCAAACCTGGATTGGGATTGTGATCAAGAGATGAGAATAATAATATTATATTATTTATATAATGATTTTACAAAGATTACCATTATCATGTAATGGGGTATGATGACGAGATAATATTGAGCAATGACGGTCAATTAGGTCATATCATATTACAAATGTCTTTGTGAAACCCTAATTATTAAAACTCGGTTATGGGATATTTACGAAGTAGGATTTGTGTATATAAAATTACCGTGAATAAGAATATCGGTAATTAGAAAAAACCCCTAATTATTGTTGTACATCGATAATTAGGACAAACCCTAATTATTATAACCCTAACAGGTTGAAATTAGAAACCTAGTAACGAATCGTGTTAGTAACATACGAGATAATTAAAGAACCACTAATGGTCAATTAGAAACCCTAATTGATGACGTTGAGAAACCCTAATTTTAATTAAGGGTTTAATTTCGATGTTATCAGTATAAGTGTTTTAATTTACCAAAGGATAGAAGTTAATTGGTAAATTATAAGAATTAAATCTAGTGATTAAATATTACATTTAATTGCCTTGTACAAGATTGCCCATACACTCTTAAACAAAGCCCAACCATCACCCATAACAAATCAGAAGCAAGAATCAAGAATTTTTGGCAAAAAGGGTATAAGAACACTAAACCTAGAAATCCTTTGATTCGATGTTATTTGATGCAATTGATTGTTTAAAGTTGTGTAATAGAATGTTAATTGATGATATGGGTTGATAAATCAAAGACCCATAACATCAAAGTGCACGAATTTGAAGATTTAAGCAAGTTGGAAAAACCGAATTTTGTTATTTTTTTCACCAAATGTCAGAGGCCATAACTCTTTGCTCGATCATGAGTTTTGTTCTTCAAAAGTTGTTATGTGTAGCTTGATATGTGGTCTTTAATCTGCAAAAAGAATCAAGTCCATATCATGTATAGATTAGAAGTTATAGATGGTCAAACATGGTTGACCGATCATGATAAACCTGCTTTTTGGGCGTTATGTAATGGGGGCATTCTCGTCCACTTTTTGTGCTTTAAAAGGTCTGGGCTTTTGATATGTTGTAGTGCACTGAGTTAGAAAGCCATAGGCTTTGGAATGACCTCATTCCGACCTCGGATGAGGAAATTACGGTGATTGGAAGGAAATGTGTCAAATTTCTCAAAACTGAAAGTCAGCAGCGGGATGTGCTATTCGGGACACTGTTTCGATCTGTTAATGTTTCCAAAACTTTCTGGGCTTTTGGTATGTTATAGTACACCGAATAAGCTTTCCATAGACTCCGAAACGGACTAAATCCGATATCGGAGGAGAGAGTTATGACATTTCAAAGTAGTAGTGTCAAAATTTCCCAACAAGTGCGGTGCAGTCCATTTGAACAGAATTTCTGGGCTGATGTGTTCGGAATTTGGAAATGGTCAAAGAATAAAAGTTGTAGCCCCAGAAGTTAGCTTCACGTGGGCTCAAGAATCGCTCAAAATGTTTTAAAATGAAAGAGTTATGACTTTGTTTTAGCGAAAGAGAGGTAAAAGCTGAAACGAGATTGAAAAAGCTGTTATGAACGCCCACTATTGGCGCGACTGTTTGGGCTACCTAATGAACCCGAATTGGATAATTCAGTATTTTTAAAAATAGTCTTACATACCATGTATAACATATCCAAAAATCAGATTAATCGGAGTTATGAGCAATGCGTTAGAAAATCATAAAGTGAGCTATTGAAAAATTAGTATAAACCAAGTCCCACATCGACTAAATTGAGAACTTCACCATTTTCTAAACCTATAAATAGAAGGGTTTGGCCTTTGTTTCATTCACCAACAATAAGGCCTCCAATTTTTGAGAAAGGTTTTGTCGTGGGAGAACTTTTTATAAAGATCTCCTTAGTTAAATTTTAGGCGTGGAAGTGCGTATTCAAATTCTGTGTGGAATTAGTATTTAGGGTATGTTTCTTATTTAATTTTTGTAATGTTATTATTTTTAATTGTTAGTTAAAGTTTGAATTTTTGAAGTTTAGTTAGTGTTGTTAATAAACTAGTTAGTTTACTATGTTTATTTTAGCTTGAAATTGATTATGTAAATGAGTTATTTATGATGACTTTTAATATTTTGTGATGACTTTCATTAATTAATAATTATTAATGATATTAAAGTTATTTAATGATTATATTAAATAATTTAGTTTAAAAATGATTTTAATATTATAAAAATCATTTTAAATGAAATAAGGTATTTAAAAATATTTGAAGTTATAAAATATAACTTTTAATATTTAAATGATAATTTCATTAATAATTAAATATTAATGATATTAAGATAATATTAATGATATTTAGTTTATTTAATGATTAATATTAAATAAATAGTTTTAAAATGGTTTTACTTATTTAAATACCATTTAAAGAGGATATTAAGGATTTAAAAATATTTTAAGTTATAATTAATGACTTTTAATATTTGGATAAATAGTACATTAATATTTAAATATTAATGGTAATTATTTGGATAATATAAATGTTTTAAAATAGTTTGAGTTATTATAAATAACTTTTATATTTTAGCAATGGTTTCATTAATAGTTTAGTATTAATTAAACTATTAATGATAATGGAATTGTTTAATGTTTAAATCATTTAATTATGATTCCGATATTTGAAAGTTATAAATGGCTAAACTAGTACGACTTGAGAACCGATTATGAAGTTCGAATTTGAAGAAGAACACCTATAGTAATGCTTATATCACTATAGGCCCTTTAGTGACATATTTGAATTATTTTAAATTTTTAATTTACGGAAATTGCGAAAATGATTAAAAATAAGATGTCCGATATTCTGAGATGTTGAGGTATAGAATAAGAGTCTTAGACTCTAAAGATTTACCCGATAAAGTTTGCCCGATGCGACGACAAATGTCAGACCTTATAAAAGAAAGAAAAGACTACTGTAAGAGCATGGATGAGATATTTGAAAAATGTATAAAAATATTTCAAGTATAGAATAGGAACTAAAAGTATGATCACTGTGATTATGTGATTAGACTATGTGCTGACTGTAATAGACAGTAATATGTGTTAAGATATATTGTTCTAATCGAACGAATGATCTGATTATTGATAGGTTGTGATAAAGAGATAAAACCTAAGTTGAGATTTGTAATCGTTGAATCAAAAGTATCCTACCTTTGCACTTCCTTTATGCAATGGACATGAGTAAGAAGTTTCGAATTATTCTATCCCCGCATGCAGATTATATACTCTTTGATTATCGACATGTTAGCTCAGATATATATTCTGTTCATTGATTTCTATAAATGGTTATACAAGTGTCCCCACTTGGATAATCATGGCATTTGTTCACATGTTGATACACCTTTGTCAATTACCCGTATATATATGTTGAATTACATATTATTGTTGAGCAAGATTAAAACCTTTCGGGTTTGGAACCGGGCATGTATGAACATCCCTATATGGGAAGATTTTTTTGCATGAAAGCGGATAGAGTGAACGATGAATTTCGTTCAAGTTATGTAGTATTGATAAATCTGGTACAACAACGGGTGATCACCCTCCGGTGCTAGTAAGTTATGATGAGTTTGAGGATAGAATTCCGCTAAACCTTTTGAAAATGAAAAGAATGTTAAGTAGTATGTTTTTCTTAAACCCTATTCAAGGGTAGAGCGAGCAAAATTTAAAGAATTTGAAAGAGAGTTGTTATGTGAATTTTTATCAAGATCTGATTACTTCACAACTTTCAATTCGTTGTAGAAGTGTTATGTAAAGAGAATACTTATATTCTTTCAAACTTATATATAATTGCTATTACTTCTTTGGGCACTTAAATGCTCATCCTTGCTTAAATTAAATGTTTTCGAGTTATGTATGAGAAACACGAAGGCTCGTACGAACAAAGGAAAAGGAAAATTTGATCGAATAAGTGTGTATTATGAGTTAATGGTTATAGTTGTATTGGTATCTATTCAAGTATTATACGGAATGTATTTGAAGGTCACGTGCACAGGGGAAGTAAACTTTGATGTATGTAAATTAAGTTGAATGTATTATTATTTAGTATTATTCAGCTTTTAAAGAAATGGTATCGTGGAGAACAGAAGTTCGGAGTTTTAAGTACACGGATTTGGGGTAAATCATGAGGTTGGTATCAAAGCCATAAGCATGAATTTGCAAAGAGCCCCGAGCCTTTATCCGGTGACATCCCTTTAAGGGAAGGCAGACGGCCGACTTTCCATAGGGGGCTTAAGCGAGTCGGTGGCAAGTTGATAGGTACCCTTGTGAGGTGCTATGGTTGGAAGCACCATGAAGCGTCACTGAGTTGGTATCAAAAGTCATGGTTATGAAGCTTAGGTAGGAATACCGAGACTAATAACCGCATGATGATTAGGATAAGTATTAACTCATATAGAGTTAGTTGGTCGATAAGATTCAAAGATGAATCTCGGCGAGTGTAAAGACAACTTGAGTTCCCTAACTCGATTATAAAGTTAAACAAAGAGTGGGGAATAGAGTGAGTCTAAAAGACCTGAAAGTGCGATTATGAGAGATCATAAAATAAAAGCGATCAAGATATAGAACTAAATCGTAATATATACGATGAGATCACCCGTGATCTCGATAAAGGCTATATAATGACGGAAGGAACCAAATCGATGATTGGAAAGTTTCTGACAAGATTGCTGTGTATGAATTGTACTATCAATTGGTACACATCCAGAAGAGAATTATAAATACGAATTAAATTCGTATGGAGATTGGGGTTAGTGTTAGATGGGGATTTAATTGAGGACTCATGCCGGGGCGGTGAGTTGTATGATTCTTCAGTATGGGAGTGAATTGTACTTGGTGTAAAAACCACTTAGTTTACGCAAGCGATAATCATTGAAATGTCTGTGTCGCACTAATTGTTATATGCACATTAAGAGGATGACTCCATTCTCAGGTGTATAACAGGTAGATAGGTCATAGATAGAGAATATAAGATTAAGTTCGAGTTCTTAAAACTTATACCTATGAGACATTCTTGACTCATAATTATATGAAATGTTTATGAACCCCTCAGCGAATGGACGCCAAAGGTCTGACTAGGATAAGTTCTTAAACTCATATGATTGTGGCAATTTATGAACTCATAAGTGTGGTTTGATGGGCTGGGTATAGTTTTTTGTGTGAATGGAGTGTTATGGATTACGAGAGCAGATAGATTGTTAAGTAAATGATTTTTAGTGAAGGTGTTAGGTTTTCCTAAACTTCTAGCTATGCTAAACTTCAAAATTTTTGACATCAAGCTAAAACACGCACTATGTGCTTTTGAAAACAAAAATTTAGACTCGTAATCATTTTTGAAAGCGGTTTAAAAGTACGATCTATGCTACTTATTTTGGCTAGACGCAAATGATTTGAAATATCAAAATTTGTTTTTAATTATCACTCATGTACCATGTAACTTCAGTGCGAGAGATGATAAAAATGTGATGGAGTTGTAAATACAGAATACTTAGTGTGAATTTGACACAAGTCATTTGTTCCACTATTGTATGATGTGTTATGACAAAGTCATACAATGATTGCATCCTCAACGGATTATTAATACTGATGCGGCATCATGGCGTCATTCTAGAAAATGTTTTCAAAAGTTTAATTTGCAGCTGGGTTTGGCTACATCTAAATAATTGATTGAATAAAATTATTGATATGAGTCTATCTTTATTTGAATCGGCTAGACTAATGTTTATGAAAACTCTAAGTGTTCATTGAAAGAAATTTCCCGAACCAAATTGTTTGGTGCGGAATCCTATGATGAGACCGAGGTGAACAATGTTGTTTGGATAAATGATCCAATCTAATGGCGTAAATATTCGCTAGGTATGATTAATACGTTATGCATGGCGTAGGGTACAATAGGCTAATCACCTAAAGTACTATTAATGGTAGTTTACCTTCTTTGTGATTGTAAACATACCGAGGTAATGTTTTGTTTTTGCGGTATGAATAATCTGATTAAAACTATGTGTTCACAGTCTATATGACCCCTCAAAGACAATTTGAAAACTTTTACTCTTGTGAGAGGTGTATTGGGTACATGTGATGATATGTGTGAATGTTGTAAGACTGAGATAGAGTTAAGCCGAGTTATGAGGAGGTTGGAGCGAGAGGAGATATTCGAGATAAGACGGTTGAAATAGAAGCCAAAGACACGGATATATACTTTGGACCGGGCTTTAGTCATCACCTTCATGCGATTCGATGCGAGTGGATGAGAAGCCTTTTAATTTGAGATAAGCGTTGATGAGAATTGAATAAATTTATCGTCAATCAAAATAAGAGACAACGTATATAGAACTCTTGATTCTTTGTGTATATATACTATATGTTAATCGAGGGTAACTTATGTATGTAGATATACGGTGAGAAAGATATGTTGAATAAGAAGGATCATATTCACACCCCGAGCTAATATCGAGGCCAACAGATGAAATAGAAGCTCACTAGTAACCCAAATCGGACGAGGTGGCTATCGTGGAAAAGCGTAGCATCGAGATCCGAAATGTTGGATTTGACGGATAGTGATTCGGACACTAAAGTTGAAAGGCGCTCAAGCATCAGCGGAGGTGCGAGATTTGGAGAACAAGGTTTCTTCATTGGAAAGGTTGTGGGAGATAGAAAAGTTGATCGTCGAGCGTTAATGGAAACAATGGAAGAGCAGGATAAGCTCAAAATCCAAATTGACGAGATGGAGCCTCAAGAGACACATTCGTGAAGGACACACCTCTCCTCGTTGCCCCACTATAAGAAAGGTGGATGTTTTAATTGTGGGATGGAAGGACATCGGCGAATGAATGTCCGAGAAAAAGGCTTGGTAAATAAGTAGTATGGGTTATGTATGTAATATGTGTGATAAGTAATGAACTATTTTTAACTTTTATGTTGGTTAAGATTTTAAATCCAGACTTTCATAGTCACAAAGGATAAATTTGTTGATTAAAGCGAGGATGTCTTTGTGTAAATATTCGATAAATGAATATAAATCTAAGTTTGAGAAATGAAAGCGAGTTTAATACATTAATCTTATGAAATAAGGTTTAAAATGTAAGGTATAATTTATGGTTTTATTTAACGAGATAATGTCGCCAAGCGTCAAACTTGAAACCAAAGGATAGAAGAATCTACTAATCTTTGAGAACAGCGGCCCAGAATCGATGCAAAACTTTGCAAACATGGTAGCTCAAAGCTATGCGTGAGGAACACCGATTCATGGAAACCAAATGACAATCGTTTGGAAAAATTCAAAGACTTCAAAGCCATAGGACCACGAATTGAGAGGATCGGTGACCCTATAGAAGCCTGGACTTGGGTGAGCGAGATAGAGAAGGCGTTCAGTAATCGCTAAAGTAGATGAGGGCAAAAGATCGCTTTTGCCACTTATATGATGAAAGGGAAGCTAACTTTTGGTGGGAGGCAAATAAGACTCAAGGCGGGGAGAAGAAGAAATTACTTGGGATAGTTTAAGGATTTATTTTTGAAAACTATCTCTCTGTTAGTATCACGATCTAGAATGGAGGTGAGATTCACGGAGTTAAAGCGAGGATAACATGATTTATTCTTGAAGTAGTATGTAAAATTTAATGAGTTGGCTAGGTTTTCTCCACATCAAGCTGGATCTGAGGCTAGGAAGGCAAGGAGATTTGAAATTTGGGCTTAAAACCACAGCTCTATAATAAGGTGTCATCTTGCAAATCAATACTTTGTAGCACTCATGGAGAAGGCTATCATTCTTTGAGCAGGGAAGTGAGGCCATGAGCCTCTACCATAAGGAGAAGAAGAACAAAAGCAAGTAAGGAGGAACAAAGAAAGATAGAAAGTAGTAGTGGGAATAGGGGTGAGAAAAGAATGAGGAATTTTACGAGAAAATGCAAGTAAAGCAGGAAGGTATAAAAAGCGGTAGTGCGGTCAAGAAGCTGGGAAGAATCACTCTGGCGAGTGTCTCGAAGGGCAAGTTTGTATGCTACAAGTGAGGGCAAGAGGGTTATATCTCCCAACCGCCCCAACTCAAGGATGATCGATGGATGCTTCGTATGTGGATCGACTAAGCATAAGGTGAGGAAGCTGTCCACGAGAGGGAATGGAGGCAGGAAAGCGTAACCACGGGAGAAGCGGTGGGGCGTTAGCAATTTCGAGGACCAAACTCAACAAGAACTCCAATGAAAGAAACTACGAGGGTTTACAACATGACGGTCCGAGATACGGTGGCGGTGGAAGCAGAACTACAGTGCTTATTTGAATAACTTATATATCTTATATTTACGCTTGTCGGATAGACAAGTGTTATGATGAATAATTATAGATCGATTCGATCAAGTATGATCGAGATCTACGTACAATGATTATATGCTATGTACCCTTTTGCATATGAGTTTTTAAAGCGGTGATTCCGGGGACGGAATCCTTATAAGGGAGGGTGAATGTAATAACCCGAGATTTTCTATATAAAATAAATAAGAAATTTTGCATATAAATTTTTTTTATTTAATGATGAGACTAAGTGTCAAGTAAAGTGAATGATAAATGCGAATACATTTATTACTTAAAAAATTAGAAATAATTTTGGAATTATTAATTACCACAAATTATATGGTAATAAATTTCTGTAATCCGAAATGTTTTTATTAATTATTTTCCATGAAAACATGATTGGATAATATATGAAGTGATAATTAGATTTATATAATAAATATTTTATTATATGAATTGTTCGAGAATATTTAAGTTAATTATTTTAACTTGATTATTGATGTTGTGTACGAAGAATAAGTCAGACATGAGATCCAAACCTGGATTGGGATTGTGATCAAGAGATGAGAATAATAATATTATATTATTTATATAATGAATTTCTGATTACCATAATCATGTCTTTGGGTATATGTGACAGATAATATTGAAGCAATGAATGATCAATTAGGTCATAGCATATTACCGTCTTTGTGAAACCCTAATTATTAAACTCAATTATGGGATATTTACAGAGTAGTATTTGTGTATATGAAATTATTGTGAATAAGAATATCGGTAATTAGAAAAAACCCTAATTACTGTTGTACATCGATAATTAGGACAAAACCTAATTATTATAACCTAACCAGTTGAAATTAGAAACCGTAATGACCGTGTTAGTAACATACATGAGATAATTAAAGAACCACTAATGGTCAATTAGAAACCCTAATTGATGACGTTGAAACCCTAATTTTAATTACAAGGGTTTAATTTCGATATTCTTGTATAAGTGTTTTAATTTACCAAAGGATAGAAGTTAATTGGTAAATTATAAGAATTAAATCTAGTGATTAAATATTACATTTAATTGCCTTGTACAAGATTGCCCATACACTCTTAAACAAAGCCCAACCATCACCCATAACAAATCGAAGCGAAGAATCAAGAAATTTTCAAGAAAAAGGGTATAAGAACACTAAACCTAGAAATCCTTTGATTCGATGTTATTTGATGCAATTGATTGTTTAAAGTTGTGTAATAGAATGTTAATTGATGATATGGGTTGATAAATCAAAGACCCATAACATCAAAGTGCTGCAATTTGAAGATTTAAGCAAGTTGGAAAAACCGAATTACATTATTTTTTTCACCAAATGTCGAGGCCATAACTCTTTGCTCGATCATGAGTTTTGTTCTTCAAAAGTTGTTATGTGTAGCTTTGATATGTGGTCTTTAATCTGCAAAAAGAATCAAGTCCATATCATGTATAGATTAGAAGTTATAGATGGCCAAACATGGTTGACCGATCATGATAAACTATTTTTGGGCGATGTAATGGGGCATTCTCGTCCACTTTTGTGCTTTAAAAGGTCTGGGCTTTTGATATGTTGTAGTTCATTGAGTTAGGAAGCCATAGGCTTTGGAATGACCTCATCCAGACCTCGGATGATGGAATTACGGTGATTGGAAGGAAATATGTCAAATTTCTCAAAGCTGAAAGTCAAGAGAGGATGTGCTATTCGGGACCTTTGTTTCGATCAGTTAATGTTTTCAAAACCTTCTGTGCTTTTGGTATGTTATAGTACACGAATAAGCTTTCCATAGACTCGAAAGCGGACTAAATCCGATATCGGAGGAGATAGTTATGACATTTCAAAGTAGTAGTGTCAAAACTTCCCAACAAGTGCGGTGCGATCCATTTGAACGGAATTTCTGGGCTGATGTGTTCGGAATTTAGAAATGGTCAAAGAATAAAAGTTGTAGCCCCAGAAGTTAGCTTAGCGTGGGCTTAAGAATCGCTCAAAAATGTTTTAAAATGAAAGAGTTATGGTATTTGCTTTTTAGCGAAAGAGGGTAAAGCTGAAACGAGATTGAAAAGCTGTTATGAGCGTCCACTTTTGGCCGACTATTTGGGCTACCTAATGAACCCGAATTGGGTAATTCGTATTTTTAAAAAATAGTCTTACATACCATGTATAACATATCCAAAAATCAGATTAATCGGAGTTATGAGCAATGCGTTAGAAAATGCATAAAAGTGAACTATTAAAAAATTAGTATAAACCAAGTCCCACATAGACTAAATTGAGAACTTCACCATTTTCTAAACCTATAAATAGAAGGGCTTGGCCTTTGTTTCATTCACCAACAATAAGGCCTCCAATTTTTGAGAAAAGCTTTATTGTGGGAGAACTTTTTATAAAGATCTCTTTAGTTAAATTTTAAGGCGTTGAAGTCGTATTCGATTAATTGTGGAATTAAGTATTTAAAGGGTATATTTCTTATTTAATTTTTGTAATGTTATTATTTTTAGTTGTTAGTTAAAGTTTGAATTTTTGAAGTTTAGTTAGTGTTGTTAATAAACTAGTTAGTTTACTATGTTTATTTTGGCTTGGAATTGATTATGTAAATGAGTTATTTGTGATGACTTTTAATATTTTATGATGAATTTCATTAATTAATAATTATTAATGATATTAAAGTTATTTAATGATTATATTAAAGAATTTAGTTTAAAAATGATTTTAATATTATAAAAATCATTTTAAATGAAAATAAGGTATTTAAAAATATTTGAAGTTATAAAATATAACTTTTATTATTTAAATGATAATTTTATTAATAATTAAATATTAATGATGTTAAGATAATATTAATTATATTTAGTTTATTTAATGATTAATATTAAATAAATAGTTTAAAAATGGTTTTACTTATTTAAAAACCATTTAAAGAGGATATTAAGGATTTAAAAATATTTTAAGTTATAATTAATGACTTTTAATATTTGGATAAATAGTACATTAATATTTAAATATTAATGGTAATTATTTTAGGTAATATAAATGTTTAAAAATAGTCCGAGTTATTATAAATAACTATTAATGATAATGGAATTGTTTAATGTTTAAATCATTTAATTATGATTTCGATATTTGAAAGTTATAATAAGGCCGAACTAAAACTTGACTTGAGAACCAGATTATGAAGTTACGAATTTGAAGAAGAACACCTATAGTAATGATTATATCACTATAGGCCCTTTAGTGATGATTTGAATTATTTTAAATTTTTAATTTACGGAAATTGCGAAAATGATTAAAAATAAGATGTCGATATTCTGAGATGTTGAGGTATAGAATAAGAGTCTTAGACTCGGTATTTACCGATAAAGTTTGTCGATGACGACGACAAATATGGAACCTTATAAAAGAAAGAAAAAGACTCTTGTAAGAGCATGGATGAGATATTTGAAAAATGTATAAAAATATTTCAAGTATAGAATAGGAACTAAAAGTATGATCACTTTGTGATTATGTGATTAGACTATGTCTTGTTGTAATAAACGATTACTATGTGTTAAGATATATTGTTTCTAATCGAAGCGAATGATCCGATTGTTGATAGGTTGTGATAAAGAGATAAAACCTAAGTTGAGATTTGTAATCGAGTGAATCGAAAAGATATCCTACCTTTGCACTTCCTTTATCTGATGGACATGAGTAAGAAGTTTTTGAATTATTCTATCCCCTGTACAAATTATATACTCTTTGATTATCGACATGTTAGCTCGGATATATATTCATTCATTGATTTCTATAAATGGTTATACAAGTGTCCCCACTTGGATAATCATGGCATTTATTCACATGTTGATACACCTTTGTCAATTACAGTATATATATATGTTGAATTACATATTATTGTTGAGCAAGATTAAAACCTTCGGGGTTTGGAACCGTGCATGTATGAACATCCCTATATGGGAAGATTTTTTGCTAAAGGCGGATAGAGTGAAAGCGATGAATTTCGTTCAAGTTATGTAGTATTGATAAATCTGAAGTGCAATGTGGGGTTGATCACCCTCCGTGTAAGTAAGTTATGATGGTTTGAGGATAGAATTCGCTAAACCTTTTCGAAAATGAAAAGAATGTTCATAGTATCTTTCTTAAACCCTATTCAAGGGTAGAGCAGAGCCAAATTTAAAGAATTTGAAAGAGAGTTGTTATGTAATTTTTTATCAAGATGATTACTTCACAACTTTCAATTCGCTTGTATAGAAGTATTATGTAAAGAGAATACTTATATTCTTTAAACTTATATATAATTGCTATTACTTCTTTGGGCACTTAAATGCTCATCCTTGCTTAAATTAAATGTTTTCGAGTTATGTATGAGCAACTTTGAAGGCTCGTGCACGAACAAAGGAAAAGGAAATTTGATCGAATAAGTGTGTATTATGAGTTAATGGTTATAGTTGTATTGGTATCTATTCAAGTATTGTAAGGAATGTATTTGAAGGTCACGTGCACAGGGAAGTAAACTTTGATGTATGTAAATTAAGTTCGAATGTATTATTATTTAGTATTATTCAGCTTAAAGAAATAGTATCATGGAGAACCGAGTTCGGGTTTCAAGTACCTGGATTTGGGGTCGTCACAAGTTTGCCAAAAATATTAAGCGTAAATCGTTTAATGAATGTAGTGTTGATCAACATAGAGTACTATAAATTTGATCACCTAGAAATGCTCGTAAGTTATACGGATGAATGGCCTTAGTCTTTGTGGACTCCTTTTCAAGTATGAAAACCGAAATTTATTGTTCATGGTCTATCGTAGGTTCGAATTCTAATCTATTCTATACTTTGGGAATTGATATTATAGTATCATTAAAGTATTATTGATTGAGAATACTTCATAACTATTGTTGATTATGTTGGAATTGTTGTATAATTCATGAATGTGGTATTCTGTTATCCTTGATTAAACTTCTTCGAAATTTGTCATGCTCACTTCTTACTTGAATTATATAACTGTAGTTAAAGATGAACGTACTGTGAATGCCAGAATGATAAGGGCAAAGCTAAGATGGATGCTTAGGCATTGTGTAATAGTTTAGTAAGTTTGTATGTATTATACATTATGAACAATGAACGATGTAACCGATTTATGAACTTGGGAAGGATTATACTTTGATTGTAATAAGAAGATAGTAATTACTTTCATTTTGTTGTATTTCAATGGAATGATTGTATAGATGTTAGTACAGTGGAGCACCATCTGTCGGGTTGGAAGATACCCGAATTTGGGGGCGTCACAAGTATAGAAAAGTGTGTTGTATTCTATACATCATTTAGTAGTTATATTTTGTGAATCAAATAGGGTGAGGCGAACCCAACTTTGGAAGGGTGTTTTGCCACTATCATACAAGATGTCTAATGACATACAACCTCGTGTTATCATAAGATAGGGTTGTGCGCATCCACTTTCTGAATATATCTACGGGCACTACCTATATGATCTTGGAGTATATTTGAAATATAATTTTCACTTGGAGACAACAGAGATATTTATATGTCAAGAGAAGACTCACCATTGGAAAGAAGATGATAGTAATCTTCTTGTTTTTCTTTGGGGACTTTTGGGTCAACCAAGGATAATTATGTGGACATATGATATCTATTATAACCTAGACGCATGGCCTCCCATGTACGAAGGTTTCCTTGAGCACTTCCCAAAGATTTTAATTTCTAAAACAGTTTTTGACTATACTTTTATGTAAAGTACCATTGTAAGGTTGTGGTTGAGGTACCATGAGAGTTACATACAATTGTATTAAAACTCACAATTAAGCGTGGTAGGTATTACATATGACGAGTTCAACGATTAATATAAATGAAGTCGTATTTGAATTTTGTACCGTGTATCTGGCGACTCAGAATGGGTGATGTATACCTAATTTTGGGGGCATCACAGAAATCCTTATTGGAAAGCCCCCTCTTTCCTGGGAACGACCTAGTTGTCATTTTTGTGATTCTGTAATATTATTTGTGAATAATTAATTATTGATTTATATGATAAGAAAATATTTATTTTATGTGGATATAAATGATGGATATATTTATTGTGGTTATAAATGATGGAATTAATGTTGAGGTATTTTATCAGTATTTTGTCGGAATGAATGTATTAAAAATCGTTCGTATGTGATTTCGGATAATTTTTTATTTGAATTTGGAAAACCTTTCTTCTATAAAGTTGTAGAGAATTTAATTTTCCTATGGAATGGACATAAAATTCATATTTTCTAATAAAAGAGCTATTTATTATGAATTATTGAAGTTTCAGAAATAAATATTTTTATTAAAAATATGGTGGGCCCACTTTTGGTTGGTGAGAAATAAAAAGTGCTGAAATTTATTTTCAAAAGTGGCGGGCTTGAATAGTAGCAGGTAAAACCATCAGGTAGCAAGTTAGTCTGCTATGGCGTTCTAAGCATTTTCCTATAAATAGGGTGCTTAGTTAGAATTGAAAATCACATCAGAAACAAGTTTTCTCTTTCTCTTTCTCTATATTATCGATCGTATTTTGTGAGTATTTAGATACTTTGAGAATTGCTATTCAGTGCAAGTTTCCTTCAGCTTTACATCCGATATTCCGATCAGAAATACTTTTATTTTGAGGTAAGGGATGTTATTTTCTTCACAATGATGTTATTCTTTCAATATCATTATACCGAAATATTGGTATGGATTTTATTATGGAATTTCTACATTTTTTGTGTTTGAAAGTTACTTATTCACGATATCTGCACTATTCATTTAATCTTTGCACTATTCCTTTGAAAAATGAAATTTTCTCATTTTTGTCCAAGATGTCTATTATGGTTACTATCTTTGATTGTATCCATGTTTTGATCTTTATTTTTGAATTCTGCTTCACAATTTGTTATTATGGAGTATTATTGAACTTGGATAAACTGTAATACGAATCCCTAATATTTGTCCTTTTGTTTCACTAGATTCGTTTTCTTTAAGATATTTTTCATCATCCTCAGTCCTAAATGATGATATTACTGAATATCTTTGGCCTGTAGTGCAAAGATGAATGATTACCTAATGAATATCTTTGGCCCATAGTGCAAAGATGAACAGGTGTTGAGATGAACATGACCAACTGGTGATACAAATGATTATCTTTAGCCTGTAATGCAAAGATGAATATTTTCTTCAAGATGTATATTGATTGATGTTACAGGGATAAAATATTGATGATGGACTTTTGAATCTTCAAAGATAGTAGAATTCATTCTCTACTTGACTCTTCTAATGGACTGTTATTTCCGCTGTAGTTGTTGATCTAAAACTTGTTTTCTATTATATTTTATCAGATTTTTCCCTGTTGAGGACTAATGATAATTTGTTGTATATTATCTTAGTCATAATATTCTTTACTGGGCTAATTGAGCTCACCCTTTTCCTTTTTATTCCATTGTTCTTCTCAGGAGGAAAGAATTTAGCAGGAACTAGCCGAGGTATGGAGTGATGATTTAAGATAGTTATTTTAGTAGTCCTCACTATTTTGTAAAATAATGTATCAATAATTGTAATGAGGACTCCTTTTGAGTTTTTATACTGTCTATTAGACAATATTTGTATTCAAACTCATAGGATATGTGTTGTCATATTTTACACGACAATTGTATTACTGAAGTTGTATTTATTTCTGTACCATGTATTTGACGACTCAGAATGGGTGATGAATACCTATTTTGGGGGCGTCACAGTTGATATCAGAGCTTAGGGATATGATCCCTGGCTGAGATATGAGACAAGAACTAGGAGGGGAGAGACGGGGAATTCCTTCGCTAGTATGACCTGACTAAGTTTATTTGGTATTTATTTGGTCGGTCCGAGTATAGGGATAATATGTGACATGTCAATTAACCCTTGTTTTGTGGCAGTATTTGAGAATGACAGCTGGAAATATTAACAATGGAGTGAATGAGACCGTGGAGACACCTTTAATCACCACCCAGGGGACGTGCAACAAGAAGGCAATATTCCTCATGTAAACAACACTAACCGAACAAATGATGAATGATGGGATGTTTAGAAGCTTTTTGCAGTTCATGCAAAATTAGACGAGGGAGACTCGTGCACAAAATACGGGTGGAAATGAAAGCAATGCGCGGCTTGTCACAGCCAAGCAGTTGAAGGAGTTGGGACCACCAGAATTTGCGGGAAAGCCGAATCCGATTAAGGCGGAAACGTGGGTCAAACAAATTACCAAGATATTCGATGTCTTGGGATGCACGGAGGAACATAAGATTCCATTCGCCACCTTTATGTTTCGTGGTGAGGCAGACTACTGGTGGGAGTCTGTGAAGCGTACCCTGTCAGACGCACTCAACATGTCTTGGGAAACGTTTCAAAAACTATTTAATGACAAGTACTTTCCTGAAAGTATTCATCATATGAAGGAGGTAGAGTTTATCATACTGGAACAAAACAACATGATTGTGTCCCAGTACGAGGCAAAGTTCGCAGAGTTATCCAGGTTTGCACCTCATTTGGTCGAAAATGAGGAACGAATGACGAGGATATTTCTGAGAGGTCTAAAGCCCGAGATTCAAAAATATCTTATATCTCATAAATTTTCTTTATATTTAGATGTTGTAAACATGGCTCAATTATTAGAGCGAGATAATGAGTATGTGCAACCGAGGGACCACTGTTGGGTAAAATCTAATTACGCACAACACGCAAGTATACGTGGTCAACAAGTAATAAAGTGAAAGTAGAGTATCGTTCCCACGAGAATTGTTTAATAAAAATCACCAAGTACTAACCCATAACCAACTCAATCTTATTTAAATGAATGAATTTCAATTTATAAGTAAACTAATTCTAATTACCACTAGTTAAATTAAGATTACGGAGGTTTAAGATCACAACTTCACTTATTGCTTCATTTAAGTTAACACACTTCTCATCAATTATTCTTTATCCTGAATTGTTAATTAAGAACACAAAAGCAGATAAAACAATCTCTCAATGCATAAAACTCATACTCACTTAAATCCACAGATGATAGAATTAAGCAAGACACCCTAATTAACTAATCCACTATATCTCTATGTGAATTACAATTAAAAATGATTTAAAGCACAAGTTCTCTATAAGACTACATATGGCATAAAGGCATATCTCTATCCTAAACACCAATCATGAATTCCATCTATGTAGAAATAACAAACACATGCTATCATGATAAGATCTAAATCAATACTTCATCTCTCGAGTTCATATAGATTATCACGGTAATTGTTTGCTATGCAATTAAACAATTAAGTCCAAATCATAATAGACAATCCTCATAATAGAACATAATAATTGATAACGAAGCATATTAAAATAAACTACACATTAAGATCCATTGTAATCTCAAACAAAGAATTAGTTCATGATTATTGAATTAAAACTAAGAATCCATAATTGAATAATCATTAAAAGACACAGATAGAAGAAGATAAGATGATAAAATCTATTTTCTGCAGATTTGAAGCTTCCTCCTCGCTCCTACTTTGAATCTTCAATGGTCTCCAAGTCGCTTCAATCTCCAAATCTAACAAGAACTAGGGTTTTGATCTAATTTACTCTAATCTAATCTAATGGAATGCTCTTTCTCTCCCTAATCTCCTCTAATCCTTGTGATTCTCCTCCTTTTATAATTCTCTTCATATGTCTTTAAGTCCTCTTGGAAGTCCTCTTGGAAGTCCTTGAGTCAATCGGATCGAAACAATCATTCTCGAACTCAAATTTGGATAAAATTCATATTTTCTGGGCATACCCCCACCCTGGCGAGGGTCTAGGCTTGTAAAGGGCCCACCCCGATGGGCTAGGGGCCTGTTTTGTAGCATGTATGCCCACCCCGGTGGGCATTTTGTGAAGGAATATTTTCTACTCTGACGTCCTTTGGGAAATCGTCCATAACTTTTGATACAGAAAGAGTTACGAGGTCTGCCACCTATCAAATCGAAGATATTGACAAGTTATACAACTTTCATTCTTTGAGATTTTAAAAATAACGGACGTATGAAGGTCAAAATCGGGTTGGAAGTGACTGTTATGCACATGGCCACCCAAAACAGTGACGTTCGACGTCCGTTGGTACAAATGTCATAACTCTTGCATCCGAACTCCGATTGAAATGATTCAAGTTGTTACAGAAAGCTAAGAAGAAGCTCTACAATGAAATCCAAGTTCCAAACCAAGAACATGAAATGAACATGAAAGCCCAAACGATGTCTGATTTGCTTTTCTTTGCGATTTCATACCAATTCTTTGCGATTTCAGCTCACAATCATACAATCTACAAAATGAACACAAAATGCATGAAAAGTAACTAAGAAACATGAGATTAAGCAACTAATTCAAGTAACAGATACCGTATAAGTAAGTATAAAACCTACTTATCAAATACCCCCAAGCTTAAACCGTTACTTGTCCTCAAGCAAAAACACAAAACAACAATGCTATGCAATGCAACTAATCTACATGCCTATGAATCCAGAAGTAATGATAGAAACAAGTCTATTCAACCGACCTTAGAGAAATCAAGTAAACATAATAATACATCATACCAAAATAAATCATTAACTTCCCAATCTATCATCAAATCTTAGACGATTATCACTAATATAGTGCGTGTGTGCTCCACAACAATGTTTACTGATATAAATCAAATTTAACAAATAACAAGTCTCTTCGAAGGCATCATACAACGTAAACTCAAGAAATCCAAAAACAAGCTAGATCCAACTAAAATCAAACAATTACCAATATCGATGGTCAACATGGGATACTTATGCTTTATTTTTCATCTACGGGGGCTTTTTGCTCTTATTTCCCATTTTATTTAATATTATTTTTTTCTTTTCTTTTCTTTTCTTTTTAAAATAGTGAGTGCGTTTTACGCTCCATCTCACACATGTGTTTATGAGGAGTGCATTTCACGCTTCTTCTCGACCCACGACAGGACTCAATTTATTAAACTCAATATCTTTTTTATAGAAGCTTATATACCCCATTTTCCCCAAAACTTAAGTTCTTGCCTAATTCTTCGCATTCACTGCCTATCCTTGTCATTCTCTTATTTAAACTAGCATTATCCTTTAGAGGTCCTTTATGTATCAATTTAAACTCAATCATTCAACAAGTTGTTTTTACTGTGCTATCCTTATTATACCAGTTTCAAACAGAAAAAGACTCAATTCATAACAAGAAATTACATCAAAGCTCTAATGGCCAGTACTATACTTGTCTACCCAATTCCAATCTCATCATTGGCCAAAATAAACTTAAACTATCAAACAGTTGGACTCATGCAAGATGAGCATAGTAACTAACCATTATTTTTGATTTTTTTTAATAAAGTGAATGCAAAAACTAAATGTAACTATATGAACTACAATGTAAATAACTAACTATATGCAATACGACACTAAAATGCCCCCAAACTTAAACTAGACATTGTCCTCAATGGCTGAAATAGAAAAAAGTAAAGCAGAGGACTTCCTTGAAAATATAGCAATCTTCCTCATTGTCCGCTAAGTTTGGAGAATAGATTAGGCGCATTGAACAAATTGGGCACCACACTTGAATTTGACTTGAATAACCTTTTCATAATATTTTGTCTGTCCATTGAACCTCCAATACCTACACTGAAGAGAGACAACATGGATTAGAATAGCACTTAAATTGGTAAGAGAACTTAATAAGAAAATTAATTCCTATCTACTAAATAAACTAGTAAAGCAAATAAATAGAAAAATTCCTGGGTTGCCTCCTAGTTAGCGCTTGAATTATAGTCTTTCAGCCAGACTTTGTCTGGTCAACGCTATCCAATTCCTCTTCGATAATTGAGGAACCCTCCATCCATCAGAAATGATGTAGCTTTTGGTATGTTCCCAATTGTGATAGCCATTGCTTTAAAGTCACCTAGCATGCTCTGATTTGGTACGATCTCAATCAAGAACGTCCCACAGCTAGGTGTTTTCTCCATTGTGTATGTGATCACTTTGGGGCATGGAAGCTTGTCACACACAATGGGCTCTTCGTCTATCTTCTCTATCTCGTCCCACCATGGATTCAAAATTGTACTTGCTTTTTTTTGTCATCAAGAGCTTCGCCGACGACATGACTACCAAGTGGGCATGCTTTTGCAAATCTGACTGACTCTTTGATCTTTGGTGGAGACCCATTTAGATCTTCATCGACCTCTATTTCATTATCCCCAATTGTCTCCACACTTGCGATATCTTGTGGCTCATCCAATCGCATATTTGGTTCGGGTTCTCCGTTAATTTCGTCATCCATGTCATAAAGCCAAGTGTTTGGAGTAAGGTTTCTTACAGCTTTGGTCATTTGCTCTATCTGATCTGTAAGATTTTGAATTGACCTCGCTTGATTACTCATCTTCTCCTCAATTGCTGCTACGAACTTGGAAAATAATTCCTCCAACCTTGAATTATCTGTCTCTTGTGACACTGGAGGTGGATATGAAAATTCTGGTGTCTATGATGGATTTATAGCGTAATGTTGGTCATCATAATTATAGCTCCTTGAAAAATCTGGGTGATACGCCCAATCTTGGTAATAGTTAGGATCAACATAGTTATTGAGGTAATCACCACTATATTGTACCGGTTCAAAACTGATGGTGCATGGATGACTTTGATGGTTGCAAACACAATAGTCACACATAACTGCCATCCTTCGACTCCGTTGGGCTGCGATAACCTCCAACGTCTTTGAATTTGTCTTAATTTGTACTGACTCTGCGAAAAATGCATTAAGTCCATCAATCCTTGTTTCCCTTGGTTGAGTCATGTTCGTGTATGGCCATTGATACGCAAAGTCATCCATGGTACCTGAAAAGAGAGAAATATAGGAAGAGAATTAAAAATAAAAATAAAAATGTTTAAATTAAGACTAATTTGATTGAAATTAATATTGGTAAATAATTATTAAATTAATTCCCCGATAACGGCGCCAAAAACTTGTTAGGTAAAATATAATTATGCACAACACGCAAGTATACGTGGTCAACATGTAATAAAGTGAAAGTAGAGTATCGTTCCCATGAGGAATTGTTTAATAAATATCACCAAGTACAAACACATAACTACCTCAATCTTATTTAAACGAATGAATTTTAATTTATAAGTAAACTAATTCTAATTACCACTAGTTAAATTAAGATAACGGAGGTTTAAGATCATAACTTCACTTATTGCTTCATTTAAGTTAACACACTTCTCATCAATTATTGTAGACACTCGGAATTTTCTGTACACCTGTCACTAATATTGCAGGAGAACATATTTGTCTTTCAAGAGGGAACCTTGGAAGACAGTTCGTATCCATTCCGGATACTATCGGAAGTTCAGTATCAACCCCAGAACACACATTGGGAGTAACAACTCCAACCTCGGAAATAACCCCGAGGCGTGCAGATCCAATACCGGAACATACACTGGAAAAGACCAATAAATCTCGGAGATAACCCCGAGGTATCCAGTCTCAGTCTCAATCATGAGAATAGCTACCAACCTTGGTGATCACCCCAAGGAATGAAGTTTCGGCGATAACCCCGGAAATGCTTGTTTCAAATGCAACCAGCTTCAATCTCGGCGCTCACAACGAGACACCCCAGTACCAACTTAGGAGATAACGCCAAGAGGACAGCACGCCTCGGAGGCGACATCGAGGACCTTTGATACTGCGCAGATTCAATCTCACCATAACCACGAGTAACGCCTCGCTATCATTAATTGGCAATATCTCCGGTGAGGGGCCAAGGCATCATCTCGCCACTCTAAAGCCACACCACGTCATCTCAACATCTCATACATACATTTCTACACCACGATGTCCCACAAGAATCAAGGAAAACCAATCCCATGTGACTATTATGCGGGGTAACGGATAGAATTTGAAGCTTGAAGACCGGGAGGGCATCGTCCCATCTTCAATGACCGTAAAACTCTAATCCCATGTCATTGTACAACTCTCGAAAAACCGGCGGTCCAAAATAGGTCTTGTATACCTCGACCGGATGCCAATTGCATTTCGAAAGTTGAACAGACATTGCGAAGGTTTACGCACGCATCTTTGCGAGACGACGGGACCGAGAGAGACGGGGCAACCCGGCAAATTTTCAATACACTGCGGTGGCAGCGAGTACTCATGACTCCCCTCTATAAATAGAGGGGCTTGGGGTGGCCATTTTAAGAGGAGAAAGAGCAAGGAAGCCTGTCAAATTTGCTCGTACTTGCAATATCTTGAGTGCTTTCCCATTTTAAACACTTGTGAGCTCACATATAGCTACTTTTTATGCCGTGGAGCCGAAGTTTCATCCATTTTAAAGATATAGAAGTCTTCTTTGGCGTTACTTTGTAAGCCTTCTCACACACTTTAAAGCCTTTCTCTTCATCTTGCACACACCCTTCTTCACGTTGAGAGTCGTGTTACGTGTGTTTGCCCGGACTTCGGTCCGTGGTTTTATTTCAGTTTGTATATACATATATATTTTTATATATATTTATATATATGCACTAACATTATCGAGTTATGCCTCGATTGATCCTAGACTTTGGTCTGGAGTATTTTATTTGCTTATATATATATATATGAACTGTGTGTCGAACTTTGTTCGATGAGCCTAGACTTTGATGCTGGAGCATTTCTTCGCTTTAATATATATATATACTTATATATATTAAGCGTATGTCGACTACATTAGATGAGCCTAGATTTTACATCCAAATGCGTTTTTACTCGCTTTTATATATATATATATACACTTATATATATGAACTATTGTCGAACTCATTCGATGAGCCTAGATTTTACATCAAGACGTTTACTCGCTTATATATATATATATATATATATATATATATATATATATATATATATATATGAACTGTTGTCGAACTATGTTCGATGAGCACAGATTTTACATCCTATATGCGTTTATCGCATATATATATATATATATATATATATATATATATATATATATATATATATATATATATATATATATATATATATATATATTCGTCCCACTTGGAGTTTAATTCGTGGTGGTTGATCGCGTTTTACTTTCTTTACATTTCGTCTGCACAGGAGTTCACTTCATGGCGTTTGATTACTTTGTATAGCTTTATTTACATTTTATCCACCACAGAGTTCCTCCGTGGTGGTTGATAATTTACTGACTTTATTTACGTTTTGTCCCATTCGAGTTTCCTTCGTGGTGGTTGATAGCTTTTATAGCTTTATTTACATTTCTGATCCCCCATGGAGGTGCTTCATGGTTGGTGATCATGTCTATATATATATATATTTACAACTTTTATATATATACCTGCTTACTACTTTTATACAAATTGTGGTATCATATGCGCCTAGGAATCATGTGATCACTGATTCAAACTATTGGATCTAGATTAGGTTCGTGATGGACATTTTCAAATTGTATGTGACTTTGTAAATTATTATACTGTGTCCAATTTCCTCGGATGGTTTTCATACCCACGAAGAAGTTGGCATTATTTTGTACATTATTTTGTTATAGATGCTTCGCATCTCGAAAATAAAATCAATCAAGCCGAACACTTAATAAAATGGAAGTGTAAAAGGTCTCAATTACTATTGAGCATCAGGGTTTAAAAAACCGCTTGTATAAAACATTACTGCCATATCTTGCTAAACACTGAATTTTTACATAAATTCAAACCCTGTGTATATATGTGCGAACGAGGCCTCGCACTACTTCCAAATAACAGCACATTGACCCCCCCACACACACATTTAGATAATAATTTCTTCAAAAGAGGCGGTCACCGTGGTAACACGGATGTCAGGGGGTGCCTAACACCTTCCCTTCGCATAACCAAGTCCCCGAACCCTAATGAATCTCGGTTTCTTCACCGCTTCAGATATATCAGATGTCACATCCTTTGGGTCAATGTGCAAACTTTTTCTCGGTTGTGTTAGTACAACCATTTAAAAACCAATGACGACTCTTAACAGGTCCATCGTCGACATTATACATGTCGGACCTTTTTCACTTGTTTTTTCAAACAAATCTCACCTAAAATGAGAACACCAAAGAACAAGTAACGGAAAGGGACATTTAAAAATCCCGACATCGATATGTGGCAACTCTACTGGGGATTCCAGTAAGAGGACTTAAGCCGCTATTACAATCTTTTCAAAATTGTTATCCGCTTGTGTGTGGATGTTGCATTTACATTTATGATGAATGTGTATGAATGCATTTACTTGTTGCACTTAGTGCATCGCACCATATCTGTTTGTGATATTAATGCTTCGTATATGTCATCATTTTCATACGGTGAGACGCGATGTATTTGAATGTATGTTGTGTGGTCCCTCCACCAGGAGGCTATCTTGTTGGTGTTTGATTACTGGACTCGTGGGAAGACTAATTCCCCGAGGCTTAGGAAAGGTACCACCCAAATTCGCTCTAGTTGAAAGACCGAATTAAATTCCCGTTGAGTAAATTGCGATGATTTGGGAACCTTCATGCCAAAAAGCCGCGAGAGTAACCAAAGATAGGTCAGCCTCTGATAAACCCAAAACGGAAGAAAGTCTCTTCATGCTTTCTCATTTTTAAATTACTTGTAAACACATTTACTTGTAATTTCATTCCATATCTATCTCCATGTAATGAGAAATATGAAGAAATGTGTATACATACATATTTAAATTAACATGCTACAAACAGCTGACATCCGTTTTGCAGGATAAAATTCCTAAAAAGGACATGTTATTATACACACATTCCCTAAAGACTAAACTATGCAAGTCTTTCGCAGGGAACCAATCGGACCTACTACCCGATCAAAATCCAAAAAGTCTACAGGCCTACAGTCAATTATGTTGTCATCCGACCAGACTGACCTTAGTCCAGTTTCTCGCAAAGAATTCAACGGATTAAGCAAATAAATTACAGATTTGGTTGTTCTGCTTAAAGAATTACACCAATCTACTCAGGGTCCAAAAATACCCGCATACGTCGAATCCTCTACACAGGGGAGCCCGGTTATTAATATACAGGCTCGCAGCTTGATACGACCAACAAAACTAATGATGCTACCCATCCCACTGGAGATCCAGACACTAGTGACATCCGAAAAAAAGTCCTTCAAATAGAAGAGACCCTTCATGTTATCAAAGGAATTGGAACGCACGGGAGTGTCTCATATGCTGACCTATGTATATTCCCTAGTGTTCATTACCCAGAAAAATTTAAGACTCCTGACTTCGAAAAAATTTACGGGTTAGGGGATCCTTATACCCATTTGAAGGTAATCATTGGAGAACTAGGATCTTATGTAGAGGATGAAAAGCTCAGAATGCAGCTGTTCCAGAAAAGTCTGACTGGACAAGCCCGTTCGTGGTATACCAGATTAGACAACTCCGAGATCCACAGTTGGGAAGAGCTAGAACATGCCTTCCTCACACAATACAGCTTCCAGTCTTAAATGGCTCCTGACCGGTACCAGATTACCAAGGCCAAGAAATAGTCCAACGAGTCTTTCAGAGATTATGCTCAAAGGTGGAGACGCCTGGCTGCCCAAGTTATTCCTTCCATGACAGAATCAGAGATGATTATGACTTTCATAGACATACAAGAAGCACCTTTCTATGAAAGAGTTTTAGCTGGCATCGAAAAACCATTTTCTGAAATGGTCAAACACGGGGAGATGGCTGAGATGGGATTGAAGTCCGAAAAATTTCAAGACCTAGCTGCCCTTAAAGCTGTTGCTGATCACATCCAATCCAAAAATTATGGAAACAACCCCCAGAGGGTCCATAAAAAGAAAGAGGAAGATGTTTCCCTGATACTATAGGGTCAAAAAGGCAATCAGAACATGTCTATTCAAAGGAGAAACTACACTCCCTTTCAAGCACAGTCTTCGAACCCTCCAATACCAAAAGATGGAGAAGTCAAACGCCCTCGAGTGTTCACACCCTTAGGGGACACCCTCGAGAATATTCTCACTCTTCTGACAACACAGAAGAAAATTACGCATCTTCTTCCACCAGCTAGCCCTAATGGACGGGGTTTCAATGCTGCTCGGAAATGTGCTTATCATACCGGGGCACCTGGATATGATACCCAGGATTGTTGGGCCTTGAAACACAAGATCCAAGACCTAATAGACAAGGGTGAGATCGTTGTCACCAAACCAAATTAGCCTCACGTTCAAGACAACCCTCTTCCTCAACACAAAGAAGAAGAGGTCAACATGATCAATTGGAGAAATGGACAATGTTCCAATTTCAACTGTGAATCCTCCCAGACCCTCAAAGACGGTGTTGACAAATGGGATTATGCCAAGTTCCAGTTCACAATGGAACGAAAGATGAAAGCTCTATACAAGCAAATTGAGCAATTGGCAGAACTGGTGACTTATCAGCATCAAGTGACACGCTAGTTAATCAGCCATGAGCATGCCAGTCTCCTTCCTCTTGTCATGAATACTCCCTCGTCACTTTGAGAACATGAAATGCTTGAAGACAAAGTGATAAAGAGAGCAAATGCCAAAGCCCGTCGGGATTTTGCCAACAAAAGGGAATTCACATATCTGGGCTAACCTATGGAGGAAATCCTTCAGATGTTAATCAATGAAGGAAGGATCATTTCCCTTCTACCTCTAATCAACCCCCGTTCAGGACGGTACAATTCTGATGGAGTATGCCAATATCACTCTCATTCTCGCGGTCACAACACAAAAGAATGTTGGGCACTCCGCCACCTCATCCAAAATCTAATTGACAGTGGTGTCCTGCACCTAGCAGACGATGATACTGTGTTACGTGCAAGTGAGAATACGTGTCCTACTAAGTGGAAAAGTTTGGTAGCAGTCATATCTACTGAAACTGATGGGGCTTGTGACAAACGAGATTTTGTAATTTAATTTTTATATTTATTGGATTAAATAAATATTTTCGATGATTTAATTATTTAATTAAATAATTAATTGGTGAAGTTGTGGTAGATTAATTTAATTATATGTGTTATATTTATTAAATTAATATGGAGAATTTTATTATTCGAAGTATGTAATTATGTGAGCTTATTGAATTAAAAGAGATATTTAATAAGCCTAATGTTATTTAATTAATTTAATAATTAATTAGAGATTTAATAATTTGACATTATTAAGAAATGAGAATTAATTATTTGACTATGTGAATTAATGAGAAATTATTATATTTTATTTAAATTAAATTAAATAAGATAATTGAATTGGTTGTGACTTGATTTAAACTATAGTATAAAAGTTTAATTAAATTAAATGGTTTTGAAACCTATTATTGCTTACCAAACAAGGCCCTAAGGGGAGTTGATAGCAGTTACCCATGATTGAGTAATTGACCTCAACGTGTTAGTTGCTTCCTTTATTATATGTCTTCTTCTTCTTCATTTTTCTAAGATTAACAAGGAAATCACAAAGAGAGAATTAAGAATTTTGAGGGAATTGTGAGTTGTGTGATTGATTGAGAAGGTTTCATCTCTCCTATCTACACAACGTTGTGAGTAAATTCTTCAACCCATTATTATTTACGTTGTTAAATTTTTATAATATGGCTCTCAAATTTTCTGTAAAATATCTGTAGTTGGAGATTGTATTGATTATGTGAATGTATATGTGATAATATGGTAGTATAACATGTTGTTACTATATATTATAGATTCCCATATCATAAGTTTCATAATATTATAACGTATGTTATTTACAGAGTATAGAATATGGCCATATGACCCTTATACGTGAATTTAATATGTTAAACATAAATTGTTTTGTAAAATTCAGGCACGTCTATAATTATGCATGTTAGAACGAAGGAAACAAAACTTGAATAGATGGATTTGGTGTGATAACGAATTCGTAGTGTTAATATTATGTTTTATGTTCAATATTTTCAAGAACATCAAGAACAGTGAAAATTACATGTTTTAATTCTGTGATTATGTGTTTTAATTGGTTAAAATCACTCTATAAAGGTTGGGTAATGATTATGTACGAACTCTAGTATGTGGGTATGTTTAATTAAGTGTAATTAATGACCATGTAATTGATAAATTACCGATTCGTGTTCTTCATGAATCGAAATTGTAAACTGGAGTTTGTGCATGGCGCCAACTCCATGCCTAATTCCATGGCCATTATTTTCACCATGCCAGTCTCAAGTCAGCAGTATGCCAATGCCATGCCATACAGCTTAAGCATACAAAGACAAGACCAGTATAATCGTGGAAATATAAATACCACTTAGCGAATGGTCGTAAATGAATTTTTAAAATGTTCAAGTCTAGCAATGTGATAGTAACTTAATCTAATGAACATAAAATTAGGTTAAATGTATAATGATGTGTTAAAATAAATTCTTAAACATGTCAACAACACATTTATGTGTAAATTGAATGATTGAATGCATAGTTAGCTTATTGTTCGTGAGATGTAAATTATGTGACAATGAATGAAGTAATTTGACTAAGTATGGTTATAATCAAAGTTAGACAAAGAGAATGAACTTGTGATGACTAGTTACGTTACAATTGACTATAGTTGTAAATGGAAATGATATGTAGGATTAATTCAAGGAACGTGTTTAATTAACGTGTAAACTACGCACGAGGCAAGTTTCCTAACCCTACTCGTTATCATTATTCAAGTTATTCTCATTATTATTAATCAAGTTCAATTATTATATTAAAGATTAATTATCTTTTCAAAGTATGATTCTGTTATACAATATTTGTTATATTGTATACCTCTTGAGATTATTATTCATTCTAATTATCATTTATTGTTGAACCTTGTTAGACTAGTGAACCCTTATTTGATTCGACTAGTCCATAGTTGATGAACGTTCTAAATTTCAGAACCCTTATTGATTTATCCAAACCAAACTTCCTTTGGTGAGGACTCTAATGTCAAACTGAGATGAACAACCCTGTATAGGGATTTCTTATACGTTAGCGTTAAGATATTGTGCACAGTATGGTACTAAGGGTTGATCCCCCTAAGTACGAGTAGAAGAGTAAATAGTCTTATGATTGTTAAAGGTTTCAAGTATAACCTTTGATAACCTAGGACATAGTTCAAGGTCTTATGACCCTCAGAAATCTTTTGATTCTTGTTATTCATTCTTGATTCAAAAGTTGAGTTGTATTTCAAAAATCTTTATAACATTGCAGTTAAGAACGAAAGGTATGATGAGCCTTCTACTAGCAAAGGCAAGGGTAAAGCTAATAAGTGATGAAGACTTGTTAATGAATTTTTTAGAATGTTATTGTAAAGACTTGATGTTGTTAAGACTTATTTATTTATGTTTCCGCACAGATGTTTAAGGTTAGTTTGACCTGGGATTGTATTTATTATTCAGATGTTGTAACCCCATAAGGGGAGGATTTAATTTTATCTATTGCATGTTTTGCATTTTTATGGGTAGATAAATAGATGATATTTGTATAGTGAACACCAAATCTCGTGGAATTAAAGTACTCGGATTTGGGGGTGTCATAGGTTAGTATCGGAGCCATAGGTTATGAACCTTAGGTGGGGGGAACAACCTTAGGTAGTAGCCTTATAGAAAGAACATAGTGATGGAAAACTCTTATCGAGTTCTAAGAAATGAATTTCTGTAATTCATTGATGATAATAAAAGACGTTATGTGCTTATGTGTTAAATTTTGTGCTAGATAGTACAACTTAGTAACTAAAACTTAAAACTAAGTTGTCAGGATGTCGGATGTCGGAGGAACTAGTCGAGCTGGGGAGGAGGAACCCCGAGTACCTACAGAGGAGGAGCCCCGAGATATTCATGTCGTTAGGGATCAATTGGTACAGAGAGAGTCATCTCCATTGATCACTGTTGTTGGTCAGGAGCATGAACCTGAGACTGGTCCTGAGGAGGATCTTGAGGAAGAAGATGAAGAGGAAGAAGAGGAGTTCCCACCGCAGTCCATTGATGTTGAGATGTACGACGAGTTATATGATCGTAACATAGAGTTACGTGACACCGCCCAGTGATTGGCCGAAGGTAGCGATTATTCAAGTAGATTACCCTCGGAAAGGGAGGAGAGGGAGGTTGTGACTCTTCACACACGACTGGGAAACGTAGAATGGGATTTGGTCCACGAGAAGGGTCAAACCGAGGAGAAGACCGAGGAGATAGAGAAGTTGAAGAAGGAACTGAAGGAAACTCAGAAAGGCTGATTATAGCAAAGGAGGGCTAGGTAAGAGAATCACGTCGTGCTGATCTTGCGGAAGAGGATGGTTGTGGAAAGAATGCTAAGCTTGGGGAGACATACTCTACACTCAAAAGTGCAATGGATGAGGTTTTGAGGTATCCAATCCAATTCGAAGGACTACCATCGTACATGTTGGATCATAGAACGATGTCTCACATCATGGAAGAGGAGCATAGCAAGGCTATTCAGCACCTTAATCGGCAGTGATAGGATTTGTTTAATTGTGTGAAAAACGTATTTGGTATTTAGAGGCAAATTTCGATGTAGTTATGAACAAAGGAATATTTTAATATTTAAATCCTTTGGATTCTTTATCTCAGGATAGTTGATGTAAATAGCAGTGATGCTATCGTTTGATGTTAAAACTTTCGATTTGAATGAATATATCAAGTTGTTTGAGATAATGTGTTAAATAATTATGTTAAATTGTTGAGTAATGCCCTAACTATTTAGAGAAATAAACAAAGATCTAATAAACATATATTTTAACAGAAATATGCCGCCAAGAAGAAGACAACATTGTCAACCAGCTAAGGAAGAGTCAACGAATAACAACAATAACGCCAATGTTAATCCCGTTCAGCAATTGGTTAACTTGCTAGCTGGAGCAATGAATAATCAACCTCAAGCTCCACCAAATACAACATTTAAAGATTTCAAGGCGGTAGGACCGCCAGAGTTTAAAGGTTCCATGAACCCAATTGAGGCTCAAACGTGGGTTATGGAAATGGAGAAGGTTTTCGATGTTGCTAGAGTTAGAGAAGACCAGAAGACCGCTTTTACAACATTCATGCTGAAATCTGAAGCCAGTTACTGCTGGCAAGCAAACAAGATCCGTGGAGGTGAAGGTGTGATTACTTGGGAGAGATTCAAAGAGATGTTTTTCGAGATATATTTCCCAACTAGCTCGCAGAACCAAATGGAAGTCCAGTTTCTAGAGTTGAAGTAGGGAAATATGTCTGTACCAGATTATGCGGCTAGATTCAACGAGCTAGCTAGGTTCGCCCCGTATCAAGTACACACGGATGAGAGAAAAGCAAGAAGGTTTGAACAGGGACTGAAGCCCTGGGTATATAACAAAGTATCAATGTTTCAGTTAAACACTTTTGCTGGAGTACTGGAAAAGGCCATCCTCGCTGAAGGTGGAAGTGATGCGGTGACCAAGTACAATCAGGATCACAAGAAGAAGAAGAGTGAAAGTGAAGGAAATATCAAGGCTAGTGGAAGTGGCACAGGAGGTGGTAATTTTAATCAGAAGAAAAGGTGGAATGACAACTCATCATCGGGGAATCAGCAAGGAGGTCAGAAGAAGAGGATTGAAGCATGCCCGACCTGCGGGAAAGCTCATCTGGGGGTTTGTATGAAGGGAAAGCGGGTGTGCTACAATTGTGGTCATGAGGGCCATATAGCACCTAACTGTCCTAACCCAAAGAAGGGTGCCTGCTTCACTTGTGGTTCAAAGGATCATCTGGCAAGAGACTATCCTAAGAAAGGATCTGGAGGGGCAGGATCAGGAGGAAATAAGGGAATCAACAGTGGGAGCGCCTCGACTATCACTGGATCAACCATAACCAACCGACCGACTGCTAGGACTTTCAACATATTGGTGCAGGATGCAGTTCAGTCTCGTGATGTGGTGTCAGGTTTCATTTCGATCAATAAAGTTAATGCTTATGTATTATTTGATTCGGGTGCTACTTGTTCCTTTATATCCGATGACTTTGCTAAGAACTTAGATTTGCCTTAGGATGAGTTGGATTACCCCATGAACATAGAAATTGCTAATAGAGAAATAATCCCTGTTAAGTACGTACATAAGAACTGTAGAGTGGATATTAAGGGTAATATCATGAACGTAGATCTTATCCCTATTCGACTTGGGGAATTTGATGTTATCTTGGGAATGGACTGGTTATTCAATTACGGGGCTATAATTGATTGCCAAAAGAAGCGTATTAACCTTATGACTCAAAATCTAAAGGTTGTGTTTTATGGTAGCAAAGTCGCCTAGACAAGCGAGTTGTCTCAGCGACGATGATGCGTGCCATGAAGTTGTTAAGACAGAGTACATGTAGGATATTTAGCTTACATAGTCGACAGCCGTAAAGAGAATCCGAAAGTAGAGGAGATACCGGTAGTGAGAGACTTCATCGATGTCTTTCCAAACGATTTACCAGGACTTCCGCCAGATAGAGAGGTTGATTTCGTGATCGATTTGGCGCTAGGAACGACTCCAATATCGAAGGCACCGTACCGAATGGCATCGGTAGAGATGAAAGAATTAATGGTACAACTACAAGAATTACTAGACAAGAAGTACATTCAACCGAGTGTATCACCGTGGGGAGCACCGGTGTTGTTTGTGAAAAAGAAGGACGGAATGATGCGGCTCTGCATTGACTACAGAGAACTAAATAAGGTCACAATTAAGAATAGATATCCATTACCGAGGATCGACGACCTGTTTGATCAATTGAAGGGAGCGAAATACTTTTCCAAGATAGATTTGAGAAGTGGTTATCATCAACTGAAGGTGAAACCAGAGGATGTACCGAAGACAGCATTCAGAACATGATATAGTCACTACAAATTTTTGGTTATGCCGTTTGGTTTAAAGAATGCTCCTGCAGCATTTATGGGACTAATGAATGGTGTGTTCAAATCATTTTTGGACAAATTCGTAGTGGTATTTATAGATGATATTTTGGTATATTCGAAAACCAAGGAAGAACATGAAGAGCATTTGAGATTAACGTTGGAAGTGTTGAGGAGGGAGAAGTTGTATGCCAAGTTTTTGAAATGCGAATTTTGGATCGAGCGGGTGCAATTTCTTGGGCACGTGATCGATAAAAATGGAATTTCGGTAGATCCATCCAAAGTCAAAGCCGTGATTAACTGGGATCAGCCGAGGACGCCGTCGGAAGTACGAAGTTTTCTTGGATTGATAGGATATTACAGAAGGTTCATTCAAGACTTTTCCAAAATCGCAACTCCGCTAACGAATTTAACTCGAAAAGCGGTGAAATTTGTTTGGACGCAGAAGTGTGAGGAAAGCTTTCAAGAATTGAAGAAGAGGTTGAGTACAGCACATGTGTTGTCTCTTCCGAACGATACAGGAATTTTTATTGTTTATAGTGATGCGTCGCATAAAGGACTTGGTTGTGTGCTAATGCAAAACGGCAGAGTCATTGCGTATGCATCACGACAATTGAAGGATTACGAGAAGGGATATCCGACCCACGACTTGGAGTTAGCTGTAGTAGTTTTTTCTTTGAAAATCTTGAGGCATTATCTCTACGGGGAGAAGTGTGAAATATATATAGACCATAAGAGTCTGAAATATATTTTTACCCAGAAAGACTTGAATATGCGCCAAAGAAGGTGGTTGGAGTTAATTAAGGACTACGACTGCGATATTTTATACCATCCGGGTAAGGAAAATGTCGTTGTCGACGCCTTAAGTAGAAAGGGTCGGGAGAAGTTTATGATGTTGACCGCTCAAGAGGAGCTAATTTTAGAAATGGAGAAACTAGAGTTGGAAGTGAAGTATCCTATAGAAATTGATGAGAAGCTATTTCAGATGCAATCTGGTAAAACCCTACTGGATAAAGTTAAGGAGGCTCAACTTTAGGACGATGAATGCAAAAAGGTGATAAGTAAGATACCTGAAGGAACCGAACCGAGATTTAAGATGGATAAGGAAAGAATACTGAGATTTGAGAGCAGAATTTGGGTACCGCCAGTACCAGAGATTAAGGAAGACATTTTGAGTGAGACTCATAGCTCACGATATTCGATTCACCCTGGTAGTACCAAGATGTATCAAGATCTTCGACAACACTTCTGGTGGCCAAATTTGAAACGTGATGTTGCAGAATGTGTTGCCAAATGTCTAACCTGTAAGAAAGTGAAAGCAGAACATCAGAGACCAAGTGGGTTGCAACAACCGTTGGAGATCCCAGAATAGAAATGGGAACATATTACAATGGACTTCATGGTTGGCCTTCCGACGACTCAGAAAGGCTACGACGCAGTATGGGTTATCGTGAATCGAATCGATGTGAAATCCGCACACTTCCTTCCGATTAAAATCAGATTCAACTTAGATCAGTTGGCAAGGTTATATGTAAAAGAGATTGTTTCGAGGCACGGAGTGCCGGTGTCAATTGTTTCCGATAGGGATCCGCGCTTTACATCGAACTTCTGGAAACGTCTACAGGAATGCATGGGTACACAATTGCGGATGAGTACGGCATATCACCCTCAAACAGATGGACAGAGCGAAAGAACGATTCAGACATTAGAAGATATGCTAAGAGCCTATGTGATGGACTTTAAAGGAAATTTGGACGATCACCTACCGCTTGTAGAGTTCGGCTATAATAACAGTTACCATGCTAGTATTGGCATGCCGCCTTATGAAGCGTTATATGGCAGAAAATGCAGAACTCCACTTTACTAGGATGAAGTTGGCGAAAGACAGTTGCTAGGGCCAGAATTGGTACAACAGACAGCAGAAATAGTTAAAGTAATCCGAGCACGACTGGTAGTAGCTCAAGATAGGCAAAAGAAATACGCCGATCCACATCGTAAAAATGTTGAGTTTGAATCGAGTAGTTATGTATTCTTGAAGGTCTCTCCCTGGAAGGGAAAGATCAGGTTCGGAAAGAAAGGAAAATTAAGCCCAAGATTCATTAGACCATTTGAAGCATCTGCGAAGAATCGGAGAAGTCATGTATGAGGTAGCCCTACCTCCAAAGACTCGAGAATGTCCACAATGTCTTCCATGTTTCTATTTTACGACCCTACAAACCGATTACAAGCATGTAATTGAATACAAACCCCCGATTTTGAAAAAGACTTATCTTACGAAGAAATTCTGCTCAAATTGTTTAACGTAAAAGAACAAGTTCTCATAAATAAAGTAATACCTTTCATTAAGGTAATTTGGAGGAACCCCCGTCAAGAAGCTACGTGGGAACTCAAGAGAATATGATGAAGAATTACCCTCATTTATTTACTTAATTTTTGTGTAAGCGATTCTGGGGACATAATCTTTGTAAGGGGGGAGAATGTAACGGGTCGAAATTATTGAGTTGTGCTTCTGGGGACAGAATCCTTTAAAGGGGGGAAAGATGTGACAAACGAGATTTTGTAATTTAATTTTTATATTTATTAGATTAAATAAATATTTTCTATGATTTAATTATTTAATTAAATAATTAATTGATGAAGTTGTGGTAGATTAATTTAATTATATGTGTTATATTTATTAAATTAATGTGGAAAATTTTTATTATTCGAACTATGTAATTATTTGAGCTTATTGAATTAAAAGAAATATTTAATAAGCCTAATGTTATTTAATTAATTTAATAATTAATTAGAGATTTAAAAATTGAAATTATTAAGAAATGAGAATTTAATTATTTGACTATGTGAATTAATGAGAAATTATTATATTTTATTTAAATTAAATTAAATAAGATAATTGAATTGGTTGTGACTTGATTTAAACTATAGTATAAAAGTTTAATTAAATTAAATGGTTTTGAAACCTATTATTGCTTACCAAACAAGGCCCTAATGGGAGTTGATAGCAGCTACCCATGATTGAGTAACTGACCTCAACGCGTCAGTTACTTCCTTTATTATACGTCTTCTTCTTCTTCTTCTTCTTCTTCTTCTTCATTTTTCTAAGTTTAACACGGAAATCACAAAGAGAGAATTAAGAATTTTGAGGGAATTGTGAGTTGTGTGATTGATTGAGAAGGTTTCATCTCTCCTATCTACACTACGCTGTGAGTAAATTCTTCAACCCATTATTATTTACGTTGTTAAATTTTTATAATATGGCTCTCAAATTTTTTGTAAAATCTCTGTACTTAGAGATTGTATTGATTATGTGAATGTATATGTGATAATATAGTAGTATAACATGTTGTTACTATATATTATAGATTCCCATATCATAAGTTTCATAATATTATAACGTATGTTATTTACAGAGTATAGAATATGGCCTTATGACCCTTATACGTGAATTTAATATGTTAAACATAAATTGTTTTGTAAAATTCAGGCACGTCTATAATTATGCATGTTAGAACGAAGGAAACGAAACTTGAATAGATGAATTTGGTGTGATAACAAATTCGTAGTGTTAATATTATGTTTTATGTTCAATATTTTCAAGAACATCAAGAACAGTGAAAATTACATGTTTTGATTCTGTGATCATGTGTTTTAATTGGTTAAAATCACTCTATAAAGGTTGGGTAACGATTATGTACGAACTCTAGTATGTGGGTATGTTTAATTAAGTGTAATTAATGACCATGTACTGATAAATTTACTTTGATTATGTGTTCTTCATGAATGGAAATTCGTAAATCGGAGTTTCACCGCCGCCAACTCCATGCCTAATTCCGCCACCGCAAGATACCTCCACGCCAGTCTCAAGTCATAGCATGCCACATATGCCAAATAAAGAAGATAAGATAATAATCGTGGCGCCAGTAAGCGCCACTTAGCGTAATGGTCCGTAAAATGAATTTTAAATTGTTCAAGTCTAGCAATGTGATAGTAACTTAATCTAATGAACATAAAATTAGGTTAAATGTATAATGATGTGTTAAAATAAATTCTTAAACATGTCAACAACACATTTATGTGTAAATTGAATGATTGAATGCATAGTTAACTTATTGTTCGTGAGATGTAAATTATGTGACAATGAATGTAGTAATTTGACTAAGTATGGTCATAATCAAAGTTAGACAAAGAGAATGAACTTGTGATGACTAGTTACGTTACAATTGACTATAGTTGTGAATGGAAATGATATGTAGGATTAATTCAAGGAACGTGTTTAATTAACATGTAATCTACGCACGAGGCAAGTTTCCTAACCCTACTCGTTATCATTATTCAAGTTATTCTCATTATTATTAATCAAGTTCAATTATTATATTAAAGATTAATTATCTTTTCAAAGTATGATTCTGTTATACAATATTTGTTATATTGTATACCTCTTGAGATTATTATTCATTCTAATTATCATTTATTGTTGAACCTTGTTAGACTAGTGAACCCTTATTTGATTCGACTAGTCCATAGTTGATGAACGTTCTAAATTTCAGAACCCTTATTGATTTATCCAAACCAAACTTCCTTTGGTGAGGACTCTAATGTCAAACTGAGATGAACAACCCTGTATAGGGATTTCTTATACGTTAGCGTTAAGATATTGTGCACAATATGGTACTAAGGGCTGATCCCCCTAAGTACGAGTAGAAGAGTCCATAGTCTTATGACTGTTAAAGGTTTCAAGTATAACCCTTGATAACCTAGGACATAGTTCAAGGTCTTTTGACCCTCAGAAATCTTTTGATTCTTGTTATTCATTCTTGATTCAAAAGTTGAGTTGTATTTCATAAATCTTTGATTCTCGCATGTTATTATATTGTTATTTCATTATTATACTTGTGGGCATTCATGCTCACTCTTGCGTAATAATAACATTGCAGTTAAGAACGAAAGGTATGATGAGCCTTCTACTAGCAAAGGCAAGGGCAAAGCTAATAAGCGATGAAGACTTGTTAATGAATTTTTTAGAATGTTATTGTAAAGACTTGATGTTGTTAAGACTTATTTGTTTATGTTTCCGCACAGATGTTTAAGGTTAGTTTGACCTGGGATTGTATTTATTATTCAGATGTTGTAACCCCATAAGGGGAGGATTTAATTTTATCTATTGCATGGTTTGCATTTTTATGGGTAGATAAATAGATGATATTTGTATAGTGAACACCAAATCCCGTGGAATTAAAGTACTCGGATTTAGGGTTGTCACAGGGCTAACAAATCACTCACAATGCCAACAATTCAACTCAAGGGAAGCAACAATCCTTTGAAAGTGGTCGCTCCCGAGCCAATCAACTTGTCATGCAGAGCACAATATCCTATTGTTAGCTTGCGCAAGGTTCCATGGAATTATGGAGAAGGTGAAGGATCCACCTCACGTACAATTGCTACAGTGTCAAAGGAAAATCCACTGTATCTTCCCCAACGGGTGATGAAGCCTACTATCAAATCAAAGGGGAAAATACCAATGGAGAAGATTAAAAAATTCCTCCGCACTATGGGTTATAACGAATCCAAGGTGGTTTTAAGCTTAAAAGAAGCTCCACAACAAATATCAATCCTAGACTTGATCCTAACTTCTGAGGATCACCGGACGATCTTGCTAAAGGTTTTTGAAGAAGCCTATCTACCGGCATCAGTTGATACGAAAAAATTTTAACACTTGGTTGATCACATTTTCAACAACAATGTGATATCCTTCACTGATGATGACATACTGCCCGAAGGGACCGGTCATTGCAAGCCGTTGCACATTGCGGTCTTGTCCTCCGGATACATGCTAGCTGGAGTCTTGATAGATGGAGGCTCATCTCTAAATATATGTCCATACACTACCTTGGTGAAGATGAATATCAATCCCAACCGAATCCGGAGCAGCCATACGGTCATCAAAGCTTTTAACGGAGCCCGTCGGAATTCGGTCGGAGTAATTGAACTGCCAATCAAAATTGGTCCCCACACATTCTGCGTATCTTTCCACGTACGCAAGATAGATTCGGGATACAACCTACTCTTGGGATGACCTTGGATTCATATGGCAGGGGCATTCCCCTCCACCCTGCATCAGCAGTTGAAATACATTATCAACAATAACCTAGTCACGGTCAACGCTGAACCAGAATGTCCTCAACACGGGGACATGCCATTCATTAATGCCAATGCAGATGTTGAACCGATCAGTTTTCAAGCGTTGGAAGTAAGCAATACCCAATACCATGCTATTGGAACGCCATTTCCCGAACCCAAGATTTCTACCGAGATAATGTCGGCTACTCAAGAAATGATGTCATTGGGTCATCAGCCGGGACAAGGGTTGGGTAAAGATCGCCAGGGTATCAAGTACCCCATTCAATTAACCAAGTAAACTGGAACAGCTGGACTAGGCTATTCTGCCAGTTCTAGTCATAGGAATCCTCATAAGCATCGGCAGATTCCTTCAGCTTCAAGCACGCGACGTTTATCTTCGCCTTTAAACTCTGAGTCCGCACAACCTCCTGTAAAGGTGCCAGCCAGTATCATGGCTATGTTATTTCCCAAGTCGGTACCGGTGAAGGAGAACGAAGTCTTTGTTCCAGATCTCACAATGGAAGAGGAGGAACGAAGAATCAAGCAAGACGTCATCCGAATGATGTCGGGCATACGCATCATCGTTCATTATGAACATACAAATAGATACACCCCAGATGATGATTTCCCAGACATAATGGCCATCATTCGGGAGAAGGAGGACGATGATAGCCCCTTCATCACCGAAATTCATCCACCGGACTTTGTTTCTTGCCAATTGGAACAACACTCCTTGCATTGGTCCACAGAGGAAAAAGCGCGTAAACTCTTTCGCTTGAGAGATATCAGAATCGCTTACTTTTTTCATGCAAGATTAGCAGTTTATTTTGCCAGTATATGCTAACACTGTGTATGATCAAAACGTTTCATATATACTAAGTGAAAGCATATTTTTTTCAGGACCCTGAATTTAGATGTGCATGTACTTGCTGATACGAGGCCTCTTATCCACAGGGGTTGTACCTTTGATGTAGAGATGAATTCAGCCTTGGTGGAAGTACATGAGGACATTGAAGTGCCTCCAAAAATTCAAGAATGGGTCAAAGACAAACCTAAACCCAACCTCGACCAAACCACTTCCTTCAATCTCGGAACCTTAGAAAGCCCTAAGTTAATCCAGATTGGTTCAGACCTTACCCCAAACCAGCGGAATGACATGGTTACGCTACTAACCCAATTCCAGGATGTGTTTGCATGGTCTCACGAAGATATAGTGGGTTTGTCCACTGACATTGTCCTTCATCGCCTTCCCATCAAAGAAGGATTTAAGCCAGTCAAGCAGAAGCTCGGGCGATTGAAACCTGAGTGGAGTTTAAAGGTAAAAGAAGAGATTGTGAAACAATTTCAAGCTGGCATCATCATGGTGTCCACATATCCTGAGTGGATATCCAACATTGTTCCCGTACCTAAACCCAGAGGGAAGGTGTGAGTCTGTGTAGATTATCGGGACTTGAACAAAGCTTTCCTTAAAGATAGCTTTCCCGTGCCATTTATCCACATTCTTATTGACAATACTGCGCAATATTGCATGTACTCCTTTGCTGATTGCTTTGTGGGATACCATCAGATCATGGTTGCTGAGGAAGATCGTGAGAAAACTGCTTTCATCACGCCTTGGGGAACCTTTTGCTATAGACGGTTGTCATTCGGCCTCATCAATGCCGGAGCCACCTGTCAGCGAGCTATGATGGCTCTCTTCCATGATTTAATGCACAAAGAGATAGAGATCTATGTGGATGACATCATTGTCAAGTCCCGAAGGGAAGAGGACCACTTAGACCATCTCAGAAAACTTTTCAACTGGTTGCGTAAGTACAACTTGAAGTTGAATCCAGCCAAGTGTGCCTTTGCGTTAGATCAGGCAAGTTGCTAGGATTTCTAGTCAGCCACAAAGGGATTGAGCTGGATCTTACCAAAATCCAGGCCATCACGGAAATGCCCATTCCTTAGACAAAAAAGGAAATACAGGGATTTTTAGAAAAAATCAACTTCATTAGCAGGTTTATCTCTCAACTCACAGCAACCTGTGAGCCAATCTTCAAGCTATTAAGGAAGAACTCCTCCATGAAATGGAATGATGAGTGCCAGAATGCCTTTCTCACAATCAAAGAACAGCTAGTCAAAGCTCCCGTTTTGGTACCACCCAGGGATGATGTTCCCCTGTTCATATACCTGTCCATAAGTGACAACGCCATACGGAACGCATCTTCGAGACGTAAGGACGATAGAGGCCAAGAATGAGCTATCTATTACCTCAACAAAAGATTCAGCAGCAGTGAACATAAGTACACTCTGATCGAAGAGACGTGTTGTGCTTTAGCGTGGGCTTCCATGAGGTTACAACATTACCTCCATGGTCACACAACCCATCTCATATCCCGCGCGGATCCTCTCAAGTACGTGTTCAATAAACCCATGTTAAATTGTCGGCTGTCCAGATGGTAGTTGATCCTACAACAATTTGACATCTTATATGTGACTCAAAAGTCTATCAAAGGTCAAGGAATTGCAGATCAACTGGCCGTCGCACCTTTAGGGGATTTCAAACCCTTGGAAACATATTTCCCCGATGAAGGAGTAATGATGATTCAAAGAACACCATCGACGACGATACGCCAATCATGGAAGATGTATTTTGATGGAGCTGTTAATATGGAAGGTTCTGGAGCTGGAGCAGTTCTAGTATCTGGTACGGGGGAGCAGTATCTCGTCGCAGTCAAATTGCAGTTTGTCAGCACCAACAACACAGCTGAGTATGAAGGCTATCTCATGGGGCTAAAACTTGTCCGTTCAATGGGCATCAGGTGGTTATCTGTCTTTGGAGATTCAGAGTTGGTAATCAGACAATCCACCGAAATCTATCAAACCAAGGAACTACATTTGTTGCCTCACCATCGGCAAGTTTTACAGATGGTTTTGGAGTTCGAAGAAATCTCCTTTCTACACGTTCCTCGTTGTGACACCCCCAAATTCGGGTACTTCATTTCCACCAAATTTGGTGCTCATTTATCAAAAACTATTATATCTAACTACCCATATTCAAAGGATAAAGACATAATTTAATTAACTTAAACAATAATCTCTCCCATTAAAGGGTTACATCAAAATCTCAAAACAAATCCCAGGTAATCTACCTTAAAATTATTACATCTGTTTGCGGAATACATTATAAAATAAAACAAATCTTAAAACTTCAAGCATTTAAATAAACTTTAAACAATTCTCCATCACTTAGACATCTTGCCCTTTCCCTTGCTAGTAGATGGATCATCACCTCTTTCAACTTTAACTGCATTGTTTAATTACAAGAGTGAGCAAACAATTTCTCACTGACATAAAGATAGTATAATAACAACATGAGAGTGAACAACGAATACTGAATAATAAAGAACTTGTTCTACGAATCAAAATAGAAAACAAGTTCGAACTTTAATTATCTGAGGGTCTTAAGACCACGAACTATGTCAACGGTGTTTAGGTATTATTAACTTAACGTCAACAGTCATTAGACTGTACAGACTCTTCTTAACGTACTCAAGGGGATCAGCCCTTTGTACCATGTATTGTGCACAAATATCTAAACGTTACATGTATAAAATCCCCTATTTTAGGGTTGTTCGTCTCAGTTTGAATTTAGAATTTCCGCACTAAAGAAAGTTTAGTTTGGAACTAGCTTATCAGTGTTTCTAGAATTTTAGAACACTTATTCAATTTCCATAAATAAAGATTTAATACAAGAATGTATAACTGAACAAGGCTATCAAAGTCAAAGATCGGATATCAACCATATATAAGTGAATAAGCTTGATATATATGCAAAGTATTATATTCAAGAAATTAAAACAATCTCCTTTGAATCAATGTGTTAGAACAATATATGTTTTGAATACTAATAACAAGAAATGAAAATGTGAAACTCATTCGATGTAACGAATTAGGTTACATGAACTTATTCAATCATTCATCAGAATAGAATCAATAGTCTTGCTCAATGACAAATATAAGATTTAGAAACTTGCACAATTATGAAAGTAGAGTTAGAGAACTTGCCTTGTTTGTAAGCTACACAAATGTAATATAATCCTTAATTACCCTACATATATCATTGAAATCGCAATCATAATTAGTTGCATGAATATTAGCTTTTAGGGGTTTAAACCATCATTTAGGTCATGACCCTAACCTGGAACCTAACCATTTAGGTTAACATATTTAACACCTCTGAAATCACACATTGATCAACATAAACCTTATCGTTTATCTATAACTTTTGAGAACATCACTTTTAGTTTCATCTTATAACTTATTCAAATAATAACTTAGAATCTTCACACGTTGAATTACAACATCTTACCATCTTGTTATTGTAGTTCCTATTGTGTCTCAACATCATTAACGTGAATGCTAGACTAATATAAGTCCGATACACATAACCTATAAATAGGCAAAAGTCACTGCCTGGGCTCAGAGAACTGCTAGCAACATTGCGTTGTCCTTGCCTTAACATCTACGACATACTGTTGGTGCTCGATCACAGAAACCCAATAAGCGCAATGTGCTTGGATCATGGCACAAGCATTGTTTTTTGATTTTTTGGCCATATGCACAATTGCTATTTAGGTGTTCAGACAGACGCAGAGATGGCAGTGAATAGTAGTCGTTTTTAGCCCAACAAACACAAATTTCACCCATCAAACGGTGAAATTAGCACATCCACCTAATATAAAACTAACACATACATGTTTCCTCACATATTCATTAACTTAGAATAATTAAACATCAAATTAAACTATTTTAATTCCTTAAATTTCATGTTTTCTCATGAAAACTCCATTTTTGACACCTTTAGCGAATTTGATCACCACGAATTCGTTTTTCAATCAATTGACATAATTTAAACTGCGTTATTTTTGTTTCTTAACATATTATCATAATCCAACAACAAATTATAGATTACATCATATATTGAACAAGAAATTTGGTACTTTCTATGGCCATATTATAAGAACACAAACGTTGTGATTTTCCTTTTCTTCCTCAGCCCAATTTCTCATGAATTTGATAACAAATAACATGTACACATGATAATCAACAGAGTTTTGAAATTCTACAAGAACATGTATACATCACAATTCTCGTGATTTCACATTGTATTAAAAAGATATAGACATATACAACTAAAACTAAAGAATAATAATAGGAATAGTTTATACCTTGATTAGTGAATGCTAGACAAAGATGATAACCTCTCAAAACCACTGTGATCTTCTAAAATCTCTGTGTTCTCTTCTTCCAAGCTCTCTCTCTCAACACTCTGCTCTTTCTCCTTAGCCAAATACGAGAATAAGAAGAAACTAGACGCTAGCCTTAGGTATAACATGTGTAAACATAAACTGAAACCCACGTTCTTTTTTAGTTATAAAACCCAACAAGTGTAAGCTCAAATAAGCCAAATGCCACAAGGCCCTGTTTGGCTCACCAGAACCTCTCCCAACTAAATTATTTTAATAACATTTATATTATATAGTTTTATGTCACACTTTTAGTTGATTAATTTAAATAACTTAGTTTAGTTAATTTAAATAACTTATAATACTAATAATAAAAATCTTATTATCATTAATAAATAATTATATATCTAATTTAATTAATAAATTAGACACATCACTATATTTAATTTATTTATTTCCATTAATTAAACAATTTATTTAATTTAATTATTTTCTTAAATTAAATCCTTCAATAAAATTATCATTATTCAATTTAATTACTAAATTAATTCACCATAATTATCAATTATTTATTTTCCTTAATAAATAAATTATTTAAAATATTTATTTAATTCAATAAATATTTAAATTAAATTATAAATTTCTCGATCGTTACATCCTTCCCTCCTTAAAAGGATTTTGTCCCCAGAATCACAACTCGAAAAATTCATTCATTACATTCTTCCCTCCTTAACAAGATTTTGTCCCCAGAATCGCTATACAAAATCAAGTAACAACTGAGGATAATTCTTCATCATAACATTTTCAAGTTCCCACGTAGCTTCCTCAACATTGTGGTTCCTCCAGATTACCTTAACAGAAGGTATTACCTTATTCCTCAGTACTTGCTCTTTTCTGTTAACAATTTGAACAAGGACTTCTTCATATGTTAAGTCTTTCTCAAACTGTAAGGGCTCATATTCTATAACATGCCTATAATCAGGCTTATATGGTCTCAATACTAAGATGTGGAAAACAATATGGATATGCATTAACTCTGGAGGTAAGGCTACCTCGTACGCCACTTCGCCAACCCGTCGAAGAACTTCGAAAGGACCTATAAACCTAGGGCTTAATTTCCCTTTCTTGCCAAATCGAATTTTCTCCTTCCAGGGAGATACTTTCAAGAAAACATAACTACCAACACCGAATTCCCGATTTTGTCAGTGCTGATCGGCATATTTCTTCTGTCTATCTTGTGCAACTATCAATCTTGCTCGAATCACCTTGATGATTTCGACGGTTTGTTGCACCAACTTTGGACCCAATAGCTGACGTTCTCCTACCTCATCCCAGTATAACGGAGTTCTGCATTTTCTGTCGTATAACGCTTCGTAAGGCGGTATGCCAATACTCGTGTGATAACTATTATTATAGGAAAATTCAACCAACGGTAAATGATCATCCCAATTTCCCTTAAAATCCATAATACATGCTCTGAGCATATCTTCTAATGTTTGGATGGTTCTCTCGCTTTGTCTGTCGGTTTGAGGATGGTATGCTGTGCTCATTCTCAGCTGTGTTCCCAAACATTCTTGTAGTCGTTTCCTGAAATTAGAAGGATCTCTGTCTGACACAATGGACACAGGTACACCGTGTCTTGACACAATTTCCTTCACGTACAATTTTGCTAACAGATCTAGGGTAAATCGAATCTTGATCGGCAAAAAGTGTGCTGACTTCGTCAATAGATCAACAATCACCCAAACGGCGTCATACCCTTGCTAAGTCGTTGGAAGACCTACTACAAAGTCCATTGTGATATGCTCCCATTTCCATTCTGGTATCTCTAATGGTTGTAGCAATCCGCTTGAACTTTGATGTTCAGCTTTAACTTTCTGACATGTTAAGAATTTTGCCACATACTCAGCTACATCCTTCTTCATATTCGGCCACCAAAAATGATGTCTAAGATCCTGGTACATTTTCGTACTTCCAGGGTGAATCAAATATCTTGACTTTTGAGCTTCACTCATAACTTCCTCTTTAACTTCTGGTACTGGCGGAACCCAAATTCTTCCTTCGAACCGAAGTAACCCTTCCGAATCGATTTTGAATTTATTTTCCTTACCTTCAGATATCTTCTATTTTATCTTTTCGCATTCTTCATCTTGAAGTTGTGCATTCTTCACTTTATCTACCAATGTTGAACTATTTCCCACCTGGAACAACTTTTCATCGGTTTCTGTCGGATATTTAATTTCCAACTCCATTTTAGCCATTTTCGATACTAACTTATCCTGAGCAGTCAACAACATTAACTTCTCTCATCCCTTCCTACTTAAGGCATCAACAACAACATTCGCCTTTCCGGAATGATAGAAAATCTCGCAATCATAATCTTTGATTAGTTCCAACCATCTTCTTTGTCGCATGTTTAAGTCTTTTTGTGTAAAGATATACTTCAGACTTTTATGGTCAGTATATATCTCATACCTCTCTCCGTAAAGATAATGTCTCCAAATCTTCAGGGCAAAAACCACTGCCGCCAACTCTAAGTCATGAGTCGGATACCCCTTCTCGTAATCTTTTAATTAACGTGATGCATACGCTTAATAACTCGCTGCTCTGCGCATAAGCACTGACCTAGTCCTTTATAACGGCGCGTCACTATATACCACAAAATTTCCTATATCATCAGGCAATGACAACACAGGTGTTGAGCTCAATCTCTTCTTCAATTCGTGAAAACTTTCCTCACATTTCTCCGTCCAAACAAACTTAACCGCCTTCTTGGTTAAATTCGTCAACGGGGTCGCGATCTTGGAAAAGTCCTGAATAAAATGCCTATAGTAACCTGCCAACCCTAAGAAACTCCTTATCTCTGACGGTGTCTTCGGCTGATCCCAATTTACTACAGCTTCAACTTTTGATGGATCAACTGAAATTCCGTCTTTATCAATAACATGCCCGAGAAACTGTACATGTTTTATCCAAAACTCATATTTTGAAAATTTTGCGTACAACTTCTCCTTTCTCAATGTCTCCAACGTCACTTTTAAGTGTTCACCATGTTCTTCCTTGGTTTTAGAATACACCAGGATATCATCAATAAACACCACCATAAATTTATCTAAGAATGGTTTAAACACCCTGTTCATCAAATCCATGAACGCTGCAGGTGCATTGGTTAAGCCAAATGACATAACCAAAAACTCGTAATGACCATACCGAGTTCTGAATGCCGTCTTCGGTACGTCTTATGGCCTCACCTTCCATTGATGATAACCACTCCTCAAGTATATCTTCGAAAAATACCTCACACCCTTCAGTTGATCAAACAGGTCATCGATTCTTGGTAACGGATACTTATTTTTAATCGTGACCTTATTTAATTCTCTGTAATCAATGGAGAGCCGCATCGATCCATCTTTCTTCTTAACAAATAACACTGACGCTCCCCATGGAGATACGCTCGGCTGGATATACTTATTGTCGAGCAATTCTTGCAGTTGCACCATCAACTCTTTCATCTCTACCGGGGCCATTCTGTATGGTGCCTTAGATATCGGGCATGTTCCTGGTACTAAATCAATCACGACCTCAATTTGTGGATCTGGCGGAAGACCCAGAAAATCTTCTGGAAATACGTCTGCAAAATCTCTTATGATCGGTATCTCTTCTAACTTCGCACTTTTCTTTTGTGTATCAACTATGCAGGCTAAGTATCCTATACATCCTTGTCTTAACAACTTCTTGGCTTGCATCACCGTCAGACAACTTGTTTGTCAAGGTGATTTGCTTCCATAGAACACAACATTTGACAGAGTCATAAGGTTAACACACTTTCTTTGGCAATCAATCACTGCTCCGTGATTGAATAACCAATTCATTCCCAGTATAACATCAAATTCCCCCAGTCTAATTGGTATCAAGTCTACCCTCATCTCTTGACACTTTATAACCACTTTACAATTCTTATATACAAATCTAATAGGAATCACTTCCTTATTCGCAATCTCTATACTTAAGGGAAATTCTAATTCTTCATGGGGTAAATCTAAGTTCTGAGTAAATTCATCTGATATAAATGAACAAGTATCACCCAAATCAAATAGTAAATAAGCATTAATACCATTAATCGAAATGATACCTGACACAACATCCTTAGACTGAACAGCATCCTGCACAGTCATATTGAAAGTTCTTGCAGTAGGTTAGCTTGACTGAGCTGGTCCAGTGATAGTCAATGCACCACCACCTTTGTTGTTTCCTTTTCCACCACTTGCACTTCCTGCTGGCTTCTTGGGACAATCACGAGCCATGTGATCCTTTGAACCGCAGGTAAAATATGCTCCTTTCTTTGAACTAAAATAGTTCAGTGCAATGTGTCCCTCCTAACCACAGTTGAAACACACTCGTTTTTCCTTCAAACATACCCCAGTATGATTCTTTCCACACGTCGCACAAGCTTCAAACTTTTTCTTCTGCTGACTTTCCTGATGTCCTCCCGTAGTCGAATTCTCGTTTCATTTCCTCTTCTGATGGTTACTTCCAACATTACTTCCACCAGCCTTATTCTCGTTATCATTCTTCCTCTTCTTCTGATCTTGGTTATACTTGGTCAAGGTATCGCTTCCACCTTCCGCGATAATTGCCTTTTCCAATACAGCCGCAAATGTATTTAACTAGAACATTGAAACCTTGCTATACAGCCAGGGTTTCAATCCTTGTTCGAATCTTCTCGCCTTACGCTCATCCGTATTGACTTGATAAGTGGCAAAACTTGCCAACTCGTTAAACTTCGCAGCATATTTTGGCACCGTCATAGTTCCTTGCTTAAGCTCAAGAAATTGCACCTCCAATTGGTTCCGAGAACTCGCTGGAAAGTACATTTCAAAGAACATCTCCTTAAATCTATCCCACGCTACCACTCCTTCTCCTTCACGAACTTTATTTGTTTTCCACCAATAGCTAGCTTCGGACTTAAGCATAAACGTCGCGAATGCAGTCTTCTGATCTTCGTTAACTCTAGCAACGTCAAACACCTTCTCCATTTTCATGATCCAGGTTTGGGCTTCCACTGGATTCATAGACCCTTGAAACTCTGGCGGTCCAACTGCTTTGAATTCCTTGAAAGTCATAACTTGAGCTTGCGGTTGATTCGCAAGTGCTCCCGTCAACAAGGCTACAAACTGTTGAACTGGATTAACGTTGGTCTCATTGTTATTGTTAGTAGACCCCTAAGGAGGTACTTACTGATGTGGTTGTCTTCTTCTAGGAGGCATTTTCTATTAAAATATACGCTTATTAGTTCATTACTCAAATTATTGGGTATTCAAGGTTTAACTTAAACATTCCACGATTAAAGCTTTAACACATTACATTTCAAATAAACTATAATATTTTATTCATTCATAATGTTTTAAACATACTAAAGATAGCATATCTGCTATAAACATCCACTTTCCTGAACTAAACCAGTTTCAGGATTACATACTCATAATATCTCTTTATTCATCTCAAAATAAAGGATTTAAAACTTTATTTAGTCACATAATTAACCACATATTATTATCATCACTCTTATTTCATATTAAGACGTCGTAAGTCTTCTCGACGTTCCTCTTCCATGATGCGATATGTCGTCCTACAATCCATCACGAACCACGGCGAGTCTTCAAATTAAGGTGGGTAATAATGGACTCGATCCTAGGCCCTATCAATCGCCGAATTAAAAGCATAATCCATCTCCTTCATCTTGGCTTTCTTCACTTAGAGCTTAGCCTCAGCACGGTCTGCACGTTGAGTTGCCTTCATACAAGCATACTCTGCTCTTGCATGCTTAGCTGACTCCTCTTTGAAGTCATCTTTCAGCTTTCTAATGTCAGTCTTCATCTTCTCGTTCACTGCCAATAGGTCTTCATGCTGACCCTTGGTATGAACTAGATCCCATTCCGTGTTTCCAAGTTTTGAGTCAAGTTCTTGAATCTCTACCTCCTTCTATTCCAAGGCAACGTGATGCATCTCTACCATCTCCTTCAGCTCCTCAACATTATCCTGTAACTCTATGTTACGCTCATACAGAGCATCATACATCTTAGCCGATACGGAGTTTGGTGGAAACTCCTTAGGATCCTCATCATCATCATCCTCCTCAGGATTATCCTCATCGAGATCGGTCACAGGCTCATCCTCTTGGATCAACTATTCCCGCAATACGTGAATATCCCGGGGTTCGTCATCTCTAGGTACCTGAGGTATCACCTCTCTAGCTGGACAGGATCCTCCTTCGTTAGACATCCTGACAACAAAATATTTTAAGTTTTACTTAACATTTTTCGCTACTCGCGAGCACATAAGTTATTAACACATAACACATAATGTCTTTTATTATTCAGTTTCAATGGATGCCTTAATCCATTCCTTAAAACCTGATAAGAGTTAATTGTGACGCCCCCAAAATTAGGTATACATCACCCATTCTGAGTCGTCAGATACATGGTACAAAATTCAAATACAACTTCATTTATACAATCTTTGTTGAAATGTCATGTATAGAATACAACCACGATTAAATATGAGTTTTAATACAAATGTATGTAACTCTCATGGTACCTCGAACACAACCTTACAATGGTACTTTACATAAAAGTACAGTCAAAAACTGTTTTAGAAAATAAAATCTTTGGGAAGTGCTCAAGGAAACCTTCGTATATGGGAGGCCATGCGTCCAGGTTATGGTAGTTATCATATGTCCACAGAATTATCCTTGGTTAACCCAAAAATCCCCAAAGAAAAACAAGAAGATTACTATCATCTTCTTTCCAATGGTGAGTCTTCTCTTGACATATAATTATCTCCGTTGTCTCCAAGTGAAAATTATATTTCAAATATACTCCAAGATCATATAGGTAGTGCTCGTAGATATACTCAGCAAGTGGATGTGCACAACCATGTCTTATGATAACACGAGGTTGTATGTCATTAGACATCTTGTATGATAGTGGCAAAAAAACCCTTCCAACGTTGGGTTCGCCTCACCCTATATGATTCACCAAATACAACTACTAAATGATGTATAGAATACAACACATTTTTTATACTGTTTAGGGAGAACCTCCACATCTAGTGTAAGACCCCAACTTTTATGAATAAAGAATAATTTTCTCGAATTATATTTTTGAATATTATGGTATTGATTTGATATAATGTTGTAGTTGTGGGTAATATTTATAAATTTTGCAAAGTACGCAAGTTGTTATATAATATTCGATTGGTCGGGGAATATTCGTTTTAACAGGGAATATTCGCATACAATCAGTACAATCATTGGTGGACCCCTGGCGAAATTATTATCGGATTAAGAAAATGACAAAAATACTTTATGAAAATAACGGCGGAGGTATTACCATTAAAAGCCATTGAACTACCCGGTAGTAAAAAAGTACGATAATATGCGTAGTTGCACGAAGAGCATTACTACGGTATTGATTATTGATGCTTACGTGAGAAGTCACTCGGTTATACTCAATTATTGCTACATGGAATTGTTGCATCATATCTCATATTATTGATTCAATTATTGTTACAAAGATTATCATCGCATTATATGATATATTATTAAATCAATAATTGAGACAGCAAAGTTATTCATATTATTATTTGCAATATTGACAATGTCTGTAAGTTACATCAAGGAGGTTTGGTCACCTAATTGCGCTACCAATATGGAGAAATCCTTATCGTAAAGCCCCTCTTTCCGGGAACAACTCTGGTTGTTAAATATTGTGAATTATAATATTAATGATGAATAAGTTCGTGTTGATTAAAGATGAATTTTATAGTTCCATTGTGTTGGACTTATTTGTGTTAGTATAATTGATGTCTGAAGGATATATTGTTCAATTGGGTATTTGGGACACTTTTCGTGTCAGAGTTACTATTCACGAGTTACTATTCATGAGTTACTATTCATGAGTTACTATTCATGAGTTACTATTCACGAGTTACTATTCACGAGTTACTATTCACAAGTTACTATTCACCCAATTACTATTCATTCTAGTATTGTGCATTCGGGTATTTGGGTACAATATTATTCCATAAGGAGATGTGCTAATTTTTCAGACCGTTGGTTGAAGATATAATAGTAAGTCAATATGGACCGCTGGTGGAGTTATAATACTAAATCAATATGGATCGCTGATTTAAAGTTTTAATAGTAAATCAGTATGGACCATTGTTTTAAGTTTTAATAGTAAACCAATAGGGACCGTCCGTTTAATAGTAAATCAATCTGGACCGTTCATGAATTATTTACTATTCATTCCATTTTCCTATAAATAGAAGCTCATTCCTTCATTATTTCTTATGAATTCACTGAAACTCTAGAGAAAGAATTATAAGAGAACCTATAGAAAAGTATTCTGCTACTTCCCTACTCTTATATTCAGTTTCTTTTATGGTAAGGGATGTTATTTGTTGTACTCATGAAGAGAACTTACATTATTCCATTATTTATAATTACATTGGAATAACTTTGATATACAGGATACCCTATACATGGTGAAATTCTTCTAATATTCCGTTCTTTATTATTACGTCGAATATCTTTATGCGTCGCGTTTACTTGTGACACTGGTTCCATTATTTATTATTACGCCGGAATATCCACATCGTGCGTTTACGGACTGGTTCCATCCTTTATTATTACATTGGAATATCTTCTTATGCATGCGTTTCTGTGGGATTGGTTCCGTTATTTATTATTCTATTGAATAACTTTTGCTGTCTTGTATATCGCATGCCTGGTGATTTCTTTTGTTATTCCATTCTTTATTATACTCAGTTGGTTAAAACTTTAACTTCTATACTCTATGAAATTAGTGGAATATCCTTGATATTTGCGCTCCATCCAATATCTTTTCATGGAAATATTCTTCTGAGCATTCTTGAATTTTACTCTACAAAGCAGATCATGTTGACAATTTGGACGTTATTAGTTCCTAGATAAATTAATTCTTGAACTTGTTTTATTGAATTCTTATATCATTGTCATCATCCTCATGTTTATATTTTTGAAAGTCATCTGTGGCCTGTAGTGCATAGATGGACTTGGTATAATTATGACCAGGGATTATTCGGTTTAATCATGACCGTAATGTTACAATTGATGTGGTAAAAGTCCTCATTGGGTCGTAGTGCATTGATGGGCCGATTGTTGGCATGATCATGACCATTAATGAATACACAAATATTCTTGGCCCGTAGTGCATGGATAATTGTGGTCATGATACTAAAGAATATCTTTGGCCGTAGTGCAGGGGTGATTCAATGATGTGGATTATTTATTAAGTTGAGTCCCAGCGATAAAAGTGATGAAAAACCTTTTAAATCATAAAAGAAAGTAGATTTCATTCTCTACTTGACTCTTTTAATGGATTGCTTGTTCCGTTGCAGTTAAACTTGATATTTATTATATTTTATCAGTTTAACATTGTTGAAGGCTAACGATAAATTATTTTGCATTATCTTAGTCATAATATCTTTTCAGAAAATGAGAACGTAGCAGGGACTAGTCGGGGAACAGAGTGATGGTCCTAGATGGTGCATTAGTAGTCCTCACTATTCTGTGAAATAGTGTGATACTAATTGTAATGAGGACTCCTTTTGGGGGCGTCACAGTTGGTATCAAAGCTTAGGGATATGATCCCTGGCTAAGATGTGAGAATAGAACTAGGAGGAGAGGCAGGGGAATTCCTTATTAGTATGACCTACCTAAGTTTTTTTTTTGTATTTAATTGGTCGGTCAGAATATAGGGATAATATGTTACATATCAATTAACCTTTTGTTTTGTGGCAGTATCTGAAAATGACATCGAAAAATGTTGAGAATAGCAATGGAGCACAGGAGACCGTTGATTCACCACATATCAATAATCAGGATAATGTGCATCAGGAAGGTGACAATCCTCATGAAAACAACAACACTGACCAAATGATGAATGATCAAATGTTCAGAGGCTTTATGCAATTCATCCAACAGCAGGCGAGAGCGGCTCCTGTCCAAAATATAGGTGGAAACACTGGAAACTCTTGGACGGTCACCGTTAAACAGTTCAAGGAGCTGGGACCACCGGAGTTTATTGGAGAGCCAAAACCACTTAAGGCGGAAGCATGGATAAAGCAGATCACCAAGATATTTGATGTCTTGGGATGCTCTGAGGAGCAAAAGGATCCTTTTGCCGCCTTTATGTTGCGAGGAGAGGCAGATTACTGGTGGGACTCGGTAAAGAGTACTCAACCTGCCGCACTGAAGATGTCTTGGGAAAGGTTCCAAGAACTATTCAACGACAAGTACTTTCCCGAAAGTATTCGTCATATAAAAGAGGTAGAATTCATCAAGTTGGAGCAAAATAATATAACTGTGTCGCAGTACGAAGCCAAGTTTGTCGAGTTGTCCCGGTTTGCGTCCCACTTGGTGGATAATGAAGAGAGAATGACACGGATGTTTTTAAGAGGTTTGAAGTCGCAGGAATCGTCAACATCTTATTTCTCATAAAGCGTGTTTGTATTCAGGATGTTGTAAATAGGGCTCGATTAGTGGAGCACGATAACGAGTCAACGCAACTAAAGGAGAACGATCATCAAGCAAAGGACAACAAGCGTGGAGGGAATCAATAGGCCAAAATGGTAACCACTTCGGTGGTAATCAGGGCCAAAATAATAAGAATGTACATTTCAAGAAGAGGAGATTCAACGATGATGGAAGGACGTCAGCACCAGCACCCGTTGTTAAGGAAGGAGAACAACCACCTATCATATGCTTCAAATGCGGAGGGGAGGGACACATCGGTCCAAACTGTATGCGTCAGCCCAAAGCATGTTATAATTAATGGAAGAGAAGGTCACTTAGCCCTATTTTGTTGTTCACTGAAGACAAGTTCAGCTAGGATGGAGGCACCAAAGGCCATTCCAGAAAAGTCAAAGCCGGTAGTGCAAGGAAGAGCGTTTGTTGTGACCTCCCAGAAAGTAAGGAACCCGAATGAGGTCATCACGGGTAAGCTTATCATAAACTCTAGCGAAGTCTATACTTTATTTGATACCGGTTCTACCCATTCTTTTATTTCTCCTACTTGCGCTCAACGATTAAATTTGACTCCGGAGAAAGTAGACTTTGACTTATCTGTGGAAACTCCGTTGGGAGAAACCTTCATTACATCCACTAGTTATAAGTCTTGTTTGGTTCAAATCGGTAACCACACATTATTTTCGTAAGGTTGTTAGCTTTCATATTCCTAACCAACCTATTATGCGAATTCAAACAACTAAACCATTAAAATCAATCATAGTCATTTCAAGCCATAAAGTTATTCGTTTATTGAAAAACGGGTGTCAAGCTTTCTTAGCTCATGTCACAGATTTAAACAAAAATACGTCAGTTTTGAGCGATATTTCTATTGTTAATAAATTTCCTGACGTATTCCCTGAAGAACTTCCTGGCCTACCCCCAGAGCGTGAAATTGAATTTTGTATCGACCTTCAACCTGGTACAAAACACATTTCCAAAGCCCCATATCGAATGGCTCCTATTGAACTTCAGGAGTTAAAGACCCAATTACAGGAATTGTTAGACATTGGTTTTATTAATCCTAGTACGTCTCCTTGGGGTGCTCCTGTTCTATTCGTGAAGAAGAAAGATGGGAGTATGCGACTTTGTATTGATTATCGGGAGTTGAATCATGTCACCATCAAAATAGGTACCCATTGCTACGTATTGATGACTTGTTTGACCGGTTTGCAAGGAGCCAAATTCTTTTCAAAGATTGATCTTCGTTAGGATATCACCAATTGAAGATTAGAACCGATGATGACATTCAAAGAGCGGCTTTCGAGAACTCAATACGGGCATTATGAATTTCTAGTCATGTCCTTCGGATTGACTAATGCTCCTCTTTGCCTTCATGGATATGATGAGCCGAGTATTCAAGGAATATTTGGATCACTTTGTGGTCGTCTTTATTGATGACATCCTTATTTATTCCAAAAGTCGTGAAGATCATGAGCAACACTTGAGGTGACACTCCAAAAGCTTCGTGAATACAAGCTTTATGCCAAGTTGAAGAAATATGAGTTACGGACAAGTAGCATTCCTTGGGCACGTAGTATCAAGTCATGGAATATCTGATTGACGGCAAAGATTGAAGCTATTCAAAGTTAGGAGCAACCTAAATCGTTGATGGAAATCGTAGCTTTCTCGGTTTAAATTGGTTATTATCGGAGATTCGTGGAAGGATTTTCTCGAATCGCTACTCCATTAACTCGGCTGACTCGGAAAGATACAAAGTTCGGTTGGAGCAAAGAATGTGAGAAGAGTTTTCAAGAACTCAAGAGGAGACTAATTTCAGCACATGTTCTGACAATACCATCTGGCTCGGAGGGATTTGTCATCTACAGTGATGCTTTGGGCAAAGGGTTGGGATGTGTTCTCATGCAACATGGAAAAGTCATAGCCTAAGCCTCAAGACAACTCAAAGAATATGAGAGGAATTATCCTACTCATGATCTAGAGTTAGCAGTTGTTGTCTTCGCACTTAAAATTTGGAAGCATTACTTGTATGGGGAGAAAGTGGAGATCATTACGGATCATAAAAGCCTCAAATATTTCTTCACTCAAAAGGAACTCAACATGCGACAACGACGTTGGCTTGGCTATTGAAAGATTATGATCATACCATCCAATACCATCTCACAAAAAAAGCGAGCGTGGTATTTGGCGCATTGAGTGAAGATCATATGCAAATCACGAGTGCGATATTGTCAATGCAAAGACCCATTTTGTGTGACTTGCAAAGGATTGAGATAGAGTTAAAAACTCCGAGGACCCATGTGATGATGGCGAATATATGAGTAGAACCGACTTTAATTGGTAAAGTTAAAATTTTGCTCAAGCTCTGAGAATCTTGATGATCATTATGAGGAAGAAAGTGCAAGAAGGTGCTGCGGAAGCAGAATCGATGAAGAAGGAATACTTGAGTCAACTCCGGACTTTTGTGTTCCTAACGACCCTGATTTAAAGTATAAAATCATGATGGAAACACACAACACACCATTTGCAATCCATCCTGGGAGTACCAAAATGTATCATGATCTTCGACATACATTTTGGTGGAGTAATATAAAAGAGAGATAACGGAGTTTATCTCAAGGTGTTTAACTTGTCAGCGAGTCAAGGCAGACATCAAGTACCAAAAGGTCCTTTGCAACCACTTGAAATTCCAAAATGGAAGTGGGAGCACATTACCATGGATTTCATTCTTGGTCTTCCCAAGGTTTCTCAAGGCATAGATGCAATTTGGGTCATTGTTGATAGATTGACCAAGTCCGCTCACTTCTTACCTATCGAGAAACTTATACACTTGAGCGTCTTGCTTGCTCGTATGTACATAAATGAGATTGTAAGACTACATGGTATTCCAATATCCAAAGTTTCTAATCGAGACCCAAGATTTACTTCACGATTTTGGGTTAGTTTGCAAAAAGCTATGAGCGCAGGATCTACGATTTGTACGGCATATCATCCTCGAGCCGGATGGACGATCGGAGAGGACTATTCAAACTCTTGAAGATCTATTAAGACTCTGTGTCCTTGATTTCAAGGGAAGTTGGGATAAGTTTTTACCATTGGTGGAGTTTTCGTACAACAACAGTTATCAAGCAAGTATTGGCATGGCTCCATTCGAAGCGTTGTATGGAGAAAGTGTCGTTCTCCAGTATGCTGGGATGAGGTGAGTGAAGCAACGTTGTTGGGACCGGAGTTGGTATGTATGACTACAGAAAAGATTCAACCGATCCGATAACGTATAAAAACTTCACAAGATCGACAAAAGAGTTATGCTGATTTTCATCGAAAGGACGTAGAATTCGATATTGGAGATCATGTGTTGTTACGTGTTGCTCCATGGAAAGGAGTTACGAGATTTGGAAAGAGAGGAAAGCTCAATCCTCGATTCATTGGCCCATTTTTAATTCTTGAGTGAGTGGGAACTGTGGCATATAGACTCGCCTTACTGCCAAGTATGTCTCGTGTTCATAATGTTTTTCACATATCTATGTTACGTAAATATGTGAAAGACCCAAACCACATTATTGAGTTAGAACCTGATGAGATAGAGGAAGATTTAACGTATGAAGAATTACCTGTTAAAATCTTGGATAAAAAGGATCATGTTCTACGCTCCAAGGTTATACCTCAAGTAAAAGTTTTGTGGAGAAACCACGATGAAATGACTTCGGAGTTAGAATTTGATATGAAGTCAAGGTATCCTAATCTCTTTGACATACCAGGTATGTACCCTAATTTCGAGGACAAAATTTTATAAGAAGGGGAGGTTGTAAGACCCCAACTTTTATGAATAAAGAATAATTTTCTCGAATTATATTTTTGAATATTATGGTATTGATTTGATATAATGTTATAGTTGTGGGTAATATTTATAAATTTTGCAAAGTATGCAAGTTGTTATATAATATTCAATTGGTCGGGAATATTCGTTTTAACGGGGAATATTGCATTACAAGCAGCACAATCATTGGTGGACCCCTACAATGCAATTATTGTCGGATTGAGAAAATGACAAAAATACTTTATGAAAATAACTAGGAGGTGTTACCGTTAAAACTGTTGAACTACCCGTTAGTAAAAACAAGAATACGATGTCTGGCGTAGTTACTGATGAGCACACGGTATTGATTATTGATGCTTACGTGAGAAGTCACTCAGTTATACTCAATTATTTCTACAGTAATTGCTGCATCATATTATTGTTATAGTATCATATCCATTATATTATATATTATTAAATCAATAATTGAGACGACAAAGTTATTCATATTATTATTTGAAATATTGACAATGTCTAGAAGTTCTGTCAAGGAGAGGTTTGGTCACCTAATTGCCGCCAATAAGGATAAATCCTTATCTCTGAAAGCCCCTCTTTCCCAGGAACAACACGGTTGTTAAATATTGTGAATTATAATATTAATGATGAATAAGTTCGTGTTGATTAAAGATGAATTTTATAGTTCCATTGTGTTGGACTTATTTGTGTTAATATAATTGATTTCTGGAGGATATATTGTTCAATTGGGTATTCGGGACACTTTTCATGTCGAAGTTACTATTTACAAGTTACTATTCACGAGTTACTATTCACCTGGTTACTATTCACTCTAGTATTGTGCATTCGAGTATTTGGGTACAATATTATTCCATGAGGAGATGTGCTAATTTTTCAGAGCGTTGGTTGAAGATATAATAGTAAGTCAATATGGACTGCTGGTGGAGTTATAATAGTAAATCAATATGGATAGCTGGTCTATTTAACTCTTCTAATGGATTGCTCGTTCCAATGCAACTATGGTTGAAAAGTTTTATTATCTGTCATATGTTCTAAATCTCTGATTTATTATTGATGAAAGCTATTGATAATTTAATTATCTTTAGTCATGATATTCTTTACTGCGCTAGTTGTTCTCACCCTTCTGCTTCACAATTCCTTTCAGATAATAAGAGTTTAGCTGGGTCGAGCGGGGGTATTAAGAGGATTAGAACGGTGGTCTCTAGCTGTGACGCCGCCAAAATTAGGTATATATCACTCATCTTGAGTCGCCAGATACATGGTAAAGAATTCAAATACAACTTAATAATACAAATGTCGTGTACAATATGACAAAACATAAACTGTGAGTTTGAATACAAATATTGTCTACTAGAGAGTATACAAACTCAAAAGGAGTCCTCATTACAATTATTATCACACTAATTCACAGAATAGTGAGGACTACTAATGCACCATCTAGGACCATCACCTCTGTTCCCGACTAGTCCCTGCTACGTTCTCATTTCTTAAGAGAACCATGGAAGGCAAAGGATTGAGCTCACTTAGCCCAGTAAGAAATATTATGACTAAGATAATGCAGAATAATTTATCGTTAGCCTTCAACAATGTTAAACTGATAAAATATAATAAATATCAAGTTTAACTATAGCAGAACTGACAATCCATTAAAAGAGTCAAGTAGAGAATGAAATCTACTATCTTTTATGATTTAAAAGGTTTTTCATCACTTTTATCGCTGGGACTCAGCTTAATAAATAATCTATATCATCGAATCACCCCTGCACTACGGCCAAGGATATTCTTTAGTATCACGACCACAATTATCCATGCACTACGGGCCAAGAATATTTGTGTATTCATTAATGGTCATGATCATGCCAACAACTATCCATCAATGCACTACGGGCCAATGAGGACTTTTACCACATCAATTGTAACATTATGGTCATGATTAAACCGAATAATCCCTGGTCATAATCATACCAAGTCCATCTATGCACCTACAGGCCACGGATGACTTTCAAAAATATAAACATGAGGATGATGACAATGATATAAGAATTCAATAAAACAAGTTCAAGAATTAATTTATCTAGGAACTAATAACGTCCAAATTGTAAACATGATATCGCTTTGTAGAGTAAAATTCAAGAATGCTCGGAAGAATATTTCCATGAAAAGATAATGGATGAAGCCTTAAATATCAAGGACATTCCACTAATTTCATGGAGTATAGAAGTCAAAGTTTTAACCAAGCTGAGTATAATAAAGAATGGAATAACAAAAGAAATCACCGGGCATGCGATAGACCGCACAAATGAAGTTATTCCAACAAAATAATAAATAACGGAACTGTGTCCCACAGTAAACGCATGCAGACGAGGATATTCCAAATGAATAATAAAGAAAGAAATATTAGAAGAATTTCACCATGTATAGGGTAGTGGCAGGTGTATACTGAGTTATTCCAATGAATAATAAATAATGGAATAACAGAAGTTCTCTTCATGAGTACAACAAATAACATCCCTTACCGTAAAAGAAACTGAATATAAAAGTAGGGAAGTAGCAGGATACTTTTTTATAGGTTCTCTTATAATTCTCTCTCTAGAGTTTCAGTAAATTCGTAAGAAATAATGAAGGAATGAGCTTCTATTTATAGGAAAATTGAATGAACAGTAACTAATTCATGAACGATCTAGATTGATTTACTATTAAATGGATGGTCCATATTGGTTTACTATTAAAACTCCACCAACGGTCCATATTGACTTACTATTATATCTTCAACCAACGGTCTGAAAAATTAGCACATCTCCTCATGGAATAATATTGTACCCAAATACCCGAATGCACAATACTAGAGTGAATAGTAATCGGGTGAATAGTAACTCGTGAATAGTAACTCATGAATAGTAACTCGTGAATAGTAACTCATGAATAGTAACTCCGACACGTAAAGTGTCCCGAATACCCAATTGAACAATATATCCTCCAGACATCAATTATACTAACACAAATAAGTCCAACACAATAGAACTATAAAATTCATCTTTAATCAACACGAACTTATTCATCATTAATATTATATTTCACAATATTTATTAACCAGGTTGTTCCCAGGAAAGAGGGGGCTTTCCGATAAGGATTTCTCCTTATTAACGCGCAATTAGGTGACCAAACCTCCTTGACAGAACTTCTAGACATTGTCAATATTGCAAATAATAATATGAATAACTTTGTCGCCTCAATTATTGATTTAATAATATATAATATAATGGATATGATACTATAACAATAATATGATGCAAAGAATTCTCGTAGAAATAATTGAGTATAATCGAAAGTGACTTCTCACGTAAGCATCAATAATCAATACCTGGTGTGCCTTTCTTTGTGTAACCACGCCAGACATCGTATTTTTACTCTTAGGGTAGTTCAACGGTTTTAACGGTAACACCTCCGCCGTTATTTTCATAAAGTATTTTTGTCGTTTTCTCAATCCGACAATAATTCCGATTATGGGTACAATTAAATGATTGTGCATTGTACGAATATTCCCTGTTAAAACGAATATTCCCCAACCAATCAAATATTATACAACAACTTGCGTACTTTGCAAAATGTATAAATATTACCCACAACTATAACATTATATCAAATCAATACCATAATATTCAAAAATATAATTCGAGAAAATTATTCTTTATTCATAAAAGTTGGGGTCTTACAACCTCCCCTTCTTATAAAATTTTGTCCTCGAAATTAGGGTACATACCTAGTATGTCGAAGAGATTAGGATACCTTGACTTCATATCAAATTCTAACTCCGAAGTCATTTCATCATGGTTTCTCCACAAAACTTTTACTTGAGGTATAACTTTGGATCGTAGAACATGATCCTTTTTATCCAAGATTTTAACAGGTAATTCTTCATACGTTAAATCTTCCTCTATCTCGTCGGGTTCTAACTCAATAATGTGGTTTGGGTCTTTCACATATTTACGTAACATAGATATGTGAAAACATTATGAACACGAGACATACTTGGCAAGTAAGGCGAGTCTATAGGCCATGATTCCCACTCATTTCAAGAATTAAAATGGGCCAATGAATCGAGGATTGAGCTTTCCTCTCTTTCCAAATCTCGTAACTCCTTTCCATGGAGCAACACGTAACAACACATGATCTCCAATATCGAATTCTACGTCCTTTCGATGAAAATCAGCATAACTCTTTTGTCGATCTTGTGAAGTTTTTATACGTTGTCGGATCGGTTAAATCTTCTCTGTAGTCATACATACCAACTCCGGTCCCAACAACGTTGCTTCACCCACCTCATCCCAGCATACTGGAGAACGACACTTTCTCCCATACAACGCTTCTAATGGAGCCATGCCAATACTTGCTTGATAACTGTTGTTGTACGAAAACTCCACCAATGGTAAAAACTTATCCCAACTTCCCTTGAAATCAAGGACACAGAGTCTTAATAGATCTTCAAGAGTTTGAATAGTCCTCTCCGACTGTCCATCCGTCTGAGGATGATATGCCGTGCTAAATCGTAAATCCGTGCCCATAGCTTTTTGCAAACTAACCCAAAATCGTGAAGTGAATCTTGGGTCTCGATTAGAAACTTTGGATATTGGAATACCATGTAGTCTTACAATCTCATTTATGTACATACGAGCAAGACGTTCAAGTGTATAAGTTTCTCCTATAGGTAAGAAGTGAGCAGACTTGGTCAATCTATCAACAATGACCCAAATTGCATCTATGCCTTGAGAAACCTTGGGAAGACCAGTAATGAAATCCATGGTAATGTGCTCCCACTTCCATTTTGGAATTTCAAGTGGTTGCAAAGGACCTTTTGGTACTTGATGCTCCGCCTTGACTCGTTGACAAGTTAAACACCTTGAGATAAACTCCGTTATCTCTCTCTTTATATTGCTCCACAAAATGTATGTCGAAGATCATGATACATTTTGGTACTCCCAGGATGGATTGCAAATGGTGTGTTGTGTGTTTCCATCATGATTTTATACTTTAAATCAGGGTCGTTAGGAACACAAAGTCTGGAGTTGACTCGAAGTATTCCTTCTTCATCGATTATTGCTTAAAGAAAGCACCTTCTTGCACTTTCTTCCTCATACACGACTCCCGGGTCCGTAGCTCGGCGACTTTAACTTTATCAATTAAAGTCGATTCTACTCATATATTCGCCATCATCACATGGGTCCTCGAGTTTTAACTCTATCTCCATCCTTTGCAAGTCACACAAAATGGGCCTTGCGTTGACAATATCGCACTCGTACTTGCATATGATCTTTTACTCAATAAATCATTTACCACGTTCGCTTTTTTGGAATGGTATTGGATGGTATGATCATAATCTTTCAATGATTCAAGCCAACGTCGTTGTCGCATGTTGAGTTCCTTTTGAGTGAAGAAATATTTGAGGCTTTTATGATCCGTAAAGATCTCCACTTTCTCCCCATACAAGTAATGCCTCCAAATTTTAAGTCTGAAGAAGACAACAATTTGCTAACTCTAGATCATGAGTAGGATAATTCCTCTCATATTCTTTGAGTTGTCTTGAGGCATAGGCTATGACTTTTCCATGTTGCATGAGAACACATCCCAACCCTTTGCCTAAAGCATCATTTGTAGATGACAAATCCTCCGAGCCGGATGGTATTGTCGTAGCAGTCTTTGAAATGAGTCTCCCCTTGAGTTCTTGAAAACTCTTCTCACATTCTTCGCTCCAACCGAAATTTGTATCTTTCCGAGTCAGCCGAGTTAATGGAGTAGCGATTCGAGAAAATCCTTCCACGAATCTCCGATAATAACCCAGCTAAACCGAGAAAGCTACGATTTCTTGGCCATCGATTTTAGGTTGCTCCCAACTTTGAATAGATTCAATCTTTGTCGGGTCAACAGATATTCCATGACTTGATACTACGTGCCCAAGGAATGCTACTTCCTCAAGCCAAAACTCGCATTTCTTCAACTTGGCATAAAGCTTGTATTCACGAAGCTTTTGGAGTGTCAGCCTCAAGTGTTGCTCATGATCTTCATGGCTTTTGGAAGAAATAAGGATGTCATCAATAAAGATGACCACAAAGTGATCCAAATATTCCTTGAATACTCGGTTCATCATATCCATGAAGGCAGCAGGAGCATTAGTCAATCCGAAGGACATGACTAGAAATTCATAATGCCCGTACCGAGTTCTGAAAGTCGTCTTTGGAATGTCATCGGTTCTAATCTTCAGGGAATACGTCAGGAAATTTATTAACAATAGAAATATCGTTCAAAACTGACGTATTTTTGTTTAAATCTGTGACATGAGCTAAGAAAGCTTGACACCCGTTTTTCAATAAACGAATAGCTTTATGGCTTGAAATGACTGTGATTGATTTTAATGGTTTGGTCACTTGAATTCGCATAATAGTTTGATTAGGAATATGAAAACTAACAACCTTACGAAAATAATCAATTTTTGCATGATGAGTAGTTAACCAATCAATCCCTAGAATTACGTCAAACACAAGTATTTTTAAAGAAATAAGATTGATAGGTAATGTGTGGTTACCGATTTGAACCAAACAAGACTTATAACTAGTGGATGTAATGAAGGTTTCTCCCAACGGAGTTTCCACAGATAAGTCAAAGTCTAATTTCTCCGGAGTCAAATTTAATCGTTGAGCGCAAGTAGGAGAAATAAAAGAATGGGTAGAACCGGTATCAAATAAAGTATAGACTTCGCTAGAGTTTATGATAAGCTTACCCGTGATGACCTCATTCGGGTTCCTTACTTTCTGGGTGGTCACAACAAACGCTCTTCCTTGCACTACCGGCTTTGACTTTTCTGGAACGGCCTTTAGTGCCTCCATCCTAGCTGAACTTGTCTTCAGTGAACAACAAAATAGGGCTAAGTGACCTTCTCTTCCACAATTATAACATGCTTTGGACGGCATCGCACAGTTTGGACTGATGTGTCCCTCCCCTCCGCATTTGAAGCATATGATAGGTGGTTGTTCTCCTTCCTTAACAATGGGTGCTGGTGCTGACGTCCTTCCATCATTGTTGAATCTCCTCTTCTTGAAATGTACATTCTTATTATTTTGGCCCTGATTACCACCGAAGTGGTTACCATTTTTGGCCTATTGATTCCCTCCACGCTTGTTGTCACTGCTTCGATGACTGTTCTCCTTTGGTTGCGTTGACTCGTTATCGTGCTCCACTAACTGAGCCCTATTTACAACATCTGAATACAAACACAATTTATGAGAAATAAGATGTTGACGTATCTCCGGCTTCAAACCTCTTAAAAACATCCGTGTCATTCTCTCTTCATTATCCACCAAGTGGGACGCAAACCGGGACAACTCGACAAACTTGGCTTCGTACTGCGACACGGTTATATTATTTTGCTCCAACTTGATGAATTCTACCTCTTTATATAGCTTAATACTTTCGGGAAAGTACTTGTCGTTGAATAGTTCTTGGAACCTTTCCCAAGACATCTTCAAGTCTGGGCGAGTTGAGTACGCTTTACCGAGTCCCACCAGTAATCTGCCTCTCCTCGCAACATAAAGGCGGCAAAAGGATCCTTTTGCTCTGAGCATCCCAAGACATCAAATATCTTGGTGATCTCGCTTTATCCATGCTTCCGCCTTAAGTGGTTTTGGCTCTCCAATAAACTCGGTGGTCCCAGCTCCTTGAAGCTGTTTTAACGGTGATCGCCCAAGAGTTTCAAAGTGTTTCCACCTATATTTTGGGATGAGAGCCGCTCTACTTCATTGTTGGATGAATTGCATAAAGCCTCTGAACATTTGATCATTCATCATTTGGTCAGTGTTGTTGTTTGCATGAGGATTGTCGCCTTCCTGATGCACATTATCCTGATTATTCATATGTGGTGAATCAACGGTCTCCTGTGCTCCATTGCTATTCTCAACATTTTTCGATGTCATTTTCATATACTGCCACAAAACAAAAGGTTAATTGACATGTAACATATTATCCCTATATTACGATTTCACCAATTAAATACAAAAAAACTTAGGTAGTCTTAGGTACTCATACTAGCGAAGGAATTCCCGTCTCTCCCCTCCTAGTTCTATTCTCACATCTTAGCCAGGGATCATATCCCTAGGCTTTGATACCAACTATGACGCCCCCAAAATTAGGTATACATCACCCATCTTAAGTCGCTAGATACATGGTACAGAATTCAAATAAAACTTAATAATACAACTGTCGTGTAATGTACAACAAAATATAAACTGTGAGTTTGAATACAAATATTGTCTACTAGAGAGTATACAAACTCAAAAGGAGTCCTCATTACAATTATTATCACAATATTTCACAGAATAGTGAGGACTACTAATGCACCATCTAGGACCATCACTCTGTTCCCCGACTAGTCCCTGCTACGTTCTCATTTCCTGAAGAGAACAATGAAAGCAAAAGGGTGAGCTCAACTAGCCCAGTAAGAAATATTATGACTAAGATAATGCAGAATAATTTATCGTTAGCCTTAAACAATGTTAAACTGATAAAATATAATAAATATCAAGTTTAACTACAGCGGAACAAGCAATCCATTAAAAGAATCAAGTAGAGAATGAAATCTACTATCTTTTATGATTTAAAAGGTTTTCATCACTTTTATCGCTGGGACTCAGCTTAATAAATAATCCACATCATCGAATCACCCCTGCACTACGGCCAAGGATATTCTTTAGTATCACGACCACAATTATCCATGCACTACGAGCCAAGAATATTTGTGTATTCATTAATGGTCGTGATCATGCCAACAACTGTCCATCAATGCACTACGGGCCAATGAGGACTTTTACCACATCAATTGTAACATTACGGCCATGATTACAAGAATAATCCTGGTCATAATCATACCAAGTCCATCTATGCACTCTACAGGCCACAGATGACTTTCAAAAATATAAACATGAGGATGATGACAATGATATAAGAATTCAATAAAACAAGTTCAAGAATTAATTTATCTAGGAACTAATAACGTCCAAATTGTAAACATGATACTGCTTTGTTGAGTAAAATTCAAGAATGCTCAGAAGAATATTTCCATGAAAAGATAATGGATGAAGCGCAAATATCAAGGATATTCCACTAATTTCATAGAGTATAGAAGTCAAAGTTTTAACCAACTGAGTATAATAAAGAATGGAATAACAAAAGAAATCACCGAGCATGCGATAGACGCCTGAGCAAGGCGAGTTATTCCAATGAGAATAATAAATAACGGAACCGGTCCTACAGTAAAAGCATCTGATGAGGATATTCCAACAGAATAATAAAGAATGAAATATTAGAAGAATTTCACCATGTATAGGGTAGCCCATGTATATAGGTTATTCCAACAGAATAATAAATAATGGAATAACAGAAGTTCTCTTCATGAGTACAACAAATAACATCCCTTACCGTAAAAGAAACTAAATATAAGAGTAGGGAAGTAGCAGAATACTTTTCTATAGGTTCTCTTATAATTCTCTCTCTAGAGTTTCAGTGAATTCGTAAGAAATAATGAAGGAATGAGCTTCTATTTATAAGAAAATGGAATGAATAGTAACTAATTCATGAACGGTCCAGATTGATTTACTATTAAATAGACGGTCCATATTGGTTTACTATTAAAACTCCACCAATGGTCCATATTGACTTACTATTATATCTTCAACCAACGGTCTGAAAAATTAGCACATCTCCTCATGGAATAATATTGTACCCAAATACCCGAATGCACAATACTAGAGTGAATAGTAACCGGGTGAATAGTAACTCGTGAATAGTAACTCATGAATAGTAACTCATGAATAGTAACTCGTGAATAGTAACTCGTGAATAGTAACTCGTGAATAGTAACTCATGAATAGTAACTCCGACACGAAAAGTGTCCCGAATACCCAATTGAACAATATATCCTCCAGAAATCAATTATACTAACACAAATAAGTCCAACACAATGGAACTATAAAATTCATCTTTAATCAACACGAACTTATTCATCATTAATATTATAATTTACAATATTTAACAACCAGGTTGTTCCCATGAAAGAGGGGGCTTTCCGATAAGGATTTCTCTTTATTAGCGCGCAATTAGGTGACCAAACCTCTCCTTGACAGAACTTCTAGACATTGTCAATATTTCTAATAATAATATGAATAACTTTGCCGTCTCAATTATTGATTTAATAATATATCATATAATGCAGATGATACTGTAACAATAATTGAATCAATAATATGAGAGATATGATGCAAAGCAATTCTTGTAGCAATAATTAAGTATAAGCGAGTGACTTTTTACGTAAGCATCAATAATCAATCTTGTGTATGCTCTTGTGTAACTACGCGTATTCTTGCATTACTTTTACTACCGGGTAGTTCAACAGTTTTAATGGTAACACCTCTGCCGTTATTTTCATAAAGTATTTTTGTCGTTTTCTCAATCCGACAATAATTTTGTTGTGGGGTCCACCAATGATTGTGCCGTTGTACGAATATTCCCTGTTAAAACGAATATTCCCCGATCAATCGAATATTATATAACAACTTGCGTACTTTGCAAAATTTATAAATATTACCCACAACTATAACATTATATCAAATAAATACCATAATATTCAAAAAACTAATTCGAGAAAATTATTCTTTATTCATAAAAGTTGGGGTCTTACACTCAGTTCAATAATTAATCCACATCATCGAATCATCTATGCACTACAGGCCAAGGATATTCTTTAGTATCACGACCACGAATTATCCATGCACTACGACCAAAGATAATCGTGTTTTCATCAATGGTCCTGATCATTCCATAAAACAATTCATCTTTGCACTACGGCCATAGAGAATCCATAGCCATAATCATACCAAAAACTGTCCATCAATGCACTACGGGCCAATGAGGACTTTTTCCACATCATTTGTAACATTACGGTTATGATTATCTTAAGAATAATTCCTCGGTCATAATCATACCAAATCCATCTATGCACTCTGTGCCACGAGATGACTTTCAACATAATATAAGCATGAGGATGATGACAATATTATAAGCATTAGTCAAACTAAATCAAGGATAAATATTAAGGACTTTAAATTTATCCAAACATTATCAATCACTTAATAAAATCATAATCTAATATTGTTAATATTATAACAATATTTTAATCACTCCTTAAATTTATAAATAATTTAATTTAATTGTTTACACTTTTCCAAATAATGCATTTAATCATTCAAAATGACATATTCATAAGATTTCATCGTCAATAATCAAATTACTCATCAAAAATCTGCATATACCTTATATAGGATTTTCAAGCCATAAAATCCTATTTACCAATTTTTCAACATAACATATTTAATTCATATGTTCGTAACTAAATCATTTTCATGAAAAATACCAAATCAGTCCCAAAAATTATTCTTTTTTGGGATTAAGCAGAATATAATCCCATATTGAACATATATTTTTCTCAAAATTTTTAAAATTCATTTACTATTTTTCAAAAATTAATTTCTAATTAATTTTTTAAAAAATTAGCTACCTCAAGGTTAACCCTAGAAATTTCCAAATCTTGGCAAGATCTTACACATGTTAACGTGAGCTTCCAATTTAAATTTCATGGTCATCGGAGTTATAGAACTCCGGTTATAAGTTTTTTGTTGGAAAAACCTAAATATTGAAATAGTCATAACTTGCTCATTTTAAGTCGGAATGGGCTCATTTTTGGTCAGGAGGTACTTTATACCATATATTTTTATGTCTCAAAAGGCCGGAATTTATTTCACAAGCTGAGTGGCCAAAAATGCCCTTTTAAACTTCTGGGCAGTAGTCTTTTGACAATTTGCAGATTTTGACTCCTTTACTAAAATCAGTCCACACAAAAATCTACAACACCTTTTCTAGTGATTCCACTTGGAGAAGTTAGAAAACTCATAGATCAAACTCTAGAATTTGACCACACTCAAAAATTCGAAATATAATAGGAGATATGGTCAATTGAATTTTATACTCCATTTTTACAAAAATCTGATTTTCAACCCTTTGTGATTTCTAAGAAACTTTCATGTTTTCACATAATAACCAACATAACTCATCATGACAATAACATAATAATTCAATAAAAAAAATTCAAGAATAAGTTTTAAAGATTTATAAGTTAATTTATCATGAACTAAATAATGTCCAAATTGTCAACATGATACTACTTTTTGGAGTAAAATTCAAGAATGCTCAGAAGAATATTTCCATGAAAAGATACTGGATGAAGCGCAAATATCAAGGATATTCCACTAATTTCATAGAGTATAGAAGTAAAAGTTTTAACTAACTGAGTATAATAAAGAATAGAATAACAAAAGAAATCACCAGGCATGCGATAGACCGCACATGCAGGTTATTCCAACAGAATAATAAATAACGGAACCAGGTCCGACGTAAAACGCACAGACAGGATATTCTAATAAAATAATAAAGAATGGAACCAGGTCCGGCATAAAACGCACAGACAGGATATTCCAACAAAATAATAAAGACTGGAACCAGGTCCGACGTAAAATGCAAAGACAGGATATTCCAACAGAATAATAAAAAGATGGAACCTGTGCAGCGTAAAACGCATGCATGGATATTCCAACAAAATAATAAAGAATGGAATAATGAAGAATTTCACCAAGTATAGGGTAGCCCCGTATAAAGTTATTCAACGAGAATAATAAATAATGGAATAATGAAGTTCTCTTCATGAATACAAAAGAAATAATACCCTTACCGTAAAAAAAGCTGAATATAAGAGTAGGGAAGTAAAGGAGAATACTTTTCTATAGTTTCTCTATAATTTCTCTCTCTAGAGTTTCAGTGAATTCGTAAGAAATAATGAAGGAATGAGCTTCTATTTATAGAAGAATTGACTGCATAGTAACTAACTTATGAACGGTCCAGATTGATTTACTTTAAATGGACGGTCCAAATTGGTTTACAATAAAAAATAATATATTCTATTTATAATCTAATAAAACGAATAACTTTATAAAAGTATTTTATTTTATATAAAAAGATTTTACTATGCAAACACTATACAGGCACTATTCAACACTATGCATAATAAAATATAATATATTCTAATTATTGTCTAATAAAACAAATAACTTTATAAAAGTATTCATTTTATATAATAATATTTTACTATTAGTCTAATAAAAAGAATAACTTTATAAAAGTATTACTTTTTATATAAAAAGTTTTTCCTGTTTTATTACATTAATAATACTAATAAAACAAAATTTATCATCATTATTATAATTCACAATATTAATCGACAGTGTCGTTCCTAGGAAAGAGGGGCTTCAAAGAAAGATTTCTCTCCATTGGCACGCAATTAGGTGACTAAACCTCTCCTTGACAGAACTTCTAGACATCGTTAATATTGCAAATAATAATATTTATAACTTTGTCATCTCAAATATTGATAATAATTGAATCAAATAACGTGAGATACTATGTAGCAATTACTGTAACAATAATTGAACAAAACTGAGTGACTTCTCACGTAAGCATCAATAATCAATACCGTGTGCTACTGTGCAACTACGCGTATAACTGTACTTTTACTACCGAGTAGTTCAACAGTTTTAACTGTAAAACTTTCGCCGTTATTTTCATAAAAATATTTTTGTCGTTTTCTCAATCCGACAATAATTCCGTTGTGGGGTCCACCAATGATTGTACCGTCGTACGGATATTCTCCAATGAAAAGAATATTCCCCGACTAATCGAATATTCCCCAATAAAACGAATATTTTATATCAACTTGCTTACTTTGCAAAAAAAAAAATTCACATATTACCCTTAACTTTAAACTTTTATCAATTTAACTATTTACCAAAATAGAAAAATTGAATACTTTTATTTCATAAAATTTGGGGTCTCACATTAATCACCTCTATGTTTTCTGACTTCTTAAAGGCTACTTCCTAAGGTTTTTCCCACCTAGGGTTCATAACCTAAAGCTTTGATACCAACCTGTGAAACCCCCAAATCTGGGTACTTCATTTCCACCGAATTTGGTGCTCATTTATCAAAAACTATTATATCTAACTACCCATATTCAAAGGATAAAGACATAATTTAATTAACTTAAACAATAATCTCTCACATTAAAGGGTTACATTAAAATCTCAAAACAAATCCCAGGTAATCTACCTTAAAATTATTACATCAGTTTGCGGAATACATTATAAAATAAAACAAATCTTAAAACTTCAAGCATTTAAATAAACTTTAAACAATTCTCCATCACTTAGACATCTTGCCCTTTCCCTTGCTAGTAGATGGATCATCACCTCCTTCAACTTTAACTGCATTGTTTAATTACAAGAGTGAGCAAACAATTGCTCACTGACATAAACATAGTATAATAACAACATGAGAGTGAACAACGAATACTGAATAATAAAGAACTTGTTCTACGAATCAAAATAGAAAACAACTTCGAACTTTATTTATCTGAGGGTCTTAAGACCACGAACTATGTCAACGGTGTTTAGGTATTATTACCTTAACCTCAACAGTCATTAGACTGTACAGACTCTTCTTAACGTACTCAGGGGGATCATCCATTTGTACCATGTATTGTGCACAAACATCTAAACGTTACACGTACAAAATCCCCTATGTTAGGGTTGTTCATCTCAGTTTGAATTTAGAATTTCCGCACTAAAGAAAGTTTAGTTTGGAACTAGCTTATCAGTGTTTCTAGAATTTTAGAACACTTATTCAATTTCCATAAATAAAGATTTAATACAAGAATGTATAACTGAACAAGGCTATCAAAGTCAAAGATCGGATATCAACCATATATAAATGAATAAGCTTGATATATATGCAAAGTATTATATTCAAGAAATTAAAACAATCTCCTTTGAATCAATGTGTTAGAACAATATATGTTTTGAATACTAATAACAAGAAATGAAAATGTGAAACTCATTCGATGTAACGAATTAGGTTACATGAACTTATTCAATCATTCATCAGAATAGAATCAATAGTCTTGCTCAATAACAAATATAAGATTTAGAAACTTGCACAATTATGAAAGTAGAGTTAGAGAACTTGCCTTGTTTGTAAGCTACACAAATGTAATATAATCTTCAATTACCCTACATATATCATTGAAATCGCAATCACAATTAGTTGCATGAATATTAGCTTTTAGGGGTTTAAACTATCATTTAGGTCATGACCCTAACCTATAACCTAACCATTTAGGTTAACATATTTAACGCCTCTGAAATCACACATTGATCAACATAAACCTTATCGTTTATCTATAACTTTTGAGAACATCACTTTTAGTTTCATCTTATAACTTATTTAAATAATAACTTAGAATCTTCACACGTTGAATTACAACATCTTACAATCTTGTTATTGTAGTTCCTATTGTGTCTCGACATCATTAACGTGAATGCTAGACTAATATAAGTCCGATACACATAACTTTGAAAATAGGCGAAAGTCTTTGCTGGGCTCAGAGTACAATGTAATTGCGTTGTCCTTTGCCTTGCTTGCCATGGCCAGCAATGCTACCGGTGCTCGATCAGCAGAAAACCAATGGCATTACGCTTGGAAGATGGCCTTGTTCTTGATTTTTTGCCTTAGCATTGCCCAGTTCTTGTGGGTGTTCAGACAGACAGAGAGAGGCAGCGGTGAGCGATGGCCGTTTTTAGCCTAACAAACACAAATTTCACCCATCAAGCGGTGAAATTAGCACATCAATGATATAAAACTAACAGATACATGTTTCCTCACATATTCATTAACTTAGAACAATTAAACATCAAATTAAACTATTTTAATTCCTTAAATTTCATGTTTTCTCATAAAAATTCCATTTTTGACACCTTTAACGAATTTGATCACCACGAATTCGTTTTTCAATTAATTGACATAATTTAAACTGCGTTGTTTTCATTTCTTAACATATTATCATAATCCAACAACAAATTACAGATTACATCATATATTGAACAAGAAATTTGGTACTTTCTATGGCCATATTATAAGAACACAAACACTGTGATTTTCCTTTTCTTCCTCAGCCCAATTTCTCATGAATTTGATAACAAATAACATGTACACATGATAATCAACAGAGTTTTGAAATTCTACAAGAACATGTATACATCACAATTCTCGTGATTTCATATTGTATCAAAAAGATATACACATATACAACTAAAACTAAAGAATAATAATAGGAATAGTTTATACCTTGATTAGTGAATGCTAGACAAAGATGATAACCTCTCAAAACCACTGTGATCTTCTAAAATCTCTGTGTTCTCTTCTTCCAAGCTCTCTCTCTCTCAACACTCTACTCTTTCTCCTTAGCCAAATACGAGAATAAAAAGAAAGTAGACGCTAGTCTTAGGTATAACATGTGTAAACATAAACTGAAACCCACGTTCTTTTTTAGTTATAAAACCCAACAAGCATCAGCTCAAATAAGCCAAATGCCACAAGGCCCTGTTTGGCTCACCAGAACCTCTCCCAACTAAATTATTTTAATAACATTTATATTATATAGTTTTATGTCACACTTTTAGTTGATTAATTTAAATAACTTAGTTTAGTTAATTTAAATAACTTATAATACTAATAATAAAAATCTTATTATCATTAATAAATAATTATATATCTAATTTAATTAATAAATTAGACACATCACTATATTTAATATATTTATCTCCTTTAAATTAAACAATTCATTTAATTTAATTATTTTCTTAAATATTAAATAATTGATTTAATTTAATTATTTCTTAAATTAAATCCTTCAATAAAATTATCATTATTCAATTTAATTACTAAATTAATTGACCACAATTATCAATTATTTATTTTCCTTATAAATAAATTATTTAAAATATTTATTTAATTCAATAAATATTTAAATTAAATTACAAATTTCTTGATCGTTACACTCATAATAGGAATGACTTTGCGGACGCGCGTTAGCAACTTTGGCCTCCTTGATTCGCATATCGCATAAGGACACTTGCTAAGCGTCACAATTTCCTACCTGGAGGCTGACTATGGGAATTACATTGGAGAAGAATCAGATGAGCTACTTCCCATCCAACATCCTTGGTATCAACATATCAAGGAATATTTACGAGATGGATCTACACACGCTGAGGCGAGCCCGACTAAGAAAAGGCGGATCCATCGACTTGCTATGAAATTCTACCTGAGTGGAGATGCGCTCTACAAAAGAGATGCAGGACAAGGTCTCCTCAGATGTTTAGACAAAGATCAAGCCCAAAGGCTTATGCATGAAATCCATGGTGGAGTCTGTGGCCCCCACATGAGTGGCCCCCTCCTTGTCAAGAAAGTCCTCAAGACAGGACATTATTGGCTATCACTCAAAGCTGATTGCAATGACCACGTCAGGAGATGCTATCAGTGCCAGATTCATGGGAATGCTATACACGCCCCTCCACGGGAAATCCACAACATGAGTTTACCTTGGCCCTTCTCAATGTGGGGAATGGACGTTATTGGACCCATTTAGCCTAAAGCCAGTAATGGACATCGATTTATCTTCACCATGATAGACTACTTCACCAAGTGGGTAGAAGTAGCCTCCTTCCCCAGGGTTACCAAAGAAGTCATCATTGCTTTCATCAGAAACAATGCCATTTGTCGATATGGACAACCAGAGGTGATTGTGTCAGACAATGCTAAGAACCTCAACAACAAAATGATGGAGGAATTATGCAATAAATTCCACATCAAACATCTTAACTATGTCATCTATCATCCGAAGATGAATGGTGATGTTGAAGCAACTAACAAAAACATTGGCCTGACCTATTGCCTCTTACTCTGTTAGCCTACAGAACCTCAATGCGTACCTCCACTGGGGCAACCCCCTGCGCATTAACCTATGGGATGGAAGTAGTGATCCCCATAGAAGTTGAAATGGAATCCCTCAGAGTGTTAATAGACACTCAGCTGGAGGAAGACCAATGGGTACAAGACAGGTATCACCAATTGTATCTAATAGAGGAAAGGCAAACCGCGGCTATCTTCCATAGTAAGTTATATCAGCAAAGGATCGCCAGATCCTACAACAAAAAAGTCTGGATACGACAGTTTAAAAACATGACTTGGTTTTGAAGAAGATCATTGACAACCAAGATCAATCTAAGGGAAAATTTTCTCCTAACTGGGAAGGCCCATTTGTTGTCAAGGAAGTATTGACAGGAGGCGCTCTTAGATTGCAAGAAATGGACGGCGATGAATTTCCACAACTCATCAACTCGAACGTTGTGAAACAATACTATGTCTGAAGTTGCCATCAAGCAAACATCCTGATGCTGGATCATCAGATCACAAGTCATTCCAGTTCTTTAACCCTTTACCACATACAACTTTTTCGCATTTTGCCCCTCAGGGAAACATACTTTTCAAGCCAGCAGCCTGGCTTCTCTGCATTCCTACGACTTAGGTCATCCCATTACAGATTGAACCTCTCGCGTTTGCAGTTTGGCTACCCATACATGGGATCAAACTTCTCATACTTACAGTTTATCCTCAACCTAGGATTAAAACTTTTTCTCCCCGCAATCTGACCTGCACATAGGATCACGCTTTTCATCTCACCCTAAGGGGCGAACTACGCCGACCTGATCTCCTCTTCAATAGGAGTACGTAGGCAACCATGTTACATGTCCCGGTCGCAATAAAATAAAAACAACAAAAGCATTTCTACCATTATCCTTACAAAAAACAAAAACAAATTCCTACACCATTTCTGCCACATACATCATTGAACCTCTTACACCATGTTCGAACTACGCAGACCTGATCTCCTCTTCAATAGGAGTACGTAGGCAGCCATTCATGGTGCGGTCTCACCCCCTACCAAAACACAAACCATTGTCATTTGGTCTTTGGGATCATCTTTCAATCCACTACATTTCATTGGTTTCGGATCAAAGGGATGGAATTACTGAACTCCTCCCAAATAGGAGATTGGCGACCATCTAAGTTCTTGGTCATACCTTGAAGAGCAACACCAATCCATAAGAGATGGAATTAACTAAGCTTCTCCTAAATAGAAGTATTGGCGACCATCTGTGGTGCGGTCAATCTCAGAGAGGAAAGCCAAATTCCTCTCCACATTTCCATGCAGAAACCAGTCCCAAAACAACAAAGATGGTAGGGATACACACAGATCAATGATCCATTCTGAACTGTCCAGAGACATCCCAATGTCCGTCCATCCAGGAGGAATTCAGAATACGTCAAGATCACAAGCCCTGAAGCAGCAGACAAAATATCAAGCAAGTAGCAAGGCATATCTAAAAGGAAAGTGATCAAAAATATATTTCCCTACTATATATATGTGATGTTGTTTGATATACACAATGTAAACTGTACATGACAAAATGGCTATGCTAGTCTGTGCATGAAAATACAAGCTCGTCTACAAGTCAGGATATATGCGAGCTTACAAGCCCAACATGGCATCCCTCTCAGAAGAAGGAGGCGAAGTTGTGGTCTCCTGTACGCGAGTAACCGCACGACCCAACAGATCTGCAGCCATATGCATGGTGACCATATGTTCATCAATGTAAGCGCTCATCTCTGCAATCATGCCAGTGGTAAGGGATCTCACTGCAGTACTATCTGTAACGACTACATCCCGGGCAGATATGGCACTATCCCGCTCAACTATCACTGCATCTCTGGCTTATCTGGCCTCATCCCGCTCAACGACAATGACATCTCTGCGAGCTAATGCCTCGTCTCTCTCTAACAGAGTTGCGTCTCTCCCTTCAAGGGCAGTCAACATCAAGGCTCTAGCCTGGTCTCTCTCGAAGGTCATCAGATGAAGACTCTGCTCAAAGTACTGTGTTGAATGTTGAATCACAACAGTACTAGTACTGGGAGAATCTAGAGGAAATGTTGGCAACCCATCAACTGGCTCTTCCTCGATGTAGGAATCAATGTCCTCCATAGGCTCTACATCATCTGACTCACTATCCGGTACTGTGGATACTACCGCAGCCGATAAAATCTATGTCTCCATCCATGCGGAATACTCTGGAGAACAACATGGATGACTAACAAAAAAATCAGCTATCTCATGTTGATCCCAACAAGCATACACGCGGGATCGGTCCTTTGCTGAAAGATATCGAGAAGCTGAACGCTGACCTATCGCCCCCTCGAAAGGATGAAAGTCCTAAAACTGGTCAAACTGTGACATCACGGCCAGCGAGTGATAGGTAGTCATGCCCCTAAAACCGGCAAAAGGGAGGTAGTCCATGCCCGGAGCATGAGTAATAAAGCTGTAAGGTGAGCTAAGCCCGAAAGCACGCAATATCTTTGAAACGGATCTCGATATACGCCAAGAATATGGACCAAGACATAGCATCTATACACTCCGATGGCTGAAAGGAGTACGACGTGGCTATATCATGGGTGAACCAATACCCATGCCGTCTAAGAGTACCAATCGGTCTCAAGTGGGACATAAACCACACATATAGCATGACCGAGCTGCCCGTGAACATTCATGTCGGATAAGTGCAGCAGTATGTAGTTGACCTCAGGGTCTCTACTATAATCATTGGTATAATGGTACAACCATCCCTGAGATCTCTCACTGCCATGATGACTCCAATGTCTATCTCATCCATGTACCGTGGCATATAGACATACGACAGCACACATAATAGTAATACATCAATCCTGCCTAGATGCCAACAATCCTCCGATGTGGTGAAATCCCCGGAATGTCATTTATAACTATCCTCAGAGCCAAATCTGTCAAACAAAAAACGCTGGGATATAACGTGGCTCGATGTAAGCTCATCCTGCAGCACTCTGCGCCTCAATCCAGTGAGGGTCATGAAACATCGACTCATGTCCCCCAAAGCCATATGCACGTAAGGTCTATCCAGCGGCAACATCGTCAACCGTGCATACTCCTCCAAAGTGGGAGTCAACTCCTGGGTCCCAAATCAGAAAACCTACCTATCCGATACCCAATGCTCTAGCATGCCATCCACAAATCCTGTGGGAACCTGAAACATCAACAAGGTCATAGTATACTGCAACAAATGATTTATGGTCACCCTGTCTGATGGTGACATGCTATCATACCACGATTGCATACCCGATGCCACCAATGATGGTGGGGTATGATCAATCTGACTAAGCGTCAGAAGAAGACATGCATGACAGGCCGTGTCATAAGACCATCCAGGGGTCAATGCTGAATATCTCTGGACATACATACATATGCATAACATGATACATGCATTATAGATAATAGATGGCAATATGATATAGGGAATGAAAAAAAAAATGTGCATACATTCCTAAGTATATCAACATCTAATACATCATCTCTGTCTGACTACAAAAACATGGAAATGGGGCACGGGCGCCTACTACTACTGAGAGGCCTATCAAAAGATATAGCGAGAATGGGGCACTGACCACCCAATAGCTAACAGAGGCCTATCAAAAGATATAACGAGAATACACATGAGAGAAAAAGACAATGGTGTCAATATCTACATCATCAATCATATCCACGATGTAACTCCTCCCGAGTCACCGGATTTACATCAACAGGATGTCAGCCTATATAGAGGAGGATCTGCTGGCGACAAAACCGAATGGGTCGTCGAGGGGCGGTGCACCGAGCTGGAAGGATCAAACGATCGCCTCTGCGGATCTCGTCCCAAATTGGGATAAAAAAATGTACCTCTGGTCTAGTCGTCGGGTAAAAGCGTCAATCTATGTCACATGAGTCGGATCTCGGGATACGTGCTATCAATCCTTCATCATCACGGATCACGGAACCATATCCCCATGAACCGAGGTGGCGCGGATTGGGCTCTAATAATAGTCTGAGGTAACCACCAACGCTGGAATATCTCTTGAGTGCAAGGACCTACGATAATGTAAAGTCATCAAACCCCAACAATGGGATATCGGTGATGGGGTGATGCGATCGACACAAAGCAATAACATATGCAGGAGGCAAGATCGGCATATGAATCTCCCCTGTGGTGCTCCTAATAGCACGCTCTCCTAGATAGAGCTCACATCCTCCATCTATAAAGATAGGAACTCTCCGGGTGGAGATCAGATACTCAATGTCAGTCGGGTACCCATACTCAAAACTGATGGCCAAATGTTCCCTAGAATAGGGAATCCATGTGATGATATCAGCTGTCAACAACTCCAGCTGCATGAGGCAGTGAGTGAAACCCTCAGCTACAGGGACCTCCGCCAAAATGGAATGATGTCATCGTCGTCCTCGTGGATAGGTATCTAAACCTAACACACTCATAGGATGCAAGCATGGGAGCCTCTCATAGACCCAAAACTGCTAACACAATGGCAAAACATCTGCGGTCAGTAAACACTCTTAACCTATAAATGGGAAATTATAAGAGAAATACTCACCAGTAGAAATGGGTAGAATCCTAGCCAAGCCTCAGTCAAACCCTGTGAACGCATACGCATGCCCCAGAGGAAATAGGCAAAGGTGTAGGAACCCCAATCATAATCTCCAATACGGTCCACTTGATGTGTGGTGCTGATCAAAGCGAACGACACCATAGAAGAGTTATCTGCTATGAAGCAGCCTCTAATGATCATCAGAAACAATCGTCGAAGAATGCGATCCCTGACTCTGACATCATCAGGCATGGGCTCACTCAAAAGCCTGCTCATAGCATATACGCTCAAAGGGACCTGCAGACGATCCCCGCCTTTCAACGCCTCATTTGGAACTCTAATAAGGATCAGCGGCGGTAGGGGTAATATTCGCCATGCAAGGCAATCGCTCCCCTCAAACTCCATATACATGATAAACCACCAATCCATCGGCGTCATCATTACCTCGCAGTCCAACAAATGGAGTGACTGAGTCTGATGAAACCATCACTCAAACAATGCCCTGAGGTAACCCCAGGGACAACGACGGGGAAGGATGGAGAAGAATGCCCCGAATCCCCAATCATGCACTACCACTCTATAATCGGGATGAAGAGCCTGGTACATGAAGTGTATGCTAAACCAATTCCCTCGAGACTATGTAAAGCTGGGAACCTGCATGAAATGCAGATCAATATCAGAATCCTTTACTCCTCGTCAATAGGAAAAAAGGAAGATCAAGATCTAACGTCATACTCGTTAGCATGCAACTACATCGAGGGATGTCTGCTCAAATCACCCAGAAGCTCTAGGTTTGCCACCTGAATACAAGGGAGCTCCCTACGGGGAACATGTGCAGCAGGAGCGGGGTCCTCAATCGGAATATCCTCATCCTCGTCCTCGGCGCCCCAAGCACATCGGCCGGACTAGGCGTATCCTTGCCTCCACCAATCGATCGACGAGGTCATCTAACGAAGCAGGGGTCGAGGCACTTGAAGCCCTCCTCCGTATACTAGAAGTGGTCCTACAGGAACTACTCGGCTGATCCGGATCCATAATATCTGGACAACAAGTCTCCAAATCACCTCAGAAAGGGTGTGGTATTTCCTTACCTGAGGCTTTTCAAAATGCATTTTATGACTACATGCATGCATGCATTACTTTAACATACATCTATAGTAGAGTTAAAATTGCATGACTAATTAAATGCCTACATTTTGGAAAATTTTGCCATAGTCCCCTTTAAAAATTAGACTATCCACATGCACATAGGCATGACTAGGTGGACATTCAGTAGCACACCTGCCCCAAAGTCATATACATAATATATGCATTAAAAATCAAAATCATCAATGCATAAGGTTAACCTCAATATCAGGAGCACTTTTCATTTTTACCTTTTGCTCATTGGACCTTAAATAGGACAAGAATAGTAGAAAAAAGTGCCAATTTGACTGTCTCAAAAGTCAAATTTTTTCACATCATTATGTTCAGTATGGTTTAATACTAACATTTACTATGTTGAATATTTTTTATCAAGTCATTTGAGCATACATAATCACTACTATGTGTTTAGATGCATTTCATGCGATAACTCATTTTCTAACGGATAAAAACTGGAAAAAATACATGCATACGTTACAAGGATAGTGCAGAATACTTGTACGGTGACGGAATTTGCAGAAAAGCGCCCGAACTCAGCAGATCTGAAGGGGAGCTCCAGATTTTTCTTCGCAAGACAAGTTGAAAGTGACTTATGAGATCAACTTGCAGGATATTAATATCCACGGTTGGCCGCAGGTCCATCTACGGCTGAAGCAGGTGTACCTGCGGCACCCCTATGTGGGCCCCACCCCTCCGGCTCGGTCTAGTTCGAGTTGCAAAGGAGTTCTTACGGACTGAAAAAGTCAAATTGGGAATAAAAACGCTACGCGATTGAGCAAAACAGCCAGCAATCCTAGTCTTCTCAGATGGAACTTTGAGTATGTACATCACTCATTGGTAGTCACCCAAACAAGAGGTATACCATGCCAATGATCTCATTTGTTATGAATCACATTTGGCAATACCTTGCACAGGTCAAATGCCGCCAATTTTGGGGTATTACCCTAAAGATCAACGTGGATCCCCGACGGGGGTTACAACGTGGAACCCCGGCGGGGTTACAATGCATGTTCATCCATTGACACACACATCAATGAAGGTCAAGCAACCTTGACGTTATTTCAGGCGATGGAAAGTAAACCCATTGAGGCATCGAAAGCTGTTCGATGATTTCGTACGTTTGTATTCATAAGTCCCCAATGGATCCCCGACGGGGGTCACAACGCAATGTTCCGTTGATTCACACGTCAGCGAAGGTCAAGCAACCTTGACAATATGCTCACAGAATATCGGCCATTGGTTCACACGTCAGCGAAGGTCAAGCAGCCTTGACAGTCTACCCTACATGGTTTTCATCCGTTGATTCACACGTTGGTGAAGTACAAATCAACGAAGGTCAGGCAATCTTGACAGCATCTATTGTTGGTAGTAAATCCAACAGAATCTTGACATATCCTGGCGATACAAACCACGAAAGGTCAACATCATCAAGGAGGATTGATGATGTAATATGTTATACACATCCTCAAACAGACAAAGCTTTATCCCCACAGATCTCTTACACATAAGAGGTACCTCTTCGAGATTAAGTCTGTATAAAGAATTCAGGACTTTGGTGATAACTCCAACATCAACATCCTAACAGATTCGGATCACACATCCGATCAGGTTATAGTTGTTAATCCTAGGTAAACATTACAAGGATTCAGCCATTATCCCCAGCATATTGGGCAACAACCCCGCACGCATGCATCATACATTTACATCATGTTGCTATATATAGTATCATGTTTATCTTATGGCATTTCAAGTGTCTAGGATTCTTTATCCTACCCATGCATTTCATTGCATGAGTATGATAAAGAGGGGCAACTGTAGACACTCAGAATTTTCTGTACACCTGTCACTAATATTGCACGAAAATAGATTCATCTTTCAAGAGGGATCCCTGGAAGATAGTTCGTATCCATTCTGGATACTACCGGAAGTTTAGCATCAATCCCAGAACACACACTGAGAGTAACAACTCCAACCTTAGATATAACCCCAAGGCATGCAGATCCAATACCGGAACACACACCAAAAAAGACCGATTAATCTTGGAGATAACCCCGAGGTATCCAGTCTCAGTCCCAATCATGGGAATAGCTGCCAACCTTGTTGATCACCCCAAGGAATTTCAGTTCCGGCGATAACCCCGGAAATGCTTGTTTCAAATGCAACCAGCTTCAATCTCGGTGCTCACAACGGGACACCCAATATCAACCCGGAGATAACAGCAGAGGAATGCAGCACACCTCGGAGTTGACATCGAGGACCTTCAACACTGCGGCGGTCAATCGGCCATATAACCACGACCAACGTGTTCTTTATCAGCCCAAATTGGCAATAACTCCGGTGAGGGCCAAGGCATCATTTCACCACTCTAAAGCCACACCACGTCGTCTCAACATCTCATACATACATTTCTACACCACGACATCCCACAAGAATCAAGGAAAACCAATCCTGAGTGACTATTATGCGGGGTAACGTATAGAATTTGAAGCTTGAAGACCGGAGGGCATCCTCCCATCTTCAATGACTTCGTACAAACTCTAATCCCATGCTATTGTAAAACTCTCAACAACGGCGGTCCGAAATAGGTCCCAGATACCTCGATCGGATGCGAATTGCGGTCTGAAAGTTGAGCGGACATTGCGATTACTACATACATCGATCTTCTTGAGATGACCCGACCCGAGAGACCCGGGGCAACCCGGGAAGCCTCAGATACACCTTCGGCTCCCCCCTCTATAAATAGAGGGCTTGGGGTGGCCATTTTAAGAGGAGAAAGAGCGAGGAAGCCCTGTCAAATTTTCTTCGTACTTGCAATATACTGAGTGCTTTCCCATTTTAAACACTTGTGAGCTCACATATAGCTACTTTTGTACCGGTGGGAGCCGAGTTTCACCCACTTTAAAGATATAGAAGTCTTCTTTGGCATCCCACTGTAAGCCTTCTCACACACTTTAAAGCATTTCTCTTCATCTTTGCACACACCCTTCTTCACGTTGAGAGTCGTGTTGCGCGTGTTTGCCCGAACTTCGGTCCATGGTTTTATTTCAGTTTGTATATACATATATATTTATATATATATATATATATTTATATATATGGACTAACATTATCGAGTTATTCATCGATTGAGCCTAGACTTGATGCAGGCGTTTATTTGCTTATATATATATATATATATATATATATATATATATATATATATATATATATATATATATAAAGCGTGTGCTGTCGAACTTTGTTCGATGAGCCTAGACTTTGATGCGGAGCATTTACTACTTTAATATATATATATATATATATATATATATATATATATATATATATATATATATATATATATATATATACTTATATATATTAAGCGTGTGTAGGACTCTCTTGATGAGCTGGATTTTACATCCGATCGTTTACTCGCTTATATATATATATATATATATATATATATATATATATATATATATATATGAACTGTTGTTGAACTCGCATTGATGAGCACAGATTTTACATCAGTGCGTTTACTAAGCTTATATATATATATATATATATATATATATATATATATATATATATATATATATATATATATATATATATACACTTATATATATGAGCGGTTGTCGAACTCGCTCGATGAGCCTAAATTTTACATCCAGAATGCGTTTTATCGCTTTTATATACATACATATATATACATATATATATACATATATATATATATATATATATATTCGTCCCACACAGAGTTTACTTACGTGGTGGTTGATCACTTTACTGACTTTCTTTACGTTTCGTCACGCTGGAGTTCACTTCGTGGCGGTTGATTGCTTTGTCTGACTTTATTTATATTTTGTCTCACCTGGAGTTCCCTCCATGGTGGTTGATAGCCTTACAGCTTTATTTACATTTTGTCCCACCTGGAGTTTCCTTCGTGGTGGTTGATAGCTTTTTATAGCTTTATTTACATTTCTGATCCCCCATGGAGGTGCTTCGTGGTTGGTGATCATGTCTGTGTATATATATTTATAGCTTTTATATATATACATGCTTACTGATTTTATACAAATTGCGGTATCATATGCTTTAGAATCATGTGATCACAGATTTGACTATATGGATCTAGATTTGGTTCCCGTGATGGACATTTTTAGCTGTAAGAAGCTTGTAAATTATTCTACGGTGTCTGAATTTCCTCAGATGGTTTTCATACCCACGAGGAAGTCAACATTATTTTGTACATTATTTTGTTATAGATGCTTCGCTTCTCGAAAATAAAATCAATCAAGTCGAACACTTAATAAAATGTGTTAGTTCCTAGTAGGCACAATAGTTATCTGGAAGGGGGGGGGGGTTGAATAGATATTTAAAAAATCTTTTCGTTTTAAACTTGTTAGTTAATGATGATTAAAACTTAGCAGAATTTATGTTTGTTTGAATCTCTCTTGCAAAGTAGTGGAGTTATGAGAGTGAGGCAGTTATAGCAGTTATGGCAGATATAGCAATTATAGTATTAATGTAAAAGACACAGTCATTTTTTAAGTGGTTCAGAATACTTAATGCTCCTAGTCCACTCTTCTACTCAACGAGTAGGAAATCCACTAAGGATGTCTTTTACAACTTATGAATCACATAGATTCCTTCTAGACCAGCAGTCTAGGAACTTCTTAGTTCACTCTTGAACTCTTCAAGTCCAGCAGACTTGGTTCTCTTACAATTCACTTAGAACTCTTCAAGTCCAGCAGACTTGGTACTCTTCTTCAGTTGATTGATAGATGTTGAGTTCTTGATGGTTGTTACTCAGTTGATGTTTAAGCACTTGTTTGAAAGAACTAAGTAACTGAGCAAGCTTTATAATTTCTCAGATCGTAGAGTTGAGCTTTGAGAGTTGTTCACGTTGTTTGTTCAATGCTTGTTTGTTCTTACACTCATCTGCTTGATTTGCATATATGTGATCTTTAAAACTATCCGTTATCCATCCGTTGAAGAATTAAATGTATTTGACTTTTCTGTTCTTTGATGGAGACATTTCTGCACATCTTCTGAACTGCATTCTGACCCACTGACACTGCAGACTGCTTTCTCACCTAACACCTGAAAAGGTGTTTTCCCCCCTTACCAATGGCACTTTCCTTAGCTTCTATAATACGCTTCTTTGTTGCATACTAAGGATATTTCTTATGACTTTGGGACTGGTGAGTACTGTAGCATTTAGAATCCATTCCTCTTTTGTTGGAACCTATCTCCACATAAATTATGAGGCTCGACGTTTTCTGACACAAGACAGATGATACTCTACGATTCAGATCATGGTGACTTGTCGCCTTGGTGTCTGGTCTGATGCTATCATCCAAGAGCACTACGATTTTCTCTTAAGTCTTTGCACACTACGATCTTTGCTTGGTTGAGTTGTAAACTCTACGTTTCTGAGAAAATTCTACTATCATTGACTTGTAAACTCTACATTACCTTCAGCACACTACGATCGTTGAGTTGGCTTGGTAAACGTTGGGACCACTCTACGATTTCTGAAGAGGCCCTTCAAGGCAGGCACACTACGATCTTTGAAGCTCTATATTCTACCTTGACTTCTGCAATGTTGATCAGATTTATACACTCTGACTTCTTCGAAGCCTATCTATTACATCTCAAGATCAGCCTAACAGCTTTGATCTTTCTATCTATATATTCTATGAAAGAATTATACACGTTAAGAGCTTAGATCAACCTAAAAAATTTGATCTATCACTAAGTCCTTGTACATATCTTACTTGAAGGACTTTACAAATAATCATGAGCATATACATTAAAACATCAAATCATAATATTCATTCTCCCAACAATCTCCCCCTATTTGATGTTGACATAACCAAGGAGATTTGTTGTCATGATTATTAGTGTCTAGATGCATTTGCAGGAACTTTAAACATGACTTAGTATTTCAGTGAGCAGCTGAAATTTCTAGAGAATAAGCATTAATTTATTGATGTTCAAGAAATATTGCAGTTTAGCTTTACATCAATAAGAATTTAAAGTTTCAACTTATCTCTATTTCTTTGACCTTTTCCTTGGAGGATTGGCATACTCCTCAGCCCTTCTTTTTCTCGCTAGCTTCATCCCTTCCGCTAACTCTTCAAATTTTCACTTGGACTTACTATCGGGTTGTGATCATGCCTATTCATGAATGTTGGATCTCCAATTGACATTCTTAGGCCTGTGGTGGTCACATTTGGTGAGCTGGTAGTTGGCCCTTGACTTCTTAAAGGCTGTGCCATCAAGACTTCCTGCTTATCAGATCGTTGAGTCTGATTGCTTGATCATAGAGTCTGTTGGTGGAACTGTCTTGCAGGAGGGCTTCGTGAAAATTGTCATATTCCCATTTCTTGGTTTCCTTGACCTCCTCTGCCTCTGTCCTGATCTCCCTGTTCTCCTTGAACTCCTTTCCCTTTATTCTCCCCCTTTATGTCAGCATCAAGCGTTCGAATGTCTGTAGAAAGTCAATTTACTCCTTAGATAAGCTCGTTTAGTTGGCTTTATGTTTGAGCAATGTCCTCTCGACTTTCCTTGATCTGGATATCAGATCTAGCTTCTTTGTTTCGGAGGGCAGTGAGAACAATGTCAGTCTGCTATTCCTGATTCACATAAGCTTTCTGGAATTCTTTGACTGAAGCTTTCAGGTTTATGATGTTCTCTAGCATGATTTTATTTTGGACTTCTTGATTTCTCTGCATTTCAAGAACAACCTCTCTTTGCTTGGTAGCTATCTAGAAATGAATCTCATCTCTGTCCTTCATGCTTTGAAGAATTTCTTGGATAATTTCCCTCAGCTTCTTTGTAAGCTCAGCATTTAAAGTGCCAGGGATATTATTTGAAGCATTGATCATTTGATTCAACCGGAGATGAATGAGGTATGAGTGAGTGTTCAGGCTTTCTTCAATGTTCTTGACCATGTTCTTGGACACTTCATTCAAGTCATTTTTTCTGGGCAGATTTGGAAGAGTATCATTGGTTTGAGGATTGTTGAATGGAGGGGATCTTTTCTGGGATTGATCTTGCAGGGAGTAGAGAGCAAGATCAAGACTAAAATAGTCATTGGAGGAGGAGGATGGTATGTCTGATGGAGGGGCCTGAGTTTCTATGTTTGGAATATGTGGCTCTACGATTTCTATTTGAGACTCTACGATGGGACTAGAGTCAGGGATCGTAGAGTTGGTGGTTTGTGGGAGCAAAATAAAGTTGACTGCATTTGGTTCCTCGATTCATGTAATTTTGGGATTCTCGCAAGCTGGAAATTGATTTAGTGGATGAAGTATGACTTTTCAACCATCGTGGGAATTCATAAAAATAGCTAAATGAGGATGATGGTAAGTGATTAACTCTGAAGAGGTTTGGGATAAACAGTACCTCAAGTTTATCCTTTGAGGAAGAGTTGTTGGTAAACAATTTCTTGGCAAAATTGAATCTCCCTGGAAATCCATGAGCCAATACTGAGATGGCTAGATACTCTTTGAAGCTCCAGAACATGTGATCCCAAGAGTTTAGGATTTGGGCTTGATGATATGGCATCATGTGTAGATATGAGAACATCTGATTGTAGAGATAGCTTCTATACCCATCTCTGCCCACACTAGTGATCTGAAGGTCATCATCATCTTCTTCCTCTTCTCTGTCTTCGTTGGAGGACTCCATTATCTCAATGGGCTCTTGATGATCTTTTATTGGTTCCTCTTCATTTTTGGCAAGGACATCTTCTTCTGCCATGGAGATATCTTGAGGCTCCCCCTCAACTTGATCATCTTCTTGTAAGCTCATAAACTCCCCCTCAATTGGAGCATCTTCTTGAGCTTCAGGCATCTTCCCCTTAGCTGGTGTATTTTCTATCATGAGAATCTCAGGGATCTCCCCCTCAGCTGGAGCATTGTCCTCTTGGGCAACCATGCTCTTGTCTTCCTTTTTGAGCACTTTTTCATTCTCAAGAATGTACTTCTTGACCAACTTTCTCCTTGATTTATTAGGCTTAGCCACAGCTTCAGGAATTTCTTGAACCTCAGTGTTATCTTATTCAATGACCACTATGCTATGAAGGCATTTACTTCCTTGCTTGTCATGCTTGGTCCGGGTCTCTACTTAACAAAGAGAGACTCTCACGATTGAGGTGACTGATGGCCTTTTATACTTATGACCAACTTTGTTCTTCTTCAGGATCTGGGATATGGTAGCCTGATCCTCATCTGCTTCATCTTGCTGCTGGTTTCTTCTTAGCATCCTTGAGGCTCTTCTACCAGTCTAGCCTTTAGCTTCCTCTTGCCCTTGCTCTTTCTGGTAAGGACAGAGAGTTCTTCTTTGTTGGTTTCTTCTTCTTCTTCAATCTCTCTGACCACAGACATGTTTCCTGGAAGGCCTGAGTCCTTCAGATCCCCAGTTCTTCCACTGGACTCGGTCATCATTCGAACATACTCAGCTGGGTTCCTCTTCTAATTTTCAAATAATTTCTGGGACATTCATCTATTTGGGTTGATAGCTTCTCCTTCTTCATCCCCAATTTTGTCACCCAGGGCTGATTGTGAGACCCCAGATTTTACGAATAAAGATTTAATTTTCTCGAAATATTTTTTTGAATATTATGGTGTGGATTTGATATAATGTTATAGTTGTGGATAGTATTTATAAATTTTGCAAAGTATGCAAGTTGTTGTATAATATTCGATTGGTCGAGGAATATTCTTTTTGTCGGAGAATATCCGTACAACGGTACAATCATTGGTGGACCCCGCAACGGAATTATTGTCGGATTGAGAAAATGACAAAAATACTTTATGAAAATAACGGCGGAAGTTTTACCCTTAACTGTTGAAACACCTAGTGTTAAAAGTACAGTAATACGCGTGGTTGCATAGTATCACACGGTATTGATTATTGATGCTTACGTGATAAGTAACTCAGTTTTGTTTTATTGGTATTATTAATGTAATAAAACAGAATACTTTTATAAAGTTATTTTATAAATAGATTATATTATATTCTATTATCGTAGAGTATCGCATAGTGTTTTACATAGTAAAATCTTTTATATAAAAATGTAATACGTTTATAAAGTTATTTTATAAATAGAATATATTATATTTTATTATGCATAGTGTTGCATAGTGCATGCATAGTGTTTTGCATAATAAAATCTTTTTATATAAAAGCAGAATATTTTTATAAAGTTTTACATTTTATTAGACAATAATTAGAATATATTATATTTTATTATGCATAGTGTTTTGCATAGTGCTGCGCATAGTGTTTGCATAGTAAAATTTTTTATAAATTTATTCGTTTTATTAGATTATAAATAGAATATATTATATTTTATTTAAAAGATTTTGCTTTAAATATGGACCGTCAGATTAAAGTAAATCAATACGGATAGTTCATGAGTTAGTTATTATGCACGGTCCATTTTTCTATAAATAGAAGCTCATTCATTCAATATTTCTTACGAATTCACTGAAACTCTAGAGAGATAAACTATAGAGAGAAATAAGAAAAGTATTTTGCTCCTTCCCTACTCTTATATTCAGTTTCTTTTACGGTAAGGGATATTATTTGTTGTACTCGTAAGGGGTATTATTTCTTTTGTATTCATGAAAAGAACTTTAGTTATTCCATTCTTTATTATTACATTGGAATAACTGCATTATATATGGATACCTATACTTGGTGAAATTCTTTTGTTATTCCATTCTTTATTATTATTCATTTGGAATATCACATGCATGCATTTTTTCTGTGGGACTGATTTAAAATCTTTATTATTATTACATTGGAAAATCATGTCTGCATGCGTTTTCGTCGGACCTAGTTAAAATCTTTATTAGTATTACATTGGAATAACTCGTCTATGTGAAGTACCCTAGTATGCATGGTGATTTCATTGTTATTCCATTCTTTATTATTCTATTGGAACATCTTGTCGGTCTTAATTTTGCCTAACACGGGTTGGTTATTAATTATTATTCTGTTGGAATAACTGATACATCTAATACCGCATGTATGGTGATTTCTTTTGTTATTCCATTCTTTATTATACTCGGTTGGTTAAAACTTTGACTTCCATACTCCATGAAATTAGTGGAATATCCTTTATATTTGCGTTTCATTCAGTATCTTTTCATGGAAATATTCTTCTGAGCATTCTTGAATTTTACTCTACAAAGCGATATCATGTTGACAATTTGGATGTTATTGGTTCTGGATAAATTAATTCTTGAACTTGTTTTATTGAATTCTTATATCATTGTCATCATCCTCATGCTTATATTTTGTTGAAAGTCATCTGTGCTTTCAGTAGTGCATAGATGGACTTTGTATGATTATGACCAAGGATTATTCGGTGTAATCATATTTAGTAATGTTACAAATGATGTGGAAAAAAGTCCTCATTGGCCCGTAGTGCATTGATGGATAGTTTTTGGTATGATTATGGCTATGGATTCTCTTCGGCCAAGGGTTCAAAGATGAATTATTTTATGGCATGATCAGGACCGTTGATGAAAACATGATTATCTTTAGTCGTAGTGCATGGATAATTCATGGTCGTGATACTAAAGAATATCCTTGGCCGTAGTAAATCATAAAAGATAGTATATTTTATTCTCTACTTGACTCTTTTAATGGATTGCTTGTTCCACTGCAGTTAAACTTGATGTTTATTATATTGTATTAGTTTAACACTGTTGAAGGCTAATGATAATTTATTCTGCATTATCTTAGTCATAATATTTCTTACTGGGCTAGTTGAGTTCACCCTTTCTTTCACTGTTCTCTTCAAGAAATGAGAATATAGCTGGGACGAGTCGGGGAACGGAGTGATGGTCCTAGATGGTGCATTAGTAGTCCTCACTATTCTGTTAAATAGTGTGACCATAAATGTAATGAGGACTCCTTTTGAGTTTGTATACTCTCTAGTAGACAATATTTGTATTCAAACTCACAGTTTATGTTTTGTCGTATTGTACACGACAGTTGTATTATTAAGTTGTATTTGAATTCTGTACCATGTAACTGACGACTCAAGATTGGTGATGTATACCTATTTTGGGGGCGTCACAGTTGGTATCAAAGCTTAGGGATATGATCCCTGGCTGAGATGTGAGACAAGAACTAGGAGGGGAGAGACGAGGAATTCCTTCGCTAGTATGACCTACCTAAGTTTATTTGATATTTAATTGGTCGGTCAGAATATAGGGATAATATGTTACATGTCAATTAACCTTTGTTTTGTCGCAGTATTTGAAAATGGCAACTGAAAATGTTGAGATAAGCAATGGAGCACAGGAGACCATTGATTCTCAACAGATCAATAATCAGGACAATGTGCAACAGGATGGCGATAATCCTCCTGTAAACAACAACACTGATCAATTGAAGAACGACAGTACGTTTAAGAGTTTTTTAGAATTCATGCAACATCAAGCGAAGGCGGCTCCTGTTCATAATGCAGGAGGAAACAATGGCAACCCACGGTTGGTCACCGCTAAGCAATTCAAGGAACTAGGACCACCGGAGTTTTTGGGAAAGACAGAACCACTTAATGCGGAGACGTGGTTAAAGCAGATCACCAAGATATTTGATGTCTTGGGATGCTCCGATGAGCAAAAGGTTCCATTTGCCACCTTTATGTTGCGTGAAGAGGCAGATCACTGGTGGGAATCTGTAAAATGTACCCAGCATGACGCACTCAAGATGTCTTGGGAGAAGTTCCAAGAGTTGTTCAATGACAAGTACTTTCCCGAAAGCATTCGTCACATGAAGGAGGTGGAATTTATCAAGTTGGAGCTAAACAACATGACCGTATCGCAGCACGAAGCCAAGTTTGCCGAGTTGTCTTGATTTGCGTCCCACTTGGTTGATAATTGTGACGACCCCAAAATAGGTCCATTCCATCCAACCCATTCTGAGTCGCCAAATACATGGTACAGAAAACAACTACAACTTTATTACTACAATTTTCGTGCAAAATACAACAACACATATGTTGTGAGTTTTGATGCAAATATATACCAACTATGACTCTGGACACCAACTTGGATAGCACGTCACAATGGCACCTTACATAAAGGTAAAGTCAATAACTGTTCAGGGAGAACCTCCACATCTAGAGACCACCGTTCTATTCTCCTGTTACACTCGCTCAACCCAGCTACACTCTTATTACCTGAAAGAAATTGTGAAACAGAAGGGTGAGCACAACTAGCTCAGTAAAGAATATTATGACTAAAGATAAATAAATTATCAATAGTCTTCATCATTAATAAATCAGAGATTTAGAACATATGGTAGATGATAAAACTTTTCAACCATAGTTTGCGAATGAATGAGCAATCCATTAGAAGAGTCAAATAGACTATAAAGTCTATTATCTTCTCCACGTTAAAAGTCCACCAACAATGTTTTATCCTTGTAACATCAATCAACAGTTCCTTTCCACAATCATATGAATAATTCATAATCATAATTGTGATTCTAAATTCCTATTCGCATCCAAGACGAAGATAATTTTCATCACCTGTCTTTACCTGAAACATCAAAGATCATGGTTATACCAAATCACAGTTCTTGTTCATAATCATACTAATAATTTCATCTTTGCACCACGGGCCAAAGATATTCATCAACAGACCATCTTTGCACTACATGCCAAACATATTCATCAATAATTCATCTTTGCACTACGGGCCAAAGATATTCATCAATAAGTCATCTTTGTACTATGGGCCAAAGATATTCATATTTCAAAGAAATATATAATCATTTCAGAATTTATATAAACAATAATTATAACCATGTTGATCAATTCACCTTTGCACTTAAGCTAAAGATATTCAATTATAAATTCAATGGTCATGATCATACCAGTCACAATTCAACTTTTCACTACTGGCCAAAGAGAACCCTAGTCATGATCATACCAATAATCTACCCATCTTTACACTCCAGTGAAAGAGAATTTCAACATCAGGCTTATAAAAATATTATATATGATAATAAAATCAATATAATCAATATATAGTTTTAATCTCCAGAGTAATATTCATAAATCAACTATAATTTGATTAGAAAAAGAAACCAATTCTGTAGTGAATAGTACCCATGAATAGTAACTCATGAATAGTAACTCGTGAATAGTAACTCATGAATAGTAACCCCGACATGAAAAAGTTCCCACCAATATTTCGGCATAATGATATTGAAGAAATAATATCATTTTTGAATAAAATAACATCCCTTACAATCCATTACTATCCCTTACTATCCCGTACCTCAAAAAAGAGCAAGACTTGATGGAATAACGTATTTGAATGAACTTTACAATAGTATAGCAATACTCAAAGTACTAAAATACTCACAAAAATCGCTCGATATTATAGAGAGAAAAAGAAAACTTGAGGTTTACGGTGTGTTTTCAATTCTAACCTAAGCACCCTATTTATAGGAAAATGCTTAGAACACCAAAGCAGAAAATTTAATAAAATATTATTATAATTAAATTATAATCCTACGCACACCACACCAGACCAAACTCATCAGCCATTCACCCAAAACAATAACAAAAATATTTTTCATAATTAAAATATTTTAAACTTCCAAAAATCAATTACTTCGGAACTTCAATAATTTATAATAAATAGCCCTTTAATTAGAAAATTCGAATCTCACGATTTTTTATAGGAAATTCAATTCTCTACAACTTTGCAGAAGAAAGTTTTTCCAAATTCCAAACAGAAATTGATCGAAATCCACATACGGATGATTTTACAGGCTATGATCAAATTTCAGTCAAGAAATGGGCCCACAGACATGTTTAACATGTTTTTAACATTTATTGCAACAAAAATACTCTTCCTCCTCATTTACTCATATATCTCACATTAATTGTAAAAATATCACCATTATTATATTATTAAAATATAATAATAAATTATTTTATCGAGAAAAGATAAAATATCAATTTTCAACAATTGTCACTTTAAAATTTTCTCCATCTATATCCACATAAAATGAATATTTTCCTTATCATATAAATCAATAATTAATTATTCACAAATAATATACGAGAATCCTGATAATAATGACGAGGCGGTTCAGGGAAAGAGGGCTTTCGATAAGGATTTCTCCTTCTTGGTAGCGCAATGATTAGATGACAAACCTCTCCTTAAGGCAGAACTTTCTAGACATTGTCAATAATGCTATCTAATAATATTATTCAAATAATATGAATTATTGCCGATAATAGAAAATCTTGTGTAGTGACAATTATTAAAACAACGATAATATGAAATATCACGCTTAATGATTATTAAATCAATAAAATAAAATCTTGAACACTAATTCTGTAACAATTATTGAGTAGTGCCTTCTTACGTAAGAATCAATAATTGGTGCAATCTGAGGTATCTTCTTGTGCGATAGCAGCGTATTATTGTGTTTTAATGCGGGTATTCCAGCGGTATTAGCGGTAACAATAGCACTGCGGTATTGCACAATTATTGATTCTTACGTAAGAAGGCACTACTCAATAATGGTTAAAGTAATTCATTCGATATTTTATTGATTTAATAATTGTTGCGTTGATATTTTATATTGCTATTATTTCAATAATTGTCATTTACATTATTTTTCATTATCGAAGCAATAATTCATATTATCCTAATAATATTATTAGATAACATTATGGCGTCTAATCTATCTAAGGAGAGGTTTGGTTAATCATGCATACAATGAGAGAAATTCTTATCAAAAGCCCCCTCTTCCTCGAACCGCCTCGGTTGAATAATTAAATTGATGAATTGATTTTATGTGGATATGATGGAGAAAATTGACAATTGTTGAAAATTATTTTATCTTTTTCTCGATAAAATAATTATTTAAATATATTATTATATTTTAATAATATAATAATGATGATATTTTTACGATGAATGTGGGGTATATGAGTATATGTGGAGGAGTATATTTATTACCAAAAATATTTAAAGCATGTTTTATGTGTGGGTGGACCCCATTTCTTTCTTGAAATTTGATTATAACTTGTAAAATCGCCTGTCATGGATTTCGATTTCTCGCTTAGAATTTGGAAAAACTTCCTAAAAGTAAGAGGTGCTTAGGTCGAATTGAAAATCACACGAGGAAATTGAAGTTTTCTCTCTATATTATCGAGCGTATTCTTGTGAGTATTTTGAGTATATTTTGAGTATTGTTATACGGTGCAAGTTCAAGTCATGCTTTATATCAGGTGTTTGATTTAGAAGTCACCGATCTTTCGAGGTAAGGGATATTATTTTTTTCGTAATGATATTATTTCTTCAATATCATTATCTTTGAAATATTGTTTGAAGTTTTTATCAAATTTGGAACTTTTGGTGTGAGATTACTTATTCACGATATCGACCTTTATTCACGTATCGACACTTATTCATGAATACGGCACTATTCATCAAAAATGAAAATTTTCCTTTTCGCCTCTAAAATATCTATTGTGGATACTAGCTTTGATTGTATCCTTGTTTTGATCATTCTTGAATTTTACACCACTATGATTATTTTTGAGGTATTTTGGACATGGATAAAACAAAGTACTGAATCCTTAATCCTTAATCCTTGTCATTTTGTTTCTTTGGATTCGTTTCTTTAAAAATATTTTTCATCATCCTCGGTCTTAAATGATGATATTATTGAATATCTTTGGCTGTAGTGCAAAGATGAATGATTTCGATGAATATCTTTGGCCCGTAGTACAAAAGATGAGCAGTGTTTAGATGAACATGACAGTGATGAATATCTTTGGCACTGTAGTGCAAAGATGAATATTTGATTCCAAATATATATATTGATTGATGTTACGAGGATAAAAGATGAGCGATGAACTTTTAAATTCATACATAGAAGATAGTAGTTTGCATTCTCTACTTAACTCTTCTAATGAATTATTATTTCCGCTGCAAATATTGATTTAAAACTTGTTGTCTATTGTATTCTATTAGATTTTTCCCTGTTGAAGACTAACGATAATTTGTTATATATTATCTTAGTCATAATATTCTTTACTGGGCTAGTTGAGCTCACCCTTTTCCTTTTTGTTCCATTTTTCTTCTCAGGAGGCGAGAATATAGCGAGTACGAGTTGGGATATGGAATGAAGGTTCTAGAGAGAGTTGTTTAGTAGTCCTCACAATTTTTGTAAAATAATGTATCAATAAATGTGATGAGAATTTATTTGAGTATAGATATTGTCTAGAAGATAATATTTGTATTCAAACTCACAGTTTTACTGTTGTAATAATAAAGTTGTAGTTGTTTCTGTACCATGTATTGACAACTCAGAATGGGTGATGTATACCTATTTTGGGGGCGTCACATTATACTTGTCGTTTTCTTCATCCAATCGCTTTCCGTTATGGGGCCCACAAAAGGCTGTGCCGTCGTATGAATATTCCTCGACAGGAAGAATATTCCACGACCAAACGAATATTCCCCGACAACAATGAGTATTTTATAACCACTTGCTTATTTTGAAAATTTTGCACATTTCACCCATAACTTTAAACTTTTATCAAGTTAACCATTTACTAAATAGAAAAATTGAATACTTTTATTTCATAAAATTCGGGGTCTTACAATAATGAAGAGAGAATGACGTGGATGTTTTTAAGAGGTTTGAAGCCGGAGATACGTCAATATCTTATTTCTCATAAACTGTGTTTGTATTCAGATGTTGTAAATATGGCTCAGTTAGTGGAGCGCGATAATGAGTCAACGCGACCAAAAAGAAGCGTACGAAAAAAAATGATAATACCGATGATACTTGATCATCAAAGCGGTGACAATAAGTATGGAGGGAATCAACATGCCAAAAATGGTAACCACTTTGGTGGTAATCATGGTCAAAACAATAAGAATGGACATTTCAAGAAGAGGAGATTCAACAATGATGGAAAGACGTCAAGACCAAAGACCCGTTGTTAAGGAAGGAGAAGCGACCACCTATCATATGCTTCAAATGCGGAGGGAGGGACACATCGGTCAAAGCGCATGATGTTGTCCAAAGCATGCCATAATTGTGGAAGAGAAGGTCACTTAGCTTTGATTTTGTCGTCGTTCATCGAAGACAAGTTCAAACTAGGATGGAGCACCAAAGGATGTCCCGGACAAGCCAAAGCCGATGGTTTAAGAGAGAGCATTTTTTTCGTGATGAGGAACTGAATAAAATTATCACGGGTATGTTAGTCATAAACTCTTGCGAAGTCTATAACGTGTTAGATACTGATTCTACTCACTCTTTTATTGCACCTAGTTGTGTTCAATGTTTGAAGTTAACTCCGGAGAAGTTAGACTTTGATATATCTGTTTAAACTCAGTTGGGAGAAACCTTCGTTACCTCCACTATTTATAAATCTTGTTCAAATCAACACTTTCACGTTACCTGTCAATCTTATCTCTTTGAAAATACATGCCTTTGATGCGATTTTAGGAATCGATTGGTTAACTACTCATCATGCTTTTTGTAAGGTTGTTAGCTTTCATACTCCTAACCAACCTGTTATGCGAATTCAAAGTAACCAAACCACTAAAGTCAATCATTGTCATATCAAGTCATAAATAAAGAGCCCCGATCCTTTCGTTGTTGACTTTCTTGTGTGGAATGCACCGAAGTCAGACTTTCTGTAGGCAACGTCGTGAATGACGGTGGCAAGTTGATAGGTATCAATGTAACGTGTTATCCAAGTATTGGATAAGAGTCACAGTTTTGAAAGATATTTCTATTGTTAATAAATTTCCTGACGTATTCTTGAAGACTTCTTAGCCTACCCCTAGAGCGTGAAATTGAATTTTGTATTGACCCCAGTACAAAACTCATTTCTAAAACCCTCAAATATTTTCTTCACCTAAAATGATCGTATAATGTGCCAAAGACGTTGGCTCGAGCTGTTGAAGATTACGCTCGTACCATTCAATGCCATCGTAGGAAAAGCGAACATGGTAGCTAACGCGTTGAGTAGAAGATCGTATGCGGTTACAAGTGCGAATATACGGACCCACGTGAAGATAAAGAATATACGAGTAGAATCAACTTTAATCGATAAAGTTAAAGTCGCTCAAGCTACACACCCGGAGCTGATGAATATAAAGAAATAAAAAGGTTCAAGAGGGCGTTATTCTAGAAGCAAGAATCGACGAAGAGAGGAAATCTCAATCCTCGATTTAATTGGCCCATTTAAAATTCTCGATCGAGTAGGAACTGTGGCTTATAGACTCGTTTTACCTCCAAGTATGTCGCGTGTTCATAACGTTTTTAACGTATCGATGTTACATAAATATGTGGACGGCCCGAACTACATTATTAATTTAGAACCGGACGAGATAGTGGATGATTTAACGTTTGAGGAGATACATGTTAAAATCTTGGATAAGAAGAATCGTATTCAACACTCAAAGGTTATACCTCAAGAGTTAGAATTTGAAATAAAGTCGAGGTATCCTCTTTTTGCTCAAAGATACCATATATGACGATATTTTCTGTATAAATAAATCAGAAATTTTGCATATAAATTTTTTTTTTATTTTAAGGATGAGGATTTGTACAAGATAAGGTATGTATGTAATTATGTAATAAATACAAATATATTTATTACATGAATGTTTACAAATAATTTTATTTTAGAATTATTGACTATTATAAAATTTATTCTTATAATAATTAATATAGTAGAAATGTTTTTATTATTTATTTTCTATGAAAATATGATTATATATTATTTAAATAATATATGAAATGATTTTAGAATTATTATAATAATTGTTTATTTTATTATATGAATTTATGCAAGATTAATTAAGTTAATTATTTTAACTTAATTAATAATGTTATATATATGAAGAATAAATCGGATATGGAATCCAAACCCTAATTTTGGATTTTTTATCAATGGATAAGAATAATAATATAATAATATTATATTTTGATTTTCAGATTGCTATAATTATATCTTTGTATTTTGTGGATCGACAATGGTTGAGTCAATTATAGGGGTATTATGACCAAACCCTAATTTTCTTGACAAACACTAATTTGAAGTCAAATGAGACTTTAAAATCATTAAGTCGATATGTTATGTGATTCATGATAATTATAATTATTAATAACCAAGAGAAAACCCTAATTGTAAATTAAAACCCTAATTTCTTAAATTAGAAACCTTAAATCAATAATTAACTTATTGATAAATGGAAACCCTAATTTAAAACTCAGGATGAGTTCGACACTGTTATATAACTGTGTTATATGGTGCATGCATGTTATGTATTATATAATTTTATATTGATTAGGTAAACCCTAATTAATATTTAGAAATATTAAATTCTAGAAACCCTAATATTTATTTTATAAACCCTAATTTATTTAAATTGTAAACCCTAATTGTTGATTTGGAAAGCTTAATGCTAATTAGTGTATCTTAAACCTAATTAGTAAGGTGTTAAGTAATTAAAAACCTAATTGATTAAGAAACCCTAATTACATTTTTTTTTTTGGAAACTAAATTGTTATTTATTTTTAAATCCTAATTTTGGAAATCCTAGACTTTTGCTAAAATGGCTCAAACCCTAAACCCTAAACCCTAAGGGTTTGACAAGTTACCATATTGCCATTAAATGGAAAAGCCAAATGACAAGTTTGCCCTTATTTGCATTATTGAAGCTAACATTGGATTTTTGACAAGTGTGGGAGTTGGTAACTAACTCTAACAACTCTCTTGACTTATAATTGACAGCTACTTCAGCCATACATGCATCTAGCTTAATATATATATAGATTAGAGAGAGAAAATGTTGCATTATTGCTCATTTATATCACAACCATCATCCTAGACCCTCTCTCTCTCTAAAAGCTTCAAAAATACATAGAATATCAGTCATGTATTGAAGCCCCGCGATCACAAATAAGAAATCAGAAACATAAGGTCAAGAATTTGTCCAAGAAAGGTATAAAACTAATCTTACAATTTGATCTTTGATCCTTTGATAGATGTTGTATTTTTATGTTTAAGTATGTTTTATATAGTGCTAAACCATGATCTGGGTTGGTAGAAAGTGGATCCATAACATTTAGATACTCAAAATCGAATTTTTTCAAAATCTGGGAAAATGGTTTTCGTTGTGCACGGGTGAATGTCGGTGCTTTAAGTCTTTATCTCATTATTAGTTTTGTTGTTTTAAAGTGTTAAACTATATCCTGTCATGTTGTATTTCATATGAAAAAGGAATTATAGTCAGATCTATTATACATTTGAAGTTATAATCGTTCGAAAGGTCGTTTGGAAACCATGGCCATCAGTGGAAATCAGGTAAAACCGAAATGGTATCCAGCGTCTGAAAGGAGTTTTGAAGGTCCAGATCTGACATATATGTTGTTTTATTGATGATGTGTTGTAATAACTTTGTAGCCTATTGTCTGTAATATATATCTAGGCCATAAAACCCCACAAACAATGAACATATCGAGCGTAGCAAGTGGTCAAAGTAGACCACCACCTTTTTTTGGCATTTACGGAATTTCCGTAAAGCAGGATGAACAGGTTTTTCGACATGGGTTGGCCGGATGGTAAATTATGATTACGATATAGGTTAAGCTGGTTTGATGAATGTTATACGATCTGTTATATAGACTACAATTTGTGAACTATTAGATCACCATTAAATCAATCGAACCCTTAGATTTTTAAGCCACATATATGTCTTTCGGAAGTGGTTGGGTTTACGGGTTACCGGAAAACCCGAAACGAATCGACAATGGTTTTTGGCTTAGATCCGCAATTGAATTGTTGTATGACCAATCGATTGTGGGAAAATGTAATACTACATTAGTACCACGATCATGACGATAGATGGCCTTACAAAGATATGTGAACAAATTGCAAGCGATCAAACGAAAGCAAGCTTGAACGACGACTTGTCGGTGTTCTTGGGCTCAAGAACACCTATGGCGACGGCTTTTACACGCTTTCAAAGGCTTTAATAATACAGACTTAGTTATTTTTAATTAATTAATTTTCAAAATTGATTAAAATAGAAAAAATAGTTTTGATTATGAAAAATACAAAATAAATTCCTAAAATTATTTTTAAGTCCGAAAATTAGTTTTTATAATTTTATATATTTCATAAATATTTAATATTTTGGAATATTAAAGGTATTTAATTTATTTAATTATATTATTAAATAAATTATTTAAAAATGATTTTAATACTTTAAAATTATTTAAAATTATATTATGTTATAAGAAAATAATTTAAGTTATTTTGATAACTTTTAATATTTTGTGATGAATTTCATTAATTAATTAATATTAATGATAATTAAGTTATTTATTTAATATATTAAATAAATTATGAAAAATAAATTAATGATTTAAAATTATAGAAAAAGGATTTAAAGGTTATAAAAGTATTTTAAGTTATAAATATAACTTTTCATATTTTGTCATGAAAATATTAATATTTTAATATTAAATGATATTAAATTTATTTAATAATTATATTAAATAAATTAGTTTAAAAATGATTTTAATATTAGAAAAATCATTTTAAATAAAAATAAATAGTTTAAAAGTATTTTAAGTTATAAAATATAACTTTCAATATTTAAAGGTAAATTTCATTAATTATTTACTATTAGTGATATTAGAATTATTTAATAATTATATTAAATAAATTAGTTTAAAAATGATTTTTTAATACTATAAAATCATTTAAAATGAAAATAAAGTGTTTAAAGATTTTAAGTTATTAAATATAACTTTTAATATTTAAAGGATAATCTCATTAATAATTTAATATTAATGATATTAATTTAATAATAAATGATATTAAGTTTATTTAATAATTATATTAAATAAATAGTTTTAAAATGGTTTTATTTATTTAAAAATCATTTAAAAAAGGATATAAATGAATTAAAAATATTTAAAGTTATGCTTAAGGACTTTTAATATTTTGATAAATAATACATTAATACTTAAATATTAATGATAATTATTTAAAAATGATTTTAATTCTTTTAAAAATTATTTAAGTGTAATATTAATACTTTAAAAGTATTTGAGTTATTATAAATAACTTTAACATTTTGGAAATGGTTTCATTAATGGTTTAATATTAATTAAATATTAAGGATAATATAATTGTTTAATATTTAAATCATTTAATAAAGATTCCAGTGTTTGAAAATGCGTGATAAAAGATAATAACTGTTTAAAAATTATTATAAGTCATTTAAAAATAATATGACTGATACTTACAGATATTGAAAAATAGGATAGAGTCTTAGACTCGATAAGTACCCGATAAAGCTGTCGGTACACCGATATATTTCAGAAATTGATCCGGACTTAGATAATTTAATTAGATATGTGTTTATTTGTGATTCAATGGTTGTGGAATATATGTGACAATGTGATTAGATTATGTGCTGACTGCAATAAGCAGTGCTATGTGTTATAGTATGTTGTTCTAATCGAACGAATGATCTTATTACTGATAGGTGTTACATAAAGATAGAACTAAGTTACGAACTGTAAGCAACGCATCAGGCAAGTATGTTACCTTTGCATTTTCTTTATGCAATGGACATGAGTAAGAATATTTATGAATTATATTATTACTGTACAGATTATTAACTTTATATTATATAAGCTCATTGATTATCAACATTTTAGTATATGGTAACTCAGATATATATATTCTGTTCGTTAATTTCGAGAAATGGTTAAACAAGTGTCCCCACTTGGATAATCATTGTATTTAATCACATGTTGATATACCTTTGTCAATTACTCATAAACATATATGTTGAATTATAGATTATTGTTGAACAAGATAAAACCTTTGATTTGGAACCCAGACAAGTATGAACATCCCTACACGGGAAAACTTTTATGCGCCCAAGGCGGACAGAGTGAAACGATCCTATCATTCTTATAATGTAGTATTGATCATCACAGAATTACATGGGATGTACACCCTCGCGTGCGTAAGTTATTACGATTTTACTGATTAATTTACATCTAACCTTATCGAAAATGAAAACAATGTTCATTGCATGTCACCATAACCCTAGTTATAGTCAATATGTAGTTTCAAAAATTTGAAAGAGAGTGGTTATGTTATTATTATCGGTTCAGAATACTTCACAACTATTGACTTGTTGTAGGAGGGTATTACAAAGAAAACATTTAAATCCTTTAAGCTTATATATATATATATATATATAATTGCCATTACTTGCTGGGCATTCAAATGTTCATCCTTGCTTAATTTAAATGTTTTCAACTAGGCATGAACAACTCGAAGGTTCAGACAAGAACAAGTGAAAAGGAAAGCAAACAGAACATGTTTAAATGGTATCTTTTGTAATAGTTAGACAATATATCATTGTATTATATATCATGTAAAGAATTATAGTAAAGGTTGCGTAATTGGGATTAGACTCTGATAAATGTAAGTTAAGTTTGATAATTATATTATTGTTATTATTATTAATATTATTCCGCTCATAGAAATGGTATCGTGAAGAACCGAGTTCGGGTTCCAAGTACCTAAGTTTGGGGTCTTTACAGTTGGTATCAGAGCTTTAGGGTTAAAAACCTTAGGTGGGTTAGACCTTAGGCTATAACCTTGGGATGAGAGAGGAAGCGTTGAGAATACAATTAACTCATATAGAGTTTAAAAAGGAGATGAACTGAATTAGTTCATCGTCAAACAAAATAAAAGATAACTTGTATAAAGCCATTAATTGTTGTGTGTATATATTAGTTGATAATCAGGATAAACTTAAATGTGTATATGTCAGATAGAAAAGGATTAGGATATTTTCAAATCATAAAGAACAAGTCAATCTCCATAACCGAGCCAATATCGAAGCCAATAGCTGAAATAGAGGCTCATATTGAAAGCTACCTCAATGAGGTGGTTATTTTAAAAAGTATAGTACCGGACCCTGAAACGATAGTATGACTGATAGGTAAAGTATAGTTAAAGAATATGTGGTCAATGTCGAGTTCTTAAACTCATATGATTGTGGTGAGTTCTTAAACTCATAATGTATGGTAAGTTGTACGAACTAGGTGTAGTTAGGTGTGAATGGATTATTGAGGATAATGGGAATAGACATATTTCTAAGCAATTGATCCTTAGTGTAGGCGTAAGAAATAAGTAGTACTAGTATTACTTGAATAGGTATGATTTTATGTTATGTATATTATAGTTATGTTTGTATAAAGTAATATTTTTCAAATTTTGTATAAGTTGTGGCAGCGATTCCCGACTTTTGAGTCACAAAGGGATAGCGGATGATTAAAGCAGTATGTGTTATGGTATGTCACGTGATATGAGTATGAATTTACATGGGATTAATGAAATAAGTTGGTATAAAGATAGTAGTTAATTATATGAATACTAGTTAATGCAGAAAACTAAAATTTCAAAATCTAATATTTTGAGTACATGATTAATGGAATAGAAAGTTTTGTGTTATATAATTATACGTAAACGATAAAGCTTAGAATAAAGAATAAATTATGATAATGTCGCCAAGACGAAAAATGAAATACACGGACAGAAGAACCTGTCAACAAGACTGGAAGACAACCAGACCCGATACAGAATTTCACGAATATGGACGATCAAGCCAAATAATAGATCGACGAACGTCAAAGAGTTCAAGGCAATCGTATCGCTAGGATTTAGAGGATCAACTGACCCGGTGGAAGCATTTGTGATAGCTAGGATAACGAAGGGGCAAGAGATAGTTTTGTCACCTATACGATAAAAGGAAAGGAGATAAAGAGAAAGTCTGTGTGTTTTAAGTGTGGATAAATGAAATATAAGGTGAAAGACTGTTCAGAAAGGAGAAAGAAGGCAAGGAATGCGCAAACAAGGAAAAGGCAGAAGGACATTGGCGACGACGGGATCAACATCAACAATCAAACCAACGAAATCAACCATGAGCGTCTTCAACATAAGCATTCAAGAAATCGTAAGCATTGGGGATGCAACTCCAGGTATTACTCAAACCAATTTTATTTCTTATTTTCTTATATATAGTAAATTATTTTATAAATTATTTTGAAGGAGGAAATTGAGTTCTATTAGAAATCAATTCTCCGTATAAACAGATAGATAAGCTTTATGATGAATAGTTAAAGATCAGTTCGATCAATTTTGATCGAGATCTACTCACAATGGTTGTGTATGCTATGTACCCTGGTATGTACAGGTTTTAAAACGGTGATTCCGGGGATGGAATCTTTATAAGGGAGGGTGAATGTAACAACCCGATATTTTCTGTATAAATAAATCAGAAATTTTGCATATAAATTTTTTTATTATTATTTTAAGGATGAGGATTTGTACAAGATAAGGTATGTATGTAATTATGTAATAAATACAAATATATTTATTACATGAATGTTTACAAATAATTTTATATTAGAATTATTGACTATTATAAAATTTATTCTTATAATAATTAATATAATAGAAATATTTTTATTATTTATTTTCTATGAAAATATGATTATATATTATTTAAATAATATATGAAATGATTTTAGAATTATTATAATAACTATTTATTTTATTATATGAATGTATGCAAGATTAATTAAGTTAATTATTTTAACAATTAATAATGTTATATATGAAGAATAAATCGGGATATGGAATCCAAACCCTAATTTTGGATTTTTATCAATGGATAAGAATAATAATATAATAATATAATATTTTGATTTTTCGATTGCTATAATTATGTCTTTGTATTTTTGTGGACCATGATAGTTAGTCAATTCAATTATGGGGTATTATGACCAAACCCTAATTTTACTGACAAACACTAATTTCGAAGTCAAATGAGACTTTAAAATCTGTTAAGTCGATATGTTATGTGATTCATGATAATTATAATTATTAATAACCAAGAGAAAACCCTAATTGTAAATTAAAACCCTAATTTCTTAAATTAGAAACCTTAAATCAATAATTAACTTATTGATAAATGAAAACCCTAATTTAAAACTCAGGATGAGTTCAACACTGTTATATAACTGTGTTATATGGTGCATGCATGTTATGTATTATATAATTTTATATTGATTAGGTAAACCCTAATTAATATTTAGAAATATTAAATTCTAGAAACCCTAATATTTATTTTATAAACCCTAATTTATTTAAATTGTAAACCCTAATTGTTGATTTGGAAAGCTTAATGCTAATTAGTGTATCTTAAACCTAATTAGTAAGGTGTTAAGTAATTAAAAACCTAATTGATTAAGAAACCCTAATTACATTTTTTTTTGGAAACTAAATTGTTATTTATTTTTATATCCTAATTTTGGAAATCCTAGACTTTTGCTAAAATGGCTCAAACCCTAAACCCTAAACCCTAAGGGTTTGACAAGTTACCATATTGCCATTAAATGGAAAAGCCAAATGACAAGTTTGCCCTTATTTGCATTATTGAAGCTAACATTGGATTTTTGACAAGTGTGGGAGTTGGTAACTAACTCTAACAACTCTCTTGACTTATAATTGACAGCTACTTCAGCCATACATGCATCTAGCTTAATATATATAGATTAGAGAGAGAAAATGTTGCATTATTGTTCATTTATATCACAACCATCATCCTCGACCCTCTCTCTCTAAAAGCTTCGAAAATACATAGTATATCAGTCATGTATTGAAGCCCCACGATCACAAATAAGAAATCAGAAACATAAGGTCAAGAATTTGTCCAAGAAAGGTATAAAACTAATTTTACAATTTGATCTTTGATCCTTTGATAGATGTTGTGTTTTTGTGTTTAAGTATGTTTTATATAGTGCTAAACCATGATCTGGGTTGGTAGAAAGTGGATCCATAACATTTAGATACTCAAAATCGAAGTTTTTCAAAATCTGGGAAAATGGTTTTCTGTTGTCTGACAGTGAATGTCAGGCGCTTTAAGTCTTTGTCTGTTATTAGTTTTTGTTGTTTTAAAGTGTTAAACTATAGCCTGTCATGTTGTATTTCATATGAAAAAGGAATTATAGTCAGATCTATTATACATTTGAAGTTATAATCGTTCAAAGGTCGTTGACCGACCATGACCGTGTGGAAATCTGGGTAAACCCAGAAATGGTTTCCAGCGTCTGACAGGAGTTTTGAAGGTCCAGATCTGACATATATGTTGTTTTATTGATGATGTATTGTAATAACTTTGTAGCCTATTGTCTGTAATATATATCTATGCCATAAAACCCCACAAACAATGAACATATCGAACGTAGCAAGTGGTCAAAGTAGACCACTTACATCGTGATAACATTCGGAATTTCGAAGCAGGATGAAACGAGTTTTTCGACATGGGTTGACCGGATGGTAAATTATGATTCTGATATAGGTTAACTGGTTTGATGAATGTTATACGTAATCTGTTATATAGACTACAACTGTGAACTATTAGATCACCATTAAATCAATCTGAACCCTTAGATTTTTAAGCCACAATATGTCTACTCGGGTGGTGGGTTCTTTGGGTTACCCGGAAAACCCGAAACGATCTCGACAAGCGGTTTTAACATTGGCTTAGATCCGCAATTGAATTGTTGTATGACCAATCTGATTGTGGGAAAATGTAATACTACATTAGTACCACGATCTAGCAACATTAGATGGCCCATAGCATATGTGAACAAAGAATTGCAAGCGATCAAACGAGCAAGCTTGAACACTGACTTGTCAGTGTTCTTGGGCTCAAGAACACCTATGGCGACGCTTTTCTGTCGCCAAAGGCTTTAGCGACAGACTTAGTTATTTTTAATTAATTAATTTTCAAAAATTGATTAAAAATAGAAAAAAATAGTTTTTGATTATGAAAAATACAAAATAAATTCCTAAAAATTATTTTTAAGTCTGAAAATTAGTTTTTTATAATTTTTATATATTTCATAAATATTTAATATTTTTGGAATATTAAAGGTATTTAATTTATTTAATTATATTATTAAATAAATTATTTAAAAATGATTTTAATACTTGAAAAATTATTTAAAATTATATTATGTTATAAGAAAATAATTTAAGTTATTTTTGATAAATTTTAATATTTTGTGATGAATTTCATTAATTAATTAATACTAATGATAATTAAGTTATTTATTTAATATATTAAATAAATTATGAAAAATAAATTAATGATTTAAAAATTATAGAAAAAGGATTTAAAGGTTATAAAAGTATTTTAAGTTATAAATATAACTTTTGATATTTTGTCATGAAAATATTAATATTTTAATATTAAATGATATTAAATTTATTTAATAATTATATTAAATAAATTAGTTTTAAAATGATTTTAATATTAGAAAATCATTTTAAATGAAAATAAATAGTTTAAAAAGTATTTTAAGTTATAAAATATAACTTTCAATATTTAAAGGTAAATTTCATTAATTATTTACTATTAGTGATATTAGAAATTATTTAATAATTATATTAAATAAATTAGTTTAAAAATATTTTAATACTATATAAAATCATTTAAAATGAAAATAAAGTGTTTAAAGATTTTAAGTTATTAAATATAACTTTTAATATTTAAAGGATAATCTCATTAATAATTTAATATTAATGATATTAATTTAATAATAAATGATATTAAGTTTATTTAATAATTATATTAGTTAAATAGTTTTAAAATGGTTTTATTTATTTAAAATCATTTAAAAGGATATAAATGAATTAAAAATATTTAAAGTTATGCTTAAGGACTTTTAATATTTTGATAAGTAATACATTAATACTTAAATATTAATGATAATTATTTAAAAATGATTTTAATTCTTTTAAAAATCATTTAAGTGTAATATTAATACTTTAAAAGTATTTGAGTTATTATAAATAACTTTAACATTTTGGAAATGGTTTTATTAATGGTTTAATATTAATTAAATATTAAGGATAATATAATTGTTTAATATTTAAATCATTTAATAAAGATTCCGAGTGTTTGAAAATGCGTGATAAAAGATAATAATTGTTTAAAAATTATTATAAGTTATTTAAAATAATATAGTGATACTTTAGGATATTGAACAATAGGATAGAGTCTTAGACTCGATAAGTGCCCGATAAAGTTAGTTTCAGATTGCAAACATATTTGTAAATTGATCCGGGACTTAGATAATTTAATTAGATATGTGTTTATTTGTGATTGATGGTTGTGGAATATATGTGACAATGTGATTAGGTTATGTCTTTGATCGCAATAAGCGGTCTTTATGTGTTATAGTATGTTGTTCTAATAGAACAAATGATCTTATTCTCGATAGGTGTTACATAAAGATAGAACTAAATTCTGAACTATAAGTTAGCCAAGCATCGTGCAAGATATCTTACCTTTTGCATTTTCTTTATCTGATGGACATGAGTAAGAATATTTATGAATTATATTATTCCGCATGCTGATTATTAACTTTATATTATATAAGCTCATTGATTATCAACATTTTAGTATATAGTAACTTTCGGATATATATATATATTACATTACGTTAATTTCTAGAAATGGTTAAACAAGTGTCCCCACTTGGATAATCATTGTATTTAATCACATGTTGATATACCTTTGTCAATTACCCATATACATATATGTTGAATTATAGATTATTGTTGAACAAGATAAAACCTTTGATTTGGAACCCAGACAAGTATGAACATCCCTACACGGGAAAACTTTTATGCGCTTGAGTGAGGACAGAGTGAACGATCATATCGTTCTTGTAATCGATATTGATCAATACGATTACATGGGATGTACACCCTCGTGCTAAAAGTAAGCTATAGCCGGTTTGCAGATGAATTTCTATCTAACCTTATCGAAAATGAAAACAATGTTCATTGCATGACACCATAACCCTAGTTATAGTCAATATGTAATTTCAAAAATTTGAAAGAGAGTTGTTATGTTATTATTATCGGTTCAGAATACTTCACAACTATTGACTTGTTGTAGGAGGGTATTACAAAGAAAACATTTAAATTCTTTTAGCTTATATATATATATATATATAATTGCTATTACTTTCTGGGCATTCAAATGCTCATCCTTACTTAATTTAAATGTTTTCAACTAGGCATGAACAACTCGAAGGTTCAGACAAGAACAAGTGAAAAGGAAAGCAAACAGAACATGTTTAAATGGTATCTTTTGTAATAGTTAGACAATATATCATTGTATTTTATATCATGTAAAGAATTTTAGTAAAGGTTGTATAATTGGGATTAGACTCTGATAAATGTAAGTTAAGTTTGGTAATATTATTCCGCTCATAGAAATGGTATCTTGAAGAACCGAGTTCGGGTTCTAAGTACCTGAGTTTGGGGTCTTTACAGTTGGTATCAGAGCTTTAGGGTTAAAAACCTTAGGTGGGTTAGACCTTAGGCTATAACCTTGGGACAGAGGGAAACGTTGAGAATACAATTAACTCATATAGAGTTTAAAAAGGAGATGAACTGAATTAGTTCATCGTCAAACAAAATAAAAGATAACTTGTATAAAGCCATTAATTGTTGTGTGTATATATTAGTTGATAATCAGGATAAACTTAAATGTGTATATGTCAGATAGAAAAGGATTAGGATACTTTCAAATCATAAAGAACAAGTCAATCTCCATAATGAGCCAATATCGAAGCCAATACATTGAAATAGAGGCTCACATTGAAAAAAAGCTACCTCAATGAGGTGGTTATTTTGAAAAGTATAATCTTAGGACCACGAAGCGATAGTATATGGTGATAGGTAAAAGTATAGTTAAAGAATATGTGGTCAATGTCGGAGTTCTTAAACTCATATGTTTGTGGTGAGTTCTTAAACTCATAATGTATGGTAAGTCATACGAACTAGGTGTAGTTAGGTGTGAATGGATTATTGAGGATAATGGGAATAGACATATTTCTAAGCAATTGATCCTTTAGTGTAGGCGTAAGAAATAAGTAGTACTAGTATTACTTGAATAGGTATGATTTTATGTTATGTATATTATAGTTATGTTTGTATAAAGTAATATTTTTCAAATTTTGTATAAGTTGTGGCGTGATTCCCGACTTTTGAGTCACAAAGGGATAGCGGATGATTAAAGCGATATGTGTTATGGTATGTCACGTGATATGAGTATGAATTTACATGGGATTAATGAAATAAGTTGGTATAAAGATAGTAGTTAATTATATGAATACTAGTTAACGCGAGAAAACTAAAATTTCAAAATCTAATATTTTGAGTACATGATTAATGGAATAGAAAGTTTTGTGTTATATAATTATACGTAAACGATAAAGCTTAGAATAAAGAATAAATTATGATAATGTCGCCAAGACGAAAATGAAATACACGGACAGAAGAACCTGTCAACAAGACTGGAAGACAACCAGACCCGATACAGAATTTCACGAATATGGACGATCAAGCCAAATAATAGATCGACGAACGTCAAAGAGTTCAAGGCAATCGTATCACTAGGATTTAGAGGATCAACTGACCCGGTGGAAGCATTTGTGATAGCTAGGATAACGAAGGGGCAAGAGATAGTTTTGTCACCTATACGATAAAAGGAAAGGAGATAAAGAGAAAATCGCATGTGTTTTAAGTGTGGATAAATGAAATATAAGGTGAAAAGACCTGAAGAGAAAAGGAGAAAGAAGGCAAGGAATGCATGAAACAAGGAAAAGCGGAAGGACATTGGCGACGACGGGATCAACATCAACAATCAAACCAACGAAATCAACCGCAAAGGCGTCTTCAACATAACTGTTCAAGAAACTATAGCAGCTGGGGATGCAACTCCAGGTATTACTCAAACCAATTTTATTTCTTATTTTCTTATATATAGTAAATTATTTTATAAATTATTTTGAAGGAGGAAATTGAGTTCTATTAGAAATCAATTCTCCGTATAAACAGATAGATAAGCTTTATGATGAATAGTTAAAGATCAGTTCGATCAATTTTGATCGAGATCTACTCGCAATGGTTGTGTATGCTATGTACCCTGGTATGTACAGGTTTTAAAAGCGGTGATTAGGGATGGAATCTTTATAAGGGAGGGTGAATGTAACAACCGATATTTTACGTATAAATAAATCGGAAATTTTGCATATAAATTTTTTTATTATTATTTTAAGGATGAGGATTTGTACAAGATAAGGTATGTATGTAATTATGTAATAAATACAAATATATTTATTACATGAATGTTTACAAATAATTTTATATTAGAATTATTGACTATTATAAAATTTATTCTTATAATAATTAATATAGTAGAAATATTTTTATTATTTATTTTCTATGAAAATATGATTATATATTATTTAAATAATATATGAAATGATTTTTAGAATTATTATAATAATTATTTATTTTATTATATGAATGTATGCAAGATTAATTAAGTTAATTATTTTAACTTAATTAATAATGTTATATATGAAGAATAAATCAGATATGGAATCCAAACCCTAATTTTGGATTTTTATCAATGGATAAGAATAATAATATAATAATATAATATTTTGATTTTTCAGTGCTATAATTATGTACTGTATTTTTGTGGACTGACAATAGTTAGTCAATTATGGGGTATTATGACCAAACCCTAATTTTACTGACAAACACTAATTTCGAAGTCAAATGAGACTTTAAAATCTGTTAAGTTGATATGTTATGTGATTCATGATAATTATAATTATTAATAACCAAGAGAAAACCCTAATTGTAAATTAAAACCCTAATTTCTTAAATTAGAAACCTTAAATCAATAATTAACTTATTGATAAATGGAAACCCTAATTTAAAACTCAGGATGAGTTCAACACTGTTATATAACTGTGTTATATGGTGCATGCATGTTATGTATTATATAATTTTATATTGATTAGGTAAACCCTAATTAATATTTAGAAATATTAAATTCTTGAAACCAAATTCTACATAAAGATAGAACTAAGTTACGAACTATAAGCAGCGCATCAGGCAAGTATCTTACCTTTGCATTTTCTTTATGCAATGGACATGAGTAAGAATATTTATGAATTATATTATTACTGTACAGATTATTAACTTTATATTATATAAGCTCATTGATTATCAACATTTTAGTATATGGTAACTCAGATATATATATTCTGTTCGTTAATTTCTAGAAATGGTTAAACAAGTGTCCCCACTTGGATAATCATTGTATTTAATCACATGTTGATATACCTTTGTCAATTACCCATATACATATATGTTGAATTATAGATTATTGTTGAACAAGATAAAACCTTTGATTTGGAACCCAGACAAGTATGAACATCCCTACACGGGAAAACTTTTATGCGCCCAAGGCGGACAGAGTGAACGATCCTATCGTTCTTGTAATGTAGTATTGATCAATACAGGGTCTATTGGATGTACACCCTCGTGCCCGTAAGCTATGACGGTTTGCAGATGAATTTCTATCTAACCTTATCGAAAATGAAAAAATGTTCATTGCATGTCACCATAACCCTAGTTATAGTCAATATGTTGTTTCAAAAATTTGAAAGAGTTGTTATGTTATTATTATCGGTTCAGAATACTTCACAACTATTGACTTGTTGTAGAAGGGTATTACAAAGAAAACATTTAAATCCTTTCATCTTATATATATATATATATATATATATATAATTGCTATTACTTGTTGGGCACTCTAATGCTCATCCTTACTTAATTTAAATGTTTTCAACTAGGCATGAACAACTCGAAGGTTCAGACAAGAACAAGTGAAAAGGAAAGCAAACAGAAAATGTTTAAATGGTATCTTTTGTAATAGTTAGACAATATATCATTGTATTATATATCATGTAAAGAATTATAGTAAAGATTGCATAATTGGGATTAGACTCTGATAAATGTAAGTTAAGTTTGATAATTATATTATTGTTATTATTATTAGTATTATTCCGCTCATAGAAATGGTATCGTGAAGAACCGAGTTCGGGTTCCAAGTACCTGAGTTTGGGGTCTTTACATACCAGGTACGTACGTAAATTTCGAGGGCAAAATTCCATAAGGAGGGGAGATTGTGAGACCACAGATTTTACGAATAAAGATTTAATTTTCTCGAAATATTTTTTTAAATATTATGGTGTGGATTTGATATAATGTTATAATTGTGGATAGTATTTATAAATTTTGCAAAGTATGCAAGTTGTTATAATATTCGATTGGTCGGGGAATATTCTTTTTGTCGGAGAATATCCAAATGACGACATACAATCATTAAGTGGACCCATAACGGAATTATTGTCGGATTGAGAAAATGACAAAACTACTTTATGAAAATAACGACGGAAGTTTACCGTTAACTGTTGAAACACCCGGTGTTAAAAGTACAGTAATACGCGTGGTTGCATAGTATCACACGGTATTGATTATTGATGCTTACGTGATAAGTCACTCAGTTTTGTTTTATTGGTATTATTAATGTAATAAAACAGAATACTTTTATAAAGTTATTCTATAAATAGAATATATTATAGTGTATTATGCATAGTGTTGCATAGTTTCTGCATAGTATTTTGCATAGTAAAATCTTTTTATATAAAACATAATACTTTTATAAAGATATTCTATGAATAGAATATATTATATTTTATTATGCATAGTGTTGCATAGTGTGCATAGTGCCTGCATAGTATTTTGCATAGTAAAATCTTTTTATATAAAACATAATACTTTTATAAAGTTATCTGTTTTGTTAGACAATAATTAGAATATATTATATTTTATTATGCATAGTGTTTGCATAGTTCCTGCATAGAGTTTGTATAGTAAAATCTTTTATAAAGTTATTCGTTTTATTAGATTATAAATATAATATATTATATTTTATTTAAAAGATTTTGCTTTAAATATGGACCGTCAGATTAAAGTAAATCAATCTGGACCGTTCATGAGTTAGTTACTTTGCAGTCCATTTTTCTATAAATAGAAGCTCATTCATTCAATATATCTTACGAATTCACTAAAACTCTAGAGAGATAAACTATAGAGAGAAATAAGAAAAGTATTCTACTCCTTCCCTACTCTTATATTCAGATTCTTTTACGGTAAGAGATATTATTTGTTGTACTCGTAAGGGGTATTATTTCTTTTGTATTCATGAAGAGAACTTACATTATTCCATTCTTTATTATTACATTGGAATAACCCGATTATCATGAGGATACCTATACTTGGTGAAATTCTTACATTATTCAATTCTTTATTATTATTCTATTGGAATATCCTCACATGCATGCGTTTTAATGGGACTGGTTAAAATCTTTATTATTATTACATTGGAATATCACATGCATGTGTGTTTCGTCGTACTGGTTAAAAGTCTTTATTAGTATTACATTGGAATAACTTTATACATCAAGTACCGCATGCATGGTGATTTCTGTTGTTATTCCATTCTTTATTATTACATTGGAACATCTGCTTTCGGTCTTGAATTTTGCACGACTTTGGTTCCGTTAATTATTATTCTATTGGAATAACTTTGTCTATCTAATCTACCGCATGCATGGTGATTTCTTTTGTTATTCCATTCTTTATTATACCTAGTTGGTTAAAGTTTTGACTTCTATACTCCATGAAATTAGTGGAATATCCTTGATATTTGCGCTTCATCCGATATCTTTTCATGGAAATATTCTTACGAGCATTCTTGAATTTTACTCTACAAAGCGATATCATGTTGATAATTTGGACGTTATTGGTTCTGGATAAATTAATTCTTGAACTTGTTTTATTGAATTCTTATATCATTGTCATCATCCTCATGCTTATATTTTGTTGAAAGTCATACGTGGCTGTAGTGCATAGATGGACTTGGTATGATTATGACCGAGGATTATAGGCGTAATCATGGTAGTAATGTTACAAATGATGTGGAAAAAGTCCTCATTGACGTAGTGCATTGATGGGCCGATTTTTTGGTATGATTATGGCTATGGATTCTCTTGCCAAGGTGCAAAGATGAATTGTTTTATGGCATGATCGGACCAGTTGATGAAAACATGATTATCTTTAAGTAGTAGTGCATGGATAATTCGTGGTCGTGATCTTAAAGAATATCATTAGGTAGTAGTGCGAGGGGTGATTCGATGATGTGGATGATTTATTAAAATTTGAGTCCAATGATAAAAGTGATAAAAAAACCTTTTAAATCATAAAAGATAGTATATTTTATTCTCTACTTGACTCTTTTAATGGATTGCTTGTTCATTGCTAGATTAAACTTGATGTTTGTTATATTGTATCGGTTTAACCTTTGTTGAAGGCTAATGATAATTTATTACGCATTATCTTAGTCATAATATTTCTTCTTTGGGCTAGTTGAGCTCACCCTTTCTTTCACCGTTCTCTTCGTGAAATGAGAATATAAATTGGGACGAGTCGGGGGAGCGGAGTGATGGTCCTAGATGGTGGATTAGTAGTCCTCACTATTACGTTAAATAGTGTGACCATAAATGTAATGAGGACTCCTTTTGAGTTTGTATACTCTCTAGTAGACAATATTTGTATTCAAACTCACGGTTTATGTTTTGTTGTATTGTACATTTACGGTTGTATTATTAAGTTGTATTTGAATTACATACCATATAATGGCGACTCAAGATGGGTGATGTATACCTATTTTGGGGGCATCACACTAATTGTAGAACAATACTTATAAATCGCCCGTATAACATCTTCTGAGGGCTTTTTGACTTCTTTGAGTTGATGAGCCACTTACCAATCCAATCGAGCAATAGGGCTCCATAGTTGAGTTGTATTCCATAACTCATGGCAGTCATGAGCTTAAGTTGAACTTCATTCACAGAGTCATGACCTGAGTTCTTGCAGCATATACATTTCCTAGCATAAATTCTTGGCAAAATCATCGGATATAAAGGAACAAGTAGCACCCGAATCAAATAATACGTAAGCATTAACTTTATTGATCGGAATGATACCTGACACCACATCACGGGATTGAACTGCATCTTGCACCGTCATATTGAAAGTCCGGGCGGTCGGTCAGTTTGTTGCGGTTGGTCCGGTGATGGTTAAGGCATTTCCACTGTTAATTCCCGGTTTCCTCGATCCCGATCCACGACCCTCCCGATCCCTTCTTGGGACAATCTCTTGCCAGATGGTCCTTGAACCACAAGTAAAACAAGCACCCTTCTTTGGGTTTGGGACAGTTTGGTGCTATGTGGCCTTCGACCACAATTGTAACACACTCTTTCTCCTTTCATACAAACTCCCGGATGGGCTTTCCCAAGTCGGGCATGCTTCGATTCTTTTCTTGATTACCTTGCCGATTCCCCGATGATGAAATTTGTCGTTCCACCTTTTCTTTCGATTAAAATTTCCACCTTACGTGCCACTTCCCGGCGACCTTGTTATTTCCTTCTCCTTCACTCTTCTTCTTCTTTTGATCTTGATTGTACTTGTTCACGCATCGCTTCCTCCTTCAAATGAGGATGGCCTTTTCAAAACTCGACAAGCGTGTTTATCTCAAAACATTGAAACCTTGTTGTACACCCAAGGCTTTAGTCCTTGTTGAATCTTCGGCCTTTTTCTCGCCGTCGATTGTGTTGCAGGTGCAGGGTGAACCTCGCTAACTTTCGTTGAATTTAGTAGCGTAGTCAGAATGCGCTCATGTTTCCACGCTTCAGTTCCAAAATTGAACTTCCATCCGATTCTGCGAACTAGTTGGGAAATACATTTGAAAAACATTTCTTTAAATCTCTCACGTAATTACACCTACACCTCCTCGCACTTTGTTTTGCTTACCACCGATGGCTAGCCTCGGACTTGACATAAGCGTTTAAAAGTGGTCTTTTGGTCTTCTCTAACCCTAGCAACGTCAAAAACCTTCTCCATTTCCATCACCCAAGTTTGAGCCTCGATTGGGTTCATAGAACCTTTGAACTCTAGCGGTCCCACTGCCTTGAAGTCTTTAAACGTTGTGTTTGGTGGAGCTTGCGGTTGATTATTCATGGCTCCAGTCGGTAAGTTAACCAACTTCTTTGCTTGCGGGATTAAGCGTTAGCATTATTGTTATTATTGATTGACTCTTCCCGAGTAGGTTGGCGTTGTTGTCTTCTCCTTGGCGGCATTTTTCATTAAATAAACGATTATTAGAACTTTATTTATTTCTCTAAATAGTTAAGATATTACTTAACAATTTAACATATCACTTAACACATCATCTCAAACAACTTGATATATTTGCATTCAAATCAAAGTTTTAACATTAAACGATAGCATAACTGCTATTTACATCACTATCCTGGAATAAAGAATCCACAGGATTTAAAACATTCAAATATTCTTTCGTTCATAAACACGTCAGAATTTACATCTAAAAAAACTAATTAAGTTCTTCATATAATTAAATAAATCATATCACCTTTCATCGGTCAGATCTTGATTAGCCTTACACTTACGCTCCTCTTCTAAGATGCGATGCATCGTCTGCGATCCATCATGTACAATGGTAGTCCTTCGAACTGGATTGGGTACCTCAAAACTCGATCTTGGGTCTCATTCATTGCCTTGTTAAGTGTAGAGTAAGTTTTCCCAATCTTCGCTTTCTTTGCACGACTATCATCCTCTGCACGATCAGCTCGACGCGATTCTCTTACCCAGCCTTCCTCTGCTATGCTTAGCCTTTCGGAGGTTTCCTTCAGTTCCTTCTTCAGTTTCTCTATCTCCTCGGTCTTATCTTCAGTTTGACCCTTCTCATGGACCAAATCCCATTCTACATTTGCCAGTCGAGAGTGAAGAGTCGAAATCTCCCTCTCTTTCGCTCTAGAGTAATATCTTTGAATAACCGCTTCGCTTTCAATCCGGATCTCGGACCTCGTCCTCGTAACTCCACGTTACGGTGCGTATAGCGTGTCATACATCTCATCATTCACGATTGTCTGCACCGTGACACCCCAACTTTGAAACCAACTCGTGACACCCAATAAATCCGTACTTCAATTCCACTTGGATTTGGTGTTCATCAGACAAATATCATCTATCTATCTACCCATAATAAATGCAAGCCATGCAATAGATAGAATAAAAATCTTCCCTTAAGGGTTACAACATCCTAATAATAATAATACAATCCCAAAGTTAAACTAACCTTAAACATCCGTATGCGGAATCATAAACAAATAAGTCTTAACAACATCATTAACTCAAGTCTTAAACATAAATACATCATCTAATAAAATAACAAGTCTTCATCACTTGTTAACTTTGCCCTTGCTTCTTTACTAGTGGAAGGTTCATCATTCTTTTCGTTCTTAATCGCAATGTTATTATTAAGCAAGAGTGAGCACTATTGCCCACAAGTATAATAATGAAATAACAAAGATAATAACATGCGAGAGAAATCAAAGACATCTGAATAAAAGCTCAACTTTTGAATCAAGAATGAATAACAAGAATCAAAAGAATTTTGAGGGTCATAAGACCTTGAACTATGTCCTAGGTTATCAAGGGTTATACTTGAAACCTTTAACAGTCATAAGACTATGGACCTTTCTACTGCACTTAGGGGGATCAAATTTCAGTACCATACATCTTGTGCATAATATCTTAACGCTAACGATAAGTAAATCCCTTTGCAGGTTGTTCATCTCGCTTTGACATTCGAGTCCGCACCAAAGGAAGTTTGGTTCGATAATTCATCAAGGTTTCAAATTTAGAACGCTTTATCAACTATGGACTAGTTGAATCAATAAGGGTTCACTAGTCTAATAAGGTTCAACAATAATGATATTCAATTCGAATAATAATCTCAAGAAGTATACAATAGGACAATTATTGTATAACTGAATCATACTTTGAAAGGATAATCAATCTTTAATATAACATTTGAACTTGAATAATAGTAATGATAATTTACTCGAGGTAAATAATAAACTTGAACAATAATGACAAGTAGGTTAGAAACTTGCTCGCAAGTGTAGATTACACTTTAACTAAGCACGCTCTTTGAATTTAAATCCTACATACCATTCACATTAATAATACCAGTTAATTATAACTTAACTAATCATCAATGATTATTCTTTTTGTTTAAACTTTGGTTATTAACTATACTTAGTTAATTTACCATATTGTCACATAATTTGTACTTCATGAATATCAAACTAATTATGTATTCAATAACTCAATCCACATGTAATTATGTTATTTACGTGTTAAACACCTAATTTACATCTCATTATACTTCTAACATGTTTACATGTTCATTACATTAATTTACTAACACATTGTTAGACTTAAACATTTAAAAAAAATTACATTTCGAAACTTTCGAGAGAGTGGAATCATGACTACCACTTTTGTAATCGATTTCTGAGTCATGGGCATGCATACACAACTTACTCGGTCAATGGCACTCATGGGCATGGGTTTCAGATCATGGCATAGCAAATCTTATGTTATCTCAGAATACATAGGCATGCACATGCATACTGTTTGATATTTAAATGGCAATTCAAAAAAATCGCAGAAACATGCCAATTTCTTCCAATTTCTTATTTCCTACTCAAATTAGACATATACCCACATGATATAATTCATATACAAACATTACTCAACATCTAAAGACTGATTTTAACCCATTAAAACATATAATCACAGTAGTTAAAATATGCAATTTCACCGCTTTTTGATGTTCTTGAAGATTTTGAAAAAAAAAACATAAAAATTAACACTACTTGGATTCGTTATAACACCGAATCCGCTTATTTAAACTTTGGTCTCTTCAGTATCAACATGCATAATAATATACGAATGAAAAAATTTAGGATAATATACGATCAATACATGAAATATCACGATAAGGCCATATGGCCAAAACCCAAACTCGTAAATTTTTGAAATAAAGAAGTCATCATTTATCCTAAACTTATGATATGGAATCATATAAAATATATATAAAACATGTTATGCTTACTCTAATTATTACATATATTCCTAACTCAATTTCCCAATTTACGTAAATTCCACGTAACTTGATTGAAAGCCATTTTCATAAAAAACTAAATGACATAAAAGTAGAATTTGGGTTGAGAGAATTACTCACATGATTAGTGTAGATAGGAGGGATTAAACTTTCTCAATCAATCAAACAACTCACAATTCTCTCAATTTCTTAATTCTCTCTCTCGTGATAATTCTCTAGACTTAGCAATAATGGAATGAATGAAGAAGAAGACGTCGCAATATAATAATTAAATCGACGTAGTTGTGGTCAATTAACCAATTCGTGGTTAATCGCCTCAACCACTACTAAGGCCTTGTTTGGCTATTCAATATAATTCATTCTCATTTAATTTGATAAACTTCTTTATACTATAGTTTAATTAATGTCACACTCCTTATAAAATAACTCCAATATTTTATTTAATATATTTTAAATAAAATATAATAATTTCTCATAAATTCACATAGTCACATAAATAATTTTCTCATTAATAAATAATGTCAAATTATTAACTCTCTAATTAATAATTAAATTAATTAAATAACATCATGCTTAATTAAATATTTCTTTTAATACAATAAGCTCACATAATTACATATTTGAATAATAATTATTCTCTACATTAATTTAATAAATGTAACACATATAATTAAATTAATCTACCACAATTGCATCAATTAATTATTTAATCTAATAATTAAATCATCAAAAAATATTTATTTAATTCAATAAATATTAAAATTAATTACAAAATTCTCGTCATTCACATCTTTCCCCCTTAAAAGGATTCTATCCCCGTAATCACGACTCAATAAATTCAACCTGTTACATTCTCCCTCCTTACAAAGATTTTGTCCCCGTAATCGCCATAACATAATTAAGTAAATAAATGAGGGTAATTCTTCATCATATTTCTTCGAGTTCCCACGTAGCTTTTTCAATTATTGTGGTTCCTCCAAATTACCTTTAATGTAAGGTATAACTTTATTTTCGAGAACTTGTTCTTTTTGGTACGACAATTTGGACAGAATTTCTTCGTAAGATAAGTCTTTCTCAAAATGCAGGGGTTCGTATTCAATTACATGTTTGTAATCGGCTTTTGTATGGTCGTAATACGTAAAACGTGGAAAACGTTGTGGACATTCTCGAGTGCCGGAGGTAAGGCTACCCAGATGCAACTTCTCCGATTCTTCTCAAGATTTCAAATGGTCCAATGAATCTTTGGCTCAATTTTCCTTTCATTCCGAACTCGATCTTCCCCTTCCAGGAGAGACCTTCAAGAAAACATAACCACCGATTCAAACTCGATATTTTTACGATGTGGATCAACAGATTTCTTCCGTCGATCTTGAGCCGCTACTACCGTGTTTCGGATCACTTTGACTATTTTTTGTCATCTCATTGCACCAATTTCGCCCTAGCAATTGTCTTTCACCAACTTCATCCCAAAGAAAGAAGAGTTCTCGACTTTCGCCAGATAACGCTTCGTAAGGCGCATGCCAATACTAGCGTGGTAACTTTTGTTGTAGCCGAACTCTAATAATGGTAGGTGATCATCCCAATTTCCTTTAAAGTCCATCACATAGGCTCTTAGCATATCTTCTAATGTCTGAATCGTTCTTTCACTCTGTCCGTCTGTTTGAGGATGGTATGATGTATTCATTCGCAATTGCATACCCATGCATTCCTGAAGACGCTTCCAGAAATTCAATGTGAAGCGCGGATCTCTATCAGAAACAATTGACAACCGAACTCTGTGTCTCGAAACAATCTCTTTTACATATAACCTCGCCAACTAATCTAATTTGAATCTGATTTTTATCGGAAGGAAGTGTGCGGATTTCGTCACCATCAACGATAACCCATACTACGTCAGTAGCCTTTTTCGAGTCACTTCCAAGGCCAACCACGAAGTCCATTGTAATATGTTCCCATTTCCATTCTCGGGATCTCTAACGGTTGTAGTAATCCACTTGGTCTCTCGATGTTCTCGCTTTCACTTTCTCGACAAGTAAGACACTTGGCAACACATTTCGCAACATCTCGTTTTAAATTTGGCCACCGTAAATGTTGTCAAGATCTTAGTACATTTTGGTACTACCAGGTGAATTGAATATCGTGAACTATGAGCCTCGCTCAAAATTTCTTCCTTAATCTCTCTCAGATTGGTGGTACCCAAATTCTACTCTCAAATCTCAAGATTCCTTCCTTATCCATCTTAAATCTCTTTGTTCGATTCCTTCAGATATCTTCTTTGTCACCTTTTTACATTCTTCATCTCAAGTCGAGCCTCCTTTACTTTATCTAAGAGAGTTGTACCAGCATTGCATCTGAAATAGCTTCTCATCAATCTCCATAGGATACTTCACTTCTAACTCCAAGTTTCTCCATTTCAAATTAGCTCCTCCCGAGCGCTTAACATCATCAATTTCTCACGACCTTTCTACTTAAGGCGCTTAAGAACCACATTTGCTTTTACCCGGATGGTATAAAATCTCACAATCATAATCTTTAATTAATTCCAACCATCTTCTTCGACGATATTCAAATCCTTCACGTGAAAATATATTTCAGAACTCTTGTGGTCCAGATATATTTCACACTTCTCCCCGTAGAGATAGTGCCTCCAAATTTTCAAAGCAAAAACAATCGCAATTTAACTCCAAGTCATGGGTCTGATATCCCTTCTCGTAATCTTTCAATTGTCGTGATGATGCATACAATGAATGACTTTGCCATTTTGCATCAAAGACACAACCAAGTCCTTTATGCGACGCATCACTATAAACAACAAAATTTCCAGATCATCCTAAGAGATAACACGTGGGTCGACTCAACCTCTTCTTCAATTCTTGAAAACTTTCTCACACTTATCCGCCCAAACAAATTTCACAATTTTTTTCGAGTTAAATTCGTTAATGGAGTTGCGATCTTGGAAAAGTCTTGTATGAATCTTCTATAATATCCCGCTAATCCAAGAAAACTTTACTTCGATGGTGTTCTCTACCGATCCCGATTAATCACGGCTTCTACTTTTGATGGATCTACCGAAATTCCGCTTTTATCGATCACGTGACCAAGAAATTGTACTCGCTTTCGATCTAGAATTTGCATTTCAAAATTTAGCATACAAACTTTCCCTTCTCAATACTTCCAACGTTAATCTCAAATGTTCTTCGTGTTCTTCTTTGGTTTTGAATATACCAAAATGTCATCTATAAATACCACTACTTAATTTGTCCAAAATGGCTTGAACACACCATTCATTAGTCCCATAAATGTCGCAGAGCATTCGTAAGACCAAACGACATTACTAAAAATTGTAGTAGTGACCATATCGCGTGCTCGAACGCCGTCTTAAGACATCCTCCGCCTCACCTTCAGTTGATGATAACCGCTTCTCAAGTCTATCTTTGAAAAGTATCTCGCTCCTTCAATGATCAAACAGTCGTCGATCCCCTGTGAATGGATATCTGTTTAATCGTGACCTTATCGGGCCTTCTCTGTAGTCAATGCAGAGCCGCATCGATCCATCCTTCTTTTTCACAAACAACACCGGCGCTCCGCACGGCGATACGCTTGGTTGAATGTACTTCTTGTCCAACAATTCTTGTAGTTGTACCATTAATTCTTTCATCTCTACCGGTGCCATTCGGTATGGTGCCTTCGATATTGGAGCAGTTCCGGCGCCAAATCGATCACCGAAATCTACTTCTATCCGTGGAAGTCCCGCAAATCGTCTGAAATACGTCGACGAAGTCCCTCACAACCCAGATCTCTTCTACCTTAGGATTCTCTTTTTCGATCGTCGACTATGTAAGCTAAGTATCCTACACACCTTGTCTCAACAACTTCTTCGGCTCGTGATCATCGCCGACAACTCGCTTGTGTTCAGGGCGACTTGTTACCATAAAATACAACCTTTCGACGGAGTCATAAGGTTAATACGCTTCTTTTGGCAATCAATTACAAAGACCGTAATTGAATAACCATCCATTCCAAATATAACATCAAATTCCCCAAGTTTAATAGGATAAGATCTACGCTCATGATATTACCCTTAATATCCACTCTATAGCTCTTATGTACATATTTAACAGGATTATTTTCTATTCGCAATTTCTATGTTCATGGGGTAATCCAATTCATTCTTAGGCAAATCTAAATTTTGGCAAAATCATCTGATATAAAGGAACAAGTAGCACCTTTAATCAAATAATATATAAGCATTAACTTTATTGATCGGAATGATACCGACACCACATCACGGATTGAATCAGATCTTGCACCGCCATGTTGAAAGTCCCCGGCATTGGTCGGTTTTGTTGCGTGTTGGTCCGGTGATGGTTAAGGCATTTCCACCGTTATTTCCTGTTTCCTCCCCCTCGATCCGACCTCCCGATCCCTTTGGGACAATCTTCGCCAGATGGTCCTTCAACCACAAGTAAAACAAGCACCCTTCTTTGGTTTGGGCGATTTGGTGCTATGTGGCCTTCCCGACCACAATTGTAGCACACTCTTTTTCCTTTCATACAAACTCCCAGATGGGCTTTTCCCGCAAGTCGGGCATGCTTCGATTCTTTTCTTTCGATTACCTTGATGATTCCCCGATGATGATGAGTTGTCATTCCACCTTTTCTTCTCGATTGAAATTTCCACCTCCCCGTGCCACTTCCATCGGCCTTGTTATTTCCTTCACCTTCTTCTTCTTCTTCTTCTTTTTGATCTTGATAGTACTTGGTCACCGTGATCGCTTCCTCCTTCAAATGAGGATGGCCTTTTCCAAAACTCCGCAAAACGTGTTTATCTCAAACATTGATACCTTTTTTGTCAGACACCCAAGGCTTTAGTCCTTGTTCAATCTTTCCGCTTTTCTCTCGTCTGTGTACTTGATACGGGCTAACCTCGCTAACTCGTTGAATTTAGCCGCAGTAGTCGTACGCTCATGTTTCCTCGCTTCAATTCCAAAATTGAACTTCCATCCGATTCTCGCGAACTAGTTGGGAAATACATTTCAAAAACATTTCTTTAAATCTCTCCCACGTAATTACACCTTCACCTCCTCACACTTTGTTGTTTTTTGCCACCAAAGTAGCTAGCCTCGCATTTCAAAGATAAACGCGTTGTAAAAGCGGTCTTTTCGGTCTTCTAACCCTAGCAACGTCGAAAAACCTTCTCCATTTCCATAACCCACGTTTGAGCCTCGATTGGGTTCATGGAACCTTTGAACTCTGGCGGTCCCACCGCTTTGAAGTCTTTAAACGTTGTGTTTGGTGGAGCTTGAGGTTGATTATTCATGGCTCCAAATTAGTAAGTTAACCAACCTGCCGAATGGGATTAGCGTTGGCATTATTGTTATTATTAGTTGACTCTTCCTGAGCTGGTTGACGCTGTTGTCTTCTCCTTGGCAGCATATTTTTGTTAAATAAACGCTTATTAGAACTTTATTTATTTCTCTAAATAGTTAAGGCATTACTCAACAATTTAACATATCACTTAACACATCATCTCAAACAACTTGATATATTTGCATTCAAATCAAAAGTTTTAACATTAAACGATAGCATAACTGCTATTTACATCAACTATCCTGGAATAAAGAATCCACAGGATTTAAAACAATAAAATATTCTTTCGTTCATAAACACGTCAGAATTTACATCTAAAAACTAATTAAGTTCTTCACATAATTAAACAAATCATATCACCGCTCATTCAAGGTAATCGATTAGCCTTGCATACGCTCCTCTTCTAAGATGCGATGCATCGTCCCGCGATCCATCATGTACAATGGTAGTCCTTCGAATCGGATTGGGTACCTCAAAACTCGATCTTGGGTCTCATTCATTGCCTTGTTAAGTGTAGAGTATGTTTCCCCAATCTTCGCTTTCTTTGCACGACTATCATCCTCTCGCAGACGATCATCGACGCGATTCTCTTACCCAAATTTTCCTCTCGCTATGTTCAAATTTTTTCGGAGGTTTCCTTGATTCCTTCTTCGTTTCTCTATCTCCCTGGCCTTATCTTTGGCTTGACCCTTCTCATGGACCAAATCCCATTCTACATTTGCCACCGAGAGTGAAGAGTCGAAATCTCCTCTCCTTTTGCTCTAGAGTAATATGTCAATAACCGCCGCTCACCAAATCTCGGACCTCATCTCGTAACTCCACGTTACGGTCAGATAACGTGTCATACATCTCAAAGATCAACGGTGTACCGTGGTAACTCCTCTTCTTCTTCTTCTCCTCCTCAACAAATTCTCCTCCTCGTGGATCAATCTCTGTGTTCATGCTCCCGACCAACAACGGTGATCAATGGAGATGATTCCTCTCGCATCACCGCTTCCCTAACGACATGAATGTCTCTGTGGCTCCTCCTCCTCTGTCGGTACTATAGGTACATGGGGTTCCTCCTCAAGAGGTACTATAGGTACACGGGTTCTTCCTCCCCAAATTTTGACTAGCTTCTCCAACATTCGACATCCCCGACAACAAAATTTTAAGTTTTAGTTACTAAGTCGTATCATCTAACGATACTTTAACACATAAACACATAAGGTCTTTTATTATCTTCAATGAATTACATAAATTCATTTCTTATAACTCGATAAGAGTTTTCCATCACTATCTTCTTTCTATAAGGCTACTACCTAAGGTTGTTCCCCCACCTAAGGTTCATAACCTACAGCTTTGATACCAACTTGTGACACCCCCAAATCTGGGTACTTCAATTCCACGGGATTTGGTGTTCACTGTACAAATATCATCTATCTATCTACCCATAATAAATGCAAGCCATGCAATAGATAGAATAAAAATCTTCCCTTAAGGGTTACAACATCCGAATAATAATAATACAATCCCAAAGTTAAACTAACCTTAAACATCCTGTATGGAATCATAAACAAATAAGTCTTAACAACATCATTAACTCAAGTCTTAAACATAAATACATCATCTAATAAAATAACAAGTCTTCATCACTTGCTAACTTTTGCCTTGCCCTTACTAGTGGAAGGTTCATCATTCTTTTCGTTCTTAATCGCAATGTTATTATTATTACAAGAGTGAGCACTATTGCCCACAAGTATAATAATGAAATAACAAAGATAATAACATGCGAAGAAATAAAAGACATCGAAATAAAAGCTCAACTTTTGAATCAAGAATGAATAACAAGAATCAAAAGAATTTCGAGGGTCATAAGACCTTGAACTATGTCCTAGGTTATCAAGGGTTATACTTGAAACCTTTAATGTACCATAAGACTATGGACCTTTCTACTCGCACTTAGGGGATCACCCTTAGTACCATACATCGTGCATAATATCTTAACGCTAACGATAAGTAAATCCCTTTGCAGGTTGTTCATCTCATTTGACATTCGAGTCCGCACTAAAGGAAGTTTGGTTTGATAATTCATCAAGGGTTCTCAAATTTAGAACGCTCATCAACTATGGACTAGTCGAATCAATAAGGGTTCGCTAGTCTAATAAGGTTCAACAATAATGATATTCAAATTGAATAATAATCTCAAGAAGTATACAATAGACAATTATTGTATAACCGAATCATGCTTTGAAAAGATAATCAATCTTTAATATAACATTTGAACTTGAATAATAGTAATGATAATTTACTCGAGGTAAATAATAAACTTGAACAATAATGACAAGTAGGGTTAGGAAACTTGCCTCGCATGTAGATTACACTTTAACTAAAGACGCTCTTTGAATTTAAATCCTACATACCATTCACATTCACAATACCATTAATTATAACTTAACTAATCATCAATGATTATTCTTTTGTTTAAACTTTGGTTATTAACTATACTTAGTTAATTTACACATTGTCACATAATTTGTACTTCATGAATATCAAACTAATTATGTATTCAATAATTCAATCCACATGTAATTATGTTATTTACATGTTAAACATCTATTTTAACATCTCATTATACTTATAACATGTTTTATGTTCATTACATTAATTTACTAACACATTGTTAGACTTAAACATTTTTAAAAAATTACATTTTCGAACTTTTCTGAGAGAGAATGTCATGCACACTTTCACCACTTCGATTATTCTTTCTCACATGCATGCGGCATACTCATGTCAATGGTATGTCAATGGCATGCAGTGGTTTGGTTCTTGCATGCAAGCATAACGAATCTTATGTTCAGAGTCGAAACATGTACATGGCATGGTTGCAGACATGTAAATGGCGTCATAAAAAAATCGCAGAACATGCCAATTTCTTCCAATTTCTTATTTTCTACTCAAATTAGACATACCCACATGATATAATTCATGATACAAACATTACTCAACATCTAAAGACTAATTTTAACCCATTAAAACACATAATCACAGAGTTTAAGCATGCAAATTTCACCGACTTTGATGTTCTTGAAGGTTTTGAAAATAAAACATAAAATTGTCACTACGGATTCGTTATAACACCGAATCCATTTATTTAAACTTTGGTCTCTTCAGATCAACATGCATAATAACATACGTAATGTAAAATTTAGGATAATATATTTATGATCAATACATGAAATATCACGATAAGGCCATATGGCCAAAACCCAAACTCAGTAAATTTTTGAAATAGCAAGTCATCATTTATGAAACTTATGATATGGAAATCATATAAAATATATATAAAACATGTTATGCTACTAATTATTTACATATATTCCTAACTCAATTTCCCAATTTACGTAAATTCCACGTAACTTGATTGAAAGCCATTTTCATAAAAAAAAAACTAAATGACATAAAAGTAGAATTTGGGTTGGAGAGAATTACTCATGATTAGTGTAGATGGGAGGGATTAAACTTTCTCAATCAATCAAACAACTCACAATTCTCTCAATTTCTTAATTCTCTCTCTCGTGATAATTTTCAGACTTAGCAATAATGGAATGAATGAAGAAGAAGACGTCGATATAATAATTAAATCGACGTAGTTGTGGTCAGTTAACCAATTCGTGGTTAACTGCCCTCAACCACTACTAAGGCCTTGTTTGGCTATTCAATATAATTCATTCTCATTTAATTTGATAAACTTTTATACTATAGTTTAATTAATGTCACTCCTTATAAAATAACTCCAATATTTTATTTAATATATTTTAAATAAAATATAATAATTTCTCATAAATTCATATAGTCACATAAATAATTTTCTCACTAATAAATAATGTCAAATTATTAACTCTCTAATTAATAATTAAATTAATTAAATAACATCATGCTTAATTAAATATTTCATTTAATACAATAAGCTCATTACATAATAATTACATCTCTACATTAATTTAATTTTAATAATAATTAAATTAATCTCAATTGCATCATTAATTTAATAAATGTAAACATTTATTTAATTAAATAAAATACAAAATAATTAGCATCAATGAGATAATTATTTGAATCTAATAATTAAATCATGAGAGAGGAAAATATTTATTTAATTCAATAAATATTAAAATTAATTTTACAAGATGCACTCTTGTTTTGTTGATGGGGCTTTTGTCACCGTTGAGTCTGCTCTACGATGGTTGAGTCTTTGCTACGATCGTTGAGGTGGTTTTGTCTCTCAGCTCTACGATCGTGGACTTCCCTTGATCATGTCTACGATTTTAAGTTCAGCCTTTGTATCTGTTATGGTTAGCACAATCTAGAGCATATATTTTATGGTTGTAGATTTAGCATGCCTAGCTCACTTATTAACTTATTAAAACTGGATTCATCTAGAGGTTTTGTAAAGACATCAAAGAAGTTGATTTTCGTGAGGGATATATTGTAAAGATATAGTTCCATTTTGTACATGATCCCTAATGAAGTGATACCTTATCTCTATATGCTTAGTCCTAGAATGCATAACAGGATTATGAGTTATTGCTATGGCACTTGTGTTATCACAGTGAATGGGAATAGATTTGAAATCAAACCCATAGTCAGCTAGTTGATTTTTCATCCATAGGATCTCGAAACACATGATGGTTGCCGAAGAATGTATTCAAATTTTCTGCAATTGAAGTGAGACATCGAGTTTTGCTTTTTTGCTAAACGGGACACAAGTGCATTTCTTAGCAATTGTGGTGCCACTTTGGTACTCTTTTCTATCTATTTTGCATCCTGCAAAATCAAAGATCTGTGGTATCCCGTTAGTTCAAATGAGGATTCCTTGGGGACCAAAGCCCCAAGTAAGGTGTGTACCTTGAGATACCGGAAGATCCTCTTTCTGACAGAGATAAATGTGACTCTTTAGGGTTAGCTCGAAATCTAGCACATATGCATGTTGCAAACATTATGTCCGGGTCTCATTGGCGGTTAGATATAAAAGAGAACCTATCATACCTCTGTATTGAGTTATATCAATACTTTTACCTTTTTCATCTTTGTCAAGCTTGGTTGCAGGAGAAATTGGTGTTTTTATGGGAGAGGCTGATTACATGCCATACTTCTTGAGTAAGTCTTTGATGTACTTGGCTTGGTTTATGAAAATTCCTTCATCAGTCTGCTTTACTTGCAATCTAAGGAAGAAATTCAGCTCACTCGTCATGCTCATTTCAAACTTACCTTTGCATCGAAACAGAGAATCTCTTGCATAACTTTTCGTCAGTAGAACCAAAAATAATATCATCAACATATATTTGAACTAATAAGACTTTGTCTTTATACTTTCTAAGAAATAGTGTGGTATCTACTCTACCTCTAGTGAACCCATTTTCAATTAAGAAGTTAGTTAGTGTTTCATACCATGCTCTACGTGCTTGTTTAAGACCATATAAGGTTTTGTCTAATCTATAAACATAATTGGAAAGAGATGGATTGATGAAACCTGGAGGTTGCTCTACATAGACTTCTTCTTGGAGTTCTCCATTTAGGAATGCACTTTTGACATCCCTCTAAAAGACTTTGAACTTCATGTGAGCAGCAAAGGCAAGAAAGATTTTGATGGCTTCTAGTCTGGCAACAGGTGCAAATGTCTCATCCTAGTCAATGCCTTCTTCTTGAGAGTAGCCCTTTGCCACTAATCTTGCCTTGTTCCTGGTTATAACTCCATCTTCATCCATTTTGTTTCTGAAGACCCACTTGGTTCCAATGACAGGATGACTCTTTAGTCTTGGTACCAATCTCCATACTTTGGTTCATTCAAATTGGTTGAGTTCTTCCTGCATGGCTTCTATCCAACTAGAGTCTTCCATAGCATCCTCTATCTTCTTTGGTTCTATTTGAGATAGAAAGCTTAGATAAAAGCATTCATTTTGAGTGGCAGCTTTTGTTTTGACTCTAGCACTCGGATCTCCAATGATTAGATCCTAAGTGTGATCTCTGGCCCATCTGTTACCGATTGGGACATCTGTCCTGATGCCTTCTTGGCTTAAGTCTTTAAGATCTATTTCTTCTTCTTGGTGTGGAGGTTTATTGTCTTGCATAGACCTCTCTACAATCTCATTTTGTTGCTTAACAATTACACTATCTAGCACTACGATCGTAGTGTTGGGCTCGACGATTTCATTCGTAGTGTCTGCACTATCGGTCGTAGTGTCTTGAAGCACTGTGTTGTCTAAGTCTGTTTCATCAAAGATGATATGTATCGAGACTTCAACACTCAGTGTCTTCTTGTTGAACACTCTATAGGCCTTACTGTCTGTGGCATATCCAAGAAGATTCCTTCGTCTAACTTGGGCTAAAATTTTGTCAGGTACTGCTTTCCATTGTTAAGAATGTAGCATACACAGCCGAAAACATAAAAGTAGCTGACATTTGGCTTTCTTCCTTTCCACAGTTCGTAGGGCGTCTTCTTGATCGTAGAGTGTATCGTTGATCATTCTGCGTGTAGCATGCAAGTGTTGATGACCGCCTTGTAAGTATTCAGCGAGATGAATTCTTGCTAGTAGAGTTCTTCCAGCCTCTATCAAGGTTCTGTTCTTTCTTTCAGCTACTCCATTTTGTTGAGGAGTTCGTGGAGCTGAAAAGTTATGACTGATGCCATTGTCTGAGCAGAACTGGTCCATTTATGAGAAGTCAAATTCTCTGCCATGATCACTCCTTATGGCCTTGATTTTCTCTCCTTTCTCGTTCATCATCAGTCTAAATATCTTGATTAATTGGGAGCTCAATTCATCCTTTGAAGTTAGGAAGAATACCCATTTGAATCTGGTGTAGTCGTCGACTATAACTAGAGAGTATCTTTTTCCTCCAAGACTAGTTGTTGGGATTGGCCCAAATAGATCCATGAGAAGCAACTGCAGGGGCTTGTCGATAGAGTTGGCAGTTTTGCTCTTGAATGAGCTTCTAGTTTGCTTTCCAAACTGACAGGCATTGTATGGCCTCTCTTTTACGAAGTTGAACTTAGGTAGGCCAGCAACGAGATCTTTTGATGCCAGTTTGGACATACTTTTGAAGTTTAAGTGCGACAACCGTCTATGCAATAGCCAGCTCATTTCTTCAGATGATTTTGCTAGAAAACATATTGTCTCGTCTGAGCTTAGTTGACCAAGATTCACTGTGTAGACATTTTCTTCTCTTGTCCCGGTTAGCTTTACAGCAGATGTATTCAAATCTCTGACTTGACATTGGTTGTTGAGGAATGTTACTTGATGAACCTTGTCGCAGAGTTGACTGATGCTTAGAAGGTTGTGTTGGAGACCTTCCACATATGCTACTTTGCTGAATGATACTGTACCATTGTCAGCAGAGCCATATCCTCTTGTCTTGCCCAAGCCGTTGTCTCCAAAGATGACTGAGGGACCCTCCTTCTCTATGTAGTTAGATAGAAGGGCTTTGTTACCGGTTACGTGCCTTGAGCATCCACTGTCCAGATACCATGTAGTGATCGTGGAGCTCTTTTCCTGTCAAAACATTGAACCTTCATTTTGGTACCCATATTTGCATGGGTCCTTCTTTGTTAGTGCCTTTGGGGACCCAAATCTATTTAATCTTGGGTCTTACATGCATGGAATTATAATAACACTTGGCAGCCTTGTGACCATATTTATTGCATATAATACATCTAGTATGATGCATGCCTGTGTGTGTATAATGATTCATCCTCCATTTGGACTTGTGTGGTTCTTTAGTTGTCCTTCTGTTAAACTGATTCTCATTCTTCCACGTGTCCTTAGATTTCATAAATAGTGATGAGTGTGCCTTACCTCTATTGTACCTTCCCAGTTGATTCGTAGAGTTGGTCTTGCTTGACTCTACGATTCTTCGAGGTTGGTGAGTAGAGATTAGGTTACTCTTCTCTTTTATGAATCCCAGGCCAGCATAAGATCCTTTACTCCTTTGAGTATAAATGGAGACAGTAGAACAAGGTTGAACTTGTTCTTCCTTCTGTGAGGATTTCACAAAGGTAATGCTTCTACTAAAATTTGAGGCATTACTAGTGCTAGTTTCCTTTGTCTTTTCCACACATGGCTCTGAGATGGATTCCCCAAAGCCTAAGCCTGTTCTATCAAATGTACTTCTCTGACTAGAGAGCAGGGAGTCCATGGATGATGAGGATTTGTTCCATGCAGAGATAGTCTTTTCTAGTTCCTCAATTTTAGAGGTTAGATTAGACTCTCTTTGTGCATTGAGTGTGTTTGTTTGTTTTAAGGTCTCATTCTCAGCCTCAAGCTTGGAGAGAAGATTAGTACTTAGATGGGATGTTTCAAGCTCTTCTTGAACTTTTTCTTCTCCTCTTGAAGAAGTGAATGATCCTTAGACAAAACTCTGAACCACTTCATGTATTGATGTAGATCAGTGGTTATGCCATGCAGAGCAGTTCTTAAATCATTTATGTCTACATCAGGTGAGTTGAAGTCAAATACCTCATCGAGACTTACATCATGTATGTTGAGGTTTTGTTTGTCCTTTACTTGTTTGGCCATTAGGCACAGATTAGCCATTTGTGGTTCTTCATCATCTCCGGAGTCAGCATTGGAGTCATTGTCTGAATCACTCCACGATCCTCTAGCTACCAGGCCTTTGTCTCTCTTCTGAGGCCTTTTGTTGCCTTTGTATTCCTTCTTTGTATGTGTTTTCTTCTTTAGTTCTTCTCTTAGAGGTTTGTTGCAGTTGGCAATGAAGTGGCCAGGCTTCTTGCAGTTGTAGCATAGATCATTCATTTACTCCTGGCTGCTGTAATTGCTGACCTTCTTTTGCTTGCTGGGTTTTCCTTGACGCATGAACCTTTTTAATCTTTTCACCAGCATAGCAAGGTCTTCATCATTGTCCTCATCATAATCAGAGTCAATCTCAGTGTTGACCTTTGATGCACTTTCAGTTGCCTTGAGAGCAACACCCTTATCCTTCCTTCTTTCTTCCCGATAGGTATCACTCGTTGAGTCGACTCGATTCATATGTCAGGAGATTGCCATATAGTTGTTGAACTGTCATCTCGTGAAGATTCTTTGTGTGAGACCCCAGATTTTATAAATAAAGATTTAAATTTCTCGAAATATTTTTTTGAATTATGGAATGAATTTGATATAATGTTATAGTTGTGGGTAATATTTATAAATTTTGCAAAGTATGCAAGTTGTCATATTATATTCGATTGGTCGGGAAATATTCTTTTTGTCAGGGAATATCAAATACTGACGGTACAATTATTAGTGGACCCCTGGCGGAATTATTGTCGGATTGAGAGAAAACGACAAAATAACGGCGGAAGTTTTACCGTTAAAAGCTGTTGAACTACTTGGTAGTAAAAGTAGTGATGTCTGGCGTGGTTGCATAGTAGCACACAGTATTGATTATTGATGCTTACGTGATAAGTCACTCGGTTTTGTTTTATTGGTATTATTATTGTAATAAAAGCAGAAAAGTTTTTATATAAAGCAGAATACTTTTATAAAGTTATTCGTTTTATTAGGCTAATAGTAAAAATTTTTTATATAAAAGCAGAATACTTTTATAAAGTTATACTTTTATTAGACAATAATTAGAATATATTATATTTTATTATGCATAGTGTTTGCATAAGTTACTGCGTAGTACTGCATAGTGTTTGTATAGTAAAATATTTTATAAAGTTATTTGTTTTATTAGATTATAAATAGAATGTATTATATTTTATTTAAAAGATTTTGCTTTAAATATGGACCTTGATTAAAGTAAATCAATCTGGACTAGTTCATGAGTTAATTCTTATGCGATCCATTTTCTATAAATAGAAGCTCATTCCTTCATTATTTCTTACGAATTCTTTGAAACTACAGAGAGATAAACTATAGAGAGAAAGAAGAAAAGTATTCTGCTACTTCACTACTTCTATATCCAGTACTCTTCTTTCTAAGGTAGGGGATATTATTTGTTGTACTCGTAGGGGGTATTATTTTTCTTGTATTCATGAAGAGAACTTCTGTTATTCCATTCTTTATTATTCTGTTGAAATAACTTTGTATATCGCTGGACTTCCCTATATTTGGTGAAATTCTCTTGTTACTCTATTCTTTATTATTACATTGGAATATCACATGCATGCGTTTTATATCTTGGGACTGGTTTCGATCTTTATTATTACATTGGAATATCCTCGTCTGCATGCGTTTTTTGTGGGACACGGTTCGATATTTATTATTACATTTGGAATATCCTATCAGACGCGTTTTATGCTTGGGACTGGTTCCGTTATTTATTATTCTATTGGAATAACCTGCCTGTGCGGTCTATCTCATGCATGGTGATTTCTTTTGTTATTCAATTCTTTATTATACTTAGTTGATTAAAACTTTGACTTCTATAATCCATGAAATTAGTGAAATATCCTTGATATTTGCGCTTCATCCAGTATCTTTCCATGGAAATATTCTTCTGAGAATTCTTGAATTTTACTCTACAAAGCAGTATCATGTTAACAATTTAGACGTTATCAGTTCCTAGATAAATTAATTCTTGAACTTGTTTTATTGAATTCTTATATCATTGTCATCATCCTCATATTTATATTGTTTTTAAAGTCATCTGTGGCCTGTAGTGCATAGATGGACTTGGTATGATTATGATCAAGGATTATTCGATTGTAATCATGGTAGTAGCGTTACAAATGATGTGGTAAAAGTCCTCATTGGCCCATAGTGCATTGATGGGATGAGTTGTTGGCATGATCATGACCATTAATGAATACACAAATATTCTTAGCGCGTAATGCATGGATAGTTGTGGTCGTGATACTAAAGAATATCCTTGGTCGTAGAGTGCGGGGTGATTCGATGATGTGGATTATTTATTGTTTGAGTCCCAGTGATAAAAGTGATGAAAAACCTTTTAAATCATAGAAGATAGTAGATTTTATTCTCTACTTGACTCTTTTAATGGATTGCTTGTTCCACTGCAGTTAAACTTGATGTTTGTTATATTGTATCAGTTTAACACTGTTTAAGGCTAATGATAATTTATTCTGCATTATCTTAGTTATAATATTTCTTACTGGGCTAGTTGAGCTCACCCTTTCTTTCACTTTTATTCTCTTCAAGAAATGAGAATATAAATTTGGGACGAGTCGGGGAACGGAGTGATGGACCAGATGATAGTATTAGTAGTCATCACTATACATTAAATAGTGTGACAATAAATGTAATGAGGACCCCATTGAGTTTGTATATTGTCTAGATGACAATATTTGTATTAAAACTCACAGCATATGTTTAGTCGTATTTTACACGACTATTGTATAATTAAGTTGTATTTGAATTTTGTACCATGTATTTGGCGACTCAAGATGGGTGATGTATACCTATTTTTGGGAGTCACGAGTTAATATCAAAGCTTAGGGATATGATCCTGGTGAGAGATGTGAGACAAGAACTAGGAGGGGAGAGACGGGGGATTCCTTCGCTAGTATGACCTACCTAAGTTTATTTGATATTTAATTGGTCGGTCAGAGTATATGGATAATATGTTACATGTCAATTAACCTTTATTTTGTGGCAGTATTTGCAAATGACATCTGAAAATGTTGAGATAAGCAATGAAGCACATAAGACCATTGAGACACCTTTAATCACTAACCAGGTTAATGTGATGTCAGACGAAGAAGAAATTAGAGATATCTACGTGGTGCGTGAAGAACTAATAGTTGCACCCGAGCTAATTCTTGAGAGGTAGCGGTGAGAGTGAGGAAGAAGAGGAAGAAGAGGAACCTGAGGAGAATTTATTAGAAGAATTTTATGATCAAAATTTAGCATTAAAAAATCGTATTCATGAGTTAGAAGAAGCGAAAGTGAAGACCGTGAGGATCGTGGAGCAAAGAGATGCAACCATTCAAAATTGTGTTACCCGATGTGCGATGCTTGAGCGAAGCACTCTTTGGCGAGTATAAGATATTAGATTTGGAATCGAGAATGCTATGATCAAAGTTCGATGAAAGCGAAACAACCGAAGCGAAGGAGAATAGATGATGCGTGGGTAAAAGCCGCACGACGCGTTGATATTGTCGAAAAAGACGTCCGATCCAATAAAGTCAAAATAGATGAAATGGATTTTGCTTTTTGGACAACAATTGGGAGAATCCAACATCGAATTTGGAATTACCCTGTACAGAGCGGTCAACCCCAATTCAATATGGATCGGGGAGTAATGATTCAAATCATGGATCAGGAATGTGACGAAGCAATTAAGGGTGGAATGTACTCTATAGCAAAGTCAAGTCTAGCTAGGATGGTGACGCCAAAGAATGTCCCAGACAAGTCAAAATCGATAGTTTAAAAGAGAGCGTTTTTTTTGTGACGAGGAACACGAATGAAGTTATCACGGGTTAGTTAATTATAAACTTTTGCGAAGTCTATACTTTATTCGATACCAGTTCTACCACTCTTTTATTTCATCTAGTTATGTTCAATGTTTAAATTTGACTCCGGAGAAATTAGACTTTGATTTATCTGTTGAAACTCTGTTGGGAGAAACCTTCATTACCTCTACTATTTATAAATCTTGTTTGATTCAAATCAACACTTTCACGTTACCTGTCGATCTTATCTCTTTGAAAATATTTGCATGGATCTAATTTTTGGAATCAATTGGTTAACTACTCATCATTCTTTTCGTAAGGTTGTTAGCTCTCATATTCCTAACCAACCTGTTATGCAAATTCAAGAAACCAAACCACTAAAGTCAATCATTGTCATATCAAGCCATAAGTAAAGAGCCCCGGTCCTTTCGTTGTTGACTTTCTTGTGTGGAATGCACCAAAGCCGGACTTTACATGGCGATGTCGTGAATGAGCGATGGCAAGTTGATAGGTATCAATGTGACGTCTTATCCAAGTCTTGGATGAGGGTCACGATTTGAATGATATTTCTATTGTTAATAAATTTCCGACGTATTCTTGAAGACTTCTTAGCCTACCCCTAGGCGTGAAATCGAATTTTGTATTGACCCCAAAGACAAAACTCATTTCTTAAACCCTCAAATATTTCTTCAACTAAAATGAACGTAGCATGCGTCAAAGACGTTGACTCGAGCTGTTGAAGATTACGATCGTACCATTCAATATCATCGTGGAAGTACGAACGTGGTAGATGACGCGTTGAGTAGAAGATTGTATGCAGTTACAAGTGTAAATATATGAACCCACGTGAAGATAACGAATATACGATTAGAATCGACTTTAATCGATAAAGTTAAAGCCGCTCAAGCTACATACTCAGAGCTGATGAATGTGAAGAAGAAGGTTCAAGAGGGCGTTATTCTAGAAGCAAGAATCGACGAAGAGAGAAAATCTCAACTCTCGATTTAATTGTCCCATTTAAAATCCTCGATCGAGTAGGAACTATGGCTTATAGACTCGTTTTACCGCCAAGTATGTCGCGTGTTCATAATGTTTTTAACGTATCGATGTTACGTAAATATGTGGACGACCCGAACCACATTATTAATTTAGAACCGGATGAGATAGCAGAAGATTTAACGTATAAAGAGATACGTGTTAACATCTTGGATAAGAAGGATCATATTCGATGCTCAAAGGTTATACCTCAAGAGTTAGAATTTGAAGTGAAGTCAATGTATCCTCACCTGTTCGGCATACAAGGTACGTACGTAAATTTTGAGGGCGAAATTCCATAAGGAGGGGAGATTGTGAGACCCCAGATTTTATAAATAAAGATTTAAATTTCTCGAAATATTTTTTTGAATATCATGGAATGAATTTGATATAATGTTATAGTTGTGGGAAATATTTACAAATTTTGCAAAGTATGCAAGTTGTCATATTATATTCGATTGGTCGGGAAATATTCTTTTTGTCAGGGAATATCTGTACGACGGTACAATCATTGGTGGAACCCACAACGGAATTATTGTCGGATTGAGAAAATGACAAATAACGGCGGAAGTTTTACCGTTAAAACTGTTGAACTACTCGGTAGTAAAAGTACAGTAATACGCGTGGTTGCATAGTAGCACACGGTATTGATTATTGATGCTTACGTGATAAGTCACTCAATTTTGTTTTATTGGTATTATTATTGTAATAAAACAGAAAAGCTTTTTATATAAAACAGAATATTTTTATAAAGTTATTCGTTTTATTAGGCTAATAGTAAAATCTTTTTATATAAAAGCGAGAATACTTTTATAAAGTTATACTTTTTATTAGACAATAATTAGAATATATTATATTTTATTATGCATAGTGTTTGCATAGTGCTCAGATAGTGTTTGCATAGTAAAATCTTTTATAAAGTTATTCGTTTTATTAGATTATAAATAGAATATATTATATTTTATTTAAAAGATTTTGCTTTAAATATGGACCGTCAGATTAAAGTACATCAATCTGGACCGTTCATGAGTTAGTTACTATGCAGTCCATTTTTCTATAAATAGAAGCTCATTCCTTCATTATTTCTTACGAATTCACTGAAACTCTAGAGAGATAAACTATAGAGAGAAAGAAGAAAAGTATTCTGCTACTTCACTACTTCTATATCCAGTACTCTTCTTTCTAAGGTAGGGGATATTATTTTGTTGTACTCGTAGGGGGTATTATTTCTTTTGTATTCATGAAGAGAACTTCTGTTATTCCATTCTTTATTATTACATTGGAATAACTTTTGTCACTTTGGACTTCCCTATACTTGGTGAAATTCTCTTGTTATTCTATTCTTTATTATTACATTGGAATATCCCGTCTGCATGCATTTTATGGGACACGGTTTCTAGTCTTTATTATTCTATTAGAATATCTCTGTCTGCATGCGCTTTCATTGGGACCTAGTTCGATATTTATTATTACATTTGAAATATCCTCATATTCATGCATTTTACAGGACCGATTCCGTTATTTATTATTACGTTGGAATAACTTTTGCACATGCGATCTCATCGCATGCATGGTGATTTCTTTTGTTATTCCATTCTTTATTATACTCAGTTGATTAAAACTTTGACTTCTATACTCCATGAAATTAGTGGAATATCCTTGATATTTGCGCTTCATCTAGTATCTTTTCATGGAAATATTCTTCTGAGCATTCTTGAATTTTACTCTACAAAGCAGTATCATGTTGACAATTTGGACGTTATCAGTTCCTAGATAAATTAATTCTTGAACTTGTTTTATTGAATTCTTATATCATTGTCATCATCCTCATGTTTATTTTTTTTTTAAAGTCATATGTATTTGTAGTGCATAGATGGACTTATTATGATTATGACATTGAGGATTATTCGATTGTAATCATGGTAGTAATGTTACAAATGATGTGGTAAAAGTCCTCATTGGCCCGTAGTGCATTGATGGGATGATTGTTGGCATGATCATGACCATTAATGAATACACAAATATTCTTCTTGAAGTAGTGCATGGATAGTTGTGGTCGTGATACTAAATAATATTCTTGGCCATAATGCAGGGGTGATTCGATGATGTGGATTATTTATTAAGCTGAGTCCCGGCGATAAAAGTGATGAAAAACCTTTTAAATCATAGAAGATAGTAGATTTTATTCTCTACTTGACTCTTTTAATGGATTGATTATTCCGCTGCAGTTAAACTTGATGTTTGTTATATTGTATCAGTTTAACACTGTTTAAGGCTAATGATAATTTATTTTGCATTATCTTAGTCATAATATTTCTTACTGGGCTAGTTGAGCTCACCTTTTCTTTCACTGTTCTCTTCAGGAAATGAGAATATAGCTGGGACGAGTCGGGGAACGGAGTGATGGACCAGATGATAGTATTAGTAGTCCTCATTATTCTGTTAAATAGTGTGACAATAAATATAATGACGACCCCATTGAGTTTGTATATTGTCTAGATGACAATATTTGTATTAAAACTCACAGCATATGTTTAGTCGTATTTTACACGATTGTTGTATAATTAAGTTGTATTTGAATTTTGTACCATGTATTTGGCGACTCAAGGTGGGTGATGTATACCTATTTTGGGGGCGTCACACTTTGACTCTCTTATAGCAGTGGTTTTGGCATCCCACTTGCTCGGTAGGGCTCTCATGAACTTTATGATCAGATCTTTGTTAGGATAGATCTTCCCATATACTCGTAGAGAGTTGAGCAGAACGTTGAATCTCTCATAGGTGGCAGTCACGTTTTCTCCTTGAACATGAGTAAACATCTCATAATGCTGTGTCAGGAGAGATTGTTTGTTTTCTCTGACTTCTTCAGTTCCTTCATGCATGATCAACAATGCTTCCCAAACCTCCTTAGCTGTTTTGTTGTTAACAACGTTTTTGAACAGATCGTCTTCTAAGGATTGGAACAGGATGTTCTTGGTCTTTTTGTCAAGTTGGACAGCTCTCTTCTCGTTGTCTGTCCACTCTTCTTTAACCTTGATTTGTATTCATTTGGATAAATCGGTGGTTGGTGCAAGCTTCGTTGGAATATAGGGCCCATTTTGAACGGTCTCAAATAGATCTTCATCTATTGAGTCCATGTATGCTTGCATCCTGACTTTCCAGTTTGCAAATTTATCCTTATTGCACATTAGTGGCTTGCTGCCTCCTCCAGTTCTAGATTCGCTTGGTACGTGTGTCATTTTATCTACTAAAGCTTGTAAGCTGTATAATAGAACCTGCTCTGACACCAATTGTTAGTTCCTAGTAGGCACAATAGTTATCTAGAAGGGGGGGTTGAATAGATATTTAAAAAATCTTTTCGTTTTAAACTTGTTAGTTAATGATGATTAAAACTTAGCGGAATTTATGTTTGTTTTAATCTTTCTTGCAAAGTAGTGGAGTTATGAGAGTGAGGCAGTTATTGCAGTTATGGCAGATATAGCAGTTATAGTATGAATGTAAAAGACACAGTCGTTTTAAGTGGTTCAGAGCACTTAAAGCTCATAGTCCACTCTTCTACTCAACGAGTAGGAAATCCACTAAGGATGTCTTTTACAACTTCTGAATCACACAGATTCCTTCTAGACCAGCAGTCTAGGAACTTCTTAGTTCACTCTTGAACTCTTCAAGTCCAGCAGACTTGGTTCTCTTAAAGTTCACTTAGAACTCTTCAAGTCCAGCAAACTTGGTACTCATCTTCAGTTGATTGATAGATGTTGAGTTCTTGATGGTTGCTACTCAGTTGTTGTTTAAGCACTTGTTCAAAAGAACTGAGTAGCTGAGTAAGCTTTGCAATTTCTCAGATTGTAGAGTTGAGCTTTGAGAGTTGTTCACGTTGTTTGTTCAATGCTTGCTTGTTCTTACACTCATTTGCTTGATTTGCATATATGTGATCTTTAAAACTATCCGTTGGATCCATCCGTTGAAGCATTAAATGCATTTGACTTTTCTATTCTTTGATGGAGACATTTCTGCACATCTTCTGAACTGCATTATGACCCACTAACACTGCAAACTGCTTTCTCACCTAACACCTGAAAAGGTGTTTTCCCCCCTTACCAATGGTACTTTCCTTAGCTTCTTCAATACGCTTCTTTGTTGCATACTAAGGATATTTCTTATGACTTTGGGGATTTGGTGAGTCTCGCAGCGTTTAGAATCCATTCCTCTTTTGTTGGAACCTATCTCCACACAAATTATGAGGCTCGACGTTTGCTGACACAAGACAGATGATACTCTACGATTCAGATCATGGTGACTTGTCGCCTTGGTGCCTGGTCTGATGCTATCAGCCGAGAGCACTACGATTTTCTCTTAAGTCTTTGCACACTACGATCTTTGCTTGCTTGAGTTGTAAACTCTATGTTTCCGAGAGCACTCTACGATCGTTGACTTTTAAACTCTACGTTTCCTTCAGCACACTACGATCGTTGAGTTGGCTCGGCAAACGTTGGGACCACTCTACTATTTCCGAAGAGGCCCTTCAAGGCAGGCACACTACGATCTTTGAAGCTCTACGTTTCTGCCTTGACTTCTGCAATGTTGATCAGATTTATACACTCTGATTTCTTCGAAGCCTATCTATTACATCTCAAGATCAACCTAACAGCTTTGATCTTTCTATCTATACATTCTATGAAAGAATGATACACGTTAAGAGCTTAGATAAACCTAACAAATTTGATCTATCACTAAGTCCTTGTACATATCTTACTTGAAGGACTTTACAAATAATCATGAGCATATACATTAAAACATCAAATCATAATATGCATTCTCCCAAAAAAATGGAAGTGTAAAAGGTCTCAATTACTATTGAGCATCAGGGTTTGAAAAACCGCTTTTATAAAACATCACTGCCATATCTTGCTAAACACTGAATTTTTACATAAATTCAAACCCTGTGTATATAGGTGCGAACGAGGCCTCGCACTACTTCTAAATAACAGCACATTGACCCACACACACACATTTAGATAACAGTTTCTTGAAAAGAGGCGGTCATCGTGGTAACACGGATGTTGGGGGGTGCCTAACACCTTCCCTCCGCATAACCAAGTCCCCGGACCCTAATGAATCTCGGTTTCACCGACCCGTATATCAGTGTCACATCACTGGGTCAATGTGCAAACGTTTTCTCGGTTGTGTTGGTACAACCATTTAAAAAACCAACTGGCAACTCTTAACAGTCCATCGTCGACATTATACATGTCGAACCTTTTTCACTTGTTTTTTCAAACAAATCTCACCTAAAATGAGAACACCAAAGAACAAGTAACGGAAAGGGACATTTAAAAATCCTGACGTCGATAATTATTCTCTATCCTGAATTTTTAATCAAGAACACAAAAGCATATAAAACAATCTCTCGATGCATAAAACCCATACTCACTTAAATCCACAGATGATAGAATTAAGCAAGACACCCTAATTAACTAATCCACTATATCTCTATGTAAATTACAATTAAAAGGATTTAAAGCACAAGTTCTCTATAAGACTACATATGGCCGTAAAGGCATATCTCTATCCTAAACACAAATCATGAATTCCATCTATGCAGAAATCACAAACACATGCTATCATGATAAGATCTAAATCAATACTTCATCTCTTGAGTTCATATAGATTATCACGGTAATTGTTATCTATGCAATTAAACAATTAAGTCCAAATCATAATAGACAATCCTCACAATAGAACATAATAATTGATAACGAAGCATATTAAAAAAAACTACACATTAAGATCCATTATAATCTCAAACAAAGAATTAGTTCATGATTATTGAATTAAAACTAAGAATCCACAATTGAATAATCATTAAAAGACAAAGATAGAAGAAGATAAGAAGATAGAATCTGTTGTCTGCAGATTTGAAGCTTCCTCCTCGCTCCTACTTTGAATCTTCAAATGTCTCCAACTCACTTCAATCTCCAAATCTAACAAGAACTAGGGTTTTGATCTAATTTACTCTAATCTAATCTAATGGAATGCTCTTTCTCTCCGTAATCTCCTCTAATCCTTGTGATTCTCCTCCTTTTATAAGTCTCTTCATATGTTTTTAAGTCCTCTTGGAAGTCCTTGAGTCAATCGGATCGAAACAATCCTTCCCGAACTCAAATTTGGACAAAATTCGTATTTTATGGGCATACCCCCGCCTCGGCAGGGGTCTAGTCTTGTAAAGGGCCCACCCCGGCGGGCTAGGGGCCTGTTTTGTAGCATGTATGCCCACCCCGGCGGGGATTTTGTGAAGGAACATTTTCTGCTTTGACGTCCTTTGGGAAATCGGCCATAACGTTTGATCCGGAAAGAGTTACAAGGCCTGCCACCTATCAAATGGAAGATATTGACGAGCTCTACAACTTTCATTCTTTGAGATATTAGAAATAACGGATGGATGAAGGTCAAAATTGGGCTAGAAGTGACTGCTATGCAAATGGCCACCCAAAACAGTGACGTTCGACGTCCGTTGGTACAAATGTCATAACTCTTGCATCCAAACTCCGATTGGAATGATTCAAGTTATTCTGGAAAGCTAAGAAGAAGATCTAAAATGTAATCCAAGTTCCAAGCCAAGAACATGAAATGAACATGAAAGCCCAAACGATGTCCGATTTGCTTTTCTTTGTGATTTCATACCAATTCTTTGCGATTTCAGCTCCCAAGCATACAATTTACAAAATGAACACAAAATGCATGAAAAGTAACTAAGAAACATGAGATTAAGCAACTAATTCAAGTAACAGATATCGGATAAGTAGGTATAAAACCTACTTATCAACCACAACTAGGGTCATACCGGTGGCGGCAGCCATCGGAGCAATGAAAACTAGCAGGGAGGAAAACATTCGAACAAAAGTGGTAACTACTCTGGTGGTAATCGTGGCCATGATAATAGAAGGAACAAGTCGGGAGGAGATTTCAAGAAGAGAAGGTACAACAATGATAACATGAAGACGTCAGCACAAACATCAATTGTTTATAGGGGAGGAGAACGAGCACCGGTCGTTTGTTACAAATGCGGGAAAGAGGGACACATCAGCCCAAACTGCCCACAATAATCCAAGGTGTGTTATAATTGTGGAAAAGAATGTCATATAGCTAGAGATTGTCTAGTTGTGAAACCAAGTTCAACTGGGATGGTAACTCCAAAGGCTATCCCAGACAAGTCAAAGTCGATGGTTCCTGGAAGGGCATTTGTCGTGACTGCCCAAAATGCGAGGAACCCAAACGAGGTGATCACGGGTAAGCTAATCATAAACTCTTGCGAAGTTTATACCTTATTAGATACCGGTTCTACCCATTCTTTTATCTCTCCTGCTTGTGCTCAACGTTTGAACTTAACTCCGGAGAAATTAGACCTTGACTTATCTGTTGAGACTCCATTAGGAGAAACTTTCATTACATCTACTGTTTATAAATCTTGCTTGATTCAAGTTGGTACCATCACATTACCTGCCGATCTTATTTCGTTGAAAATTCTTGCATTTGATGTGATTTTAGGGATTGATTGGTTAACCACGCATCATGCTAAAATTGATTATTTTCGTAAGGTTGTTAGTTTTCATATTCCTAACCAACCTATTATACGAATTCAAACAACCAAACCATTAAAGTCAATCACTGTCATATCAAGCCATAAAGATATTCGTTTACTGAAAAATGGATGTCAAGCTTTCTTAGCCCATGTCACGGTCTTGAACAAAAACACGTCAGATTTGAATAATATTTATATTGTTAGTGAATTTCCTGACGTATTTCCTGAAGAACTTCCTGGTCTACCCCTAGAACGTGAAGTTGAATTCTTTATTGACCTTGAACCGGGTACAAAGCCCATTTCTAAAACCCCATATCGAATGGCTCTTATTGAACTTCAGGAGTTAAAGGTCCAACTACAGGAGTTGTTGGACATCGGTTTCATTCGTCCTAATACATCTCCTTGGGGAGCTCATGTGTTATTCGTAAAGAAGAAAGACGGGAGTACGCGACTTTGTATTGACTACCGAGAATTGAACCATGTCACCATAAAGAATAGGTATCTGCTACCTCGCATTGATGACTTGTTTGACCAGTTGCAAGGAGCACAATTCTTTTCAAAGATCGATCTTCGTTCTGGATATCATCAGCTGAAGATTAAAACTAAGGATATTCTGAAGACTACCTTTAGAACTCGGTACGGGCATTATGAATTCTTAGTCATGTCTTTTGGATTGACTAATGCTCCTACTGCTTTCACGGATATGATGAACCGTGTGTTCAAAGAATATTTGGATCAGTTCGTTGTTGTCTTTATTGATGACATCCTCATCTATTCCAAAAGCCGTGAAGATCATGAGCACCATTTGAAGCTTGTACTTTAAAGGCTTCGTGATAACAAGATATATGCTAAGCTGAAGAAATGCGAGTTTTGGCTTGAGGAAGTAGCATTCCTTGGGCACGTGGTGTCAAAACATGGAGTATCTGTCGACCCGACGAAAATTGAAGCAATATAAAGTTGGGAGCAACCGAAGTCGGTGACCGAACTACGTAGCTTTCTGGGCTTAGCTGGTTATTATCGGAGATTCGTGGAAGGATTTTCTCGAATAGCTACTCCGTTAACTCAGCTGACTCATAAAGTTACAAAATTCAGTTGGAGCGAGGATTGTGAAAAGAGTTTTCAAGAACTCAAGAGGAGACTCATTTCGGCACCTGTTCTGACAATACCATCCGGTTTGGATGGATTTGTTATCTACAACGATGCTTCAAGCAAAGGGTAAGGATGTGTTCTCATGCAACATGGGAAAGTCATAGCATATGCCTCGCGACAACTCAAAGAATATGAGAGGAATTATCCTACTCATGATCTGGAGTTGGCAGCAGTCATTTTCGCGTTGAAGATCTGGAGACACTACCTATATGGGGAGAAAGTGGAGATCTATACAGATCATAAAAACCTCAAATATTTCTTCACCCAAAAGGAACTCAATATGCGGCAACGACGTTGGCTCGAGTTGTTGAAAGATTACGACCATACCATCCAATATCATCCTAGAAAAACAAATGTGGTAGTTGATGCATTGAGTAGAAGATCATATGCGAGTACTTGCAAAGGATGGAGATAGAGGTAAAGGCTCCAAGTACCCACGTAATGTTATCTAATAATATTATTCAGATAATATGAATTATTGCTTCGATAATGAAAAATAATGTGTAATGACAATTATTGAAACAACAGCAATATAAAATATCAACGCAGCAATTATTAAATCAATAAAATAAAATATCTAATAAGATAATTATCGTAACCATTATTGAGTAGTGTCTTCTTCACGTAAGAATCAATAATGGTGCAATACTGAGTAAAGCATCGTGTTTTAACCAACCGAGTATTTTAACAAAGATTATACTTGATAATAACTACGCCGTTATTTTTAAACAACTTATATTTGTCGTTTTCTTCATCCAATCGCCGTTATGGGGCCCACACATGGTTTTGGCATCGCATTTAATATTCCCCAACAAGATTTAATATTCCACGACCAAACTAATATTCCCCGACAACAATGAATATTTTATAACCACTTGCTTATTTTGAAATATTTTGCGTATTTTACCCATAACTATCCACATTAATCAAATCAACCCTTACTATTTCAAAATAATAAATAGAGAAAATTAAATTTCATTAATAATAAGTTGGGGTCTTATGGTTATTCCGAATAAGAATCGATGAAGAAGGAATACTTGAGTCAACTCTGCATTTTTTTGTTCCTAACGATTCTCGACTTGAAGCATAGAATCATGATGGAGGCACACAACACACCGCTTGCAATCCATCTCGGGAGTACCAAAATGTATCATGATCTTTGACATACATTTTGGTGGAGAAATATGAAGAGAGAGATCATGAGTTTATCTCGAGGTGTTTAACTTGTTAACGTGTAAAGGCGAGCATCAGTGCCAAAGGGTCCATTGCAACCACTTGAGATTCGAAATGGAAGTGGGAATACATTACTATGGATGGATTTCGTTACGGGTCTTCCCAAGGTTTTGCACGGTATAGATGCGATTTGGGTTATTGTTGATAGATTAACTAAGTCTGCTCATTTCTTGCCTATACGGGAGACTTATTCCCTTGAACGTCTTGCTCGTATGTACGTGAATGAGATTGTGAGATTGCATGACATGCCAGTATCCATAGTTTCAGATCATGACCCAAGATTCACTTCACGATTTTAGGTTAGCTTGCAGAAAGCTATGGGCACGGATTTATGATTCAGTTTGGCATACCATCCTCAAACGAACGGGCAATCAGAGAGGACTATTCAAACTCTTGAAGATTTATCAAGACTCTGTGTCCTAGATTTCAAAGGGAGTTGGGATAAGTACCTACCATTGGTGGAATTCTCCTACAATAACAGTTATCAAGCAAGTATAGGTGTGGCTCCATTCGAGGCGTTGTATGGAAGAAAATGTCATTCTCCAGTATGCTGGGATGAGGTGGGTGAAGCAACATTGTTGGGACCAGAGTTGGTACGAATGACTACAGAGAAGATGCAAACGATTCGACAACGTATACAAACGACACAGGATAGACAAAAGAGTTATTCGGATCTTCATCGAAAGGACGTGGAATTTAATATTGGGGATCATGTATTGTTATGTATTGCTCCATGGAAGGGAGTTACAAGATTTGGGAAGAGGGGAAAGCTCAATCCAATATTTGTTAGTCCATTTGAGATTCTTGACCGAATAGAAAATGTGACATATAGACTCGTATTACCTCCAAGCATGTCTCGTGTTCATAATATTTTCACATATCTACGCTTCGTAAATATTTGAAAGACCCGAACCACATTATTGAGTTAGAACCAGACGAGATAACCGAAGATTTAACGTACGAGGAGGTACCTGTTAAAATCTTGGATAGGAAAGAGCATGTCCTACGCACCAAGGTTATGCCACAAGTTAAGGTTTTGTGGAGAAACCATGCTATTGAAGAAATGACATGGGAGTTGGAATCAAAAATAAAAGCGAGGTATCCTCACCTTTTCGAAACACCAGGTACGTATGTCAATTTCAAGGACTAAATTTCATAAGGAGGGGAGGTTGTAAGACCCCAACTTATTATAAATAAAATTAAATTTCCTCTATTCATTATTTTGAATTAATAAGGTGTTAATTTGATATAATGTTTTGGTTATGGGTGAAATGTGCAAATTTTGCAAAATAAGCAAGTGGTTATAAAATATTCATTGTTGTTGGAGAATATTCGTTTGGGTCGTGGAATATTCTTATCGTCTGGGAATATTAAATGCGACCGGTAGCAAGACCATTTCAGGGCCCCATAATGAAAAAAACAATGGATGAATATAACGAAAAAATTGAGTTTTTATAAATAAAGGCGAAGTTTATTACAAGTTAACATCGTTAGAATATTCGATTGGTTAAAATACGAGAATACGCGTGGTTGCCCGCATAAAAGATTACCAGATTCAAGACAAGATTTTGAATTATTGATTCTTACGTAAAGAAGGCACTACTCAATAATTGTTACGAAGAATTATTGTTCAATATTTTATTTTATTGATTCAATAATTGCTACGTTGATATTTTATATTATTGTTGTTTCAATAATTGTCATTGCACAAGATTCCATTATCGGATCAATAATTCATATTATTTGAATAATATTGTTAGATAGCATTATTAGCAATGTCTAAGAAAGTTCGTTTCAGAAAGGGGTTTGGTCACCTAATCATGGCGCAAGAAGGAGAAATCCTTATCTGAAAGCCCCTATTTCCTTAGAACGACCTGGTTGTCATTATTATGATTTTGTAATATTATTTGTAAATACTTAATTATTGATTTATATGATAAGGAAATATTTATTTTATGTGGATATAAATGATGGATATATTTATTATGGTTATAAATGATGGAATTAATGTTGAGGTAGTTTATCAGTATTTTGTCAAAATTAAGGTATTAAAAATCGTCTGTATGTGATTTCAGATATTTTCTAATTTGAATTTGGAAAAACTTTCTTCTACAAAGTTGTAGAGAATTTAATTTCCTATGGAATGGACATAAAATTCGTATTTTTCTGATAAAAGGGCTATTTATTATGAATTATTGAAGTTTTAGAAATAAATACTTTTATTAAAAATATGGTGGGCCCCACTTTTGGTTGGTGAGAAAAAAATGTGCTGAAATTTATTTTTAAAAGTGGTGGGCTTGAATAGTAGCAGGTAAAGCCATCAGGTAGCAGGTTAGTCTGCTATGCCGTTCTAAGTATTTTCCTATAAATAGGGTGCTTAGTTAGAATTGAAAATCACACCATAAACAAGTTTTCTCTTTCTCTCTCTCTATATTATCAAGCGTATTTTGTGAGTATTTAGATACTTTGAGAGTTGCTATTCAGTGCAAGTTTTCTTCGGCTTTACATCCGATATTCCGATCAGAAATACTGTTATTTTGAGGTAAGGGATGTTATTTTCTTCATAATGATATTATTTTTTCAATATCATTATACCAAAATATTGGTATGGATTTTATTGTGGAATTCTACCTTTTTTGTGTCTGAGAGTACTTATTCACGATATGACAATTATTCACGAATACAAAGACTATTCAATTTAAAAATAAAATTTTCTCCTTTTTGCCCAAGATGTCTATTATGGTTACCATCTTTGATTGTATCCATGTTTTATCTTTATTTTTGAATTCTGCTTCACAGTTGGTTATTATGGAGTATTATTAAATTTGGATAAATTGTAATACGAATTTCTAATATTTGTCCTTTTGTTTCAATGGATTCGTTTTCTTTAAGATATTTTTCATCATCCTCAGTCCTAAATGATGATATTACTGAATATCTTTGGCATGTAGTGCAAAGATGAATGATTACCTAATGAATATCTTTGGCCCGTAGTGCAAAGATGAACAGGTGTTGAGATGAACATGACCAACTGGTGATACAAATGAATATCTTTGACCTGTAATGCAAAGATGAATATTTGCTTCAATATGTCTATTGATTGATGTTACAGGGATAAAATATTGATGATGGACTTTTAAATCTTAGAAGATAGTAGAATTCATTCTTTACTTGACTCTTCTAATAGATTGTTGTTTCCACTGCAGTTGTTGATCTAAAACTTGTTGTCTATTATATTTTATCAGATTTTTCCCTGTTGAAGGCTAATGATAATTTGTTGTATATTATCTTAGTCATAATATTCTTTACTGGGCTAGTTGAGTTCACCTTTTCCCTTTTTGTTCCATTGTTCTTCTCAGGAGGAGAGAATTTAGCAGGAATTAGCCGGGGTATGGAGTGATGATTCAAGATAATTGTTTTAGTAGTCCTCACTATTTTGTAAAATAGTGTATCAATAATTGTAATGAGGAGTCCTTTTGAGTTTGTATGCTGTCTATTAGACAATATTTGTATTCAAACTCACAAAGATATGTGTTGTCATATTTTGCAGACGACAATCAGACATCAAGTTGAATTTGTTTCGTATATGTATTCGACGATTCGGAATGACCGATTTAATACCTATTTTGGGAGCGTCACAGATATTAAACACAAATTATTGTAAAAAAAATAGATTATTTAATATAAGTAAATATTTAACTTGAGATTACATAAAATAATAAGAACTTTTATTCTTAGACGGAGGGAGTAACTTAAATCATGAACATATTTTTAAGTCCAAAAATAATACATAAAAAGAAGAATATTAATGGTATACCCCTAGCTATTCCTAGTTCTCCTTTTACCTTTTTTCCAAATATATTATAAATTAAATTATAATACTATCGCTTATAAGATAAAACATAAAAGATGAAGAAAATTTTATTATGTTTTATGAACTAAAACAGAATAAAGTTATTTAAAAATAACTTATAAGTCATTCCTAATAAGTTAGTTTGACCCATATTAATGTAATATCAATTTCATCCCTATTTTATTTAAATTTTTTTAAAAAAATAAATTTGTAAAAAAGAAGAGTAAGATTCAACGTCACTTTAATTGGCGTTAGAATTTTTATTTTTATTTTTTTATAGCTGAAGTCTTATATACTCCTTCATTTCTAACGCCGATAACAACTAATAAACATAAAAAAATATTGATGTTTGTAAACAAGTACAAGAGATCAAAGAAATTTAAAAAAAAAAAAACAAAGAGATTCCAACGTCAATTAAAGTGATGTTACATCTTACTCTTCTTTTTTACAAATTTGCTTTATAAAAAAAGTTACAATGTCGGTTAGTTTGGCATTGGATCACATTTTTTTTTTAAATTTCTTTAAAAAATAAAATCGTTTTAAAAAAAATTAAGATAATTTTTTTTTAAATTCGTTTTTTAATTTATTTTTTTTAAAGTGGCGTTAGTTACCTTTCTGATTTTTAGCCAAAAAAAATCCAAAAATTCAACGCCATTTCAAATGAGTTCAATAATTTTTCCCAAATTAAATATGAGAGTCTTTACTTCCAACTTGAAATTTTTATTTTTTAAAAAATATTAGTTTAAAAATAAAATCCTATTATATGATAGTGAAAACAGAACAACCACATCCAAATCCAATACAGAAACATTAGCCCGTCTGAAGTTTGGGGATAAGGTGTGACATATGCCAAATTGTTAAAGGCCCTAGCATAATAAATAACTAACTATTTTGATGTGGCCCATTTGCACTGCATTAGCTCACCTGGATAAACCCTAGGCCATTCCCCATCCTTCTCCCTCGCAAACATGGCAGTTTAAGCGCCGATTGAACCCCCAAATAATCAGCCTAGCAAGGTTCGACGGGGAGAGCTCGACGAGGAAGATGGAGAGGACTTGGACTTTCTTTTGCCGCCGCCACAGGTAATCGGCCCGGACCAGAACGGGATGAAGAAGGCGGTGGAATACAGGTTCAACGACGATGGAAAATAAGGTCAAAATCCCCACCACAACTCGCGTCCGCAAGCTAGCCAATGCACGGCTTAGCAAGCGCGCCGTTGAGCGCCGTTCTTGGTCCAAATTTGGCAATGTCGTTCATGAGGACGTTGGTGCTCGGCTCACTATGGTATCCACTGAAGAGATTATCCTTGAGCGCCCTAGGGCTCCTGGTATACATTCTCTCCAATTCTCTGAATTTTTTGGTCTCTGTATATGTATACATGTTTCCTTGTACGGATTTGGAGTACTTTGAGACTTATCACAATTTTCTTTGTAGATTAATTTTAATTTAGGAATTTGGGATTGTTTGATCTTAAAATATAATGTACAAAACTAGTATTGTAAAAAGTTTAAAATATATATATACTGAAAAGTGAGGTTTGGAAGGGTTTACCATAGGATTTCAATTAAATATTAGAAACCAAAACTAGAAACCGCTGGGTTTTGAAAAGATTATGATCGTCCTGTCAATGAAATTTGTTAACAATTAAAATCTGTCCTATTTTTTTTACTGTTTTTTTCTGTCTGAGGCTAGTTCCTTTTTGGAAATAGCTTATCTTTTAAGTGAGTTCTCTCGCACACGTCCACATCCACTTTTGTTAGTTTTAACTCATAAACATTGGCGACACTGGATTTATTTAGCAAGTATTTTCGATATGAAGTTTTTGAAGTAATTATATTTTAGTAGCTGGTTACTTTATATATAATTTTATCAGTGTGAGATATTAGAAACTTATGGTCGTGTTTGGAGATGTAATAATTATTGGGCACATAATCTTAAAGTGTGCCTTACAAGGCATTCCTACACCACAGACTATTTGTGGATTATGTCAATTTTTATACGGTCTCAAATTATTGGTAACAAAAAGATATAACTCTGTGATTATATCAACTATTTTACTTTGTGGAGGGTCAATTTGAGTTTGTTTCTTCCCGTGTCTGCTTCTTCTAATAGTTATACTCAATTTACAGTGTATGGGAATTTACCATTAGGAAGTCAGTTAGCTGATTGGGAATTTGCTGTTTCACAACATTCAGCTGTTCCACAAGGAATCTTGGTGCACTTCTTTCACTATTTCTCATTATGAATCCTTCACTGCATAAAAGTTGAACTCAGTGTTTAAGGTTTTTACTATTTTTTTTCAAGCCTTTCCTTTTTCTTTTAAATAAGTGAAAGATAAACATCAACGGCTTGATTTTAAAAATCACAGTAGTAGCATCATAGTATTGAACTGCTTGTATAGTTTAATTTTTCAGCTGTTTTACAATATGTTGTCGTTATTGTTAAGCTGGTTGTGATTGGTAGTTTCTGGAAAAAATGTGAGTGAGTGAGTGAGTGAGCGACTGAGCGAGTGAGAGGGAGAAGGAAGAATTTGCATAAATCTTCTATACCCTTTGACTTTCATATATGACATATACAAGAGTTTTACAAAACAAACTCTGCTACTTGAATATTCTGTATACATAATTTCTTACGCATACTTTTCTTCTTTTTGTAATCCTTGATAAGTTTGTTAATTGTTAGTAATACTTGAATTTAAGAAGTTTGTGACGCCCCCAAAATAGGTATACAACACCCATTCTGAGTTGTCAAAATACATGGTACAGAAACAACTACAACTTTATTAATACAACATAAAAACTGTGAGTTTAAATACAAATATTGTCATCTAGACAATATCCACACTCAAATAAGTCTTCATTACAATTATTGATACATTATTTTACAAAAATGGTGAGAACTACTAAAACGACTTTCTAGAACCTTCATTCCATACCCGGACTAGTACTCGCTACATTCTCGCCTCCTGAGAAAAAAAATGGAACAAAAAGGAAAAGGGTGAGCTCAACTAGCCCAGTAAAATATATTATGACTAAGATAACATAGAACATATTATCGTTAGTCTTCAACAGGGAAAAATCTGATAAAATACAATAGACAACAAGTTTCAGATCAATATTCGCAGCGGAAACAATAATTCATAGAAGAGTTACGTAGATAATGAAATCTACTATTATCTATGAATTTAAAAGTCTATCATCAATATTTTATCCATGTAACATAAATTAATATATATCTGGAATCAAATATTCATCTTTGCACTACATGCCAAAGATATTCACCAGTTGGTCATGTTCATCTAAACACCTGTTCATCTTTGCACTACGGGCCAAAGATATTCATCAGAAATCATTCATCTTTGCACTACAGGCCAAAGATATTCAGTAATATCATCATTTAGGACTGAGGATGATGAAAAATATTTTAAAGAAAACGAATCCAGTGAAGCAAAAGAACAAATATTAGGGATTCGTATTACAGTTTTATCCAAGTTCAATAATACTCCATAATAACAAATTTTGAAGCAGAATTCAAAAATAAAGATCAAAACATGGATACAATCAAAGATAGTAACCATAATAGACATCTTGGACAAAAAGAAGATTTTATTTTTTGGTGAATAGTGCCGTATTCGTGAATAGTGCCGTATTCGTGAATAGTGCTGTATATGTGAATAGTAATCCCGACACAAAAAGTTCCAAATTTGATAAAAAGTTCAAATCAGTATTTCGGCATAATGATATTGAAGAAAATAATATCATTTAAGAAGAAAACAACATCCCTTACCTCAAAAGGATAGTACTTCTGACTGAATATCGCATATAACGCTGAAAGAAACTTGCACCGTATATCAACACTCAAAGTATCAAAATACTCAAAAGAATACGCTCGATATTATAGAGAGAAAACTTCAGATTCTGGTGTAATTTTCAATTCTAACCTAAACACTATATTTATAGAAAAATGCTTAGAACACCAAAGCAGAAAATTTAACAAAATATTAATATATATATATATATATATATATATTATAAATTCCTACGCACACTTCCACTGATCCAAAACATCAGCCACACATGTGCCAAACTCACCAAAAACGTTTTTCATATAAAAATTATTTAAAACTCCAAAAAAAATAAAATCAATTATTTTGGAACTTCAATAATTCACAATAAATAGCCCTTTTATCAGAGAAATTCGATTCTTATGTCCTTCTATAGGAAATTCAATTCTCTACAACTTTGCAGAAGAAAGGTTTTCCAAATTCCAAACAAAAATTGACCGAAATTCACATACTGGACGATTTTGCTGTGCTATAATCAAATTTCAAATCAAGAATGGGCCCACAAACATGTTTAACATGTTTTTAAACAACTTTTGCAACAAAAATACTCTTCCTCCTCATATACTCATATATCCCACATTCATTGTAAAAATATCATCATTATTATATTATAATAATATAATAAAATATTATTTTATCAGAAAAGATAAAATATCGATTTTCAACAATTGTCACTTTAAAAATTTTCTCCATCTATATCCACTTAAAATGAATATTTTCCTCATTATATAAATCAATAATTAATTATTCACAAATAATATTACGTAATCACAACATCGACAACTGCATAATTCCTGTGAAAGATGGGGCTTTCCAATAAGGATTTCTCCTTACTGACGCGCAATTAGGTGACCAAACCTCTCCTTAGACAGAACTTTTTAGACATTGTCAATAATGTTATCTCATAATATTATTCAGATAGTATGAATTATTGTTCGATAATGGAAAATCTTGTGTAGTGATAATTATAGAAACAACGAAGAATATAAAATATCAACGCCGCAATTATTGAATCAATAAAATAAAATATCGAATAAGAATTATCGTAACAATTATCGAAAAGTGCCTTCTTCACGTAAGAATCAATAATTGGTGCAATACTGTAAGTCTTCATCGTATGACAACGCATATTATCGTGTTTTTAACCAATCGGGTATTCCAACAAAGATAATCGTGAATTCACGCTCGCTATTTATAAACAACTTATACTTGCTCGTTTTCTTCATTCAATCGCTTCTCGTTATGGGGCTCACATAATAAGGTCAAGCGTCAGCATTTAATATTCTCCGACACAAGAAGAATATTCCACGACCAAACGAATATTCTCCGATAAAATGAATATTTTATAACCACTTGCTTATTTGAAATATTTAAGCATTTTACCCATAACTAACCACATTAATCAAATTAACCCTACTTATTTCAAAATAATAAATAAAAGAAATTCAATTTTATTTATAATAAGTTGGGGTCTTACAAAGTTTGTTAGTAATTCTATTGGCACATGAAGTGAGGGACCCATTGCATTTTGTATAACCATAAGCTATGCTCATTTACGCTCCCACACATTCTTTAGTTTGATTTGAACAAACAGGAAAGGGTAAAAAGAATTTCAGTGGAGAAATATGATGTTTATTAAATACATTTTCGAGTTCTAATTGTTGGCACTTGACACTTGGCTTCTTTTTTCTTGGAAACTAAAACCTTTGGATTAGGTTTAAAATTTGTATTAGTATTGTGATATTGAGAATCGAGATATTCATTTCTTATTCAATAAAATCTATCAAACATTAGTTATTTCTAAAATACGCAGGGATGGACGACATTATGTATCACAAGATTGCATCGATTGTTGAAATTTGTATAGAATTTGATTTTTGTTTACACTTTACACATGCACGTTGCACAAAATATATGTGATTTCTTGATGCGACATTATATATTTATATACATAAAAATATAAGGTCATTATCCTTGTTCAATATCTCGCTTCCCGCCTTTTTGTTAGATTATAATAAATACTCCTCCAATTGTTGCTTTTAAGCCACAAATCCTGTGAAATCAAGGCTCACAAGGGTGATAAAGTCAAAGTACACTATCTCGGGTAAGATCACGTAACCTTAATTTCCTTTCTTTTCATTTTCTTCATCTCCTTCCCGTGCGGCGTGGGTCAAAGTCACTCAGTAAAATCTCAAACAACTATTTTTGGTAAATAGGTTTTTGGTAAACCAATTATTAATTAGATGAACTGACGCTATCACATTTTCTAATACTTTTTGGGTTTTAAGTACCTAGTTTTAGCAGGATGTATATCTATGCACATGATTTTTCTTGTTTCATGCACTTATTATCCATTCTTTTGTCACATCTTATTGAACAAAAGGTTTCTTTCTTCTAGCTCATCAACGAAAAAAAAAAAAGGAGAAGAAGTTGTTTCTTATGTCAATGTGTAAACTTTAAGGGACCGTATAGAGATAAAAAAAATAGGCATCTTATTTTATTTTGATTGTCACTCATCATCAGCAGGGAAGCTTACAGATGGAACAAAGATTTGATTCCAAAATTTTGAGGGTGACCCAATCGAGTTTGAGCCGTACTTGGTCAAGTGATTAAAGGTATGTATAAAATCTGTCTCCGTTTTTCCCCTTCCTCAAGTCGTTAATATATATTTACTTCACATATTTAAGGGAATTTATTTAAAAAAGAAGAGCCGATGTGATTTTCCGCTACAGTGCTACAATAATCAGATGGATGAGGGTATGTTGTGAAGGGATTAAATTTTATGATGTACACCCCCACTCGATTAGCCCAACAGCATTTTTTTTCCCAAAGTTCTCTGTCTGTTTGTTTAAGATGAGATTATTTTATATATTTTTTGGTTGAGCTACCTTGATGATCAACTTAACATCTTAAGTCCCAAGGACTGGGATCTACTTTTCTGGGAGTTTCAGATTTCAGATTTTCTATATGTTAAGCTGTTCATCTCTAATTCATGTGATGGCTTTCAGATGACCCATCATTTGCTTTGGGACTTGGTGTTGGACTAATGTACTTGATGTCGGGAAATTCGAAATCGAGGGTCGCATTACTGCAAGAATGGATGAGACTACAAAAGTTCAACAATTGAAAACTGAGATTGCTAAAAGAAAAATCATCTTGTAATGATGTTCTTAGGTCGAGAGCTGAAGGAAATGCAGACCCAAAGTAGAGGCAAGCATTCTCGACCAGAACATGACTAAATTTTTTCTTCATTCTTCTTTTATGGTTGATGTATTATTTTTTATTTTTTCACTAAATACCATATTACAATTGACTTACGGATGCAGAGTCATTTCAGTTTTTGTATAGGTTTATTTTTTTATTCTATTTATTTTCTACAAACATAAGAATATTATGTGGTAGTGCATTATTTTTTAGAATATATCTATTTTCCTCATCTTTTAGGTTTATATGCATTCAAATAATTTTTCTGTCCATGGTTGCACTTCAGATATGTGTAGTTTTGGAAATAAGAAAGTTGAACTTTTTGATATGCGGGGAGCAGGTGCTACTGAACCTACAACCGAAGACAATGTTCAAGTTCAAGTGGCTTCAAGTAATGAGATGTCTTCTACATATAACTGAACTATTTTATTGTAATAATGAACGTAAAAGTTATTAGTTTAGTAGTTTGGTATAATAATGATCATCATATTTTAAGGATGAATTATCAAACTATTATATTGTAATGTTGATGATTTTAAATAATGTATATAATGTTTTTTATGTTTTATTTTATATTGTTGCTATAAACAAAAGAAAATGTAACATTTATATTGTTGCAAATCATAACAACTTTTGTTTCATAGAATAAGCAAAAGACAACGTATAGTGTCGTTGGTAATTGACAACTTTCGTTGCTCTCGAAAAAGAATCAGCTTCGAATAGTATTGTTGCTAATTGATTATAATTATCCATAACAAAATCAATGGCAACTGAAAAATTCGCTGCAAATTAATATATCATCGGTTTATTTTATACATTTAGCAACAAACATCGTTATCAAAAAGTACACAATTAGCAACGAAAATTAATTAAGGTAACAATTTTTATATTGTTCAGTAACGGCAAACTTCGTTGGCAAATGTGTATCAAATGCAACGAATTTTATCTTTGTTGGCAAATAAAAAGATTCTTTTCGTTGCCAATTAGGCGTATTTTGCAACGAAAATTATTTTTCAGTAACAATTTCTTAATAAATTTTCTACAAAATATTTCGTTGCTAAATGATTTATGATTTTACACGAAAACAACATTTCGTTGCGAAATATATTACTTTCTGCAACGGGAAAAAAAAATTCGTTGTTAGACAATTAGCAATGCTTATTGCGCAACGAAATGTCCAACGACTGAAAAATTATTGCAAATGGCATTTGGCAACGAAATTTCGCACATTTAGCAACGAAAACTATTTGTTGCAAAATCATTATTTTTTTTGTAGTGATCATTGTCATCATCCTCATGCTTATATTGGGTTAAAAGTCATCTTTGACCCGTAGTGCAAATATGGACTATTGATTGGTATGATTATGACCAGAAATTGTGTATTGGTATAATCATAACCTTTAATGTTACATATAAGGTTTGTGGTGAAAGTCCTTTTTGGCCCGTAGTGTATAGATGGACATGTGTTTGACATGATCATGACCACTGGTGATATTAACGATTATCTTTGGCCCGTAGTGCATAGATAATTCATTGATTGGAAATAATTATTGATTGGTGTTACAGGGATAAAATATTGATGATGGACTCACTACAAAAAAATGGGCCTTTAGCAACAATTTTTCGGGCAACGACTTTATAAGTCGTTGCTAAAAGTATATGTTTAGCAACGAAATTTGTCCTCCATTGCAGATTGTGTTAAGCTTTCACTTTTTGCAACGAAATTCATAAGTCGTTGCAAAATTTTCGCTTGCTAATTCATCATGGAAAAATTTCGTTAGAAATTGCTAAAATTTTCTACCACTTGATAATTTCCATCATCGTGGGCAATAAAAGTTTTTTGTTGCTAAAAATAGGTTTTAGAAGAACGATTTTTCAGCAAACGGCGACTTTATAAGTAGTTGCTAAAAGTGTATGTTTAGCAACAAAACTTATCCTTCGTTGCAGATTATGTCAGGCTTTCACTTTTTATAACGAAATTCAAAAGTCGTTGCAAAATTTGAAAACAAAATTCGTTAGAAATTCGTTGCAAAATTTCTAACCAGTTGATTTCTCTTCATCGTGGGCAACGAAAGTTTTTTTGTTGCTATATTTCGTTGCCTAATACGGACCACATTCATTGGCAATAATTTTTATTTTCGTAATAAAATAATAATAATAATTAAAATAATAATTGTAATAATTATTATTGTAATAATAATAATAATAAATTTTAAGTAATTAAAATAATAATAATAATAATTAAAATTTTAAATAATAATAAAATAATAATTATTATTATTATTATGGTACTAATCCTGCAAAGCCCGTGAGTATTAAGACTGGAACAAAATACAAAAGATGATATATTGAGATATGAATTTCAACATAGATTTCTTAGCCATGAAATAAGTCATGTTGCTGCATGCCTGCATTTACCAATGTTAGACACTAAAAAGTGTTCATAAGACAAAAGTGTTTACTAATGCGATAATTAAAATTTAAATAATAATAAAATAATAATAATAATTATTATTTTAATTATTATTATTTAATTATTATTATTGTTATTATTTTAATTATTATTATTATAATAATAATTGTTATTATTATTATTTTAATTATTATGATTATGACAATTATTTTATTATTACAATTATTATTATTATTATTATAATTGTAATAATAATAATTATTATTATTATTATTAAAATAATAATAATTATTATTATAATTAAAATAATAATAATTATTATTATAATTAAAATAATAATAATAATTAAAATTAAAATAAGAGTGATTCGACAAATTGTCTGTATTAAATGTCAATGTATATGAATATATGAATTGAAAACAAATAAAAGGACTCACACATCATTATTCTATCTTATCCATTAGAGTTTAGTTGTAATATGACTTTATTATGAAATTTAACGATAAATATATTATTTTTCAAAAAAAAAAACTAATTGTAGTGACTATTTTTAATCATTGAACTCTGGCAAATCTTTCTATTATAAATATTTGTTATTCGCTAATGTACTCGTCTTTGTAATTTATTAGATCGATTCTTATACTTACCCATGGGTTTTTTTAAATTTAAATTTAATTTGATCGAGTCCTATAACAATAAAAAGAAAAATCACAAAATATTAAATTTTATTCGAAAAAACATTGATACCAACGTGACTAGTACTAAAAAAAACAAAATAAATTTTGATTCAAAGGTTAAAAAAACTTTGAATGTAATTTTATATTTAGGGTATTTAATTTGTAACTGCTTTATACTTCCTCCTATTCATATTAAGTGTCTTTTTAGAGTTAAGCACACTTATTAAGAAATAACACAAAATATCTTTTGTATCCTTAATTAATTATTTCTCTCTCCACAATTGTCCATGGAATTGAATTTACTAAGCATATTAAATAGAGGGGTAAATTATAAAAAAATAGTGCAATATTGCATAGGGATTCCAAAACGACACTTATATTGAATAAAATGAAATTCTCCAAAACGACACTTAATATGAATAGGAGGGAGTATTATTTTAGGGTATTTTAATTATTATTATTATTTTAAGTATTTAAAATTTATTATTATTAATACAATAATAATTATTACAATTATTATTATTATTACACTTATTATTATTATTATTATTATTACAATTCCTAGTACAGTGGCCAAAAAGTGTATTATCTCATCTTCACATGCATAGAAACGATGCTAAGTGGTTTAAATATTAGTGTTACATAAATTTTAGCAAGATAGGTAGTTGGTCTAGTGGCTTTTGTTAGAATATAAAGTTTCTAGTTTGGAGAGGTTTGGTGTTTGAAACTCGTGAGCAACCTTTTTTTTAAGGAAATTTTCTTTAAGTTCTTAAATTCAACAGTTATATTGAATATGTTATATATTCATTTAGTAATGCAAAAGTCAATTTTGTGTTTCTATTTCATTTAGTTAACCGAACTACCACCATAACTTGTATATATTCATTTAGTAATGCAAAAGTCAATTCTATTTCATGTTCAGAATTTACAAAGAAATTTCTCTTTTAGGGCTGCCATCATTTGATGAGCCTAAGTTCAATTTATCTTCTGTCACTTGGTCTTTAAAACAAGCATTGTCTTGCTTTAGTTAACCTGATCACGCTCTTTTGGACTAGAGCTCCAGATGTTTTAACTGTTGTCTTTACCTTTTAATTCTTTTGGAGAAACTTATGGGCTTATTCCTATATAAGATTGCATAGCACATTTTACATGCATTAAGAACTCATATAGCTCATTTCAACATTTTCCTCTTTCAGTTAAACTTCAGGTAAATCCAACAGCTAAATTTTCTTCAAATTAGAGGTTCCAAGGGTCAGATCTTTCTCTAAGATCTTACTCATGATATGGCATTGGAAAGGATGGCAAGGAGTAGCTTGAGACGATCAGGTGCCACTGGAAGTTATGCAAGTCAAAAGGATATGCCTTATGAGGGTGTATCAACTCGCAAGTATTCCTTACCATCCGTTAAAAATGATAAATCATGTGTCAGTCCGTCATACCTATCGAACATCAAGAGGGCAGATCATGTAAGTTTTGGGAGCAGAGGAATAAAGGTGACCCCACAGTATCAGTTTGCTCAAGCAGAGAGGGTTGTGGAGGAATCTGATTCAAAGTATGAAAACCAGAAGTATCCCAGTCTGGAAGAAACCAAGCCAGGCGAAAAGCCTAGGGTGGTTGTCCTTGGGACTGGATGGGCAGCATGTAGATTCCTTAAGGGGCTTGACACCAAAATATATGATGTTGTTTGCATATCTCCAAGGAACCACATGGTTTTCACTCCTCTGCTTGCCTCAACTTGTGTTGGAACCCTGGAGTTTCGATCTGTGGCTGAGCCAGTTAGTTGGATACAATCTGCTTTGGCCCAGGATCCCAATTCCTACTTTTTTCTGGCTACTTGCACAGATGTAGACACTGACAAACATGAAGTGAGTAGCTCTAACAGCTCTGTTTCTCACCATGTCTATTCTGCAAGAACACACATACATATATATTAATGCATTGCCATAGTTTATGCCTACACTTATGTCCAATCCGTAATTATTATAAGCTCAGAGATATAGTGCCCTAAATACATCAGTTTCACAATGTGCTAAAAAATAATTAGCAAATACTGTACTGCCTTCAATATATGCATAAAAATTTGTTAAAAACATTTCAAATTTAGTTTGAGCCACAAAGAATATCACATTATACAACTCAACTATGAAAATGCTCACTGATTTATGAATAAGATCATAGACATACAAAGAGATGGTCAACTATGAATATGTGCAACTTTCTTTCACTGCATTCATTTTTTTAGAAGTCTTATTGCTTCATTGAATCAGGTGTACTGTGAGACAGTTGACGATGCTGGACTCCCTCATGAGCATTATCGGTTTAAAGTTGCATATGACAAGCTTGTCATCGCTGCTGGGTCTGAGCCCTTGACCTTTGGTATAAAGGGAGTGAAGGAACATGCATATTTCCTTCGTGAAGTATATCATGCACAAGAAATTAGGAAGAAGCTTCTGTTAAACCTGATGCTCTCACAAAATCCAGGTACTGAATATGATTTTTTGTTCTTGAATTGATTTCTTGCTCTTGAAGTGTTAAGAATATTCCCTAGGTGTGCAACTATATTTTTATTTAGTCAATCATAAGGCTATGCATTTGTAAAGCGATCTAGACAATGATAATAACTACGAATTGTTTCTCATCTTTCTTTGCATTTGTAAAGCGATAACTCATACTCATGTATGATGTTTACAACAGAGGCGAAGAGACATGATTAATGAAAAGATGCGAGCACTACAAGAACTCATACCCAACTGCAATAAGGTACATCACTCTTATATTAATGTTTCGTCTAATATTTGGATGTTTCCATTAATTTTATTTGCCATCTAAACTTGGATTTCATACTAGTTTTTAAATAGTAGTAGTGGTTAACTTCTTTGCAACAGTAAATTGGGCAATTAATACATGCTCTTTTGTGATGTTTATTCCCCTATTATGCTAACAATTTTATTTACTTATTATAAGGTGGACAAAGCATCAATGCTTGATGAGGCAATTGAATACTTGAAGACTCTTCAACTTCAAGTACAGGTTATTTTTCTCAATTTCCTTGGATTTATTGATATTTAATTTGATTTCTATTTCTTGAAGAATTTGAATAATCTATATAGCTCTACTGCTTTACTAATAGCGTGTCAAAATCTTTTTGCAGATTATGTCAATGGGTGCTGGATTGTATATGCCTCCAATGGTGGCTGGATGGAAAGTTAGATTAGTTCTGGCAATTGGGATCGGAGATCTCTCGGTGGAGGGATGATTGGAGTTCGGAGGTGGGAGAGGGAGAATCATGGGCACGCGGAGAAGGATGAAGCTTGGGTACTGGTAAAGTTAATTATCAACTCTCTTGATTGTTCCTAATTCGATGACTAAAGAGAGGAAGTGCTAGCTAAAGATTCCCTGTGCCAACATCGAAGATAAATATTCCCTTGTTTTAAACCTGGTTTCAGGTCTTCAGTTGCCTAGGTAATAATCAAGCAGCCTTAGTCTTTATATGTCTTTTTATAAGTCTCAGTCCTTACATATCTTCTTTTGCCACTCATATCCATAGACTGATGCCCTTCTTGGTACAGTGAAGAGATTCGAGGGGAGATCATGTTTGTTCTTTACAAAATATGTATCCTCCAGAACACATTTAAAGTTGATGATGGCACATATGTTTTAATTGCACATTGCCCCAAGCTCTTGCGCCCATCACTGGAATCCTTCATTAAAACCCAATCTGAAGATGTTCGTTTGAACTGCATAGGTCTGTCAATTTCTTTTTCTACAGTTCTAGCAACAACATGCACGTATATTTGATAGTTCTGCCTTCTAAATTCTAATTATCCCTCTGGACTGGAAGCATGATGTGAGCATGTAAAACTTGGCTGAATGATGTTAATCTAGTAGAAAGTTATTCTATTGGGTTATGGATTTGATTATATAGTTGGTATATTTGCTTGAAAGTACAATGACAAGTTTAATTTTGGCAGAAAATTAAAGAACTTATATCAGTGCTGGATCAGCGGAAGGATGAATCAATAGAATGTACCTTCAAAGGTGTTGCCAAGCATTTTCGAGAAGTATTTTCTGAACTTGTGCAACATGGTCACGGTCATTTGGTTATGATGAAGAAAAAGGTATTTTTTAGCTTGTTTGATCAAGTATGAGCTAAGAAGCAAAAATTCTTTTGTAGTTTGGCAAATCCCCGAATCTCAGTGTCTCAGAATCAAGATTCATGGATTCTTCTGGGTTCTTTGTGGGGGATTCTTCTGTAAAGGTATAAACATTTTCTTTTGTATGATAAAGAATTTTTTCACAGTAATGACATACTTTTCTTTGATTAAATGGGTTTTCCATTGTCAATGTAGCTGTTGATGGATGCCATTTTTGGGATTGTGATGTTTATTTGCTTGCTACTTCTTGGGACAAGAGTTTTACCAAAGGCATCAGTTGTAAGCTTAAGGTAAAATCTTTTTTTTTGCCTACCTTAAATATATCTTAGGCTCGTAAACAGTATAAGTTAGTTTGGGTACTTTATTATCAAAGGATCACCTTTTAAAAACTGAGCATTGCTTACACAAGATCAATTTCCTTTCTATCACATTATTATCAATCTTTCTATTTTTTCTTGTGCTTGACTTCCTTTGTAAATCGGGACTTTTTATCCATGTCTAGATTTTACAAATATATATAATATTGATAAGTATATCTAGATGTCAAATTATACATGTCAGCTGACATTATCTCAACATGTTGAACATGTTTTTACCAGCTAAATTGATAGATTTGTCTATTGATTTCCATATGGCTTCACTATCATATATGATGGTTCTCTAAAAATGATGAATGGTTTATCCAACATTCCCATATGACTAGCATATGCTTTGTAAATCACACTTTTTTTGACTGTTATATGTGTTTCATAGTTTAATTTGGTGAAGTTTCACAATATATGTTTTAGAGAAGGTGAATTGAGCAAAAGAGCCACAACAGGATTCACAACGACAATTACAGCAACAACCAAATATATTACAACAAGACATGCTGCTAAGGCACCAAACATCAGACTCGTTCCAGAAACATCATGCAATTAAGCAGGAAAAGCAGTTATCGAAATCAACAATTTTCTTTCAAAGAGAATCATCAAGTATGTTTCTCGACTTTTCGCTACACGCATACGAACATATTTATCAAGTTGTATTGTCATCATTATAAGCCCGTAAAATGTACATTCACTTGTAGCATTATTTATGAGCACCAATTATTATCTTGATCCGTGTGTCGATGTATACCCATCAGACGAGGTTCATGGAAGCACATGTTTGTCTTCTTGAGGATATTTTATTTAGATATTAATTTGGTAGTCAATAAAAAGGGTATTACCTTCTTCCATGTACCTTGATTAGTAAGAAAATAACACAACATTGTTGTCTTTGTGTATTGATTTTGGCACTAAGTGTCTCACGGTGATCTATTTGCTTCATTTTTCGAACTTGCTATTATTTTTAAATATATGCAGAAGACTACTTCTACGACTTGCCTTACAATACTGGGTATCAAATTTCGTACTACGTTTTATGAAGAGACAAGGGATGAAATTATGAAGTGTACTCTCTATATATGTAGATATATACTTTGATTGAAGAACTGTGGTAGCTTTAGATGGTTAATTATAAAGATAATGAATGATTATGTAGTGGATGATTTTATTAAGTTAATAATATTTTAGTTTTTTGTATTTTGTCATTATTTGCTATGGGGACATTGAGCCAGTCAGTGTACACAAAAGAATGTTAAATTTTGATTTGGCAACAATATAATTCGTTACCAAATCATTGAACAAGTTTTAATATAGCAATAATTTTTTATACATTTAGCAACAAATTTTCGTTGCTAATGGTATTAAAAATATAATATTTGGCAACGAAAAATTAACCTAATAACAACGGAGATGATATTGTTACTAATACTAAAATAAAAAGCAACATTTTTTATCGTTGTAAATCATATCAACTTTCGTTGCACATATAAAGAAACGTCACAATATATAATGTCGTTGTTTAATCGACGACTTTCGTTATTGAAAAATAACCAAAGAATAAACATTTTAGATTGTTGATTCAAAGATAATGTCGTTGTCAAATAATATAATCAGCAACGAAAATCGTTGCTAAAAAGTTTACATTCGCAACGAAAGCAAGCTTAGGCAACAATTTTCATAATTTACTACAACGAAAAATGTCGAAAATATGTCAATTACAGCGAAAATGCATGGTCGTTAAAAAAAAAAGAGTCATTTTCATTTGCCAATTAGGTGCTTTTGCAGCGAAATGGGATTTTTTAGCAACAAAATTTTAATTATTCGCAACAATACATTTTGTTACTAAAGGATCGATGTATTCAGATGAAAGCCAAATTTTATTGCAAAATGTATTACTTTTGGCAACGAAAAAAATACTTCGTTATGGAACAATTAGCAACGCTTACATGAACAAAAGACTTAACGATAGAAGAAAGTCGCGTTGCTAAAAAACCTTTAGCAACTAAATGACACCTTTTAGCAACGAAAATCGGTTGTTACTGAAGCCCCATTTTTTTGTAGTGACTTTTAAATCATAAAAGATAGTAGACATCATGCTCTACATGACTCTTCTAATGGATTGCTATTTCCGCTGCAATTGTTGATCTAAAACTTATTGTTTATTGTATCCTATCAGATTTTTACCTATTGAGGACTAAAGATAATTTGTTCTACATTATCTTAGTCATAATATTTTTTAATGGGCTAGTTGAGCTCACCATTTTCCTTTTAGTTCCATTGTTCTTCTTAGGAGCGCGAGAATGTAACTGGGACTAGTCGGGGAGTGGAGTAATGGTCCAAGATGGTTATTATAGTAGTCTTCACTATTTTGTAAAATAATGTGACAATAATTGTAATGAAGACTTTATTTGAGTTTGGATATTGTCTACAAAATAATATTTGTATTAAAACTCACAACTTATGTTTTATCGTATTTTACACGACAATTAATAGTTGTATAAATAAAGTTTGTATTTAAATTTTGTACCATGTATTTGGCGACTCGGAATGGGTTATATGGACCTATTTTGGGGGCGTCACAGTTGGTATCAGAGCTTAGGGATATGATCTCTCGCAGATATCTGAGGTTAGAACTAGGAAGGGAGAGACTAGTTAGAGTTGCACAAATGGCCTGCGGCCTGCGGCTTGACCTTGATCTGGCCTGGGCCCGGTTTGAGAGCCCCGAATCCGGGTCCTGAATCACCGCGGATTCGGTTCAATCATTCAATCACTATACAACTATTGCGGAAGATATAAACATAAATTGTTTATACAATAAACTTTTCACACTATTCCCCAAGGTCGAGTAACCTTAACTTATTACACAATTCATAACTTGTCTAACACATAACATTATTATCATACAATACTATTACAAATCTAATCACACACATTAACTTTAAGCTAGAACTGTCTTTAACCTTTCCTTGTATCCGACGCATTCATCTTAATCTGCAATGTTTATCATGATATAGCAAGGGTGAGCATGAAGGCTGCCCAGCAAGTTTAAGTTCAAAAATTTAACGATATATCATGATTGAAAGGATTTGAATGATAAGCTGGCTATAATTCAACAATATAATTGCGACTAGCAGAAACAAACTTTTGACTGAACAAGTATTAAACATAAACAAATATATCTTGACCGAATGGTAATGAAGGTGATCAGCCTTTCATACCTGACTTATACATGCAATATGTACATAGTACAATTCTACAATGGCAATCAGCAATGATTATCCATAAGCATATTTGAATGAAACAACTCTAAGTAGAGTTAAGTAAAAACGTGTCTGAATCATTGATTACCGCTATGCAATTAATAAGCTTTGTCTGAACCTAATATATAAATATATCGATATACAAATTAGAATAATATCATCACAATATATAAAATAACCTAAACACATTATCACATAATCCTATCCGTCTATAACACACATAAAACTTAACCTCAAGTCAAACTTTTACAGTCTGAGTCAAGTTCGGCAAAATTCTAACACCCCGACAGTCTGGTCGGACAAAATTTCAAGTTTAAGTTCAATTAAACTCTGTCTAAACACTTAACCATTATCTAAGATAATTTATTAACAGTCAAAATATTTTTCATAAGCTCGTAATAATTTTTAAATAATTATTACTATTTATCATGAATTTTCAATCATTAATAACGTATTTATACAAATTAAATATACATAAATCCTTTATCATCAATATCTATTTATTTATCAAATATTAATGAAATACATGCCATAATATTATAATATATTTATAATATCACAAAGTATTTTAATACTTTAAAATCATATTTATATGATTTTTAAACAATTAAATTCATTATCCGGTAATTGCTATTAATATTAAAATATTAATATTTTCATGACAAAATATCAAAAGTTATAGGTTATAACTTAAAATATTTTTATAACACTTAAATCATTTTTATATGATTTTTTAAAACATTAATTCTATATTTCCATCATTTATTTAATATATTTAGTAAATAAATTAATTACCATTAATATTGATTAATTAATGAAATTCATCACAAAATATTAAAATTCATTAAAAATAACTTAAAATATTTTCTTATACCATAATATAATTTTGTTGGGTTTCGACACATAAAACACAGCGGAAATTAAACAGTTTAAAGTGTAATTTCGAAACCCTAAAACAGGATCCATGCGAAAAACAATTAATTCAGTGGCTAGAAAATATACCGATTGAAAGCTAGAAATTGATGCGCTCGAATCTCCAACGCAATCCAAATGAATCGCGTCTCTACGGTATCCACATTTAACGCCCATGAACCGTCGCACGATCTGCAAAGTAAAAGGAATAGTGGTACTAGCCACCAAGGATGAGGATTTTGAAGCTGCTTTTTTCTAGTCTCTCTCTAAGAGCGGCTAGGGTTTTAGGTTATGATTAACTTCCCTAATACGCTGATATATCATATATATATATATAGCAGTAAATCAGAATTAATCAAAACCATAATCTCATTAAAATAAAATCCGAATTTATATATATATCTTAATTAAGTCTTACTTAATTAATATACCTATATATAAATTGTCCTATTAATTTAAAATTTTAATTTAAATACTATCAATCATATTGATATACTTAAATCTTTACAATTTAAATTAATTCCCTTTTTAATTACGTTCTATGTGTGTGACAATATATGTTATTATTACGTTGGCAATAATTTTAAAATCATATTATAAAATTATAAACAGTGAGCGGCATCTAGTAATGCATCACTGCTACCCAAGTAATAATAAGATCGATGATTCGATGCAACCTTTTATGACCAATGTTTCAATGCAATTTAATCCTTTTAACCTTGACATCCTAAATTAAACTCGAGTCATGGAATATGGCCATGCATTTCATAGTCCTACCCAATCAAGAGGCCTATGGATATTATCCCTAATATATAGGAGGGTTAAATTCCATCTAGATCACTCATATTTCTCACACGATTCATGATGTACCCAATAATCACCTTTATAGTCCACCCTATTAAAGGTGACCTTTGATGATATCAAAGTACATAAATTCTCGTGTAGTAATATAGTGATTTCATGTCGGAGGACCATTACATCATTGTCACTATGAGAATCGCTAATGACACTTCGATGCTCCACATAGAATTCTCATGGTGGGTCTGTCCTGTAATACCCAGTAATAAATAAATAAAAAAAAATTGAAAAAAAAAATTTGTTTTGTCTTAAAACATATTAATTGGACTCTGTTTTCTTATTTGGGCTATTATTTTGTTTGGGTCAATCTAATCATTTACTTTTGGGCTAATAAGTATTAATAATTGACGAATAAATTTAGTTGATAAAATTGGGCCATAAAATTAATTTGATTTAATTTATATGTGGGTCAAATTAAAATTCTATCAAAATTAGGAGAGTTGGTAAAAATATATAAAAAAAGGGAAATTAATAAATAAATATCTAAAACATAACCCTATGTTATTTAGTTCTGTTCGGATTAAAATTGATTGTGCGTGAGGCGAAAAAGAACAGAAGAATTGCGGCGTCAACATAAGAGGAGGAAGAGGAATTGAAATTCATTTATATCATACACGTAAGTCTGTTTTTAGTTTGTTATCAGAATTATTGGGGGTAGCTAGCAATTATTATAAATATACTTATCTTTGCTTTTGAATGCTTGATCCGAGTTGATAATTTAGATATTATATATATATATATATATATATATATATATATATATATATATATATATAGCATCATCTACTACTACTAATGAGGAAAGGTCGGTTAGTTTACTAGTTTAACGTGTAAATTAAAATAATAATTATAATAATATTAATAATAATAGCTTTAGGAAAAGTAAAATTGTAATTAATAATTTAAGCATAGTTTATTAATTTATTTTATTAATAATTGTGTAATTAGTTCGAGCGGAGGAAATTTAAAGAGTTTCATTTGAAATATAATCTGGGTATTACATTATTAATTCGAGTACGGATTAGTACTCTTTGATATTCTTATTAAATTTAATTTGTTCGTTTTGTTTCTCGTTTCGAAATTAATTATTGTTTCCATAATTATTCCTTATCAAATTTATTGTGATAGTTCGTTTTGGCGTTCATAGTTGAAACTCATATTTGTACTCTTTAGAATAATACACCATGTCTAATTTTATTTTGATAGTTTCGTCTTGGTATTGATACTTAGAACTTCGTGTTTGTACTCTTGATCTAGTGTATCATCTTTTGTATTTATTTTGATTTTAGTAGAAAGTACATGTTAATATTTTGGAGACTTTGAGTTGATGATTCATTTCGAGTTTAAACATGTACATATTAGAAACCCTCTTTGTTGATATTATATGCATGTGTTGTGACATGGTATCCTTGTTAGAAATAGTAGGGTATACGAGGTATAACCACGTGGGGGTACCACGGGCATGTCCTCTTAGCACGCGAGGGCATGACACACCTTAGTGGCGGTGTGATCGATCCACAGCGTCTCGTTTTGTGCTCGGTGGGAGTTGGCCATTTGGTGTTTTGTTGTGGGAGGCGTATGGGTCGACCCTAGTTTTCTGATTACATTACATTACTGCGGATTGGTGATGTTTGAGTCAAACACACCTTAGATTTTCACGATCTGGATTCTTGTGATCCGATGTGTGATTGCATATGTGGCATTATTTTGATTGCTGTGTGGCATTATTTGACTTGCCTGTGTGGTAAGGTATATTACTATTTATTTTGAGCTCGGTATGAAATAACACCCAGCCATTTGATTTAGCCTATTATTTAGTTGTGTCAGTTTTGTTCGTTTCGTTTCATTTCGATTCGTTTTGTTTCAATTCATTTAATTGAGTTAGTTATTTGGTTCATTTCTTGTATTCTATATCCATCTTGGGCATTTGGCTCATCTTTGTATTTTTTCTTGGCAGTGTCGGAGGACGAAAGAGCAAGTGTGATGAGTGCTTCCTTTAATCCAATAGTTTTGATATATTTTGTTGAGGCTTCGATACATTGATTTATTTAAAGTTGTAATAATTATTTTAGATTTTGGTTTAAGCCGATTGTGGCATTTATTATGGTTTGTCTTATGACATTGAATTATTATGAGATTATTACATTTGTGGTTTAGAGCTTTGTGATCTTAGTAGTTACTGTTGTGTTTTGAGTAACCTCTCTTTCTATTTTGGAAGGGGGTATTCTGAGTTAGTATCGAGCTTAGGTTCTTTCTTGTAGAAAACCTATTTAGGTTTGACACCTGTGAGTTATGGGTAGACTTACGGGTTAGGTTTTTGTTACATTAGATTTTTTGTTAGAAACTTTCATATCGGCTATATTGAATTTATCTCTAATCTGCTTTGTTTATATTCGTGATCTCTTTCTTAGATGGCTCGAAGATCAACTAGAGTTCTTTGGGAGGCGAGGTAACAATAGGGAAGAGGTGAAGGTCGGTCAATGAGCAACCTAATGATCAGATTAATGCTCGATTGGCTACCTTGGTGAATCGGTGGTGAACGGGCTTTACCTCGATTGGTGGCACGAGTTGTACAAGCAATCAATGACCACCACGAAATTCTGGCGAGGAGAACACAGGAAATAATGGTGACATCTGAAGCGAAGGGAAGGAACATAGATGGTCATGATCGGTGAGGGGGTTGCAATGTATGTATGGTTGGAGAGGTTCGAAGCGAAACCTCGGTCATTGATTCGACTCAAGCTCAATTGATGTAGAGAATTGGATTGGCCACCTAGAAAATTTTTGATGTGTTGGGGTGCTCGGATAATCGAGAGAGTATTCTTTCTTTGCTTACAAAATTTGGAAGGGATGCTGCGAGAGGTGGTGGAAAGCGATGAAAACAACAAAGGGTGATGGTTATGTCGAGACACTTAGTTAGGCGGAGTTTTGTGAGGTCTTTTATCATGATACTTCCATTTGGCGATAAAGAGGCCTATCTTAGAGATTATCATCTATTCGGCGAGAAAGATGATGAGTCCATCACAGATTTCATGTGAGGTTCACCGGGTTGGCGGGATTTTGGGGAACCTGCGGGGGCTGCGGCAATGAGCAAGCGGAGAAGTTTAAGTGGCGGATTCATTATAGGTATCGGCAACATCTCATTAATACCAAGTTTCTGGGGCGATGTCGGTGATGGCCAATGAGGCCAAGAATATTGAGATGGAGAGGCGGGACTTTCGGTCTTCTAAAGCCGGAAGGAGTCGAAAGAGGGACGAGAGATGACCCGGTGAGTCAAACTTGGTCATCACGGGAAGAATCGAGTGGTCGGTGGAGAAGAGGCCGTGGTGGTCGGCGAGGCGATGGCGTGGCGAGAATCAAAGCAGGGGTTATCGGCGCAGATGCCTCGGCAAAGGGCGAATCGTCGACAAATTTAGCTACCTTGGTATGGATGAGAATCGTCGTGAGGGCATAATCGTCGGCGAGGGTAAAATCGGGGTCGTTATCAAGGACCCGGTGGTGGGGGTAACCCGAATCTCATTCGATAGCTCCTTGTGCTACTTGTGGGGCTAATCATCCAGGGGAGGCGAGTGTCACGAGACTCACAGTGCATGCTTCTTGTGTAGACGGATGGGTCATATTGCTAGGGATTGTCTTGGGTCCGCGTGGAAATGGTGGAGGTGGTGATAATGGTGGCAATGGAGGTCGGCGTCGAGGGGTGGTAGAGTGTTTGCTTTGACGATATAACCGGTGGCGGGTGCGCAGTCTTGCATTTACGGTACTCTTTTAGTTGGCAATCGTGAAGCGTCTATTTTATTTGATCTGGGTTCTCTCATTCCATTGTTGCTCGGTCTTTTGTTCGGCTTTTTGGGTGTGCCATCTCGATTATTAGATTATGATATATCTATTGCTACCCCGATGGGGACTTGGTTATTATTCTTGATTTGTATCGAGGGTGTCCGATCGATTTTGGGGATAGGATTCGTGGGGCTAATCTTCTTAGAGTGAGTATGCACGATTTGATGTCATTCTTGGGATGGGTGGTTAGATAAACACGAGGCCCTTATCGATTATCGAGGCGAAGAAGGTTATATTTGGAGATGTGAAGTCTCTCGAGTTCGTGTTTCGGGGCTCACGGTAGAGTAGAGTGGTGAAGTTAATTTGACTTTGAAAATTTGGAAAGTTGGTGGCAAAGGGTTATGAGGGATATTTGGCGTTTGTGAAGGATACCTCTAAGGGTGAGTCTCGTATTGAAGATGTTCCAATTGTTTGTGACTATTACGATGTGTTTCACGAGGAGTTGTCGGGGTTGCCACTTATGCGGGAGGTGGAGTTTGCTATTGAGCTTGTTCTGGTGCGGAGCCTATCTCTAAAGTAGCCGTGTCGGATGGAACAGATTGGAGTTGCGAGGAGTTGAAGGAGGCGATTCGGGAGGCTGTTAGATCGTGGTGTGATTAGCTTGAGTGTTTCATAGTGGGGTGCTCGGTCTTGTTTGTGAAGAAGAAGGATGGGTACATATGAGGTGTGTATAGACTACGAGAGAGTTGAACAAGATCACCATTAGGAATCGGTATCCATTTGCAGGATTGATGACTTGGTTGACCAACTTCAGGGGGCGAAGTATTTTTCAAAGATAGACTTGAGGTCGGGCTATCATCAGTTGAGGGTGAGGGATGAGGATATCCCTAAGACGACTTTTCGTACTCGATATGGGCATTACGAGTTTCTGGTGATGCCATTCGGTGTGACTAACGCTCCGGCGGTGTTTATGGATTTGATGAATCGGGTGTTCAGAGAGTACTTAGACCAATTTGTCATTGTCTTTATTGATGATATTTTGGTTTACTCAAAGTCTAAGGAAGAGCATGAGGAGCATCTTCGCACAGTGTTGGGGATTTTGCAGAAAGAGAAATTGTATGCTAAATTCTCTAAATGCGAGTTTTGGTTGGAGCAGGTCGCATTTTTGGGACATGTTGTTTTCTTTGAAGGCATTAAGGTGGATCTGCGAAGGTTGAGGCTATCACTAAATGGCGAGACCTACTACTGATGTGAGAGATTAGGAGTTTCTTGGGTTTGGCGAGGGTATTATAGGCGGTTTGTGGAAGGGTTTTCCTTGCTTGCCTTACCATTGACTTCGATTGATGAGAAAGGGTGTGAAGTTGTGTGGAATGAAGGCGTGAGAAGAGTTTTGAGGAGTTAAAAGCAGTGGTGACAACTCTATACTTGCATTGCCATCGATTTGGAGGTTACCAAATTTATAGTGATGCTTCTAAGAAGGGCTTGGGGTGTGTTTTGATGCAACACGGTAAGGTGATTGCTTATGCTTCTAAGATGACTTAAACCTTACGAGGTGAATTACCCCACACATGATTTGGAGTTGGCGAGCGTGATCTTTGCCTAAAAGATTTGGAGGCATTATTTGTATGGGGAGACTTGTGATATCTTCACCGATCACAAAAGTCTTAAATATATCTTCACTCGAAGGAGCTCAATATGAGGCAAAGGCGTTGGTTGGAGCTACTAAAAGATTATGATCGAGGATTGATATCACGGGAAGGCAAATGTGGTTGTAGATCTTTCTTTGGCGAAAAGAGTTTAGGAAGTGTTGCGACCCTTATTACACAACCTCGACTTATTTTGGATATGGGGCGGATTGAGTTGGAGTTGTATGTACGAGGTTCGAGATGGGCTTTTGGCGGGTATGAGAGTGGAGCCCTCTCTTATCTCATGGTCAAAAAAGCTCAAAAAGAAGATGGGGAGTTGTGGAGTATGTGCGAGAATTTAGAAGGGCAAAGTGACCCGAGTTTCGTATTGATGACCATGGTGTGATTTGGTTGGGTGGCGGTTGTACCGTCAGACCCAATCATTGAGGGAATGTATTGCATTTGAGGCTCATAGTTCGCCATTTTCTATTCATCGAGTTCTACAAAGATGTATAGGGATTTGAAGAAGAATTTTTGGTGGAATGGGATGAAGCGAGGCGTGTAATTTGAATATGTTGGAAAGTGCCTCACTTGTCAACAAGTGAAGATAGAACACCAACGAGCTAGTGGTTTGCTGCAACAGTTAGACATTCCAGTGCGGAAGTGGGAGGATATCACGATGGATTTTGTGACTGGGTTACCGAAGACTTTCAGGAAGAATGATGCCATATGGGTAGTGGTGGACCGGTTGACCAAATCGGCACACTTTTTGGCTATCCATGAGGGTTACTCGGTGGATAGGTTGGCACATATCTTTCAGCAGGAGATTGTTAGACTTCATGGTACTCCGGTGTCTATTGTTTTAGATCGGGATCCGCGGTTCACTTCACGGTTCTGGAAAGGGTTTCAACGAGCTTGGGGCACTCGGCTCAACTTCAGTACTTCTTTCCATCCGCAAACCGATGGGCAATCCGAGCGGACTATTCAGACATTAGAAGACATGTTGAGGTCTTGTGCACTTGAGTGGTCGGGTAATTGGGATGATTACTTGAGCCTAGTTAAGTTTTCTTATAACAATAGTTGGCATGCAAGTATTGGAATGGCTCCTTTTGAGGCCTTTGTATGGTAGAAAGTGTTGGGCACCAACTTGTTGGGATGAGGTTGGTGAAAAGGGCCATAGAAGGGGCTGAGTTAGTTCAAATCACTACTGAAAAGGTAGCGGTGGCTAAGGAGAAATTAAAAGTCGGCTCGATCACGGCGCGGAAGTGTTATCTTGATAAGTATAGGAGGACTTTAGAGTTTGAGCTTGGAGAGCATGTGTTTCTAAAAGTTTCTCCTTGGAAGGGCATTGATGATTTGGGTTGAAAAGGAAACTTAGTCGCGTTATATTGGACCATTTGAGATTACGGAGAGGGTTGGTGAGGTTGCATATCGGTTAGCTTTGCCTCACAACTAGCTCACGTGCATAATGTGTTCCGTGTATCGGTGTTGAGGAGTTATCATTATCATCAGTTGCATGCGTGGTGCAATATCCGATTCGATAAGATTGAGAGGATCTTACTTGTGAGGAAACAAGTGAGGCGATTTTGGATCGTCAAGAAAGGATCATGAGGAGGAAGACTATTAGTTTATTAAGGTTTTGTGGAGGAATCATTGGAGGCGGGAGGCTACTTGGGAGATGGAAGAGTACATATTGAGCGGAATATCGCATCTTTTTGATAATTAGGTACGTTCATTCTTTTGATTCCGGGGACGGAATCCTTTTTAAGGGGTAGGTGATGTAATACCCAGTAATAAATAAATAAATAAAAAATAAAAAATAAAATAAAATTTGTTTTGTTTTAAAACATATTAATTGGACTCATTTTTCTTATTTGGGCTATTATTTTGTTTGGGTCAATCTAATCATTTACTTTTGGGCTAATAAGTATTAATAATTGTGAATAAATTTAGTTGATAAAATTGGGCCATAAAATTAATTTGATTTAATTTATATATGGGTCAAATTAAAATTCTATCAAAATTAGGAGAGTTGGTAAAATATATAAAAAAGGAAATTACTAAATAAATATCTAAAAACCTAACCTATGTTATTTAGTTACATTAGGATTAAAATTGATTGATTTATCGTGAGGCGAAAAAAAACGGGAAGAATTGCGGCGTCAACATAAGAGGAGGAAGAGGAATTGAAATTCATTTATATCATACACGTAAAGTCATTTTTAGTTTGTTATCGAAATTATTGGGGTAGCTAGCAATTATTATAAATATACTTGTCTTTGCTTTTGAATGCTTGATCGAGTTGATAATTTAGATATATATATATATATATATATATATTGCGCCATCATCTACTACTAACTATGAGGAAAGGTCGAGGTTAGTTTACTAGTTTAATGTGTAAAATTAAAATAATAATCATAATAATATTAATAATAATAGCTTTAGGAAAAGTAAAATTGTAATTAATAATTTAACGCATAGTTTATTAATTTGTTTATTAATTTGTGTAATTTATTCGAACGGATGAAATTTAAAGAGTTTCATTTGAAATATAATCTGGGTATTATATTATTTAATTCGAGTACGGATTAGTACTCCTTGACGATATTCTTATTAAATTTAATTTGTTCGTTTTGTTTCTAGTTTGAAATTAATTATTGTTTCCATAATTATTCCTTATCAAATTTATTGTGATAGTTCATTTTGGCGTTCATAGTTGAAACTCATATTTGTACTCTTTAGAATAATACACCATGTCTAATTTTATTTTGATAGTTTCGTCTTGGTATTGATACTTAGAACTTCGTGTTTGTACTCTTGATCTAGTGTATCATCTTTTGTATTTATTTTGATTCTCGTAGAAAGTACATGTTAATATTTTTGGAGATTTTGAGTTGATGATTCATTTCGGTTTAACACATGTACATATTAGAAACCCTCTTTGTTGATATTATATCGCATGTGTTGTGACATGGTATCCTTGTTAGAATCTTGTAGGGTATACGAGGTATAACCACATGTGGAGTACCACGAGGCATGTCCTCTTGGCATAGAGGCATGACACCTTCCAGTGGCGGTGTGATCGATCCACAGCGTCTCCGTTTTGTGCTCCGGTGGGAGTTGGCCATTTGGTGTTTTGTTGTGGGGCGTATGGGGTGACCCTAGTTTTCTGTTACATTACATTACTGCGGATTGGTGATGTTTGTGCCAAACACACCTTCCGATTTTTCACTTGTCTGGATTATTTGCGATCAGATGTGTGATTGCTTGTGTGACATTATTTTGATTGCTGTGTGGCATTATTTGACTTACTGTGTGGCAAGGTATATTACTATTTATTTTGAGCTCGGTATGAAATAACACTTGACCATTTGATTGACCTATTATTTAGTTGTGTCGATTTTGTTCGTTTCGTTTCATTTCGATTTGTTTTGTTTCAATTCATTTAATTGAGTTAGTTATTTCGGTTCATTTCTTGTATTATATATCCGTCTTGGCCATTTGGCTCATCTTTGTGTTTTTCTTGGCGAGTGTCGAGAGGACCAAGGGCAAGTGTGTGAAGCTTCCTTTAATCCAATAGTTTTGATATATTTTGTTGAAGCTCGATACATTGATTTATTTAAAGTTGTAATAATTATTTTAGATTTTGGTTTAAGCGGTGTGACATTTATTATGGTTTGTCTTATGACATTGAATTATTATGAGATTTATTACATTGTGGTTTAGAGCTTTGTGATCTTTATGTAGTTACATTGTGTTTTGAGTAACCTCTCTTTCTATTTAGGAAAGGGGTGTTACATTTGGTCATGATCGATCCACATACTAGTCTCGATGCATCATTGTTGTCCTATGAACAATGATACTCGACTAAGGACATTTAAGAGCAATGATACTAATTGTAATTATATAATCTCATGTTCAAGTCACATACTTGAAACTATATAAATTGTATCACTATTCTAAAGAATTTTATTATGTTAACATTTATATAACACAGTAAATAAAACCATAATAAAATCATTCATTTATTCAATCAAATATAATATCAAAATGTTAAGCAATTATATCAAATAATTGGCCTCTAGGGCATAAACTCTAACAAATTTTTCATGTATTAAAATCATTTTAAAAATTTATTTAATATTATAATTAAATAAATTAAATACCATTTATATTCCAAAAATATTAAATATTTATGAAATATACTCAAAATAATTAAAAACTAATTTTCAGACTTTGAAATAATTTTTAGGAATTTATTTTGTATTTTTAATAATTAAAAACCATTTAATTCGATTTATTTAATTAAAATAATTATTTTCTAAAAAAACTGTCGCTAAAGGGTGCCTATAGAGACAGGACTGTCACTATAGGTGTTCGTGTTCTTGAGTGTTCTTTAGATCTCCATGTCAGTTTACCGGGTGCCACGTTTGACCGGTTCTAATTTATGGGTCTTGATGTTTTCTGTCCGTTTAAGGCATCAATGTTATAGTAGTAATGTTACTCTACAAGTATCAACAACCTTCATGGAATTCCAACATCTCAACAGAGAGATTCAAGCCTCACTAAACATGTCAGACGCTGTTCTTGAGTTTATGGGTTGCCCAGAAACCTGATCGATCTTAAAGGTCCTCTTATCACGACCTTAAATCATAGCTTTCTGGATTCCTTTTATGTGATCTTAAGGTTCAATCTTGTAGTACTAATGCCAGGGTAGACGACCATATCACTAACTCAACCTAACAACATCACATGATCACGATCTGGCATGGTCAAAGTAGGGGTCAGGGGTTGTTCTTGAGAAATCTGGGTTTCCCAAATTTCGTCAAAATCTGGTGGTCAACGCGGGTTTGACCGCAAATAATTTTGAGTCTGAGCAAGATCTAAGTGATATAAAGGTTTGAGTATGTAGCTTACAGGTCAGACTACAATCTTCAACCAACAACATGATTAAAACATGTAACAGAAGCAAGATCAAAGCCTTCAAAAATGGCTATCAATGATTTCTGGGTTTCTGGGTTACCCAAAAACCAGATTTCGTGGCCGGTTAACACAGTTTGACTGCTTATTTCTGGAGATCTAGACATGGTATGTCCATGATTCCAGTTCTAGATTAAAGCCTTCATGGCATAGAACAGATCCAAAACATAAAGTACACAAAACATCTTACACATAAAGATTTAAGGCCTCTGACATTAGACTGTCAGGCCACTTTCCACTATTTTTCCAGATTTCTAGAAAATCATATTTTGAGCACTTTGATGTTATGGATCTGGGATTTAACAACCCAGATCACTAAATGACATCTTAATACATAACTTTAACTAAACAACAACAACATTTAACAGCAAATAATCAGATTTCTAAGATTAGGGTTTTATACCTTTAACACTTTGATCTTTGATCTTTGATTTCTGATCATTGAATCCGATTATGGAAAGCTATACACTGACCATGGCTCAATATTTCACTCTCTCTCACTCTAGATTTCGGATTTAGAGAGAGAAGGTCTTGGGAGAAAAATGAGAAGTAAAGTAGCTCTTTCTCTCTCTTTAATCTATATAATTGTTGTATGTAATGAGTTAGCTGAGATGTTGTGGCTGATATGTATGTAGATTTCAGTCCATAAGCAAGTCAAGGGTGGTTCACCAACTCCCACGCTTGGTAAAAATCCAATAATGCACTAAAGGGAAAAATAGTCATTTTGATTTTTAATTTAATGACAACATGGTCTTTTGTCCCAACCCTTAGGGTTTAGGGTTTGAACCCTTTTGAACCCTTAGGTTTTAAAAATAATAATTCTAGAATTTCTAAATTAGGTTTTTAAAAATCAAAAATTAATATTTTTAAATTAGAATTAGAATTTTCTAATTATATTAAATTTCTTAATCATAATTGAAATCTTGCTAATTAGGATTAGTATTTCCTAATTAAAATTGCTAATTTAGCAATTAGGGTCAAAATCATGCATTAGGGTTTACAACCCAAAAATTAGGGTTTTTAATAGAAAAATAATTATCTAATTTAGAAATTAGATTTCCTAATTATATTAGGGTTTTCTAATTACTTATAACTTGAAAATTGGGATTCATATTTCCTAATTAACATTAAAAGTATTAAATTAACACTTAGGTTTTCCCTAATTATAAATTAGGGTTTCTAATCCAGAAATTAGGATTTTCTAAATCAATTAGGGTTTTCAGTAAATCTTTAGGGTTTCCCCTAATTAGGTTATATTTAATAATGTTAAACCTTATACTAACATCCGCATTCCCAAATTAGGGTTTCAACTTCCGAATCAGGGTTTCGGATTCCCATAACTGAAATTAGGGTTTCTAGAACTGATTTTAGGGTTTCTTATAATTATTAGGGTTTTCTAACTTAGAGCGTTGGCGTTCTTAACATATACCTAGGGTTTATTTACGGATATCATTTATCTGGTCGACCCTTGACCATAACCACATCTTGTATACATATCTGACCCATATACCAAGAACATATTCACTTATTCCCTTAATCATGAATAATTCACTTAAATCCTTCACATTTTTTTGAAATCCTCAAAATTTCTTCTCAAAAATATCAAACGCATACACTTATTTATGTCTAGGTTCTAATATTGAACCTTAAATCAATTAATTAAAATTTTAAATTTTTTCTAAATTCTCGGGTTGTCACATTCACCCCATCTTCTAAAAATTTCGTCCCCAAAATTTACCTTACACCATTCATACTCAGCCTTACATGCTACCCAATACATTCCTCACAAGAATTAAAATAATTCAATTGTGCTGAGGGGTTATATAGACTATTGTCTATCATTTTCACAAAGGTTATATGAAAATTCATCCGCTAACCGTCATAACTTACGGTCATAGTGGGTAATTAGCCCGGTATGCCATGTACTTATTAAGTACTGCTGGTCGAATTTGTTTCTTGTAACTGCCATAGGCACAAAAATTTGACCTCAGTCTTATCGGATTCCGCACCAAAATATTTTGGTTCGGGAAATTTTTTCAATGAAAACTTAAAGTTTTCATAACATTAGTCTAGCTGAATCGAATAACATAGACTCATATCAATAATTCAATTCAATCAAATTATTTAGGTGTAGCCAAACCCCGTTGGCAAATTAATTTTTTTTTTGAAAAATATTATTGAGAATGACGTCATGATGTCGTACTGTATTAACAGTCTGTTTGAGGATGTCGTCATTACGCACATGAATTTGTCATAACACATCATACAATAGTGGAACAATGATTTTTAGATCGAATTCACACTAAGTATTCCTGCATTTATAACTCTATCAACTTTTATCATCTTTGCACCAGGTTACATGGTACATGAGTGATAAATAAAAATATATTTTGATATTTTAAATCATCTTCGTCTAGCTGAAATAATTTGCATAGACTATACTCTAAACCGTTCCAAAAATGATTACGAGTCTACATTTTTTTTATTTTTTTAAAAGCACATAGTGCGTATTTAGCTTGATGTCAAGATTTCGAAGTCTAGCATAGCTAGGAGTTTTGGAAAACTTATATCTCCACTAATAATCATTTTCTTAACCAGTCTATCTGTTCCTATTATCCTCAATTCTCCATTTACACATAGTTCTACCCAGTTCGTCAAACCACACTTATGAGTTCATGAACTTACCACAATCATATGAGTTTAAGAACTTGTCCTAGTCAGATCTTTGGCGTCCATTCGCTGAGGGGTTCATAAACATTTCATATAACTATGAATCAAGAATGTCACATAAGTATGAGTTTTAAGAACTCGTACTTAACCTTATATTCTCTACTTATAACCAATCTATCTGTTATACACATTTGAAAGGAATCACCCTCTTAACATGCATATATCAAATAGCGCGACACAAATATTTCAATGATTATCATTGCCATAAACTAAGTGGTTTTTACACCAAGTACAATTCAGCTCTCATACGAAGAATCATACAACTTAGCCGCTGACATGAATCCTCAATTGAAATCCCCACTTAATCTTAACTCCCTTTTCCATACGAATTTCATTCAACTCGTATTCATAATCCTTTCCTAAATCTGTACCAATTCATAGTACAACTGACACTCATCAATCTTGTTGTAAACTGTTCAATCATTAGATTGATTCTTCTCTCTGCTATCACCTTATCAGATCACGGGGTGATCTCATCGTATATATTACAATTCATTTCTATATATTGATCGTTTTGTTTTACATATCTATTCACCATTGCTTTTCACTTATATTATTAGAGTTAGGAAACTCTGTATCTTATAACTCACCGAGATTCGTCTTTGAATCTTACTGACCAACTAACTCTATTTGAGTTAGTACTTATCATAATCACTGCGGTTATTAGTCTCAGGTATTCCTACCTAAGGTTCATAACCTACAGCTTTGATACCAACTGTGAGAGCCTTGAATCCGGGTCCCGAATCACCGCGGATTCGGTTCAATCATTCTATCACTATACAACTATTGCGGAAGATATAAACATAAATTATTTATACAATAAACTTTTCACACTATTCTCCAAGGTCGAGTAACCTTAATTTATTACACAATTCATAACTTGTCTAACAAATAACATTATTATCATACAATACTATTACAAATCTAATCACACACATTAACTTTAAGCTAGAACTGTCTTTAACCTTTCCTTGTATCCGATACATTCGTCATCTACAATGTTTATCATGATATAGCAAGGGTGAGCATGAAGGTTGCCCAACAAGTTTAAGTTCAATAATTTAATGATATATCATGATTGAAATGATTTGAATGATAAGCTGGCTATAATTCAACAATATAATTGCGAACTAGCAGAAACAAACTTTTGACTGAACAAGTATTAAACATGAACAAATATATCTGGACCGAATGGTAATGAAGGTGATCAGCCTTTCATACCTGACTTATACATGCAATATATACAGAGTACAATTCTACAATGGCAATCAGCAATGATTATCCATAAGCATATCTGAATGAAACAACTCTAAGTAGAGTTAAGAAAAAACTTGCCTGAACCGTTGATTACCGCTATGCAATTAATAAGCTTTTTCTGAACCTAATATATAAATATATCGATATACAAATTAGAATAATATCATCACTGTAAGACCCCAACTTTTATAAATAAAGATTAAATTTTCTCGAAATATATTTTTGAATATTATGGTGTGGATATGATATAATGTTATAGTTGTGGGTATTATTTACAAATTTTTCAAAGTAAGCAAGTGGTTATATAATATTCGATTGGTCAGGGAATATTCGTTTTAACAGGGAATATTCGTACGACAGGACAATCATTGGTGGACCCCACAACGGAAGTATTATCGTAGTTAGAAAACGATAGAATTATCTTTTTATAAAAATAACGATGAAAGTTTCTGAATTAAATTGTTGAACTACGGTGGTAAAAAAGTACAATAATCTGGCGTGGTTGCGTAGTAGCACCTTTGTATTGATTATTGATGCTTACATGAGAAGTTACTCGGTTATACTCAATTATTGCTACGATAATTCTTTGCATCATATCTCTCATATTATTGATTCAATTATTGTCATAGTATCATGCATAATATTTTATATTATTAAATTAATAATTGAGGCGACAAAGTTATTCATATTATTATTTGCAATATTGAAAATGTCAGAAGTTACATCGAGGAGAGGTTTGGTCACCTAATTGTATGCTTGATAAGGAGAAATCCTTATCGGAAAGCCCCTCTTTCACAGGAACTACACAGTTGTTAAATATTATGAGTTATAATATTAATGATGAATAAGTTCGTGTTGATTAAAGATGAAATTGATATTTTCATTTTGTTGGGATTATTAGTGTTAGTGGAAATCGACATCTATTTCGATAATAATGGATGTCTGGAGGTTATATTGACAAATCGGGTAATTAATCGGATAAATTAGCAATTAATTGCTATTAATTCATATGCTTATAACTATTTGTTCACATGTGTGTACTATTGATTCACATACATGTACTATTAGGGGAGGCGGTGCAAGATTGATAATACTTGCATGACTAAATTAAAAATGGAGGTAAAGATGAAGGTACTATACTGTAATTAGTTTTTTCACATGATTATACTATTAAGTCACATTAATGAACTATTAATTCACATTATTTACTATTAGGGGAGGTGGTGCAAGTTTGATAATACTTGCAGGACTAAATTAAAAATGAAGAAAAAGAGGAAGGTATTATACTGTAATATTTCGAGCCCCAAAATGTGCAATTATCGAAACTATATTTTTCTATAAATAGAAGCTCATTCTTCTTTCATTCTCACCAATTCACTAAGTCTCATAAGAGCAATTATTATAGAGAGGAAGAAAAAGAGAAGTCTGCTACCTCACTATTCTAGTATCTAGTTTCTTCTAAGGTAAGGAGTATTATTTCTTTCGTATTCATGAAGAGAGTTATTTTCTTTCAATACTCGTAAGGGTTGTTATTCCATTCTTTATTATTGTGACGCCCCCAAATCCGGGTACTTGAAATCCGAACTCGGTGCTTCACGATACAATTTCTATAAGCTGAATAATACTAATAATAATAATAATAATATAAAATTCAAACTTAATTTACATATATCAAAGTCTAAATCCCAGGTACGCGACCTTTAAACATTCATTACATCATAGATAATAAATATCATTGTCTTAATAAACTTTAGCTATTACATAGAATAATATAAAATTCATTCGAACAGCTTTCCTTTTCCCTTGTTCTTACGAGACTTACAGCGATCATATTTAATTTGAAAACATTTAAATTTAAAGCAAGAATGAGCATTTGATTGTGAAATAAGTAATAACAACAATATATATTAGCTGAAAGGATTAAATGTTTTCTTTGAAAGACACTTCTACAACGAATCAACAGTTGTGAAGTAAGCTGAACCAATAATAACAACATATCACATCTATATGAAATTTTTGAAACTACGTATAAACTATAACTGGAGATCAGTCAACATACTATGCACATTGTTTTCTATTTTTGAAAAGGTTAAGCGAAAAATTCAAAATGTAAACCGTCATAACTTACAGACGCGGGGGTGATCGGCCCGTTATGCCTGTATTGATCAATACTACATGCAAAACGATATTATCGTTCACTCTATCCACCTTAGGTGCACAAAGTTTTCCCATATTCGGAAATTCATACTTAGTCGGGAATCGAAGAACCAAAATAATCTGGTTGGATACAATAACGTTCTATCTTGTTCAACAATATTTTTATGTCTAAATTTGAATCAAATAGCTTAGGCGGCTTTTAAGTCGATGTATACATACTTGAAATCAATAAGTATGTATCAACATATGATTAAATAGAATGGTTATCCAGGTGGGGACACTTGTCTAACCCTATATACGAATTAACGAACAGAATAAATATCTGAATTATACAATAATACAATGATCGGATAGTGTAAGGACTTGTATGAATACAAAGATTGGATACATAATCAATAATAATAGAGTTAATAATCTGGAACAATAATAATAAAATTTTGAAACTTTTTACTCATGTCCATTGCATAAAGTAAATGCAAAAGTAGGATACTTTTGCAGTACTAACGCCTTACAATAATGAGAACTTAGATTAATTTTTTATCGACGACTATCGATAATAAGGTCATTCGTTCAATTAGAATAATATATCATATCACATAGTACTGCTAATTGCAATCAGCACATAACCTAATCATATTGTCACACATATCCCACAATCATTGAATCACAAACAATCATTAATCTGATCAAAATATCTAAGTTGATTAATTTACGAAAATATGACGATTATCTTAAATGGCTTTATCGGGTAATTATTGTAAGACCCCGAATTTTATGAAATAAAAGTATTCAATTTTTTTATTTAGTAAATGGTTAAATTGATAAAAGTTTAAAGTTATGGGTGAAATGTGCAAAATTTTCAAAATAAGCAAGTGGTTATAAAATACTCAATGTTATCGGGGAATATTCGTTTGGTCGTGGATATTATTCTTCTGTCGAGAATATTCATGAATGGCGCAACCTTTTATGGGCCCCATAACGGAAAGCGATTGGATGAAGAAAGCGACAAGTATAAGTTGTTTACAAATAACTATAGCGTAGTTATTACAGATTATCTTGTTGGAATACTTCGGTGGTTAAAACACGATAATATGCGTTGTTGCTTGAAGCTGCGGTATTGCACCAATTATTGATTCTTAAGTAAGAAGGCACTACTCAATAATTATTACGGTAATTCTTTATTCGATATTTTATTTTATTGATTTAATAATTCTTTGCGTTGATATTTCATATTCTTGTTGTTTTAATAATTGTCACTACTACGGTATTTTCCATTATCGAAGCAATAATTCATATTATTTGAATAATATTATTAGATAGCATTATTGACAATGTCTAGAAAATTACATACAAGGAGAGGTTTGGTCACCTAATTGCTTGCTTGATAAGGAGAAATCCTTATTGAAAGCCCCCTCTTTCAAAGGCTATGCGGTTGTCATTATTGTGATTACTCGTAATATTATTTGTGAATAATTAATTATTGATTTATATGATAAGAAAAATATTCATTTTATGTGGATATAGATGGAGAAAATTTTTAAAGTGACAATTGTTGAAAATTGATATTTTATCTTTTCTGATAAAATAATTTATTATTATATTTTAATAATATAATAATGGTGATATTTTTATAATTAATGTGAGATATATGAGTAAATGAGGAGGAAGAGTATTTTTATTGCAATAAATGTTAAAAACATATTAAACATGTCCGTGGGACCATTTCTTGACTGAAATTTGATTATAGCCTGTAAAATCGTCCGTATGTGGATTTCGGTCAATTTCTGTTTGGAATTTGGAAAATCTTTCTTCTACAAATTTGTAGAGAATTGAATTTTCTATAAAAAGTCGCGAGATTCGAATTTTCTGATAAAAGGGCTATTTATTATGAATTATTAAAGTTCTGAAGTTCCGAAATAATTGATTTTTGGAAGTTTAAAATATTTTAATTATGAAAAATGTTTTTGTTATTGTTTTGGGTGAATGGCTGATGAGTTTGGTCTTGTGTGGTGTGCGTAGGATTATAATTTAATTATAATAATATTTTATTAAATTTTCTGCTTTGGTGTTCTAAGCATTTTCCTATAAATAGGGTGCTTAGGTTAGAATTGAAAAACACACCAGAAACTGAAGTTTTCTCTATATTTCTCTCTCTATAATATCGAGCGTATTTTTGTGAGTATTTTAGTACTTTGAGTATTGCTATACGGTGCAAGTTAGATTCGGCGTTATTATTCAGATCAATCTTTGCTTCTTTTGAGGTAAGGGATAGTAAAGAATTTTAAGGGATTGTAAGGGATGTTATTTTCTTTGTAGTGATATTATTTCTTCAATATCATTATTATCAAATTTGGAACTTTTTCATGTCGGGGTTACTATTCATGAGTTACTATTCACGACGGAGTTCTATTCTGAGTTCTTATTCATGAGTTCTTATTCACGAGTCTTATTCACTACAAAATTGGTTTCTTTTTCTAACCAAATTATAGTTGATTTATGAATATTACTCGGAGATTAAAACTATATATTGATTATATTGATTTTATTATCATATATAACATTTTTATAACCACGATGTTGAAATTCTCTTTCACTTGGAGTGTAAAGATGGGTAGATTATTGGTATGATCATGGATTTAGGGTTCTCTTTGGCGATGAGTGAAAAGTTGAATTGTGTATTTGGTATGATCATGACCATTGAATTTATTATTGAATATCTTTAGCTTAAGTGCAAAAGGTGAATTGATCAACATGGTTATAATTATTGTTTATATAAATTACGAAATGATTATATATTTCTTTGAAATATGAATATCTTTGGCCCATAGTACAAAGATGACTTATTGATGAATATCTTTGGGCGTAGTGCAAAGATGAATTATTGATGAATATCTTTGGCATGTAGTGCAAAGATGGTGCATTGATGAATATCTTTGGCCCGTGGTGCAAATATGAAATTATTAGTATGATTATGAACAGGAACTGTGATTTGGTATAACCATGATCTTTGATGTTTCGGGTAAAGACATGTGATGAAAATTATCTTCGTCTTGGATGCGAAGAGGAATTTAGAATCACAATTATGATTATGAATTATTCATATGATTGTGGAAAGGCTGTTAATTGATGTTCTGAGGATAAAACATTGTTGGTGGAATTTTAACGTAGAAGATAATAGACTTTATAGTCTATTTGACTCTTCTAATGGATTGCTCGTTCATTTGCAACTATATGTTGAAAAGTTTTATCATCTACCATATGTTCTAAATATCGATTTATTCTTGATGAAGACTATTGATAATTTATTTATCTTTAGTTATAATATTCTTTCTTGAGCTAGTTGTGCTCACCCATACATTTCACAATTCCTTTAGGGTAATAAAAGAGTGTAGCGAGGTCGGCGAGAATATGAGGAGAATAGAGCGGTGGTCTCTAGGCGTGGAGGTTCTCCTAAGCAGGTTATTGACTTTACCTTTATGTAAAGTGCCATTGTGACGTCTTTATCGAGTTGGTATCGAGAGTCATGCGGTTGGTATATATTTGCATCAAAACTCACAACATATATGTGTTATTGTATTTTGCACGACAATTGTAGTAATAAAGTTGTAGTTGTTTTCTGTACCATGTATTTGGCAACTCAGAATGGGTTGGATGGAATGGACCTATTAAAAGTCATTAGTTATAACTTAAAATATTTTTAATTCATTTATTTCCTTTTTAAATGATTTTTAAATCAATAAAACCATTTCTAAACTATTTATTTAATATAATTATTAAATAAACTTAATATCATTAATATTAAATTATTGATGAAATTTACCTTTAAATATCAAAAGTTATATTTTATAACTTCAAATATTTTAAACTATTTATTTTCATTTAAAATAATTTTTAAAATATTAAAATCATTTTTAATTAATTTATTTAATATAATTACTAAATAAATCTAATATCATTAATATTTAATAATTAATGAAACTTATCTTAAAATATTAAAAGTTATGTTTTATAACTTAAATATTATTAAATACCTTATTATTATTTAAAATAATTTTTTAATACAATAAAATCATTTTATTTTAATTTATTTAATGCATTTATTAAATAATTGAAATACCAATAATATCAAATAAATATTAATATTTATGAAAAATATGTCAAATTATTAAAAGTTAATTTTTATAACTTCAAATAATTTTTAAAATTGATTTTATAATTTTTAGGAATTTATTTCTATTTTTAATGTATTTTTCAGAAATTATAAAACAAAAATAATTAAATCCCAGTATTAAAGGCTTTAGTGGTGATTTACATCACGATAGGTGTTCTTGAGGCTTAAGAACAGCGATAGTCGATCTTTCAAGGTACCTCGTTTGACCATGATCATTTCTACATGAATTATTTACGGACATCTTATTGATTACATGTTGTAGTATGTATGTAAAAGTACATGTTCATAACAATTTCTGGACCAAAACATAAAACATGAGGAGATCTAAGCATCCGAACATCTTTGTCAATTTATTCTTCACATTTCTGAAATTTGAGAAATTCGGTCATAAGTCGGTCAACGGTATTGATGGCCTTATAAAATTAATTATGTTCAAGGTAAATGTTTTACGCTTTCGTTGGGTTTGCTAGACAAACTATCGTAGAGAACATGTTTCAAGCCATGGTGAAGTCTAAACATAAATAATCAAAAGCGAAGCTAAGCTATGCAAATATGTTGTCGGTGATGTTCTTCATTTCAGGTTTACCCGAAATGAAGAAACGAATCAAGTGACCACTTTTAAGCTTCCACTATATGATGATCGTGAAATAGTTTTGTGATATAAAAGTTCCGGTTGTAGACCACATGTAACTAAATAGATCTATTACAAAACATCACTAAAACAACAACACAACAAGAAGATATAATGCAGGTGAACTATGCGGAGAAACTATTCTTCATGAATCTGGTTTTTTCGAAACTTCATAAAAAGTGGTGGTCGACCCTAGTTTGACCACCCATATCTTCGATCATGTAACAGATCTGGTTGTTCTATGGGTTTTAAGATGTAGTATTCGTGTCAAACTACAAGTCTATAACAAGAACATGTCCATACTATAACGGATCAAGAGCGAAGCTCTAAAATGATATTAGTTAGAAATTCTGGGTTTCTAGGTTGCCCAGAAACTCAGAATTTTGATCGGTCAACTCACTTTGACCACGAATATCTTTTAATCTACAACATATATGAACCTGATTCAAGTTCCAGAGTCAAGATCTCCTGATAGAGTACAAGTACAAACTTTTAAAACACAAAAACACATAACAGATTAAGATCTATAGGACCTAACATTCACTGTCAGACCCTTATTTTCAAGAATTTCCAGATTTGGAAAATCATCAAATCTGAGCCTCTAGATATTATGGGTTTAACATCTAGCAACCAAGATCATTGATTAACACCCCATACAACATATTTAACACAAAAAATTTACATCTAACATCAAATCACATGATTTTTAAATTAGGGTTTTTGTACCTTTTCTAAGCTTTGATTTTGATTCTATCTTCTGATCTGATATTGGTATTCGTGGGGATTGATTGGGGACTGATCTAACACCAGAATTTCATGGGTTTGGTATTGAGAGAGTTTGGCTAGGTATTTGTGAACAAATTAGGCCAAAATGAGGATTTTCTCTCTCTTAAATTATGTAATGAATTGATACAATGAATTTGTAATGGCTGATGTGCTGATAATCTAGCTGCTAAGTAGGTCTAGGGTAGGGTGGCTGGCCAGATTTGATGAAGATTTGCTAGCAATAATTCATAAGTAAGACAAAAGGGTACTTTAGTAATTTTATTTTAATTTAAGGGCATTCTTGTCCAAGGTGCTTGAATATATGATTTATTCACTAGATTTTACATATTAAAGTTTCCCAAATAATTACTAGGGTTTGAAAAATTAAAATTAAAGTGTAATAAAATTTTAATTTAACACACTAATTTAAAATTAGGGTTTTTAATAGAAATTAGGGTTTTTAAAAGAAAATTAGGATTTTTAAATTAGGGTTCCTTAATATTATTAGGGTTCCCAAATTAACAATTAGGGATTTCCTAATTGTGAGACCCCAGATTTTACGAATAAATATTTAATTTTCTCGAAATAATTTTTTTTAATATTATGGTGTTGATTTGATGTAATGTTATAGTTGTGGGTAATATTTACAAATTTTGCAAAGTAAGCAAGTGGTTATATAATATTCGATTGGTCGGGGAATATTCTTTTTGTCAGAGAATATCCGTACGACGGTATAATCATTGGTGGACCCCACAACAAAATTATTGTCTGATTGAGAAAATGACAAAAATATTTTATGGAAATAACGGCGGAAGTTTTACTGTTAACTATTGAAACACCGGTGTTAAAAATGCTGATGTCTGGCGTGGTTGCATAGTAATACGGTATTAATTATTGATGCTTACGTGTTAAGTCACTCGGTTTTGTTGGTATTATTAATGTAATAATCTGAAAATCTTTTAATATAAAATAGAATACTTTTATAAAGTTATTCTATAAATAGAATATATTATATTCTATTATGCATAGTGTTGCATAGTATCTGCGTAGTGTTTTTTGCATAGTAAAATCTTTTTATATAAAGCAGAATACTTTTATAAAGTTATCTATTTTATTAGACAATAATTAGAATATATTATATTTTATTATGCATAGTGTTTGCATAGTAAAATCTTTTATAAAGTTATTCGTTTTATTAGATTATAAATAGAATATATTATATTTTATTTAAAAGATTTTGCTTTTAAATATGAATAGTCAGTTAAAAGTAAATCAATCTGGATAGTTCATGAGTTAATTCTTATGCGATCCATTTTTCTATAAATGAAGCTCATTCCTTCATTATTTTCTTACGAATTCTTTGAAACTACAGAGAGATAAACTATAGAGAAAGAAGAAAGTATTCTACTACTTCACTTTACTTATATATATATCTGATTACTCTTCTTCTTAGGGTAGGGAATATTATTTTTGTTGTACTCGTAAGGGGTGTTATTCTTTTGTATTCATGAAGAGAACTTCTATTATTCCATTCTTTATTATACATTGGAATAAAGCTGTATCTGTGGGCTACCCTATACTTGGTGACATTCTTCTATTATTCCGTCTTTATTATTCTATTAGAATATATACACATGCATGCGTTTTCTGACTTGGGACTGAATTTAAATCTTTATTATTATTACATGTTGGAATATCACATACATGCGTTTCTGTGGGACTTGATTCTATCTTATTAGTATTTTGTTGGAATAACTTTTATACATCACGAAGTACCTCATGCATGGTGATTTACATTGTTATTCCATTCTGTATTATTACATTGGAACATCACCCGTCGGTCCGAATTTGCTTTGACACTGGTTAAATTACTTATTATTCTATTGGAATAACCTGTCTATGCAAAGTACCGCATGCATGGTGATTTCTTTTGTTATTCCATTCTTTATTATACTTAGTTGATTAAAACTTTGACTTCTATACTCCATGAAATTAGTGGAATATCCTTGATATTTGCGATTCATCCAGTATCTTTTCATGGAAATATTCTTCTGAATATTCTTGAATTTTACTCTACAAAGCAGTATCATGTTGACAATTTGGACGTTATTGATTCATGGATAAATTAATTCTTGAACTTGTTTTATTGAATTCGTATATCATTGTCATCATCCTCAAATTTATATTTTTTGAAAGTCATATGTGGCCTGTAGTGCATAGATGGACTTGGTATGATTATGATCAGGGATTATTCGATGTAATCATGGTAGTAATGTTACAAATGATGTGGTAAAAGTCCTCATTGGCCCGTAGTGCATTGATGGGACGATTGTTGGCATGATCATGACCATTAATGAATACACAAATATTCTTGGCCCGTAGTGCATGGATAATTGTGGTCGTGATACTAAAGAATATCCTGGCGTAGTAGTGCGAGGGTGATTCGATGATGTGGATTATTTATTAAAATTCGAGTCCCAGTGATAAAAGGGATGAAAAGCCTTTTAAATCATAAAAGATAGTAGATTTTATTCTCTCTTGACTCTTTTAATGGATTGCTTGTTCAGCTGCAGATTAAACTTGATGTTTGTTATATTATATCGGTTTAACTTTGTTTAAGGCTAATGATAATTTATTCGCATTATCTTAGTCATAATATTTCTTACTGGGCTAGTTGAGCTCACCCTTTCTTTCACTGTTCTCTTCAGGAAATGAGAATATAGCTGGGACGAGTCGGAGAACGAAGTGATGGTCCTAGATGGTGCATTAGTAGTCCTCACTATTCTGTGAAATAGTGTGATAATAATTATAATGAGGACTCCTTTTGAGTTTGTATACTCTCTAGTAGACAATATTTGTATTCAAACTCACAGTTTATGTTTGTCGTATTGTACACGACAGTTGTATTATTAAGTTGTATTTGAATTCTGTACCATGTATCTGGCGACTCAGAATAGGTGATGTATACCTAATTTTGGGGGCGTCACAGTTGGTATCAAAGCTTAGGGATATGATCACGGCCGAGATGTGAGACAAGAACTAGGAGGGAGGCGGGGAATTCCTTTCGTTAGTATGACCTACCTAAGTTTATTTGGTATTTAATTGGTCGGTCGAATATATGGATGTCGTTACATGTCGATTAACATTTGTTTTGTGGCGATATTTGAAAATGGCATCGAAAATGTTGAGATAAGCAATGGACCTGAGACCGTTGATTCTCCACAAATCAATAATCGAGGATAATGTGCAGCAGGATGGCGATAATCCTCTGTAACAACAACATCGATCAATTGAATGAGCGAAGGTATGTTTAAGAGTTTTTAGAATTCATGAAACATCAGGCGAAGGCGGCTCTTGTTCATAATGCAGGAGGAAACAATGGCAACCCACAGTTGGTCACCGCTAAGCAATTCAAGGAGCTAGGACCACCGGAGTTTTTGGGAAAGCCAGAACCACTTAAGGCGGAGACGTGGTTAAAGCAGATCACCAAGATATTTGATGTCTTGGGATGCTCCGAGGAGCAAAAGGTTCCATTTGCCACCTTTATGTTGCGTGAAGAGGCAGATCACTGGTGAGAATCTGTAAAACATACCCAGTATGAAGCACTCAAGATGTCTTGGGAGAAGTTCCAAGAGCTGTTCAATGACAAGTACTTTCCCGAAAGCATTCATCACACGAAGGAGGTGGAATTTATCAAGTTAGAGCAAAACAACATGACCGTATCGCAGTATGAAACCAAGTTTGCCGAGTTGTCTCGATTTGCGTCCCACTTGGTTGATAATGAAGAGAGAATGACGCGAATATTTTTAAGAGGTTTGAAGCCGGAGATACGTCAATATCTTATTTCTCATAAACTGTGTTTGTATTCAGATATTGTAAATAGGGCTCAGTTAGAAGAGCGCGATAACGAGTCAATGCAACCAAAAGAGAAGCGACCAAACAAAATGATAATACCGGTGATACTTGAATATCAAAGCGGTGACAATAAGCATGGAGGAATCAACATGCGAGAAATGGTAACCACTTGGTGGTAATCATGGTCAAAACAATAAGAATGGACATTTCAAGAAGAGGAGATTCAACAATGATGGAAAGACGTCAAAGACCAAAGCACCGTTGTTAAGGAAGGAGAGCGACCACTATCATATGCTTCAAATCTCGAGGGGAGGGACACATCGGTCAAAGCTGCGTGATGTCGTCCAAAGCATGCTATAATTGTGGAAGAAGGTCACTTGGCCGATTTTATCATTCACCAAAGACAAGTTCGACTAGGATGGAGGCACCAAAGGATGTCCCGAATAAGACAAGCGAAACCCGATGGTTTAAGAGAGCATTTTTTTTTCGTGACGAGGAACACGAATAAAATTATCACGGGTATGTTAGTCATAAACTCTTTGAAGTCTATACCTCGTTAGATCTGGGTTCTACTCACTCTTTTATTGCACCTAGTTGTGTTCGATGTTTGAAGTTAACTCAGGAGAAGTTAGACTTTGATATATCTGTTTAAACTTCGGTTGGGAGAAACCCGTTACCTCCACTATTTATAAATCTTGTTCAAATCAACACTTTCACGTTACCTGTCAATCTTATCTCTTTGAAAATACTTGCCTTTGATGCGATTTTAGGAATCGATTAGTTAACTACTCATCATGCTTTTCGTAAAGTTGTTAGCTTTCATACTCCTAACCAACCTGTTATGCGAATTCAAAGTAACCAAACCACTAAAGTTAATCATTGTCATATCAAGCCATAAATAAAGAGCCCTGATCCTTTCGTTGTTGACTTTCTTGTGTGGAATGCACCGAAGCCAGACTTTCTGTAGGCAACGTCGTGAATGACGGTGGCAAGTTGATAGGTATCAATGTAACGTGTTATCCAAGTATTGGATGAGAGTCACAGTTTTGAATGATATTTCTATTGTTAATAAATTTCCTGACGTATTCTTGAAGACTTCTTAGCCTACCCCTAGAGCGTGAAATTGAATTTTGTATTGACCCCACACTACAAAAAAATGGGCCTTTAGCAACGATTTTTCGGGCAACGACTTTATAAGTCGTTGCTAAAAGTATATGTTTAGCAACAAAATTTGTCCTTCATTGCGAATTGTGTCAGGCTTTCACTTTTTGCAACGAAATTCATAAGTCGTTGCAAAATTTCGTTGCTAATTCATTGGCAGAAAAAAAATTCGTTAGAAATTCGTTGCAAAATTTTTGGCCACTTGATTTCCCGTCATTGTGGGAAACGGAAGTGTTTTTGTTGCTAAAAATGGGGCTTTAGCAACGATTTTTCAGGCAACGACTTTATAAGGCGTTCTTTAAAAGTGTATGTTTAGTAATAAAACTTGTCCTTCGTTGCAGATTGTGTTATGTTAGGCTTTCACTTTTTGCAACGAAATTCATATGTCGTTGCAAAATTTGGAAATAAAATTCATTAGAAATTCGTTGCAAAATTTCTAACCACTTGATTTCTCCTCATCGTGAGCAACGAAAGTTTTTTTGTTGCTATAATTCGTTGCCTAATATGGACCACATTCATTGGCAATAAGTTTTATTTTCGATTGCATATTTTATACAACTTTTTTGCAACGATTATTAAAATGTTTCCTTAAATTAAGATAATCCCAATAAGCATGTTTTTTGTAAGACCATATTCTAGTATTAGGAGAATTGTCAAAAAAATATTCGTATTTAGTATTTAAAATTATGTCCAAATCACGGAACATATTCGTTTTCATTTTTATTGAATAAACAAATTATTCAAATATCCGAATTGAATGTCAATCACCTAATAAACAATTTATTCAATTTATTTATAAAAGTAAAAATAAAAAATATTGACCAATTACTAACAAATCAAAACCATTTAAAGTTGTAAAAATACATATCATAAATGGGAGACATATCAAATACATCATCATTCATAATTGATCATAAAAATCAATTAAAATTTACTAATATAAATTGTACATATAAGTTTGTATAAATTGTACTTATAAGTTGTTCCATATTATTTAATTTATTTTTTGCTAAATTTAAATGTATATAAAAGAAAAGAGATACATATACTTAGGGGCATTCCCCAGATCGATACAAAATGTCAAAAAAGGGAACTCAACATGACAAACAGTGAAACTCAAATTCTAAGACAATACAAGAGCATACGGCCAAAACAGAGAAAATGAGCACTGCATTTGACTTCAAGAACACTGCAGAGCATCCGACCAACAAAACAATAACAATACCATAGCCCAAATAGGTTTGGAAAGCAGTAGCACACCAAGAAACAAATGAGTTGCATACAGCGAAAACATATGCGAGCGAAAAGAAGACAACATCGTTGCTAATAGCACCTTCATTCAAAGAATTTTTTCATAAACGATGTTGCAGCAATATAACAAGAAACCATTTAGCAACATTCATTGGCAACCATTTTTTTTCGATTTAAGCATTTAATATATTTTTTTGCAACGACTAGTAAATTGTTGCCCAAAATTAAGACAAACACAATAAGCATACTCTTTTTTTCCCTCCAAAACGCATCATTTTCATTTAAAATTTTTATTTATTTGGACACAATTTTATACAGTGAAATGTTTCACTCCGTCCGTCTCAAAATAAATGCCCAGTTTTATTTTTTTAAAAGTTATAATTTTTGAAATTAAAATTGAGCACATATAGATATATTTTCTAATTTATAAAAATTAAAGTTTGTAGTTAAAGATGTAGTTTATAATGATCATATTCGCACACTTATAATTTTCAAAAAAAAATATAATCAATTTCTAAAATAATTTATATGAATTTTTCTCGTAACTCGTTATTTTACATATATACTTTTTAGGGTAAAATGCAAAGTCGACTACTGAACTTTAGGAGTTTTTGGGTATTGAGCTCTTTTCTTTTGATCAACGCAAGTTGAGCCAATTTCTATTAAAAAATTTGACGTGGCGAATATTGAACTTAATCCCAAAAATTATGTTGCATATGTTGCTGCCAAGATTTGAACATTAGACCTCTATGTTAAAACTTTAATCCAATGACCACCTGAGCAAAGAAGCCTAGCTATTATAATTTTACAAGGATTAATATTTATAATTGAACAAATCATTTCCTCCAAATTAAAAACAGATCCCCTTTCCTTAGATCTGTTATGTACATAACTAAAACAATAATAATAATAATAACAATAATAATAATAATAATAATAATAATAATAATAATAATAATAATAATAATAATAAATAGTACTAATACTAATAATAACAAATCATAATAATAATAATAGTACTAATAATAATAACAATAACAATAACAATAATAGAATAATAATAATAATAATAATAATAATAATAATAATAATAATAATAATAATAATAATAATATTAACAACAATAATAATAACAATAATAATAAAAATAAAAAAAATAATAATAATAATAATAATAGTATTAATAATAATAATAATAATAATAATAATAATAATATTATTAACAATAATAATAATATAAGTAAAAATAAATTAAATTAATAATAATAATAATAATAATAAAAAATAGTACTACTGTTATTGATATTATTATTATTATTACTATTATTGATATTATTATTATTAGTATTATTATTATTATTATTGTTATTATTATTATTATTACTATTATTATTGTTGTTATTACTGTTATATATGCAGATCTGTGTATCAAAACTCTTTAACACCCCATGCCAGAGAAATTAAAAAGGATGATGATCAGGTAAAGTTTGCCAGACTTGCTTTATCCGTGGCCACTACTAAGGCCAAGGAGACTAAGGCATCCCTGAGTATTATTATTATTATTATTATTTATTTATTTTTATTATTATTATTATTAGATCTTGATGGTGAAAATTGAGATCACCCACCCACCCCCTCATTGAAATTAGGAAAAAGTTGTGAAATGTAGCAAAATTGTAGTAACAGTGTAGTATTTTAATTTTTTTGGAAAAAATAAAATATTTTGATATAAAAATTAATCTTTATAAAATATTAACAATTAATTCTGGTGGTTCAGTGGTCATATGACTAAAGTTTCAAACTTACGGATCGTGAGTTGAAGCTAGCGGAGAGTTAAATTTTTGGAAAAAATTCGAAAGAACTCACGTCAGCCACGTCAGATAACATGAGGCAAGAGTCACCTACAACATAGCTATTGAATCCTACCCTTGCCACCATCCTCTCGTCTTCGTTAACCCGACCCGGGACATGATCATCATCAAGCGCCCCCACCCTTCAGGTATGGTCTCCATCCCTTACTTGCGAAATTGGGTTTAATTACCCTAGCTCCAATCTCCTGGATTTGTCCCGTAATTTGTCACACTACGTTGGCACGGATCCCCATCTCTACTCCCAGAGCCGCCCACCATAAAACCCTAACCCTCCTCCTCCTACTATAAGCCTTAGCCCCAGTTTTGATTTGAATTCAGTTGTTGCAATTTTGATAGCTCTGTTAATGTTGTCTCATTTGGCTTTGTGGCCATTGCTGTGCTTATATTAATGTTCCTTGTTATGGCTATTTTTGAGAGGTTTCTCCGAGCTAGATCTTCTGCCGCCGCCGCCAGCCGGACCCATAGCATAAATGATGTTCCATGGAAAACTCGATTACCCTTCTCCTAAGGTATACTCTCTTTGTCTCTTTCTATACATATACGAAGTATGATATATACACACATATACAAGTTATGTACTACTACTAGTATTGAATATAATGTGTTTGTATAATTTAATTGTGTTTGTAATTAATGTATATCAGTTGTTTGTTCTTCCATATCTAGTATTTCATATATTCATTTTCTAGAATATGTAGATATTGTTGTGAGTGCATGAAGGAATTCTTTTTTAGATAATAAAATATCCCATTTAATCTCTCTCTACCAATTTATCCATCCTTTTCAGATTTTCTCTGTTTTCTGCTTTACAATGAGTAGACCAACTTACATTACTGTGGCCAGTATGCCTTTTTTGTGTAATTATGACTAATCTATGCAACTTTAGTGGTAAGGTTGTTGCTTTTTGAGGGGTCCTCAAAATCAAGTATTGAAGAATATGTCTTTGCCTATTGATTTTGTAATACAATAAATATTTTCTTGTGGTGATGAAATGAAGTCCTTCAATTTCAGTTGGCGTTTGTGTGCAATTTGGAATTATCTACCTATATAAAATACTTGATTTTGTTTTGTAATTTCATGATAGTTCTTACCTGAAAATATGTGAGGTTTGTCTTTGTCCCTTTCTTTAGCTACATAATGCCTTTGGCAAATAGAACTCCAAAGGTAGAAACATTTCCATCTTTATATCTTCTTATTCATGTGATTCTTCTAAAGTATAAAGACTACAAGTAGACAAGGGAGTTGCTATCAATGTCCCATTTATTCTATTTTATTAAGACCGTCCATTTATTAGGCCCTCTATTGGATTGTCCATGTTGGCATGTCCCTAATTTCTTGCTAATTTGATGAGCTTTAATCACCAGAATAACCATTTTACCTCGGGCCATAACTATTTTTATCTTTCTATTTCTTGTAGCAGATTTTATCTTAACCAAAATTTAATTCTTCAATCACTGACCTATTGGTCAACACTATGTTTTAGATGAAAAAAGAGGAGGCATAATTAAAATATATGTAGCCTGAATGCCAATTTTTTCAACATAAGTTATTTAGACGTTGGTTAGGTCTCTTGTATGGATTTTATAATTAAATTCATATGGGTTTCACTTTAAATTGTTCTTAACTTCTTATCTGTAACTTAAATATATATATTTTTACGAATAGTTTTTTGTAATTGTCTTCTTGCTAGTATTCTCTTCTGCCTAATTAAATAAACGTAAATCCATATCTATGAATCCTATTTCCTTTATGCTTGAGTTAAGATATTTTATATTTCTGTAACTAGTTAGCTGTCAAACTGGTAAATCTCCTCAATGGTGATTACACAATCGTGGCTACTACATACCCTTTAGAAATTTTGCTAGCTCTTTGAGTAAGTTGGAACCTTGGCTAGTTGTAAGAATTGTTCTTAATTTGTAAGGAGGACAATTAGAATATGCTAGATATATCTTATATGGTAATCTTAAAAAGACTACGTACTAAGGCGGAAAACTTAATTGTGGAACTGAATTGTATCATAAAGAGTGGTCTAGGACTTCTGGATAGTCTCTATATATATCTAACACTGATAGTAATCTAATTTAGAAGTAATTTTAATTTCAGAACCTACTAATTAATATGTTGGAATTTGGGTACATTTTGTCATACTTTTGACGAATGGTAACCTCTCACTATTTTGCATATATTGTTCACGGTTTAAATATTGACGGAACTATCTACTTTCTTTAATTATTTGTATCTTATGTATTTAGTTGATTGTGACTTGCCTTATTCCTGTGCAGAAAGTTGGAAAAAAATCAACCATTAAATTGCCTTATTTCTAGGCAGAAAGTTGGAGAAAAAGGTTTTAATTGGTGTATTATATTGGTGAATTATAGTTTGACTTAATTTTTGATTTTATGTCTTCCTATTTTCAGCTCATTCATACCTTGTTGCAACTTATTTATGTCTTACTTTGTAGTGTCAATGCAGGTAGGACCATAGGATTACACAAGTACTTGACCATTTTTTATTTATTTTTGGCATCTTATGTGATAGTCTAATTGACATTTCATCATTGTTTCAAAACAAAAATTTTGTGATTGTTTAGATCTTTTTTTTGTTAATTGTATTTCATCTGAGGTATTTCTATTAATTGTCTCTGTATTTGTGTCTCAATGATCTGAGTTTCTTGATCAATCACTTATATGTCTCGGTGTTTCCTTTCAAGTGTGACATCACGGGATGAAATGTTATACTTTGGAAAAATATTATTTTAAGTTTAATACAGTCAAAATCCGAAAGAGGTAATTGTTGAATGTATCAAGTTATGATTTATGCTAACAACCTTAATAACTGCTTATTTATAATGACTGCATTGAAGTAGAGATCTGAATATTAACTTATGTGGTTTTCTTTGCCGGTATTGTCTTTAATGTATGCCAGCTTAAGTTGTTGGATTTAATACATAAGCATATATCATCTGAATGGTGAGCAGGGGAAGTCCAAGGATTCAACCCAGGATTGGTCGTCCCCCTTGTTGTTGGTGGCCTACTTTTAACATTTCTTGTTGGGAATTATGTACTCTATACCTATGCTCAGAAGACCCTTCCTCCAAAGAAAAAGAAGCCAATCTCCTAGAAGAAGCTGAAGAGGGATAAACTTAAGCAAGGTGCTGCTGCACCAGGAGAGTAGACAATTTAGAGTGTTGTTTTCCTCTTCCATGTTAAGGAATTGTCTTCACAGTGTCCTTCGAGTCCAGAGCCTTTGTTTGCAATGGTTACATGTTCCGGTGACTTTCTTTCCTTTATTCTCAGCTTACCTATAAAATTTAGCTTGAGAAATTAGGAATTACCCCCTGATCCCTAAAATAGTAAAATATTCTACTGGCTGGGATTTAAGAATATTTCTCTTTTAACACATGATGATTTGAGGATTTCGCTCAATCATTGCATTAAACCTTTTTTAATATATTAGTATTGTGGGTCGGTATATATTTTGATTTCTTACTTTTTTTTGTTTTTTTCTTTTCCTTTGATTTATAATGGCTATGATTAGATTGGCTCTCTTTAGTTTAAAAAATTTTAGATCACTGTTACTGTATGTCTGGCCTCTTTTCTAATCTTGGGTGTTACATCATCTATGTGGAACTTTGTTATGATATGAATAAGTGAACATTAAAGCCACTAATACTATTATATGCCTTTCTGGTTTAGTTAAACTGAAATACAAAATCAACTTCTTAGTAACTGAATTTGTTGCTTTAGGATGAATTGCTCCAACAGAAGGAAGAGGAAATGGATTATTACTGTTCAGAGGTATTGTTATTGGCATTCTAATTGTAATTATATCTACTATATATGCCACATTCACATGAAAGTATTAGTCAATTAATAATTTTCCATGAATATATAAGTTTGTGCGCATGCATCCTTAATTTGTTTTAATGCAAATAATTAAATATTTATCATCTTCAATTTTATAGTAATGCCGCCACAAGGGAGATATTTGGCCATGTGCATTTAATATTTCTTGACTTTTTCTTTTTCTTTTTCTTGATCATTATATCCTCTTTGGTTCCCCAACAACATGCGAAAAATATGCTCTCTTTGTCTCTTTCTATACATATACGAAGTATGATATTTTCACACATATACAAGTTATGTACTACTACTAGTATTGAATATAATGTGACTAATTAACCTGTTGAAAGACTTGGAATAGTATGACTGCAACTATGTAAAGACATTGCATCTACTGACCTGTTGTACTCAATTTTTTCAGGAATGGGTTACAGATAGTCCATTCATCATATCACCTAGAATTACTTTCGAAGTTAGTGTGCGCCTTCTCGGGGGGCTAATGGCTTTAGGATACACAATTGCGACCATTCTCAAAAGAAACAGTCATGTTTTCTCTGATGACAAGGTGTGTGTGAAAAGTGATTGGTTAGAGCAAATTAATCGCAAGTATGTTCAGGTATCACATTATTGACTCAAACCTAAGATTTTGCTCATAGTCCATATTTAATATATCCTTGTACTTGTGTGATTGCATGTTCTTTCTAGCTTGTGAATGTTGAAGCATTACCACACATCTTTACATTGATTATTTACTTAGTTAAAAGCTATTTTATGCAATAGATCATGCTAAGAAGTTTTGGGTATATTAACTAATAATACAAAATTGCTACTGGAAAAGTCTGTTTTGGGAGTACTTCATATTATTTATTTATTTGTTTTTATCCTGGCTTATGTCTATAATAAGAATATAACAATCAGTTTCCTTCAAAAATCAAAACATATGCCACAAATTTGGGGTACTCTACACCATTGAAGATGGAAATATCTGTTGTGAATATTTCATATATAGTCGTTGTAAATTTGTATTTCACTTGTTCTTAAATCTTAAACCTTATTTGATAATTATAGTTTGAAAATACTGTTAAATGCCCTTTGCCTTGTTTCATATTGCCAAACCATCAGTAGAATTATTTTAATGGTACTTTCGCTGCAATATTGGAGATCTGGAGTTGCACTATTTTTTCTTTTTATTATAGTAATTAGATTTCCCATAATATCCTTGTTGCGACTCTAATTTAATATATTTCCCCTTGGAAGCGCGAATTCTCCTTCTGTAACCAATCTTAACGTTTTTGCCTCAGTTTGGTTTATGCAGGTGATCAGTATAGCATGCCTTCAGGATACTTTTTAATTTTTGTGAGCAAACTTTTTTATCTTATTTTATCCTTCTTATGGACATCTCAAGAAAAGTTTTTTCACATTGACTAATAGCCTCAAATTTTTCATAATTGTTGTTCTTTCTATATATAAATCTAAACATTATTATTTAAGATTGTGTGATGCTTGTGGTTGTTGAATGTGACTGAATTCTGACTTGAGGTCAAACATATAATAATAATCTACAAGTCTTGTAACAGAAAATATATTTACCACCATGCTTATTGAAATTAATTCATGAAATGGCCGATTAAGATTCCAATTTTTCTTGTAATGTAACAATCATATAATGATTGAATGTTCTTTTTCTATTTGGATTTGTAGCAAATGATATTGTGATTGCCTATTTGTCTTTTTCTGCTTATGAGCAATACGGTGTACATTAGTACCACGTAGCAACTCTATTGTCTTTGTGTATTGATTTTAGCACTAAGTGCCTCTGGTGACCTATTTGCTTCATTTTCCTGACTTATTATTTTTAAATATGTGCAGGAAGACTGCTTCTACAACCTGCCTTACAATACTGGGTATCAAATTTGCGTGCTACGTTTACGGAAGACAAGGGATGAAATTATGAAGTGTACTCTTTCTATATATGTTGATATATACTTTGATTGAAGAACTGTGGTAGCTTTAGATGGTTAATTGTAAAGATAATGAATGATTATGTAGTAGGTGATTTTATTAAGTTAATAATATTTTAGTTTTTTATATTTTTGTCATTATTTGCTATGGGGACATTGAGCCAACCCGGTACACAAAAAGAATGTCAAATTTTGATTTGACAACAATATAATTCGTTATCAAAGCATTGAACAAGTTTTAATATAACAACAATTTTTATACATTTAGCAACAAAATTTTGTTGCTAATGGCATTAAAAATATAATATTTAGCAACGAAAAATTAACCTAATAACAACGGAGAGGATATTGTTGCTAATACTAAAATAAAAGGCAATATTTTTTATCGTTGCAAATCATATCAATTTTCGTTGCACATATAAAGAAACGACAACACATAATGTTATTGCTAATCGATGATTTTCATTGTTATTGAAAAATAACCAGCAACAAACATTTTTGTTGCTGATTCAGCATAATGTCGTTGTCAAATAATATAATCAGCATCGAAAATCGTTGCTAAAAGGTTTACATTCCGCAACGAAAACAAGCTTAGGCAACAATTTTTATAATTTACTGCAACAAAAAATGTCGTTGCAAAATGGTATCAATTGCAACGAAAATGCATGGTCGTTGCAAAAAAAAAAAAGAGTTCATTTCGTTGCCAATTAGCAGGCTTTTGCAACGAAATGGGGGTTTTTAGCAACGAAATTTTAATTATTTTGCAACAATACATTTTGTTGCTAAAGGATCGATGAATCTGTACTAAAGCCAAATATTATTGCAAAATGTATTACTTTTGGCAACGAAAAAAATACGTTCGTTGCAGAATAATTAGCAACACTCATTGCGCAACGAAAGACGCAACGACAGTAAAGTCGTTAAAAACATTTAGCAACGAAATTTGGCACCTTTAGCAACGAAAATCGATTGCTGCTGAAGCCCCATTTTTTTGTAGTGCCAGTACAAAACCCATTTCTAAAACCCTCAAATATTTTCTTTACCTAAAATGATCGTATAATGTGCCAAAGACGTTGGCTCGAGCTATTGAAGATTATGATCGTACCATTCAATATCATCGTAGGAAAAGTGAACATGGTAGCTAACGCGTTGAGTAGAAGATCGTATGCGGTTACAAGTGCGAATATACGAACCCACATGAAGATAACGAATATACGAGTAGAATCGATTTTAATCGATAAAGTTAAAGTCGTTTCAAGCTACACACCCGGGTCGATGAATGTAAACAATTAAGAAGGTTCAAGAGGGCGTTATTCTAGAAGCAAGAATCGACGAAGAGGAAATCTCAACCCTCGATTTAATTGGCCCATTTAAAATCCTCGATCAAGTAGGAACTGTATCTTATAGACTCGTTTTACCGCCAAGTATGTCGCGTGTTCATAACGTTTTTAACATATCGATGTTACGTAAATATATGGATGACCCGAACCACATTATTAATTTAGAACCGGACGAGATAGCGGATGATTTAACGTTTGAGGAGATACGTGTTAAAATCTTGGATAAGAAGAATCGTATTCAACACTCAAAGGTTATACCTCAAGAGTTAGAATTTGAAATGAAGTCGAGGTATCCTCACCATTCAAAGATACTGTGTATCGTGACGTAAATTTCGAGGGTAAATTCCATAAGGAGGGAGATTGTGAGACCCCAGATTTTACGAATAAATATTTAATTTTCTCGAAATAATTTTTTTTAATATTATGGTGTTGATTTGATGTAATGTTATAGTTGTGGGTAATATTTAAAAATTTTGCAAAGTAAGCAATTGGTTATATAATATTCGATTGGTGGGAGAATATTCTTTTGTCGGAGAATATCCGCACGACAAGTACAATCATTGGTGGACCCTACAACGGAATTATTATTCGATTGAGAAAATGATAAAAATATTTTATGGAAATAACGGCGGAAGTTTTCTGAATTAATTGTTGAAACACCCGGTGTTAAAAAAAATCTGAATGTCTGGCGTGCATTGCATAGTAATACACCAGATTAATTATTGATGCTTATGTGATAAGTCACTTTCGATTTTGTTGGTATTATTAATGTAATAATACGAGAAAATCTTTTATATAAAATAGAATACTTTTATAAAGTTATTCTATAAATAGAATATATTATATTCTATTATGCATAGTGTTGTATAAAATGTCTGCATAGCGTTTTGCATAGTAAAATCTTTTTTTATATAAAGCAGAATACTTTTATAAAATTATCATTTTATTAGACAATAATTAGAATATATTATATTTTATTATGCATAGTGTTTTGCAAAGTGCTCAGATAGTATTTGCATAGTAAAATCTTTTATAAAGTTATTCGTTTTATTAGATTATAAATAGAATATATTATATTTTATTTAAAAGATTTTGCTTTAAATATAGACTGTCAGATTAACGTAAATCAATTTGGACCGTTCATGAGTTAGTTACTATGCAGTCCATTTTTTTATAAATAGAAGCTCATTCCTTCATTATTTTCTTACGAATTCACTGAAACTCTAGAGAGATAAACTATAGAGAGAAAGAAGAAAGTATTCTGCTACTTCACTACTTATATATCCAGTACTTTTCTTCTTAAGGTAGGGAATATTTTTTGTTGTACTCGTAAGGGGTGTTCATCAAGTTGGAGTAGAATAATATGACCGTGTCGCAGTACGAAACTAAGTTTGCCGAGTTGTCCCGGTTTGCGTCCTATTTGGTTGGTAATGAGGAGAGAATGACACAGATGTTTTTAAGAGATTTAAAACCAGAGATACGTCAATATCTTATTTCTCATAAACTGTGTTTGTATTCAGATGTTGTAAATAGGGCTCAATTATTGGAAGTAGCGATAACGAGTCAACGCAATGACAAGAGAAAGCGGTAAACGGAATAAAAATACCGATTGGTAACGAATAATATCAAGTGGTGACAACAAACGTGGAGGGAATCAACATGCCAAAAATGGTAATCACTTCGGTGGTAATCATGGCCAAGACAATAAAAGTGGACATTTCAAGAAGAGGAGATTCAATAATGATGGAAAGACTTCAGACCAACACCGTTGTTAAGGAAGGAGAACGACCACCTATCATATTCTTCAAATGCGGAGGGAGGACACATCACCAAAGCATGCGCGACAATCCAAAACGTGTTACAATTGTGGAAGAGAAGGTCACCTAGCTAGATTTTGTCGTACAGGGAAGCCAAGTCTAGTCGGAACGGTGATACCAAATGCCGTCCCAGACAAGTCAAAACCAGTAGTTCAAGGGAGAGCGTTTGTTGTGACCTCCCACAAAGCAAGGAACCCGAATGAGGTGATCACGGGTAAGCTAATCATAAACTCTAGTGAAGTCTATACCTTATTTGATACCGGTTCTACCCATTCTTTTATTTCTCCTACTTGCGCTCAACGTTTAAATTTGACTCCGAAAAAATTAGACTTTGACTTATCTGTTGAAACTCAGTTGGGAGAAACCTTCATTACATCCACTGTTTATAAGTCTTGTTTGATTCAAATCGGCAATCGCACGTTACCTGTCGATCTTATCTCCTTAAAAATACTTGCATTTGATGTGATTCTAGGGATTGATTGGTTAACTACTCATCATGCTAAAATTGATTGTTTTCGTAAGGTTGTTAGCTTTCATATTCCTAATCAACCAATTAAGCGAATTCAAGCGACCAAACCATTAAAATCAATCACGATCATCTCAAGCCATAAAGCTATTCGTTTATTGAAAAACGGATGTCAAGATTTCTTAGCTCATGTCACAGATTTAAACAAAAATATGTCAGATTTGAATGATATTTCTATTGTTAATAAATTCCCTGACGTATTCCCCGAAGAACTTCCTGGCCTACCCCCGGAGCGTGAAATCGAGTTTGGTATCGACCTTGAACCCGGTACAAAACCCATTTCCAAAGCCCCATATCGAATGGCTCCTATTGAACTTTAGGATTTAAAAATCCAACTACAGGAATTATTAGACATCGGTTTCATTCGTCCTAGTACGTCTCCTTGGGGTGCTCCTGTTCTATTCGTGAAGAAGAAAGATGGAAGTATGCGACTTTGTATTGATTATCGGGAGTTGAATCATGTCACCATCAACAATAGGTATACGTTACCTCGCATTGATGACTTGTTTGAATAGTTGCAAGGAGCACAATTCTTTTTAAAGATCGATCTTCATTTTGGATATCATCAGCTGAAGGTTAAAACTGAGGATATTCCAAAGATTGCCTTCAGAACTCGGTACGGACATTATGAATTCTTAGTCATGTCTTTTGGATTGACTAATGCTCCTGCTGCCTTCATGGATATGATGAACCGAGTATTAAAGAAATATTTGGATCACTTTGTGGTCGTCTTTATTGATGACATCCTCATATATTCCAAAAGCCGTGAAGATCATAAGTAACACTTGAGGTTGATACTCCAAAAGCTTCGTGAAAACAAGTTTTATGCCAAGTTGAAGAAATGCGAGTTCTGGCTTGAGGAAGTACCATTCCTTGGGCACGTAGTATCAAGTCATGGAATCTCTGTTGACCCAGCAAAGATTGAAGCTATTCAAAGCTTGGAGCAACCTAAATCAGTAACCGAAGTACGTAGCTTTCTCGGCTTAGCTGGTTATTATCGAAGATTCGTAGAAGGGTTTTCTCGAATCATTACTCCATTAACTCAGCTGAATCGGAAAGATATAAAATTCGGTTGGAGCGTGGAATGTGAGAAGAGTTTTCAAGAATTCAAGAGGAGACTCATTTTAGCACCTGTTCTGACAATACCATCTGGCTCGGAAGGATTTGTCATCTACAGTGATGCTTCAGGCAAAAGGTTACGATGTGTTCTCATGCAACATGGGAAAGTCGCCTATGCCTCTCGACAACTCAAAGAATATAAGAGGAATTATCCTACTCATGATCTAGAGTTGGTGTGACACCCCCAAATCCGAGTACTTCATTTTCGCCGAATTTGGTGCTCACTATCAAAATAATTACATCTAACTACCCATGATAAAGGATAAAACATTAAATAACTTAAACAATAATCTTTCCCATTAAAGGGTTACATCATCTCATAAACAACCCCAGGTAATCTAACCTTAAATTATTACATCAGTTTGCGGAATAAATTATAAAATAAAATAAGTCTTATAACTTCATGCATTTAAATAAACTTTAATTAATTCTTCAACACTTGGACATCTTACCCTTTCCCTTGCTAGTAGATGGCTCATCACCTCTTTCGACTTTAGCTGCATTGTTTAATTGCAAGAGTGAGCAAACAATTGCTCACTGACATAAAGATAGTATAATAACAACATGAGAGTGAACAACGAATACTGAACAATAAAGAACTTGTTCTACGAATCAAAATTGAAAACAAGTTCGAACTTTAATTATCTGAGGGTCTTAAGACCACGAACTATGTCCACGGTGTTTAGGTATTACTACCTTAACCTCAACAGTCATTAGACTGTACAGACTCTTCTTAACGTACTCAGGAGGATCAACCTTTTGTACCATGTATTGTGCACAAACATCTAAACGTTACACGTACAAAATCCCCTATATTAGGGTTGTTCGTCTCAGTTTGAATTTAGAATTTCCGCACTAAAGAAAGTTTAGTTTGGAACTAGCTTATTAGTGTTTCTAGAATTTTAGAACACTTATTCTATTTCCATCAATAAAGGTTTAATACAAGAATTTATAACTAAACGAGTCTATCAAAGTCAAAGATCGGATAGTAACAATATATAATTGAATGACATGATATACATGCAAAGTACTGAAAAGAATTAGAACAATCTCACTTGAGTCAATGTATTAGAACAATATATGCTCGATGTAACGAATTAGGTTACAAGAGCTTAATCAATCGCATATAAGAATAGTGTAAGACCCCAACTTTTTGAATAAAGATGAATTTTTGCTATAATTATCATTTTTGAATATTATGGAATGAATTTAATATAATGTTATAGTTGTGGGTAATATTTATAAATTTTGAAAAGTACACAAGTTGTTATATAATATTCGATTGGTCAGGGAATATTCGTTTTAACAGGGAATATTCGTACAACGACATAATCATTGGTGAACCCCACAACGGAATTATTGTCGGATTGAGAAAACGAAAAAAATATTTTATGAAAATAACGGCAGAAGTTTTACCGTTAACTGTTGAAACACCCGATGTTAAAAGTACGATGAATCTGGCGTAGTTACAAGAAGAGTAGCGGTTTTGATTATTGATGCTTACGTGAGAAATCACTCAGTTTTGTTCAATTATTGCTATAGTAATTGTTGTAAATTTTGCTTATTTTATGGACCCCTATTTACCCATTTTTCAAAATAATCGGTAGAAAGTTATTTTATATAATAAAAGGCGGGGACCCACGAGTGGGACCCATGTGTTTGGCAAAGTCTTGGCTGAAGACAATTTTGTCACGGGGAATTAAAGTGGGGGAAAATTAGGGAAAGGAGTATTATTAAGTTATTATATATATATATATATATATATATATATATAACTTTGACAATTTAGGAAATGAAGGAAACAGGTGATCACGAAAGTGTATCCCGTGATTTTTTTGCACATGTTATATATATTTTTAATATATATAATATATTTTATTTAAAGATTTTGCTTTAATTATGGACCGTCCGATTAAAAGTAAATCAATCTGGACACTTCATGAATTAGTTACTATGCAGTCCATTCTTCTATAAATAGAAGCTCATTCCTTCATTATTTTCTTACGAATTCACTGAAACTCTAGATAGAGAAATTATAGATAAACTATAGAAAAGTATTCTGCTACTTCCCTACTCTTATATCCAGATTCTTTTACGGTAAGGGGTATTATTTTTTTTGTGTTCATGAAGAGAACTTCTGTTATTCCATTATTTATTATTCTGTTGGAATAGCCTATGTACGCGGGCTACCCTATACTTGGTGAAATTCTTCTGTTATTCCATTCGTTATTATTACTCATTGGAATATCTTGTTCTGCATTTCGTTTTCACGGACCGATTCCGCTTTTTATTACATTAGAATATCACATGCATGCGTTTTACGTCGGACTAATTAAAATCTTTATTATTACATTTGAAATATCATCACATCATGCGTTTTCGCCGGACTGATTAAAATCTTTATTATTTTGTTGGAATATCACATGCATGCGTTTCTGGGACTGGTTCCGTTAATTATTATTCATTGGAATAACTTTGCGTATGCTGATCTATCGCATGCCTGGTGATTTCTTTTGTTATTTCATTCCTTATTATACTCAGTTGGTTAAAGTTTTGACTTCTATACTCCATGAAATTAGTGGAATATTCTTGATATTTGCGCTTCATCTAATATCTTTTCATGGAAATATTCTTTTGAGCATTCTTGAATTTTACTCTACAAAGCAGTATCATGTTGACAATTTGGACGTTATCGGTTCCTAAATAAATTAATTCTTGAACTTGTTTTATTGAATTCTTATATCATTGTCATCATCCTCATGTTTATATTATGTTGAAAGTCATCTACGTGTTCTGTAGTGCATAGATGGACTTGGTATGATTGTGACCGAGAGATTATTTAAGTATAATCATGGTAGTAATGTTACAAATGATGTGGTAAAAGTCCTCATTGCCCGTAGTGCATTGATGGACAGGTTGTTGGCATGATCATGACCATTGATGAATATACGAATATCCTTATTTTGTAGTGCATGGATAATTTGTGGTTGTTATCTGAATGAATATCCTTGGTAGTAGTGGGGATGATGTGGATTATTTATTGTCGAGTCTCAAATGATAAAAGTCATGAAAAACCTTTTAAATCATAGAAGATAGTAGATTTTATTCTCTACTTGACTTTTCTAATGGATTGCTTGTTCCATGACAGATTAAACTTGATGTTTGTTATATTTTATCGGTTTAAACTTTGTTGAAGGCTAATGATAATTTATTACGCATTATCTTAGTCATAATATTTCTTCTTTGGGCTAGTTGAGCTCACCCTTTTGCTTTCATTGTTCTCTTGAAATGAGAGCGTAGTTGAGGGGACTAATCGATGACGGTCCGGATGATAGCATTAGTAGTCCTCACTATTCTATGAAATAGTGTAATAATAAATGTAATGAGGACCCCATTGAGTTTGTATATTGTCTAGATGACAATATTTGTATTAAAACTCACAAATATATGTTTAGTCGTATTTTTACATTGTTGTATAATTAAGTTGTATTTGAATTTTGTACCATGTATTTGGCGACTCAAGATGGGTGATGTATACTTATTTTGGGGGCGTCACAAATAGAATCAATAATATTGCTCAATAGAATTGAGGAACTTGCATTCATTACTAAAAGAATGAAGTTAGAAAGCTTGCTCAATGTAAAGAGTTAAAGTTTAGAAACTTGCACAATTATGAAAGTAGAGGTAGAGAACTTGCACAATTATGAAAGTAGAGTTAGAGAACTTGACTTGTTTGTAAGCTACACAAATGTAATATAATCTTCAATTACCCTACATACATCATTAAAATCGCAACAACAATTAGTTGTATGAACATTAGCTTTTAGGGTTTAAACCACCATTTAGGTTATAACCCTATCCTATCACCTAACCACGTTGGTTAACACCTTAACGATTCTGAAATCACACTATAAACCTTATCATTTATATTTAACTTTTGAAAACATCACATTTGGTTCATTACATAAGTTATTCAAGTAATCACTTAAATTCTTTTACACTTTATATAACAACGCATGACAATCTGTTATTGTAGTTTATATTGTGCCTTAACATTATTAACATGCATGCTAAATTAATATAAGTCCATTACACATGACACCGCAATTGCGAGACTTCATTTTCTCATGATCATTTGGCTACTCATGGCGGCAATGCCATGCGAGTAATATCTTAGGTAACCACGCGCCCGCACCCATAAGTTGTCTTGCGCCACGACAACAACCGCGCACTGGTAGCGCGCGTGATGCCCGGGATTCGATTTTCTGAAGCTCGAAATCAAACTCTGCTTTGGCCAAAAACTCCAATTCTACAGAAAATCTCCCAACTTCAACATCTAAAACTTTGTACTAACATAGTTACACATGTTATTCATCATTCTATATATAAAAACATCACACATATACGAATTTGAAGAATCAAAACTATAATTTTCCAAATTTCTTTATTTTATACTCTTAACGAATTCGATCACCACAAATTCGTTTCTTAATCATTTGACACGATTCGAACTACGCCGCTTTCGTTTCTTAACATACAAACATATTCTAACATCAAATTGTAGATTTTAACACACATTAAGCATGAGATTTTGTACTTTCTAAGCCCTATTATATGAACATAAACACTGTGATTTTCAATTCCTTCCTCAATCCAATTTCACGTACTTGATTGCAAATAACAAGTATACATGATGATTAACAGATTTTTTTCAAAACTATATGAACATATATACATACCACAATTCACGTGATTTCCAATCACATAGAATATATACATATATATACCGAAACTAAAAGTTAGAATGGGGATAGTTTATACCTTGATTAGCAAAACAATTAACAATCCCTTCTCTTCCACTTGATAGTCACAGAATAACTTCTCTCAAACTCTCATTCTCAATCCCCTCTGTGTTTATCTTCTTCTTTCAAACCTTCTCTGTGTTTTCTATATTGTCTAGCTTTAGAAAAAAAATAAGACGCGTAGGAAAATATACTAACTCCCACTTCCCCACTAACGTCAGGTAAAAAAAACCAACAGATAGCGTCAGTTGAAAAAATCAAAGGCCATGTTTGGCTAACCAAAACTCCCAAACTAGATTATTTATATTATATAGTTTTCATGTGTCACACTAGTTAATTAAATAACTCCAGCTTAATTAATTTAAATTAATAAAAATAAAAATCTTATTATCATTATTATACTTATAATTAATAAATAATTATATATCCAATGTAATTAATAAATTAGACACATCACTTTATTTAATTTATTTATTTCCTTTAAATTAAAAAATTCATTTAATTTAATTATTTTCTTAAATATTAAACAATTGATTTAATTTAATTATTTTCTTAAATTAAATCCTTCAAATAAAATTATCATTATTCAATTCAATTAATTAATTTAGTTACTAAATTAATTCATCACAATCCATCAATTATTTATTTTCTCAATAAATAAATTATTTAAAATATTTATTTAATTCTATAAATATTTAAATTAAATTAAAAATTTCTCGATCGTTACAGTTGGCAGCTGTTGTCTTCGCACTTAAAATTTGGAGGCATTACTTATATGGGGAGAAAGTGGAGATCTATATGGATCATAAAAGCCTTAAATATTTCTTCACTCAAAAGGAACTCAACAATCGACAACGAAGTTGGCTTGAACTGTTGGAAGATTATGATCATACCATCCAATATCATCCTGGAAAAGCAAACGTGGTAGCTGACGCATTGAGTAGAAGATCATATGCGGATACAAGTGCGATATTGTCAACGCAAAAACCCATTTTGTATGACTTACAAAAGATGGAGATAGAGTTAAAGACTCCAGGGACCCATGTGATGATGGCGAATATCATGAGTAGAAGCAGAGCTTTAATTGATAAAGTTTAAAGTCGCTCAAGCTCTGAGACCTAGAACCGGTGCGTATGAGAAAGAAAGTGCAAGAAGGTGCTATCCCGGGAGCAAGAATCGATGAAGAAGGAATACTTCGAGTCAACTCCAGACTTTGTGTTCCTAACGATTCTGACTTAAAGAATAAAATCATGATGGAGGCGCACAACACACCGTTTGCAATCCATCATGGGAGTACCAAAATGTATCGTGATCTTCGACATACATTTTGGTGGAACAATATGAAGAGAGAGATCGCAGAGTTTATCTCAAGGTGTTTAACTTGTCAACGTGTCAAGGCGGAGCATCAAGTGCCAAAAGGTCTATTGCAACCACTTGAAATTTCAGAATGGAAGTGGGAGCACATTGCCATGGATTTCGTTACTGGTCTTCCCAAGGCTTCTCAAGGCATAGATGCGATTTGGGTCATTGTTGATAGATTGACCAAGTCTGCTCATTTCTTACCGATACGAGAAACTTATACACTTGAAAGTATTGCTCGTATTTACATAAACGATATTGTAAGATTGTATGGTATGCCAGTATCCATAGTTTCTGATCGAGACCCAAGATTCACTTCACAATTTTGGGTTACTTTGCAAAAAGCTATGAGGACGGATTTACGATTTAGTTTGGCATATCATCCTCAAACAGACGGGCAGTCGGGGAGGACCATTAAAACTCTTAAAGATTTATTAAGACTCTGTTTCCTTGACTTCAAAGGAAGTTGGGACAAGTTCTTACCATTGGTTGAGTTTTTCTACAATAACAGTTATCAAGAAAGTATTGGCATGGCTCCATTTGAGGCGTTATATGGAAGAAAGTGTCGTTCTCCAGTATGCTAGGATGAGGTGGGTGAAGCAACGTTGTTGGGACCAGAGTTGGTATGTATGACTACGGAAAAGATTCAAACGATCCGACAACGTATAAAACCTCACAAGATCGACAAAAGAGTTATGATGATCTTCATCGAAAGGACGTGGAATTTAATATTGGAGATCATGTGTTGTTATGTGTTGCTCCATGGAAAGGAGTTATGAGATTTGGAAAGAGAGAAAAGCTCAATCCTCGATTCATTGGCCCATTTTTAATCCTCGATCGAGTAGGAACTGTGGCCTATAGACTCGCTTTACCACCAAGTATGTCTCGTGTTCATAACATTTTTCACATATCTATGTTACATAAATATGTGAAAGACCCGAACCACATTATTGAATTAGAACCGGACGAGATAGCGGAAGATTTAACGTATGAAGATGTACCTGTTAAAATCTTGGATAAGAAGAATCATATTCTACGCTCTAAAGTTATACCTCAAGTCAAAGTTCTGTGGAGAAACCACGATGTTGTGGAAATGACCTGGGAGTTAGAATCTGAAATGAAATCAAGGTATCCTCACCTCTTCGACATACCAGGTACGTACCCTAATTTCGAGGACGAAATTTCATAAGAAGGGGAGGTTGTAAGACCCCAATTTTTATAAATAAAGATTAAATTTTCTCGAAATATATTTTTGAATATTATGGTGTGGATATGATATAATGTTATAGTTGTGGGTATTATTTACAAAATTTTCAAAGTAAGCAAGTGGTTATATAATATTCGATTGGCCTGGGAATATTCGTTTTAACAGTAATATTAAATGCGATGGCACAATCATTGGTGGACCCTAGCGGAAGTATTGTCGTAGTTAGAAAATGACATAATTATCTTTTATAAAAATAACGGCAGAAAGTTTTACCGTTAAACCGTTGAACTACCCGGTGGTAAAAAATACGATGTCTGGCGTGGTTGTATAGTAGCACACGGTATTGATTATTGATGCTTACGTGAGAAGTCACTTAGTTATACTCAATTATTGCTACAATAATTGATGCATCATATCTCTCATATTATTGATTCAATTATTGTCACAGTATCATTTGCATAATATTTTATATTATTAAATCAGTAATTGAGACGATAAAGGTATTCATATTATTATTTACAATATTGACAATGTCTAGAAGTTCTGTCAATGAGAGGTTTGGTCACCTAATTGTGCGTCAATAAGGAGAAATCCTTATCGGAAAACCCCCTCTTTCCTGGGAACGACCTGGTTGTTAAATATTGTGAGTTATAATATTAATGATGAATAAGTTCGTGTTGATTAAAGATGAAATTGATATTTTCATTGTGTTGGGATTATTAGTGTTAGTAGAGATCGACATCTATTTCGATAATAATGAATGTCTGGAGGTTATATTGACCAATCGGGTAATTAATCGGATAAATGAGCAATTAATTGCTATTAATTCACATGCATATAACTATTTTTTCACATGTGTGTACTATTGATTCACATGCATGTACTAATAGGGGAGGTGGTGCAAGATTGACAATACTTGCATGACTAAATTAAAAATGGAGGTATAGATGAAGGTACTATACTGTAATTGGTTTTTTCACATGATTATACTATTAAGTCACATGAATGAACTATTAATTCACATTATTTACTATTAGGGGAGGTGGTGCAAGTTTGATAATATTTGCAGGACTAAATTAAAAATGAAGAAAAAGAGGAAGGTATTATACTGTAATATCTCGAGCCCCAAAACTTGTAATTATCGAAACTATATTTTCCTATAAATAGAAGCTCATTCTTCTTTCATTCTCACCAATTCACTAAATCTCACAAGAACAATTATTATAGAGAGAAATTATAGAGAGAAAGAAGAAGAGAAGTCTGCTACCTCACTATTCCAGTATCCAGTTCTTCTAAGGTAAGGGGTATTATTTCTTTCGTATTCATGAAGAGAGTTATTTTCTTTCAATACTCGTAAGGGTTGTTATTCCATTCTTTATTATTACATTGGAATAACTTTTATGCATCTTGATCTATCGCATGCCTGTTGAATTCTTTTGTTATTCCATTCTTTATTATTCTGTTGGAATAACCTGTCTGTGTGTTCTATCGCATGCATGGTGAATTCTTCTATTATTCCATTCTTTATTATTTTGTTAGAATAACATGTCATGTGAACTACCGCATGCATGGTGAATGATCCTTCGTATTCATTTCTTATTAAATTGTGGAAATGATCTATCTACGTGGATTATCGCATGGCGGGCAAAAATCCATTTGCAGTTTCATATATTCTATTATACTAAGTTGGTTAAAGTTTTGGCTTCTATACTCCATAAAATTTGTAGAATATCTTGGATATTTGCGCTTCATCCAGTATCTTTTCATGGAAATATTCTTCTGAGTATTCTTGAATTTTACTCCACAAAATAGTATTATGCTGACAATTTGGACGTTATTGATTTCTGGATAAATTAAATTATAAATCTTTAAAAATTTATCCTTGAACTTTTTTTATTGAATCCTTATATCATTGTCATCATCCTCATGTTTATATATGTTGAAAGTCATCTGTGGCCTATAGTGCATAGATGGACTTGGTATGATTATGACCAAGAATTATTAAATTATAATCTTGACCGTAATGTTACAAATGATGTGGTAAAAGTCCTCATTGGGCTGTAGTGCATTGATGGATGATTGTTGGCATGATCATGACCATTGATGAATATACGAATATCCTTGGCCCGTAGTGCATGGATAATTTGTGGTCGTGATACTAATGAATATCCTTGGCCGTAGTGCAGGGATGACGTGGTTTATTTATTAAGCTAAGTCTCAACGATAAAAGTGATGAAAAACCTTTTAAATCATAGAAGATAGTAGATTTTATTCTCTACTTGACTCTTCTAATGGATTGCTTATTCGCTGCCAGTTAAACTTGATGTTTGTTATATTTTATTAGTTTAACACTGTTGAAGGCTAACGATAAATTATTCTGCATTATCTTAGTCATAATATTTCTTACTGGGCTAGTTGAGGTCACCCTTTCTTTCACTGTTCTTTTCAGGAAATGAGAATATAGCTGGGACGAGTCGGGGAACAGAGTGACGGTCCAGATGATAGCATTAGTAGTCCTCACTATTCTATGAAATAGTGTAATAATAAATGTAATGAGGACTCCATTGAGTGTGGATATTGTCTAGATGACAATATTCTTATTAAAACTCTTAGATTATATTTTGTCGTATTTTACATGACTGTTGTATAATTAAGTTGTATTTGAATTTTGTACCATGTATTTGGTGACTCAAGATGGGTGATGTATACCTATTTTGGGGGCGTCACAATCACAATATATAAAATAACCTAAACATATTATCACATAATCCTATCCGTCTATAACACACATAAAACTTAACCTCAAGTCAAACTTTTACAGTCTGAGTCGAGTTCGGCAAAATTCTAACATCCCGATAGTTTAGTTGGACAAAATTTCAAGTTTAAGTTCAATTAAACTCTGTCTAAACACTTAACCATTATCTATGATAATTTATTAACAGTCAAAATGTAAGACCCCGAATTTTATGAAATAAAAGTATTCAATTTTTTTTTATAATTACTATTAAGTAAATGGTTAAATTGATAAAAGGTTAAAGTCAAGGGTGACATAAGTAAATATTTTAAATAAGTAAGTGGTTATAAAATACTCATTGTTGTCGGGGAATATTCGTTTGGTCATGGAATATTCTTCCTGTCGGGGAATATTCGTACGACGGCGCATCCTTTTGTGGGCACATAACGGAAACCGATTGGATGAAGAAAATGACAAGTATGAGTTTTTATAAATAATGACGTAGTTATTACAGAATTAATAACTTTGTTAGAATACCCGGTGGTTAAAACACGATGTCTGGCGTTGTTGCAGATATTGCACAATTATTGATTCTTACGTGAAGGCACTACTCAATAATTGTTATAGTAATTACTGTTTAATATTTTATTTTATTGATTCAATAATTGCTGCGTTGATATTTTATATTATTGTTGTTTCAATAATTTTCATTACACAATATTTTCCATTATCAGAGCAATAATTCATATTATCCGAATAATATTATTAGATAACATTATTGGTAATGTCTAGAAAGTTACATACAAGGAGAGGTTTGGTCACCTAATTCATTGCATTAAGTAAGGAGAAATTCTTATTGGAAAGCCCTCTTTCACAGGAGCTACCGATTGCCAGATATTGTGATTACGTAATATTATTTGTGAATAATTAATTATTAATTTATAAGATAAGGAAAATATTCATTTTATGTGGATATAGATAGAGAAAATTTTTAAAGTGACAATTGTTGAAAAATTGATATTTTATCTTTTCTAATAAAATAATTCATTTAAATATATTATTATATTTTAATAATATAATAATGATGATATTTTTACAATGAATGTGGGATATATGAATAAATGAGGAGGAAGAGTATTTTTGTTACAAAAATTATTTAAAATATGTTAAACATGTCTGTGGGCCCATTTTTTGACTGAAATTTGATTATAGCTTGTAAAATCGTCCGTTTGTGGATTTCGGTCAATTTCTGTTTAGAATTTGGAAAAACTTTCTTCTGCAAAGTTGTAGAGAATGGAATTTCCTATGGAAAAGACATGAGGTTCGAATTTTTCTGATAAAAAGGCTATTTATTATGAATTATTGAAGTTCTGAAGTTCCGAAATAATTATTTTTTAAAAGTTTTAAATTTGTTTTAAAAGAAAAACGTTTTGTGGTTGGTTGGTGGGCTCATGTGTTGTTAAGCATGCTGAAATCTGAATTCAAAGGTTGACGTAGACAAATTTATTAATTATTATATTTTATTAAATTTTCTACTTTGGTGTTCTAAGCAATTTCCTATAAATAGGGTGCTTAGGTTAGAATTGAAAATTATACCAGAATCTGAAGTTTTCTCTCTCTATATTATCGAGCGTATTCTTGTGAGTATTTTGATATTTTGAGTGTTGCTATACTGATTGCAAGTTCTTTGAAGACTATATCCGATTTCGGTCGTAAATCATCTTTTTGAGGTAAGGGATTTTAAAGGATTGTAAGGGATGTTATTTTCTTCTTAAATGATATTATTTTCTTCAATATCATTATGCCGAAATATTGGTCTGAACTTTTTATCAAATTTGGAACTTTTTGTGTCAGGGTTACTATTCACGTATACGGCACTATTCACGTATACGACACTATTCATATATATGACATATTTTACGTATACGGTACTATATACGAATATGGAGTACTATTCATGAGTTACTATTCACGAGTTACTATTCATAGGTACTATTCACGATAAAATTGGTTTCTTTTTCTGACCAAATTATCGTTGATTTATGAATATTACTCTTGAAATTAAATGTAGTTGTTGATCCTATTGTTTTTATTATCATATATAACATTTTTATAACCCTGGTGATGAAATTTCTCTTTGACTTGAGTGTAAATATGGGTAAAGTATTGGTATGATCATGACTATGGGTTCTCTTTGACCAGTAGTGCAAAGTTGAATTGTTGACTAGTATGATCATGACCATTGAATTTATAATGGAATATTTTTAGCTTAAGTGCAAGGTGAATTGATCAACATGGTTATAATTATGGTTTATATAAATTCTGAAATGATAATGTATTTCTTTGAGATATGAATATCTTTGGCTGTAGTGCAAAAGACTTTTGTTGTTGAATATCTTTGGCACTGTATTGCAAAGATGAGCTGTTGATGAATATCTTTGCCCGAAAGTGCAAAAGATGAATTTATTAGTATGATTATGAGCAGAGGCTGTGATTTGGTATAACCATGATCTCTCGATGTTTAGGGTAAAGACATGTGATGAAAATTATCTTCGTCTGAATGCGAAAAGGAATTTAGAACTACAATTATGATTATGAGTTATTCACATGATTGTGGACAGGAACTGTTGATTGATGTTACAGGGTTAAAACCTTGTTGGTGGACTTTTAACATAGAGAAGATAATAGATCTTATGGTCTATTTGACTCTTCTAATGGATTGCTCGTTCCGCTGCAACTATGGTTGAAAAGTTTTATCATCTACCATATATTCTAAATCTCTGATTTATTACTGATGAAGGCTATTGATAATTTATTTATCTTTAGTCATAATATTCTTTACTGAGCTAGTTTTGCTCACCCTTTTGCTTCACAATTCCTTTTTCGTAATAAGAGTGTATGGGTTTGAACGGGGATAACAAGGAATAGAACGGTGGTATGTAGCTGTGAAGGTTCTCCCTAAATAGTATAGAAAAGTGTGTTGTATTTTATACATCATTTAGTAGTTATATTTGGTGAACCAAATAGGGTGAGGCGAACCCAACGTTGGAAGGGTGTTTTGCCACTATCATACAAGATGTATAATGACATACAACCTCGTGTTATCATAAGACAAGGTTGTGCACATCCACTTGCTGAGTATATCTACGAGCACTACCTATATGATCTTGGAGTATATTCGAAATATAATTTTCACTTGGAGACAACGGAGATAATTATATGTCAAGAGAAGACTCACCATTGGAAATAAGATGATAGTATTCTTCTCATTTTTCTTTGGGGTCTATTGGGTCAACCAAGGATAATTCTGTGGACATATGATATCTATCATAACCTAGACGCATGACCTCCCATGTATACGAAGGTTTTCTTGAGCACTTTCCAAAGATTACGATTTCTAAAGCAGCTTTTGGTGTACCTTTATGTAAGGTGCCATTGTGACGTCTTATCCGAGGTTGGGACATGAGTCGCGAGTTGGTATATATTTGTATCAAAACTCACAACATATGTGTGTTATATATTTTACGACAATTGTAGTAATAAAGTTGTAGTTGTTTTACGTACCATGTTTTTTAGCGACTCGAGAATAGGTTGGTTGGATTGGACCTATTTTGGGGCGTTACACAAAATATTTTTCGTAAGCTTCGTAATAATTTTTAAATAATTATTACTATTTATCATCAATTTTCAATCATTAATAACGTATTTATACAAATTAAATACTGACATAATTCCTTTATCATTAATATTTATTTATTTATCAAATATTAATAAATTACATGCCATAATATTATAATATATTTATAATATCACAAAGTATTTTTAATACTTTAAAATCATATTTATATGATTTTTAAGCGATTAAATTCATTATCCAAGAATTGCTATTAATATTAAAATATTAATATTTTCATGACAAAATATCAAAAGTTATAGGTTATAACTTTAAATATTTTTATAACACTTAAATCATTTTTATATGATTTTTAAAACATTAATTCTATTTTTCCATAATTTATTTAATATATTTAGTAAATAAATTAATTACCATTAATATTGATTAATTAATGAAATTCATCACAAAATATTAAAAGTCATTAAAATAACTTAAAATATTTTCTTATACCATAATATAATTTTTCATGATTTTTCATGAATTAAAATCATTTTAAATAATTTATTTAATATTATAATTAAATAAATTAAATACCATTTATATTCCAAAAATATTAAATATTTATGAAATATACTCAAAATAATAAAAACTAATTTTAGAGACTTTTAAAATAATTTTTAGGAATTTATTTTGTATTTTTAATAATTAAAAACCATTTAATTCGATTTATTTAATTAAAATAATTATTTTCTTAAAAAAATTATCGCTAAAGGGTGCCTATAGCGACAGGATTATCGCTATAGGTGTTCTTCGTGTTCTTGAGATCTTAAGTATCGAGTTCTAAGGGTGCTCAATTTGTGGGTTCTAATTTATGGGTCTTGATGTTTTCTGTCCGTTTAAGGCATCAATGTTATAGTAGTAATGTTACTCTACAAGTATCAACAACCTTCATGGAAATCCAACATCTCAACAGAGAGATTCAAGCCTCACTAAACATATCAGACGTTGTTCTTGAGTTTCAGGTTGCCCGTAAACTCAATCGATCTTAAGGTCTCTTATACGCAAATTGCACTTTAAATCATAGCTTTCTGGATTCCTTTTATGTGATCTTAAGGTTCAATCTTGTAGTACTAATGTCAAGATACACGACCATATCACTAACTCAACCTAACAACATCACCTGATCACGATCTGGCATGGTCAAAGTAGGGCTCAGGGGTTGTTCTTGAGAAATCTAGGTTACCCAGATTTTGACAAAATCTGGTGGTCAACGCGGGTTTGACCGCAAATAATTTTGAGTCTGAGCAAGATCTGAGTGATATAAAGGTTTAAGTATGTAGCTTACAGGTCAGACTACAATCTTCAACCAACAACATGACTAAAACATGTAACAGAAGCAAGATCAAAGCCTTCAAAAATGGCTGTTAGTGATTTCTGGGTTACCCAAAAACCAATTTAGTGGCCGGTCAACGCAGTTTGACTGCTTATTTCCGGAGATCTAGACATGGTATGTCCATGATTCCAGTTCTAGATTAAAGCCTTCATGGCATAGAACAGATCCAAAACATAAAGTACACAAAACATCTAACACATAAAGATTTAAGGCCTCTGACATTAGACTGTTAGGCCACTTTCCACTATTTTTCCAGATTTCCAGAAAATCATATTTCGAGCACTTTGATGTTATGGATCTGGGATTTAACAACCCAGATCACTAAATGACATCTTAATACATAACTCTAACCAAACAACAACAACATTTAACATCAAATAATCAGATTTCTAAGATTAGGGTTTTATACCTTAAAAACTTTGATCTTTGATTTCTGATCATTGAATCTGATTATGGAAAGCTATACACTGACCATGGCTCAATATTTCACTCTCTCTCACTCTAGATTTCGGATTTAGAGAGAGAAGGTCTTGGGAGAAAAATGAGAAGTAAAGTAGCCCTTTCTCTCTCTTTAATCTATATAATAGTTGTATGTAATGAGTTGGTTGAAATGTTGTGGCTGATATGTATGTAGATTTCAGTCCATAAGCAAGTCAAGGGTGGTTCACCAACTCCCACGCTTGGCAAAAATCCAATAATTCACTAAAGGGTAAAATAGTCATTTTGATTTTTAATTTAATGGCAACATGGTCTTTTGTCCCAACTGTGACGCCCCCAAAATAGGTATACATCACCCATCTTGAGTCGCCAGATACATGGTACAGAATTCAAATACAACTTAATAATACAATTGTCGTGTACAATACGACAAAACATAAACTGTGAGTTTGAATACAAATATTGTCTACTATAGAGTATAAAACTCAAAAGGAGTCCTCATTACAATTATTATCACACTATTTCACAGAATAGTGAGGACTACTAATGCAAACATCTAGGACCATCACTTTGTTCCCCGACTAGTCCCAATTTACGTTCTCATTTCACAGAGATAAAGAAAAGAAATGGTGAGCTTAACTAGCCCAGTAAGAAATATTATGACTAAGATAATGCAGAATAATTTATCGTTAGCCTTCAACAGTGTTAAACTGATAAAATATACTCCCTCCGTCCCATAGTTATAGGCTGATTTCTTTTGGCACATAGTTTAAGAAAATTAGTTTAAGTAGTAATTTTAACATAAATTTTCCACATATACCCTTTAATATGGAATTAATGAATAAGTTAATTACTCCTTACTTATCACACTGGAACTCTCAACTTCATTGATTGATGTGTTAAAGTCCACAACCATAGAACTTTAACCAAAGAGAATACAACAACATTAAATGTGGAGATAAAAATAATGACATTGAATGTTGTTTTTTCAAAAAAAGAGTAATGGTTAATATTTATTATAAGGGCATAAAAGTAAAACAATGAACCAACTAAATTTTATAAATAGTAAGTAGCCTATATATTGGGACATCTCAAAATGGAAAATCGATTTTATAACTATGGGGACGGAGGAGTAATAACTATCAAGTTTAAGCTGCGATGAACAAAGCAATCCATTAGAAGAGTCGCAGAGAGAATAAAATCTACTATCTTCTATGATTTAAAAGGTTTTTCATCACTTTTATCATTGGGACTCAAAGACAATAAATAATCCACATCATCGAATCACCCCCCTGCACTACTACCGAGGATATTCTTTAGTATCACAACCACGAATTATCCATGCACTACGGCTAAAGATAATCATGTTTTCATCAACGGTCCTAATCATGCCAAAAAATAATTCATCTTTGCACTACGGCCAAAAAGAATCCATAGCCATAATCATACCAAAAACTGTCCATCAATGCACTACGGGCCAATGAGGATTTTTTCCACATCATTTGTAACATTACGGTTATGATTATACCGAATAATCCCTGGTCATAATCATACCAAGTCCATCTATGCACTACAGGCCACAAATGACTTTCAATATATATAATATAAGCATGAGGATAATGACAATGATATAAGAAATCAATAAAATAAGTTCAAGAATTAATTTATCCAGGAACTAATAACGTCCACATTGTCAACATGATACTTCTTTGTAGAGTAAAATTCAAGAATGCTCAGAAGAATATTTCCATGAAAAGATACTGGATGAAGTGCAAATATCAATGATATTCCACTAATTTCATGGAGTATAGAAGTCAAAGTTTTAACCAACTGAGTATAATAAAGAATGGAATAACAAAAGAAATCACCATACATGCGATAGATCGCATGCGGTAGAAGTTATTCCAACAGAATAATAAATAATTAAAACTGGTCCGGCAAAAACGCATGCAGACGAGGATATTCTAACAGAATAATAAAGAATGGAACCGGTCCCGCCAAAACGCACGAGACAAGATATTACGATATAATAATAAATAATGGAACTAGGTAAGGCGTAAAAGCGCATGCAGGACCGGGATATTCCAACGTAATAATAAAGAATGGAATCAGTCCTGCCATGAACGATTGCATGTGATATTAAAGCGAGAATAATAAATAATGGAATCCGGTCCCACAGTAAGCATTAGACGAGGATATTCTCGACGAGAATAATAAATAATGGAACCACGAAGAATTTCACCAAGTATGGTAGCTTCGGATATCTGAGTTATTCCAACAGAATAATAAATAATGGAATAACATAAGTTCTCTTCATGAATACAAAAGAAATAATATCCCTTACCGTAAAAGAAGCTGAATATAAGAGTAGGGAAGTAGCGAGAATACTTTTCTCATAGTTTCTCTATAATTTTCTCTCTAGAGTTGGTGAATTCATAAGAAATAATGAAGGAATGAGCTTCTATTTATAGGAAAATGGGTGAATAGTAACTAATTCATGAACGGTCCAGATTGATTTACTTTTTAAGCAGACGGTCCATATTGGTTTACTATTAAAACTTAAAAGCCGGTCCATCCGATTTACTATTAAAACTTTAAACCAAATGATCCATATTGATTCACTATTATAACTTTCCACCAGCGGTCCATATTGATTTACTATTATAACTTCAACAATAGCCTAGCCCAGCTATTCCAGCTTGCCTGGTTAAGCGAATTGGGTACTTGATACCCTGGCAATCTTTACCCAACCCTTGTCCTGGCTTATGACCCAACGACATCATATCTTGAGTGGTAGAGCATTACCTCGGCGAAATTTTGGGTTCGAGCAATGGTGCTCCAATAGCATGGTATTGGGTGTTGCTTATTTCCAAAGCATGAAAATGGCCGGTTCCACATCTGCATTGGCATTGATGAATGACATGTCTCGCGGTCGAGGAATCTCCGGTTCGGCATTGATTTGTGACCGAGCTATTGTTGATAATGTATTTCAATCTGTTGGTGAAGAGTGGAGGGACTACCCTGACCATATGAATCCATGGTCGCGTCCCAAGAGCGAGTTGTATCCCGAATCTATCTTGAGCACATGGAAAGATCACGAGAATGTGTGAGGACCAATTTCGATTGGCATTTCAATTAGTCAAACCTTAAATTTGACCGGGCTCCATCAAAAGCTTTGATGATAGTATGGCTACTCGGATTCGGTTGAGATTGATATTCATCTTCACCAAGGTAAGCGTGTGGGCGAGATATTGAGAGAGGAACCTCCATCTATTAAGACTCCGCTACCATATATCCGGAGGACAAGACCCTTGAATGTGCAAACGGCCACTTAATGACCGGGTCCTTCGGGTGGTATGTCATCATCAGTGAAGGATATCACATTGTTGTTGAAAATGTGATCGACCAGATGTTGAAACTTTTCCGTATCCACTGATGTCGGGAGATAGGCTTCTTCTAAAACCATTAACAATACCTTCTAGTGATTCTTAGAAGTTAGGACCAAGTCCAAAATTGATATTTGTTGTGGAGCTTCTTTCAAGCTTAAAACCACCTTAGCTTCATTATGACCCACAGCACGGAGGAATTCTTCAATCTTCTCCATGGGTATTTTCTCCTTTGATTTGGTGGTAGGCTTCATCACCCGTTGGGGAAAATATAGTGGATTTTCCTTCGACACTGTAGTAGTTGTATGTGAGGTGGATCCTTCACCTTTTCCATAATTCCACGGAATTGTGTGCAAGCTAACAATAGGATATTGTACTCTGCACGGCAAGTTGATTGGCTCGGGAGCGGCCACTTTCAAAGGATTGTTGCCTCCCGTGAGTTGAATTGTTGGCATTGTGAGTAATGTATTAATCCCATCAGTTTCAGTGGATATGACTGCTACCACACTTTTCCACTTAGTAGGGCTTGCATTCTTACTTGCACGTAATCTGAAGATCGTCGTCGTAAGTAGCGCAGGACACCACTTGTCGATTAGATTTTTGAATAAGGTGTATGAGTGCCCAACATTCTTCCGTCTTTGTGACCACTTAGATTGGGAGTGATATTGACATAATCCATTAGAGTTGTATCGCCCTAAACGGGGGTTAATTGGAGGTAGAAGGGAACTGATTCTTCCTTCATTGATTAACATATAAAGGATTTCCTCCATAGGTTAGCCCAGATAGGTGAATTCCCTTTTGTTGGCGAAATCCCGACGGGCTTTGGCATTTGCTCTCTTTGTCACTTTGTCTTCCAAACATTTCATTTTACGAAAGTGACGAGGAATATTCATGACAATAGGTAGAGAGGCGGCATGCTCTGGTGATTAACTGACGAGTCACTTGATGCTGATAAGGCACCGATTCTGCCAATTATTTAATTTGCTTGTAGAGAGCTTTCATCTATCGTTCCATTGTGAACTGGAACTTGGCATAATCCCATCTGTCATCACCGTCTTTGATGGTCTGGGAAGAATCACAGCTTAAATTGGAACTCTGTCCATTGCTCCAATTAATCATGTTGACCTCTTCTTCTTTGTGTTGAGGAAGAGGGTTGTCTTGTATGTGAGGCTGATCTGGTTTGGTGACCAAGATCTCTAAGATTGTCTATCGTGTCCCGGATCTTGTGTTTTAAAGCCCAAAAATCACGAGTATCATGTCCAGTGCCCCAAGCATGATAAGCACATTTCTATGAGATTGAAACCCCCGTCCATTAAGGGTTGTTTGGTGGAAAAAGATGTGTAATTTTCTTCGTGTTGTCGGAAGATTTAAGATGTTCTTGAGGGTATCCCAAAGAGTGTAAACACTCGAGAGGCGTTTGACTTCTCCACCTTTTGGTATTGGAGGGTTTATGGTATCTTTGGAAAAGGAGTGTAGTTTCTCCTTTGAATAGGCATGTTACGATTGCCTTTTGCCCCTCAGTAGTATCGTGGAAACATCTTCCTCTTTCTTTTTATGTACCCTCGGGGGTTATTCCCATAATTTCCAGATTGGATGTGATCCAATGACTTGAGTGCGGCATTAGGTCTTGAATCTTTCCGACTTCAATCCCATCTACCATCTCCCATGTTTGACCATTTCGAGAAAATGGTTTGTCGATCTTGGCTAAAACTCTCTCATAGAAAGGAGCTTGTATGTCTACATAGCGGTCATGACCATTTCTCGATTCTCATCATGGAAGGATTAACTTAGGCGACCGGGCATCTCCACCTCGAGCATACTCTCGAAAGACTCGTTAAATTTGTTTCTTGATCTTCGTGATTTGATACCGATCGGGAGCCATCCGAGTTTGAAAGTTGTATTGAGTGAGGAAAGCATGTGCTAGCTCTTCCCGACTATGGATTTTGGAGTTGTCTAATCTTGTATACCACAAGCAGGCTTCTCGATTAGACTTTTTGGAACAATTGCATTCTTAGCTTTTTCGCCTCTCTGCATAAGATCCAAGTTCTCCAATAAACACTTTTAAATGTGTGTAAGGATCTCCCTAACCGTTATATTTTTCAAAAGTAGGAGTTTTAAATTTTTACGGATAATGAACCCCGGGAAAAATATACAGATCAACATATGAAACACTTAGTGTGTTCCAATTCCTTTGATAAGCGTGAAGGGTCTCTTCCATTTGGAGGACTTTCTTTTTGATGTCACCGTGTATGCGGATCTCCGATTGGGATGGGCGAGATCATGAGTTTTGTTGGTCGATATCTAAGCTGTGGTTCGGTATGGTAATGGCCGGGATTCCTCCTTGTGTGGAGGATTGACATGTCTGGTATTTTCCGACCTGTGCAGGTGGTGTAATTCTTTGAGTAGAAACGCCCAAATCAGTAATTTGTTTGCTTAATCCATCGAATTCTTTGCGGCTGGATTAAGTTCGATCTGGTCGATGATTACGACATGATTGATTTGTAAAGCTGTTGCCATTTTGGACTTTGAACGGGTAGTAGGTCCAATTGATTCTCTGTGAAAGACTTGCATAGTTTAGTCTTTAGGGAATGTATATAATAACATGCTATGTGATGTGTCTATTTTAGGAATTTTATCCTGCAAAACAGATGTCAGTTGTTTATAGCATGTTTCAAAATATGTATGTGTACACATTTCTTCATATTTCTCATTACATGGAGATAGATATGGAATACAAGTAATTTTGAAATGAGAGCATGAAGAGACTTTCCTCCATTTTGGGTTTATCAGAGGCTGACCTATCTTAGGTTACTCTCGCGGCTTTTTGGTATGAAGGTTCCCAAATTATCGCAATCTACTTGACGGGAAGTTAATCCGGTCTTTCAACTGGAGTGAATTTGGGTGGTGCCTTTCCTGAGCCTCGGAGAATTAGTCTTCTCATGAGTCCAGTAATCAAACACCGACGGGATAGCCTCCTGGTGGAGGGACCACACAACATACATTCACATACATCGCGTCTCACCGTATGAAAATGATGACATGTGCGAAGCACTAATATCACAAGCAGATATGGTGCGAAGCACTAATATCACAAGCACTTATGGTGCATAGCACTAAGTGTAATAAGGAAATGCATTCGTACACATTAATCAAATGTAAATGCAACATCCACACAAGCGGATAATGATTTTAAAAAGATTGAAATAGCGGCTTAAGTCCTCTTAATGGTGTCCCCAGTGAGTCGCCACACTGTCGACGTCGGGATTTTTGGATGTCCACTTTCACATTACTTGTTTTTGGTGTTCTCATTTTAGGTGAGATTTGTTTGAAAAAACAAGTGAAAAAGGTCCGACATGTATAATGTCGACGATGGGACTATTAAGAGTCGCCAGTTGGTTTTTTAAATGGTTGTACCAACACAACCGAGAAAAGGTTTGCACATTGACCCAGTGATGTGACAATCGCTAATGGTCGATTGAAACCAGAGATTCATTAGGGTCCGGGGACTTGGTTATGCGGGGGGAAGGTGTTAGGCACCTCCCCGACATCCGTGTTACCACGGTGACCGCCTCTTTTAAGAAACTATTATCTGAATGTGTGTGTGTGTGGGTCAATGTGCTGTTATTTGGAAGTAGTGCGAGGCCTCGTTCGAGCCTATATACACAGGGTTTGAATTTGTGTAAAAATTTAATTTTTAGCAAGATATAGCAATGATATTTTATAAAAAGGTTTTTCAAACCCTGATGCTCAATAGTAATTGAGACCTTTTACACTCCCATTTTATTAAGTGTTCGACTTGATTGATTTTATTTGACAAATACGAGGCATCCGTACAAAAATAATGTACAAAATAATGCTGACTTCCCCGTGGGTATGGAACCATCTGAGGAAATTCAGACACCGCAAAATAATTTACAAACTGCTTACAGCTGAAAATGTCCATCACTGGAACCGAATCTAGATTCAATAGGCTGAATCTGTGATCACATGATTCCTAGGCGCACAAGATACCACAATTTGTATGAAAGCGATGGCGGTATATATATATAAATTTGTAAATATATATATCTGAGACGGGATCACCAACCACGAAGCACCTCCATGGGGATCAAAAAAGTAAATAAAGCTGTAAAAAGTTATCAACCGCCACAGAGGAAACTCCAGACGGGACAAAACGTAAATAAAGTTGTAAATATGGTCAACCACCACGAAGGAAACTCCAGCGGAGATGAGAATGTAAATAAAAGTCAGAAGCGATCAAGCGCCACGAAGAAAACTCCAGGGAGGCGAATATATATATATATATATATATATATATATATATATATATATATATATATATATATATATATTAAAAGCGTAATAAATGCACCAGATGTAAAATCTGGGCTCATCGAGCAGAGTTGACACACGATTAATATATATATATATATATATATATATATATATATATATATATTAAAGTAGTAAGCATACGCATTGCAGAAAGTTCAGGCTCATCGAACAAAGTTAGACACACGATTAATATATATAAATGTATATATATATATATATATATATATATATATATATATATATATATATATATATATATATATATATTAAAGCAAATAAATAGCTATGAGGCCAAGTCTAGGCTCAATCGAGGCATAACTCGATAATGTTAGTCAATATATATGTAAATATATATATAATATATATATATACATGATGAAATGAAACCACGGACCAAAGTCAAGGAAAAAGCAAGCAACACGACTCTCGGCGTGTAGAAGGGTGTGTCTGAGGATGAAGAGAAAGACTACAAAAGTGTGTGAGAAGGCTTTGGCCGATCGCTAAAGAAGACTTATATATCTTTAGAGTGGGTAAACACTTGACTTTGTAGGTACAAAAGGGCTATATATGAGCTCACAGGTGTTTAAAGGGGAAAGTACATCTGCATGGGGTGAGTCACGAGCAAATTGGATGAGGCTTCCTCGCCTTTTCTCTTGCAAAATGGGCAGCCCAAGCCCTCTATTTATAGGCATTTTAGCAGTGGTGTACTACTGGTGAGCCAGAGGGTGTACCAGAGGCAACCGGGTGGGCCCAGGTTTTTGGTCGGTCGTCTCAATCACGTGCACTCAAGAAATCTTTGTAATGTCCACTCAAACTTTCGAAGTACAATTAGGGCATCCGTTTGAGGTATCACAGGACCTATTTGGACCATGATTGTCGAGAGTTGTCACGATGGCATGGGATTAGAGTTTGTCTGCGAAGTCATTGAAGATGGGATGATGCCCTTGGTCTTCAAGCTTCAACTTTCACCGTTACCCGCCGCATAATAGTCACTCGGGATTGGTTAGTCTTGTGGGACATTGTTGCGTAGAGAGGCGTGCGTGGCATCGTGTTGACGAGATGATGATGTTGCCCCTCACCCGGGTGTTATCGCCGAATTGGGGTGATAAGGCAGACGTTGCTCGGACTTATTTGAGATTGATTTCTTTGCAATTGTTGAAGGTCCTCATTGTCACCTTTGAGGTGTACTGTCTTCCCAATGTTATTAAGATTCGGATTGGTGTATCTCGTTGTGAGCAAGAGATTGAAGGAAGTCACATTTGAAACAAACATTTACGGGGTTATCGCCAAAGCGCATTCCTTGGGGTTATCACCAAGGTTGGTGGCTATTCCATGGTTGGGATTGAGGACTGGATACCTCGGGGTTATCTTGAGATTAATCGGTCTTCTCCGGTGTGTGTTCGGTATTGGATCTACATGCCTCGGGGTTCTTATGCTAGTCTCTGTACATTCTGGATTAATCTAGGAGACAACCCCGAGGAATCGATCTCGACCCCAACATCTGAATAATCACTACCAACCTTGGTGATAACCCCAAGGAATGCAGTTCCGACGATGACCCCAGAAATGCTTGTTTCAAATTCATGCAATCAGCTTCAACCTCGGTACTCACACTGAAGCACTCAAGACCAGACCCGAAGATAACACCGGAAGGACATGCACCCCTCAGAGATGATACTGAGAACTTTCAACACTTGCAGCAATCCAATCTTAGAGATAACCTTGAGCAACAGATGTTTTACCAGCCCAAACAAGCAATAACTCCGGTGAGGGGCAAAGTTGTCATCTCGCCAATTCAAGGCCACATCACGTCGTCTCAACATCTCATACATACATTTCTACACAACAATGTCCCACAAGAATCAAGAAAAACTAATCCCGAGTGACTATTGTGCAGGGTAACAGATAGAATTTGAAGCTTGAAGACCGGAGGGCACCGTCCCATCTTCATGACTTCGTACAACCTCTAATCCCATGCCATTGTACAACTCTCGACAACGGCGGTCCGAAATAGGTCTTATATACCTCAGCCGGACGCCCAGATTGCGATTCTGAAAGTTCGAGCGGACATTGCAGTGCCTACGTGCACGTTCTACGAGACGACAGAACCCAAGAAACCCAGGGCAGCCTCAGGTACACCTGCGGCTCCCCACTTTATAAATAGAGGGCTTGGGGTAGCCTTTTTAAGAAAAAGAAAGGCGAGGAAGCCCTGTCAAATTTGCTCCATACTTACAATATACTGAGTGCTTTCTCATTTTATATACTTGTGAGTTAACATATAGCTACATTTATACCGGCGGGAGCTGAGTTTCATCTACTTTAAAGATATAGAAGTCTTCTTTGGCAGTCTAATGTAAGCCTTCTTACACACTTTAAAGTCTTTCTCTTTATCTTTGCACACCCCCTTCTTAACGTTGAGAGTAGTGTTGCGTGTGTTTGCCCGGACTTCGGTCCGTGGTTTTATTTTCAGTTTGTATATATGTATATATTTATATATATGGACTAACATTATCGAGTTATGCCTCGATTGAACCTAGACTTCGGTCTGGAGCGTTTACTGCTTTAATATATATATATATATATATATATATATATATATATATATATATATATATTTATATATATTAACTATGTGTTGGACTTTGTTTGATGAGCCTGGATTTTACATCCGGAGCATTTACTCGCTTTTATATATATATATATATATATATATATATATATATATATATGAAGCTATTGTATTTATTCGATGTGTCGGATTTTAGATGCAGATGCGTTTATCACTTTTATATATATATATATATATATATGTGTGTGTGTGTGTGTGTGTGTGTGTGTGTGTGTGTGTGTGTGTGTGTGACCCGAATTTTATGAAATAAAAGTATTCAATTTTTCTATTTTGGTAAATAGTTAAATTGAAAAAGTTTAAAGTTAAGGGTGATATGTGAAAATTTTTCAAAGTAGACAAGTTGTCATAAAATACCCGGTTACTATTTACTCTAGTATTGTTCACTCGAGTATTTGGGGCACTTTTTGTGTCAGAGTACTATTCATGAGTTACTATTCACGGGTTACTATTCACCTAAATTACTATTCACCCGAATATTATTCACTCGGGTATTTGGGGTATTTTTCGTGTCAGAGTACTATTTACGGGTTACTATTCATGAGTTTATATTCACCCGATTACTATTCACTCTAGTATTGTTCACTCGGGTATTTAGGACACTTTTTATGTCGGGGTACTATTCATGGGATACTATTTCCGAAGTACTATTCACGAGGTACTATTCACCAAAAAAATATATTTCTTTTCGGTCTAAATCATTTTTGGGTACAATATTATTCCATGAGGAGATGTGCTAATTTTTCGAATAGTTGGTTGAAATTATAATAGTAAATCAATATGAATGTCGTTGGTTTAAAGTTTTAATAGTAAAATCTTTTTATATAAAACAAAATACTTTTATAAAGTTATTCTATAAATAGAATATATTATATTCTATTATGCATAGTGTTTTGCATAGTAAAATCTTTTTATATAAAACATAATACTTTTATAAAGTTATTCGTTTTATTAGATTATAAATAGAATATATTATATTTTATTTAAAAGATTTTGCTTTAAATATGGACCGTCCGATTAAAAGTAAATCAATCTGGACCGTTCATGAATTAGTTACTATGTAGTCCATTCTTTATAAATAGAAGTTCATTCCTTCATTATTCTTTTCTGAATTCATTTGAAACTCTAGAGAGAAACTATAGAGAGTTCTTCTTCTATAATCTTAAGAGTATTTCTTTAGAGTTTAAGAAAGCTTTGGCGTAGTACAAGTTTTCTTGAGTATATCATCGTCCTACCAGTCGGAATACTCTTCTTTCAAAGGTAAGGGATATTATTTGTTGTACTCGTAGGGGATATTATTTGTTGTACTCGTAAGGGATATTATTTGTTATACTCGTAAGGGGTATTCTTTCTTTCTTATTCATGAAGAGAACTTCTGTTATTCAATTCTTTATTATTCTATTGGAATAACCTGTATACGCGGACTACCGTATACATTGTGAAATTCTTCTGTTATTACATTCTTTATTATTATGTGGGAATAACCTGTTTATGCGAAGTACCTCATACATGGTGAAATTCTTTTATTATTCCATTCTTTATTATTATGTTGGAATAACCTGTCTATGTGAAGTACTGCATACATGGTGAAATTCTTTTATTATTCCATTCTTTATTATCTTTGTTGGTTATTGGTTTTCTGATTGTATGTCTTTGGCTTTGTAGTGCAAAGATGATATGTTATTGAATATCTTTGGCCTATAGTGCAAAAAAGATTATACATTGTTTGATAACTTTGACCAGTAGTGCGAAGATGGGCGGTGTATGACATGATCATGACCACTAGTGATACTAACGAATATCCTTGGCCGTAGTGCATGGATAATTCAATGATGTGATTGGCATGATCATGACCATTAGTTAATGATTGAATGTCTTTGGTAGAAGTAGCACCGACAGCGATTGATTGGTATGATCATGACCATTGGTTTTATAGTTGAATATCTTTGGCCCGTAGTGCAAAAGATAGACAACTGATTGGTATGATCATTGTTATTACATTTGAATATCTTCAGCCTTTGGGGTAAGGATATTGAGTAAACGTTCTATTAAGCCTTTGTGGCAAGAAGGAACTGTTACTTCACATTATTATAAACATGAATTGTGAATTTAACTATCATCTTTGGTGGTTCAGGTGAAGACAAGTGATGAAAGTTCTATGTGTCTTAAGTATAACAAAGAACTGTTGATGAGTAGTACAGGATCAACGCTAGACTTTTAATCTAGAAGAGATAGTAGATATTATGTTCTACTTGACTCTTCTAATGGATTGCTTGTTCCATTGCGATTAAATTTGATGTTTATTATATTTTATCGCTTTTAACAGATTGAAGGCTAACGATAAATTATTTTGCATTATCTTAGTCATAATATTTCTTATCGGGCTAGTTGAGCTCACCCCTTTTGCTTTCATTGTTCTCTTGTGAAATGAGAAGCGAAGCGAGGGGACTAGTCGGGGAGCGGGTAGCGGTCGAGGATGATAGCATTAGTAGTCCTCACTATTCTCGTGAAATAGTGTGATAATAAATGTAATGAGGACCCCATTGAGTTTGTATATTATCTAGAAGATAATATTTGTATTAAAACTCACAGCTCATGTTGTATAATTAAGTTTGTATTTGTATTTTGTACCATGTATCTGGCGACTCAAGATGGGTGATGTATACCTATTTTGGGGGCCATATATATATATATATATATATATATATATATATATACATATACACACCGGATCCGATCACGGGCCTCAATGGAGTAAAAGGCGAACAAATTTTTTTTTGTTTTTGCTTTTTTTTAAAACAACTAAAAAAATAATTAATATTTTATAAATGAAATTTTTCCATAATCTGATATTTTTGGGGTGATTTGAATACCTATATAAAAAATGGTGGAGTACGATGATTGTACCACCATGTTTTGTTATCGTGCACTCAAATCACCCCTAAAACACTTTTATTATGAAAAAAATTCAATTCCATAAAATATTAAATATTTTTTTTAGTTGTTTTAAAAAAAACAAAATAAAAAAAAAAGTGGGACGGATAAAATCCAAGTCCTGAGATTTTGAGCAGGACTCTATGTATATATATATATATATATATATATATATATATATATACACTTTGTCCCAATGGAGTTTACTTACGTGGTGGTTGATCGCTTTTACTGACTTTCTTTACGTTTCAATCACGCTCGGAGTTTACTTCGTGGCAGTTGATCTCTTTGTACAGCTTTATCTACGTTTCGTCCCGCCTGGAGTTTCCTTCGTGGCGGTTGATAGCTTTTACAGCTTTATTTACATTTTCTTATCCCCCATGGAGGTGCTTCGTGGTGGCTGATCATGTCTGTATATATATATATATATATATATATATATATATATATATATACAACTTTTATATATATACCTACTTACTGCTTTTATACAAATTACGGTATCGTGTGAGCCTAGGAATCACGTGATCACAGATTCAACCTATTGGATCAAGATTCGGTTCCCGTGATGGACATTTTCAACTCTAAGCAGCTTGTAAATTTATCTGCGGTGTCTGAATTTCCTCAGATGGTTTTCATACCCACGAGGAAATTCGCATTATTTTGTACATTATTTTCTTATAGATGCTTCGCATCTCGGAAATAAAATCAATAAAGCCGAACACTTAATAAAATGGAAGTGTAAAAGGTCTCAATTACTATTGAGCACAAGGGTTTGAAAAACCTCTTTTATAAAACATCACTGCCATATCTTGTTAAAATTAAATTTTTACACAAATTCAAACCCTGTGTATATAGGTGCGAACGAGGCCTCGCACCACTTTCAAATAAATAGCACATTGACCCACACACACACATTCAGATAATAGTTTCTTGAAAAAGGCGGTCACCGTGGTAACACTGATGTCGGGGGGTGCCTAACACCTTCCCTCCGCATAATCAAGTCCCTGGACCCTAATGAATCTCGGTTTCACCGACCCATTTAGCAGTGTCACATCACTGGGTCAATGTGCAAACCTTTTCTTGGTTGTGTTCGTACAACCATTTAAAAAACCAACTGGCGACTCTTAACAGTCCATTGGCAACATTATACATGTCGGACCTTTTTCACTTATTTTTTCAAACAAATCTCACCTAAAATGAGAACACCAAAGAACAAGTAACGGAAAAGGGACAACTAAAACTCCCGACGTCGACAGTCATCTAATCACAGCTGGCCGATGAAGGAGAAATCTTATCGTAAAGCCCCATCTTTCCTTGGAACGGCCTGGTTGTCATTATTGTGATTCTGTAATATTATTTGTGATTAATTAATTAATTATTGATTTATATGTTAAAGAAATATTTATTCTATGTGGATGGATAGGGAAATATTTATTTTGTGTGGATATAAATGAATGAATTAATGCTGAGGTATTTTATCAGTATTTTGTCGGTATGGAGGTATTAAAAATCATCCGTATGTAGATTTTGATATTTTCTGTTTAGAATTTGAAAAAACTTAAATCTACCAAGTTGTAGAGAATTTAATTTCCTATGGAATTGACATAAAATTCATATTTTTCTGATAAAATGGATATTTATTATGAATTATTGAAGTTTCGAATATAAATATTTTTATTAAAAATATGGGTGGGCCCCACTTTTGTATTTTGTGGAAAAATGTTGAATCCAAGTGTGGTGTGCTGCAAAGTGGGAAATGTGTTTCCAGAATGGCATGCCCCCTTCATTTTGTCAACTATGGCGTTCTAGCCTTTTTCCTATAAATAGGGTGCTTAGTTAGAATTGAAAATCACACCAGAAACAAGTTTTCTCTCTCTATATTATTGAGCGTATTATGTGAGTATTTAGATACTTTGAGAGTTGCTATTTAGTGCAAGTTTCCTTCGGCATTACATCCGATATCCCAGTCAGAAGTACTATTATTTTGAGGTAAGGGTTGTTATTTTCTTCGTAAATGATATTATTTTATTCAATATCATCATGCCGAAATATAGATTTGAATTTAATTATGGAATTTCTACCTTTTTGAGTCGGGATTACTATTCACGTATACAACACTATTCAAGAATACGGCACTATTCACAGAAAAATAGCTTTTTTTCTTTCTTTGTCCAAGTTGTCTATTGTGGTTACTATCTTTGATTGTATCCATGTTTTGATCTTTATTCTTGAATTTTGCTCCACAATTGATTATTATAAGATATTTTTGAACTTGGATAAAGTAAAGTACGAATTCCTAATCTTTGATCTTTTATCTCACTGGATTCATTTTCTTTAAGATATTTTTTATCATCCTCAGTCCTAAATGATGATATTACTGAATATCTTTGGTTTGTAGTGCAAAGATGAATGATTAACTGATGAATATCTTTGGCCCGTAGTGCAAAGATGAACAGGTGTTGAGATGAAAATGACCAACTGGTGATACAAATGAATATCTTTGGCATATAGTGCAAAGATGAATATTTGATTCAAAATGTATATTGATTGATGTTACAGGGATAAAATATTGATGATGGACTTTTTCTTAGAAGATAGTAGAATTCATTCTCTACTTGACTCTTCTAATGGATTGTTGTTTCTGCTGCAGTTGTTGATCTAAAACTTGTTGTCTATTATATTCTATCAGATTTTTCCCTGTTGAAGACTAATGATAATTTCTTGTATATTATCTTAGTCATAATATTCTTTACTGGGCAAGTTGAGCTCACCCTTTTCCTTTTTGTTCCATTTTTTCTCAGGAGGAGAGAATTTAGCAGGAACTAGCCGGGATATGGAGTGATGATTCAAGATAGTTGTTTTAGTAGTCCTCACTATTTTGTAAAATAGTGTATCAATAAATGTAATGAGGACTTAATTGAGTGTGGATATTGTCTAGAAGATAATATTTGTATTTAAACTCACAGCATGTGGTTTGTCGTATTTTTGCACGAAAATTGTATTAATAAAGTTGTAGTTGTTTCTGTACCATGTATTTGGCGACTCAGAATGGGTGATGTATACCTATTTTGGGGGCGTCGCAGTTAATATCGAGCTGTGTTTCGATCACAGGACACGTGGGTTATGGGCCCCAAATGGTTGCATTAGTAAATGCACGAATATTCCCCGATAACAAGAATATTCCACGACCAAACGAATATTCCCCGACAATGAATATTTTATAACCACTTGCTTATTTTTCAAAATTTGCACATTTCATCCATAACCAAAGCATTAACACCTTATTATTTCAAAATAATTATTAGAGGAAATTCAATTTTATTTATAAAAAGTTGGGGTCTTACAACCTCCCCTCCTTATAAAATTTTGTCCTTGAAATTGACGTACGTACCTGGTGTTTCAAAAAGGTGAGGATACCTCATTTTTATTTTCGATTCTAACTCCCAGGTCATTTCCTCAATAGCATGGTTTCTTCACAAAATCTAGACTTGTGGTATAACCTTTGTGCGTAGGACATGCTCTTTTATATCCAAGATCTTAACAAGTATCTCCTTGTACGTTAAATCTTCACCTATCTCATCTGGTTCTAACTCAATAATGTGGTTCAGGTCTTTCACATATTTACGAAGCATAGATATATGAAAAACATTATGAGCACGAGACATGCTTGGAGGTAATGCGAGCCTATAGGCCACATTTCCTATTCGGTCAAGAATCTCAAATGGACCAACAAATCGTGGATTGAGCTTTTCTCTCTTCCAAAATCTTGTAACTCCCTTCCATGGATCAATATGTCTCAATACATGATCCCCAATATTAAATTCCACGTCCTTTCGATGAAGATCCGCATAACTCTTTTGTCGATCCTGTGCCGTTTGTATACGCTGTCGAATCATTTGGATCTTTTCTTTAGTCATGCATACCAATTCTGATCCCAACAACGTTGCTTCACCCACCTCATCCAAGCATACTGGGGAACAACACATTCTTCCATACAACGCTTCGAATGGAGCCATGCCTATACTTGCTTGATAACTGTTGTTGTAAGAGAATTCCACCAATGACAAGTACTTATCCCAACTTCCTTTGAAATCTAGGACACAGAGTCTTAATAGATGTTCAAGAGTTTGAATAGTCCTTTCTAATTTCTCGTCCATTTGAGGATGGTATGCCGAACTGAATCGTAAATCTGTGCCCATAGCTTTCTGCAAGCTAACCCAAAATCGTGAAGTAAATCTTGGGTCACCATCTGAAACTATGGATACTGGCATGCCATGCAATCTCACAATCTCATTCACGTACATACGAGCAAGACATTCAAGGGAATAAATCTCCCGTATCGGCAAGAAATGAGCAGACTTGGTTAATCTATCAACAATAACCCAAATCGCATCTATGCCTTGAGAAACCTTGGGAAGACCAGTAAAAGAAATCCATGGTAATGTGTTCCACTTCCATTTAGAATCTCAAGTGATTGCAATTGACCCTTTGGCACTTTATATGCTCCGCCTTTACGTTGACAAGTTAAACACCTCGAGATAAACTCATGATCTCTCTTCATATTGTTCCACCAAAATATATGTCGAAGATCATTATACATTTTGGTACTCCCAGGATGGATTGCAAACGGTGTGTTGTGTGCCTCCATTATGATTCTATATTTCAAGTCAGAATCGTTAGGAACACAAAGCCTAGAGTTAACTCGAAGTATTCCTTTTTCATCGATTCTTGCTTCTGGAATAGCACCTTCTTGCACTTTCTTCTTCATACACATCAGCTCCATGTCTGTAGCTTGAGCATCTTTAACTTTATCAATTAAAGTCGGTTCTACTCGTATATTCGCCATCATCACGTGGGTCACTGGAGTCTTTAATTCTATCTCCATCTTTTGCAAGTCATACAAAATGGGCCTTTGCGTTGACAATATCGCACTCGTACCCGCATATGATCTTCTACTCAATGCGTCAGCTACTACATTCACTTTTTCAGGATGGTATTGAATGGTATGATAGTAATCTTTCAATAGCTCGAGCCAACGTCGTTGCCGCATGTTGAGTTCTTTTTGGGTGAAGAAATATTTGAAGCTTTTATGATCCGTATAAATCTCCACTTTCTCCCCATACGGGTAGTGTGTCTAGATTTTCAACGTGAAAACAACTGCTGCCAACTCCAGATCATGAGTAGGGTAATTCCTCTCATATTCTTTGAGTTGTCACGAGGCATAGGCTATGACTTTCCCATGTTGCATGAGAACACATCCTAACCCTTTGCCTAAAGTATCGTTGTAGATAACAAATCCATCTGAAACATATGGTATTGTCAGAACAGGTGCTGAAATGAGTCTCCTCTTGAGCTCTTGAAAATTCTTCTCGCATCCCTCGCTCCATATGAATTTTGTATCTTTCCGAGTCAGCTGAGTTAACGGAGTAGTGATTCTAGAAAATCCTTCCACGAATCTCCGATAATAACCAGCTAAGCCCAAAAAGCTACGTACTTCGGTCACCGACTTCGGTTGCTCTAAACTTTGTATTGCTTCTATCTTCGCCGGGTCAATAGATACTCCATGTTTTGACACCACGTGCCCAAGGAATGCTACTTCCTCAAGCCAGAACTCGCATTTCTTCAGCTTGGCATATAGCTTGTTGTCACAAAGCCTTTGCAGGACCAACTTCAAATAGCGCTCATGATTTTCACGGCTTTTGGAATAGATGAGGATGTCATCAATAAAGACAACAACGAACTGATCCAAATATTCCTTAAACACACGGTTCATCATATCCATGAAAGCAGGAGGAGCATTTGTCAATCCAAAAGACATGACTAAGAATTTATAATGCTCGTACCGAGTTCTGAAGGTAGTCTTCGGAATATCCTCAGTTTTAATCTTCAGCTGATGATATCTAGAACAAAGATCGATCTTTGAAAAGAATTATCATCATTACAACTGGTCAAACATGTCATCAATGCGAGGTAGTAGATACCTATTCTTGATGGTGACATGGTTCAATTCTCGGTAGTCAATACAAAGTCGCATACTTCCGTCTTTCTTCTTTACGAATAAAATAGGAGCACCCCAAGGAGATGTACTAGGACGAACGAAACTGATGTCCAACAACTCATGTAGTTGGACCTTTAACTCCTGAAGTTCAATAAGAGTCATTCGATATGGGGTTTTAGAAATGGACTTTGTACCAGGTTCAAGGTCAATAAAGAATTTAACTTCACTTTCTGGGGGTAGACCGGGAAGTTCTTCAGGAAATACGTCAGGAAATTCACTAACAACATAAATATTATTCAAATCTGACGTGTTTTTGTTCAAGTCCATAACATGGGCTAAGAAAGCTTGACATCCATTTTTTAATAAACGAATGGCTTTATAGCTTGATATGACAGTGATTGACTTTAGTGGTTTGGTTGCTTGAATTCGCATAACAGGTTGGTTAGGAATATGAAAACTAACAACCTTACAAAAACAATTAATTTTGACATGATGAGTACTTAACCAATCAATCCCTAAAATCACGTCAAATGCAAGTATCTTTAAAGAGAGAAGATCAACATGTAATGTGATGGTGCCAACTTGGATCGAGCAAGATTTATAAACAGTGGATGTAATGAAAGTTTCTCCTAATGTAGTCTCAACAGATAAGTCAATGTCTAATTTCTCCGGAGTCAAGTTCAAACGTTGAGCACAAGTAGGAGAGATAAAAGAATGGGTAGAACCAGTTTGTAACAACGTATAAACTTCACAAGAGTTTATAATTAGCCCACCCGTGATCACCTCGTTTGGGTTCCTCACGTTTTGGCCAGTCATGACAAACGCTCTTCCAGGAACCGCTAATTTTGACTTGTCCGGGATAGCTTTTGGAGTTACCATCCCCGTTGAACTTGGTTTCGCTACAGAACAATCTCAAGATATATGACCTTCCTTTCCATAGTTATAACATGCCTTGGATTGTTGTGGGAAGTTTGGGCTGATGTGTCCCTCTTTCCCGCATTTATAACAAACGACCGATGATCGTTCTCCTCCCCTAGAAACAGTTGATGTTTGTGCTGACGTCTTCACATTATCATTGTTATACCTTCTCTTTTTGAAATCTCCCCCCGACTCGCTTCTTCTACCATCATGGCCACGATTACCACCATAGTGTTCTGGGTTTTGTAGAATATTTTCCTCCCCTTTGGTTTTCATAAACCCGATGATCACGCCACCGATATGATACAGTTATGGGTCCTCGGTTGAACATACTCATTATCTCGCTCTAATAATTGAGCCATGTTTACAACATCTGAATATAAGAAAAATTATGAGAGATAAGATATTGCCGAATCTCGAGTTTTAGACCTCTCAGAAACATCCGCGTCATTCGTTCCTCATTCTCTACCAAATGAGGTGCAAACCTGGATAACTCTGCGAACTTCACCTCGTACTGGGACACCGTCATGTTGTTTTGTTCTAGTCCAATAAACTCTATCTCCTTTATATGACGAATACTTTCAGGAAAGTACTTTTCATTAAACAGTTTCTAAAACATTTCCCAAGACATGTTGAGTGCAACTAGCTGGGTACGCTTCACATATTCCCACCAGTAATCTGCCTCACCACAGAACATAAAGGTGGCGAATGGAACCTTCTGTTCCTCCTTGCATCCCAAGATATCGAATATCTTCGTAATTTGCTTGACCCACGTTTCTGCCTTAATCGGATCCGGCTTTTCCATAAATTCTGGTGGTCCCAACTCTTTGAACTGCTTGGCTGTGACAAGCCACGCATTGCTATCATTTCCACTCATATTGTGTACACTAGTCTCCCTCATCTGGTTTTGCATGAACTGCAAAAAGCTTCTAAACATCCTGTAACGACCGAGAAATTCGAATCCTTTGTAAAATACTTGAAAGAATTAAATAATGAATAAAATAATATTATTTGTTATTCTATGTGTTAATAAAATGAATGTCGTTCTATAACCTAGAAACGTCGGAACATCATAGTATTTGAACTACGTGAGGGAATTAAAGTGTTTGAATTTCCAAGATGAAAATAAAAGTTTTCTGAGAAATTTTCCAAAAAACACTATTCATCGTTTATCGCTCAGGAATTATTTTTGAACTTCCGAGAAATACTTAATGTTATAATATCGAGGTGAGATGGATTATGCAATAATAAGCTAAGTATGGAAAACGTAATATTTCGCATGCGGACTTAAATTGAGAGCGTTGGGAAATTAATGTCTAAGGAATGAACTTGTGTAATCTTGTAGGATGTGCAAGTTCATTAAGCATTAAGGGACAAGCCCAAATTGTAGTAATGATTAGCCAAGTGTGGATTAATGTGAAGCCCAAAGCAAATTAAAGCAAGCCCAAAAGATAAGTTAATTAGATTAAGACCTAAGCCCAAATGATGATCCACTAGTTAAATAGGATCCATGGGGCAACCCATGGGTGAAGTAGTGGGCAAGAACTTTGTGTGATGGGCAAGAATTAAGAGTGATGAGCAAGATTACTTAGGCCTTAAGACATGAATAGTAAAGAGGTTAACTAAGGAAGTGGGATGTCTTAATGACCTTAATACCCTAACCTTGGCCCATCTATAAATAGCAAGCTTGGAATTGTCATTTACTTGTTCAAATTTCATCCAACAAACTCTCTTTGCAAACAACTTATTTGTTAGAGCTAATAAGCACTTTGAAGCTTAACTTCCATTACTAGATTTTCCAAGAAGAAGAAGTACTAGTTCATCAAAGGTAAATGATATCGTCTCTTCTATCTCTATCATACTAGGGTGATAAGAGAAGTATAATCTAATGAACATATGTGCTAGAACTTATAAGGAATGGATAAGAAATGGACTTAAGCCGAGTAAGCAAGAAATAAGCAAGTTAAACCTAAGTTGTAACGCCCGAGAAAATCGAATTTTTTAGAAGAATTAAAATTTTATTTAATTATAAGGATTAAATGAATTTAATTGATTATTTATGGGAGCAAGCTAATTGAAGGTCGTTCTATGACCTAAACATATCAGAACATCGTAGGATTTTGGCTACGTGATAGAATTAAAGTGTTTGAATTTCCAAGATGAAAATAAAAGCTTTCCGAGAAATTTTCCAAAAAACACTATTCACGCATTTCTGCTCGAGAATTATTTTTGAACTTCCGAGAAATACGTAAAGATAGAATATCGAGGTGAGATGGAATATCCAATAATATTTCAGTTATGGAAAACGTAATATTTCGCCTGTAGACTTAATTTGAGAATGTTAGAAAAATCAAGCATTGAGAAGTTAGGGTAATAATTGTATGATAAGAAAATTGTGCGGGGTAGAGTATACGAGTATGATACGAGGTATTATACGAGTATGTATGAATGATGGTATATCGTATATCATGAATTAGTGTATGAGTTAGAATACAATAATTATACGTATAATACATTATAAGGCTTTAAGCCAAATGGGAGTAAGCTAATTGAAGGTCATTCTATGACCTAAACATATGAGAACATCGTAGGATTTTGGCTACGTGATAGAATTCAAGTATTTGAATTTTCAAGATGAAAATAAAAGCTTTCCGAGAAATTTTTTGAAAAACATTATTCACGCATTTCTGCTCGGGAATTATTTTTGAACTTTCGAGAAATACGTAACGATAGAATATCAAGGTGAGATGGAATATCCAATAATATCTTAGTTATGGAAAACGTAATATTTCGCCTGTGGACTTAATTTGAGAACGTTAGAAAAATCAAGCGTTAAGAAGTTAGGGTAATAATTGTATGATAAACAAATTGTGCGAGGTAGAGTAGAGTAGTATACGAGGTATTATCACGAGTATGTATGAATGATGGTATATCATATATCATGAATTAGTATATGAGTTAGAATACAATAATTATACGTATAATACGTTATAGGGGTTTAAGCCAAATGTAATGGATTTGTTGAATTGTGAAGGAAATTGTATTATTCAATGGGAAGTGTGATAAGGCCCAAATGTAAGTATGGTTAAGATCAATGTAAATTTATGTGCAAGCCCAATTATTTGTTTAATTGCAAGCCCAATGGATAAGTTAAGATTAATTAAGCTAAAGACCCAAATTATGAACTATGGGCTATAGAATGGTTTAAACCCATGGGGCAACCCATGGATAATCCAATGTGATAAACAAGTAAGCTTAATAGCTAAGTTAAGTAATGACCAAGTAAATAAGGTGGTGAGCAAGCAAAGGATAAAAGTTGTGCTAATCAAGTAAACATAAAGGCAAAGTTATGTGATTAACAAGTATGCTTAATGATTAAGTAAGTGTGATGGCCAAGTTTAGGTGTTGAGCACGTTAACTTAATCACAAAGTAATGAATAGTAAGGAGGTGGAGTGGCCTAAAAGACTAAACTACCCTAACCTTGGAAATCCTATAAATAGCAAGCTTGGATTCATTTGTTTGGTTGTTTCATTTCATCCAACTTATAAGTTGAGAGCTTATTTGCTTGAGAGAATAAGCACATATAAAGTTAGACTTCCTTGTTAGATTTCAACCAACAACTTATAGCTTATTGGTTTGAGAGAAAAAGCAAGAAAAGCTAGAAGATTAGCCTTGTTAATTCAAGAAGCAAGAAGGAGATTAAAGATTTACCAAGTGTTATTCAAGAGTAAGTATTCTTAAACCATGTTTCTCTTTCTCTTCCATTGTTAGAGAAGGGGGTATTGGTAGAACTAGCATGCTAAGGAATGATAAATTAAAGGGCTTAAGTCTTAATAAAAGTAGTATAAGTCATGAATAAGCTATTTGTAATCATATAAGTTAAGAACTTATGAAGATCAATAATAAGATAATAACTTGTAAGAACTTGTAACATGTTTACATTAATAAAGTTAGTATGATAATAAGAAGCAAGAATAATGGTAAAAGTCATTAACCATAATAAGTAATATGAAAAGAAGACATAAGTCATGAGTAATGCAAATATAAGTAATTTATATTTTTATAAGTTATAAACTCACAATGAACTAGTAATAACTTATCATGTTTATAAGTTAATGAAGCATGTATATCAAAATGTTAGTATAATAGATTGAATCTATTTAGAACGATGAAAAAATCTCAAAGTAATGAAGTTTTATTGAATTTACACGATTAGACGATAATCGTCGAATTCGTGAAAATTCTCGGAATGGAAGTCAATTTTGATATTGAGCTTGGAAGCGTTGGTTTCAATGGAGACAAGTCTTATTTGGCATTATAGAGTTGCGGACTAGAAAATGGCGGATTCGACTTAGAACGAAGAAAGCGAGCATTGAGCGTTCATGAACGTTTATTATTTTCGTTAAAAATGGACTAATAGGTGGAATTTTAGCAAACAAAGTCGAATAGATAAAATTCTTGCATGAACACGTAGAATACGTGAATTGTGAACCATAGGCTCTTGAACGAGCCAATTCGGACTTATAACGAAGAAGTTAGGAGCTCGGGAATCTCACTTAAAAGAAAATATGTCAAAATTGCTTGATACACAGAAAGTCGTATGGCCATACGACTCAAAGCGAGAATAATGGCCATGTGATGGCGAGACCGGACCTTAGCCCTGATTAATCAAGCCAAAGGCAATAATGCCAATTACATTAAGCATGGCACCGAAACGCCGTGACCAAAATTTTGGAACAAAAAGCCCGTGCAACGAGACCAAAGAGGAGAAGGCTGGCAGAACAACAAAGACTAGGTCATCTGCAGTAATAAAAGATTACAAGTAAGGAAATAAAGATAAGTGATTAATAATGAACTAATACATTAATAAACTTAATGTAGCATCATTGTAAACCTTAAGTAATAAACTAAAGGTTAAAGATAAGTTGGATGTGAACATAAATGGTATCTGATAAATGTACTTAACAATAATGCCGAGTTTGCCAAGTTAATAAGGTAAGGACATTAGTAAGCCGTGAGGAAGGATGTTTAACTCAAATCGAGTTGTATTAATGAAATAATTTCACTTAAGTTATAAAAGAGAACGAAGTTAGTAAGAACGATGTAAAAAGAATGACAGCAAATCGGAACTAATAAATAACAAATCTAATACGGGATTAGATTGAGAAGAAAGGTAAGATTCTTTAGGAACTACGTATGTTCATTCATGACCTAATGTGGTATGTTATGTGATTATGTATTGTAGAGACCATAAAGACTCAAAGGAAACATAATTTTCTTGAAAGCAGAATATATGAAGGCAAGTTTTTCTAAGCGCTTGTCTAACCATCGTGTTAGCCAAGTTTTCAAATGATTCAAGTTATGAGATGCATTTATGGTTTTTTAAAGAAAGAGTCGATGCCGGTTTTAACTCGTCTCTAGACTAATCTTGATAGATTGATTGAATTGTTTACAAGTCTTTCAATATAGAATTACTAACGCGATATCCTACGCCAATTGTTTGATGCGGATTCAAGGTATGCACGAATATGAATAAACAAATGTATTTTCATCGAGTATTCGATGGGCACGTGAGGTTGCCACAACTTAAACATACACACGTTTAATGGATGTAGTGTTGATCAACATAGAGTACTATAGGTTGATCACCTAGAAGTGCTCGTAAGATATGTCGGACTTACGGACTTCGTGACGGGTTATCCTTTTCAAAGAAACTATAAGACGTTCACGTCTTGAACTAGAATTGATGTATTACTGAATATTGTTATTGTAAAATGTTTTGAAGAAAAAGAAACGCTATTTTAAGTTATTGATAGTACTTTGTAACTATTATCCAGTTATTGAAGATATATTATTCCTATGTTTCAAGCATGCCTTTAAAATGAAATTGTTGTACTTCTTTGAGCTTGTTATGCTCACTCTTGCTTTGAACCATATGAAATGCGACTTAGAATAGAATGGAATGAAGAATTTGACAAGGATAAGGTGAAGGCTAAAGCGAATTTGTAGATTACCTATGTAATAGTATAGGTTTGAAATGATAATATTTGATATTATGACAAGAACAAATGTAACGGTTATAAAGAACCTCGGGAATGGTAGTATTGTTTTGGAATATATAAGACATATTCGTTCTTTTGAGGCATTTTAATTGAATGTTTGTGTGAATTGTAGCATAGTGGAACACCATATGTCGGGTTGAAAGAGACCCGAATTTGGGGCGTCATGAGGTGGTATCAAAGCATTAGGTTATAAAACTTAAGGGGAAAAACCTTAGGCTAATAACCTCGTTAAGGAAGAGAAGTCAGAAGGAAGTAAACTTGAGCTTTACTTAAGTTGAATGAGTTAATAAGGTATTGAGGAAACTCAATCACCAAAGATTTAAAAGATGGAAAGTAACCCTAAATAAATTAAAAGTGATTTGTGCTTATACTATTGTGTGTTATGTACTAATCAACATGTTATGTGTTATTGTAGGATGTCGATCGATAGCTTGATGTATAGAGATATACATGCGGTGAATGAAGAGCTTGTGAACTGAGTAGAGCTTGTACCATGCCATTGGCGGAGGTACCATTAGTGATTCTAGAGAGTTTGAGACGAGAGAGTATTTTTCCGAGGAAGACTACTCGAGGGAGATATGATATATAGACATCATACCCGGATATGATGAAGCGATGTGGAGGAAGGAATGGAGGTAACATCTGTTACTACGGTGGTACCTACACTAGAGTCATCACCTCGGATGTAATGAGATCATTATATCTGGCAGAGATTGACAAAAATGTGCAACTGAGTGCGGTTGTAAAGAATCAGAATGAAGAGATTAGTGCTCTTTATATAGCAAAGGAGTCTAGAAGAATATTTTGAGTTAGAGCATGATGAGAAGGTGCTCATGATAAATAAGGCTGAGGGATTTTAAGAAGGAGGCCGATGAGCCGAAAGAGGCGGGGAGAAGAACCTAGGAAGATAGCAAGGATGTCTTACATCCATGAGAGTGCTCATAATGATTTCAAGCTGAAAGTTGCTTGTTATTCCAATAAGTCAGGACAAACTCGACATACTATTAGTCGGGATAATGTAGCGGCGATTGCGAATGAGAAATACGAGGATGCTGTTATGCATTATTAGAATGTTAGAGTTATAAATATGTGTGTAGTGGTGTAAAACCCTCTTTTGTTTAAAAAGGGTAGTCTTTTTGTAAATCTCAACTTTTGTGAGGTACTAATTCGGGATAGAAAATGTAATAGCTGTTGACTAGGGAAAACCAATTGTAAATAGTTTCAAACTATAAAGAAGCATATGAATATAATGAAGTTTTCATTAAAATGATTTGTTATGGTGCGAGTTGGTATGTGGCGATTAATAACGAAGTAAGTAAATAGATAATAATGAAATTTTATTTGACAATGCCGCCAAGGAGAAGACAACGTAATCAAGCAGTGGAATCACATGATGATAATTAATGGGGTCAAAACAACTCTTTGCAAGAGTTCGTTAATTTATTAACGGCTGCATTTAATCAAACCGGGGGTAGAGTACCCGCGGAACCTAGGGTAGCTAGAACGACTACCTTTAAAGAATTTAAAAGCATAGGTCCATTGGAGTTCAAAGGAACGACATACCCAATAGAGTCCCGAGACATGGGTAAAAGAAATAGAAGGCATTTATTATTACAAGCGTAGGTGAGGTGCAAAAGACTCCTTTTGCTACTTACATGATAAAAGATGAAGCCTAACTTTTGGTGGGAGGTTCAAGGGTGGGACTAGAACAAATGTGGTAACATGGGAACAATTCAAGAAGGTTTTCTTTGAGAATTATTTCCCACAAGCATGCAAGGAGGATGGAGATTAAGTTCTTAGAACTTAAACTAGGGGACATGACGGTTCAAAGACACGACCAAATTCAATAAATTGGCAAGGTTTGCTCCACACCAAAGTGGACACCGAGGAGATGAAGGCTCGTAGGTTTGAGCGGGGCTAAAACCACGGCTCTATAAGTGGGATGTCTGTGTTCAGAGGTTTCCTATGGGACCATTCTAGAGAAGGTAATTATATTAGAGAGGATGGTAGTGAGGCGTTGACTCAATACCACAAAGAGAAAAAGAATGAGAGCGAGGGAGAGGGACGAACCAAGACAGAGAATATACAAATAATAGTGGCAAGTATGCCAAAAAGAAAGAATTTTAACTCCGGGAATACCGAGGTGGGACAAGGGGATCATAATCATAGGATCAAAGTGTGTAAGACATGTGGAAAGACTCATCTAGGAGTCTGTATCAAAGGGATTATAAGTACCTTTAAACATTAAGGTAGAGGAGGAGGAAATAACTTTTGTTAATTATATTCGTGGAAATTATTTCATGAATAATAAAGGTAAGCAAGTATCGGTAGGTAGGTATTAATAAAGTTAAGAGAATTTGAAGTAATTCTCGGTATAGACGGGGGGATTAACCATAAAGCTATAATAAATTGTTATAAGAAAAGTGTGAATCTTCAGTTTTTCAGAAAACCCAAGGTAGTAATTTACGATAATAAATCACGGAACATCATTTTGTTGTCTAATCATGACACCAGGTAGGAGGATTTTAAGGAAGATGATGAGTCGTTACGGTTGTGTATCGACTATCGTAATAGGAGTAAGTTAGCAGTTAAGAGTAAATACCCATGGCCCAGGATCGATGATCTATTGGATCAGTTGAAAGGGGCAAAGAATTTTTCTAAGATAGGTTTGTGTACGGGGTATCGTCGATAGAAAATAAGTAAGAGGGTGGCAAACTGATAGGTACTCTTGTGAGGTGCTATGGTTGAAGGTACCATTAGCGTCGTAGAGTGTTCGAATAATATTGGGACGAGGATGTCGTAATGATCATTGGTGATATTCTAGTCTATTTTAGACGCCAGAAGATCACGCTAAACATTTTAAAATAGTGTGAGAAACACTATGGAGGGAGAAGTGGGATACAAAATTCACTATGCGTGAATTTGAGCTTAAAAGATATACATAATTGTAATTAATAGGTATGATGGGAATGAGAAGTAAGAAAAATAGTTTTCAAAAATTAAGAAGGAAGGTTAAGTGAAGCACCTGTATTGTCTTTATCAAATGATACGAGGAATTTTGTAGTGTATCTAGATGTTTCGCATAGATGACGAGATTGTGTGCTCTTGGAGCATGGCAAAGTCATTATGTATGCATCATGCCAGTTAAGGGATTATAAGAAGGTCTATCCTACTTATGATCTATAATTGGCAGTTGTTGTTTTTGAATTAAAAATCTGAAGATAGTATTTATACGGGGAGAAGTGTGAGATACACACGGACTATAGGAGTCTGAAATATATCTCCACATAGAAGGAGTTGAATATGCGGTAGAGAGAGGACTGTGATACCTTATATCATACAAGAAAGGTAAACATAGAAGCTGACACGTTAAGTAGGATGGAAAAAACTATCGATGTTAACGACTCAGAATGAGTTAATAACGGAGATGGCGAGAACGGAGTTAGAAGTTAGATTACTGAATGAAGAGGTAGAAATGTTATTCCCAACATAGACTCAATCCACGATAATGGAACGAGTTAATTAAGTACAACTAGGTAACGAGGAATGAAAACGAATGAAGAAGAGGATGCAGGATAAATAGAAGATCAAGTATAATCTTGTTTTGAAGGAGGAATTTGAGTTTCATATAATTCCAAGTTAAAAGAAGGACTAATAAACGAGGAAATAGTGTAATATGTTAGTAAGTGTTTAACTTACAACTCAAATTATTGATAGGAAGTAATAAGTCATGTGAGATAAGATAATACATTCGGTGAAGGTGAATGTAAGAACTACAATGTCGAAGAAGCATTGTGGGAACAAAAGATTTAAAATGAATTTTTTTTTTCTCATTTGTTTAAATAATTATTAGGGAGATTCTAGGGACAGAATTCTTATAAGGAGGGAAGAATGTAACGCCCGAGAAAATCGAATTTTTTAGAATTAAAATTTTATTTAATTATAAGGATTAAATGAATTTAATTGATTATTTATGGGAGCAAGCTAATTGAAGGTCATTCTATGACCTAAACATATGAGAACAACGTAGGATTTTGGCTACGTGATAGAATTCAAGTATTTGAATTTCCAAGATGAAAATAAAAGCTTTCCGAGAAATTTTTTGAAAAACATTATTCACGCATTTCTGCTCAGGAATTATTTTTGAACTTCCGAGAAATACGTAACGATAGAATATCAAGGTGAGATGGAATATCCAATAATATCTTAGTTATGGAAAACGTAATATTTCGCCTGTGGACTTAATTTGAGAACGTTAGAAAAATCAAGCGTTAAGAAGTTAGGGTAATAATTGTATGATAAGTAAATTATGCGAGGTAGAGTATACGAGTATGATACGAGGTATTATACGAGTATGTATGAATGATGGTATATCGTATATCATGAATTAGTATATAAGTTAGAATACAATAATTATACGTATAATACGTTATAAGGCTTTAAGCCAAATGTAATGGATTTGTTGAATTGTGAAGGAAATTGTATTATTCAATGGGAAGTGTGATAAGGCCCAAATGTAAGTATGGTTAAGATCAATGTAAATTTATGTGCAAGCCCAAGTATTTGTTTAATTGCAAGCCCAATGGATAAGTTAAGATTAATTAAGCTAAAGACCCAAATTATGAACTATGGGCTATAGAATGGTTTAAACCCATGGGGCAACCCATGGATAATCCAATGTGATAAACAAGTAAGCTTAATAGCTAAGTTAAGTAATGACCAAGTAAATAAGGTGGTGAGCAAGCAAAGGATAAAAGTTGTGCTAATCAAGTAAACTTAAAGGCTAAGTTATGTGATTAACAAGTATGCTTAATGATTAAGTAAGTGTGATGGCCAAGTTTAGGTGTTGAGCACGTTAACTTAATCACAAAGTAATGAATAGTAAGGAGGTGGAGTGGCCTAAAAGACTAAACTACCCTAACCTTGGAAATCCTATAAATAGCAAGCTTGGATTCATTTGTTTGGTTGTTTCATTTCATCCAACTTATAAGTTGAGAGCTTATTTGCTTGAGAGAATAAGCACATATAAAGTTAGACTTCCCTTATTAGATTTCCCACCAACAACTTATAACTTATTGGTTTGAGAGAAAAAGTAAGAAAAGCTAGAAGATTAGCCTTATTAATTCAAGAAGCAAGAAGGAGATTAAAGATTTACCAAGTGTTATTCAAGAGTAAGTATTCTTAAACCATGTTTCTCTTTCTCTTCCATTGTTAGAGAAGGGGGTATTGGTAGAACTAGCATGCTAAGGAATGATAAATTAAAGGGCTTAAGTCTTAATAAGCCGTATAAGTCATCAATAAGCTATTTGTAATCATATAAGTTAAGAACTTGTGAAGATCAATAATGAACGTATAATAACTTGTAAGAACTTGTAACATGTTTACATTAATGAAGTTAGTATGATAATAAGAAGCAAGAATAATGGTTAGAAGTCATTAACCATAATAAGTTATATGAAAAGAAGACATAAGTCATGAGTAATGAAAATATAAGTAATTTATATTTTTATAAGTTATAAACTCACAACAAACTAGTAATAACTTATCATGTTTATAAGTTAATGAAGCATGTATATCAAAATGTTAGTATAATAGATTGAATCCAATTGAAACGGTTTAAAAATTTCAAGTAACGAAGTTATGCCGGAATTTACACGATTTGACGATAATCGTCGAATTCGTGAAATTCTCGGAATGGAAGTTGAATTTTGATATTGAGCTTGGAAACGTTGGTTTCCAATGGAGACAAGTCTTATTTTGCATTATAGAGTTGCGGACTCAGAAAATGGCGGATTCGACTTAGAGCGAAGAAAAGCGAGCATTGAGCGTTCACGAGCGTTTATCGTTTTTCGTTAAAAATGGACTAATAGGTGGAATTTTAGCAAACAAAGTCGAATAGATAAAATTCTTGCATGAACACGTAGAATATGTAATTTGTGAACCGTAGGCTCTTGAGCGAGCCAATTCGGACTTATAACGAAGAAGTTAGAAGCTCGGGAATCTCACTTAAAAGAAAATCTGTCAAAATTATACGATACACAGTAGTGGTAGCAATGGCGTGACTCTCAAAAGCGAGAATGGCCTTGTAGCCGCCATGCACGAGAGACCGGACCTTAGCCCTGATAACTGGAATGCAATATGACCAATTACACTAAGCATGAAATGCATTGATGACGTGATCAAAATTTAGGAACCAAAAGCATGCGCATGCAACACGAGCCAAGAGGAGAAAGCTGAAGCAAAGCAATAGCCGCATGAACACTAGGTCACACACGATAATAAAAGATTACAAGTAAGGAAATAAAGATAAGTGATTAATAATGAACTAATACATTAATAAACTTAATGTAGCATCATTGTAAACCTTAAGTAATACACTAAAGGTTAAAGATAAGTTGGATTTGAACATAAATGGTATGCTGATGAATGTACTTAACCAATGCCGATTAAGTGTCAAGTTAATAACGTAAGGGCGTTAGTAAGTAGTGAGGAAGGATAATTAACTTTCGAATTGAGTTGTATTAATGAAATAATTTCGGTTAAGTTATAAAAGAGAACGAAGTTGGTAAGAACGATGTAAAAAGAACAACAATGGGAATAGGAACAATAAATAACAAATTTATCTGGGATTAGATTGAGAAGAAGGGTAAGATTCTTTAGGAACTACGTATGTTCATTCATGACCTAATGTGGTATGTTATGTGATTATGTATTGTAGAGACCATAAAGACTCAAAGGAAACGTAATTTTCATAGAAGAATATTTGAATGCAAGATTTTCTAAACGCTTGTCTAACCATCGTGTTAGCCAGGTTTTCAAATGATTCAAGTTATGAGATGCATGTATGGTTTTAAAGAAAGAGTCGATGCCAATTTTAACTCAGCTAGACTAATCTTAATAGAATGATTGAATTGTTTACAAGTCTTTCAATATATAATTAATAACGCTATCCTACGCCAACTGTTTGGTACAGATTCAAGGTAAGCCTGTATATAAATAAACAAATGTATTTTTAATCGAGTATTCGACGGGCACGTGAGGTTGCCACAACTTAAACGTACACACGTTTAATGGATGTAGTGTTGATCAACATAGAGTACTATAGGCTGATCACCTAGAAGTGCTCGTAAGATATGTCGGACTTACGGACTTCGTACCGGGTTGTCCTTTTCAAAAAAACTATAAGACATCCACGTCTTGAACCAGAATTGATGTATTACTGAATATTGTTATTGTTAAATGTTTTGAAGGAAAAGAAAAGCTATTTTAAGTTATTGATAGTACTTCGTAACTATCATCCAGTTATTGAAGATATACTATTCCTATGTTTCAAGCATGCCTTTAAAATGAAATTGTTGTACTTGCTGAGCTTGTTATGCTCACTCTTTCTTGAACCATATGAATGCAGCTCAGACCAAATGGAATAAAGAATTCGACAAGGATAAGGCGAAGGCTAAAGCGAATTTATAGATTACCTATGTAATAGTATAAGTTTGAAATGATAATATTTGATATTATGACAGGAACAAATGTAACGGTTATAAAGAACTTGGGGAATGGTAGTATTGTTTTGGAATATATATATAAGACATATTCGTTCTTTTGAGGCATTTCCATTGAATGTTTGTATGAACTGTAGCACCGTGGATCACCATATGTCGGGTTGAAAGAGACCCGGATTTGGGGGCGTCACATAAGTAAGTTAGGAACTTATGATGATCATATATGAACTTGTAACATATTTACATGAATGAAATTAAATATGCTAATAAGGTTCAATAATGTTACTTAAAGGACTTGAATCAAGAATAAATCATAAGGAAATGAAAAATCATGTATTGAAGAATTAATAAGTTATGAACTTATAAGAAGTAAGCCATAATCTAATTTGAATGTAAGTTGTTGTATCATGTAAGTTGAGATGTCTAGATGATGAAATGAATCCTTTTGGAATGTTGATCAAATCACTAGTAATGAAGTTTGTCGGAATTCACACGATTGGACGATAATCGTCGAATTCGTAAAATTCTCGGAATCAAAGTCGTATTTTGTGTTTGAACTCGGAAACGTTAGTTTTCGATAGAGACAAGTCATATTTGGCATTTTAGAGTTGCAGACTCAAAAATGGTCGGATTCTGACTTAGAACGAAGAAACGAGAATTGAACGTTCACGAACGTTTATCGTTTTCGTTAAAAATGGACTAATAGGTGAAATTTTAGTAAACAAAGTCGAATAGATAAAATTCTCGCATGAACACGTAGAGTATGTAATTTGTGAACCGTTGGATCTTGAACGAGCCAATTCGGACTTATAACGAAGAAGATACGAGTCCGGGAATCTCACATGTTTGAAAATCTGTCAAACATTTATGTAGCATGAGACTCATGCTGCATGGCGCGACTCAAGCTTAAATGGCCGAATGGCCAAGATCGCCAAAGTGGTCGTTGTCTCCTGGAAACTCGTATTTGCAAATACGACAAGTAACAAAGAGACTCGTGTCGCGGCTCCGAGTCTTGTTTCTGGGCAATAATGGGTGACGTCGCAGCGCGGCACCAAGAGTAATAACCAGCGCCGCAGCGCCAGCCTCATGAACTAGATAGTGAAAAATGTTTACATGTTGAGCATGAAGATTAAAGGATTAACAATTAAGTAAGAATCTTAATGTAATATTGTTAAGACATAATTAAGCCTTAAGTATGAACACTTAGGGTTAAGATTTGTAAATTGCATATGAAAGTAAAAACGACATAACGAAAAGCCGGAACCAATAAATAACAAATTTAATACGTAATTAGATTGAGAAGAATGGTAAGATTCTTTAGGAACCATGTATGATTATTCATGACCTAATGTGCTATGTGATGTATCATTTACTGTAGAGACTTAAAGACTTAAAGTGCACGTGTTATAAACTATAGCAAACGCTAAAGGCAAGTACTCTAACCCTTGCTCCAGTTCATTCTGGACAAGTCTTTATGATTCATGTATTCTTCGCATGAGTTAATGTCTGATGAAGTCAACGCCAATTCCTTCGGCTAGACTTACGATATGTTGGATTCTTTTAATATTGCAAGTATGTGTAATGATTTACCAAACTAATATTTTTGGGGTTTTCAAAAGGAGACTGAGTATGCCAAATTGTTTTGTCGTCAAACGACAGGCACGTGAGGTTGCCACAACTTAAACGTATACACGTTTAATGAATGTAGTGTTAATCAACATAGAGTACTATAGGCTGATCACCTAGACGTGCTCGTAAGCTATGTCGGACTTACGGACTTAGTGTCGGGATGTCCTTTTCAAAGTACTTATGAAATACTCATGGTCTTGGACCGGGATTGATGTTTTATTGAATATTTTTGTTGTAAAATGTTTTGAAAGAAAGAAATGCTATTTTAAATTATTGATAGTACTTCGTAACTATTGTTCAGTTATTGAAGATATATGATTCCTATGTCTCAAGCATGCTATTTTCCTAGAATTGTTGTACTTGCTGAGCTAGTTAGGCTCACTCTTGCTTGAACCATATGAATGCAAAGCTAAGGCCAAATCAGACCAGATGGATCCTAAGCAAAAGATAAAGGGAAGGCTAAGGCGAACCCGTAATTTACCTATGTAATAGTATAGGTTTTGTAATGATAATATTGTATATTATAACAAAAATAGATGTAATGGTTATAAAGAACCTAGGAGAATGTTAGTATTACTTTGAATATATATAAGACATATTCGTTCTTTTGAGGTATTTCGATTGAATAATTGTGTGAACTGTAGCACCGTGTAGCACCATCTGTCGGGTTGGAAAATACCCAAATTTGGGGGCGTCACACATCCCATCATTCATCATTTGTTCGGTAGTGTTGTTTACAGGAGGAATATTGTCGTCCTGTTGCACGTTCCCCTGGGTGGTGATTAAAGGTGTCTCCACAGTCTCATTCACTCTATTGTTAATATTTCCAGCTGCCATTCTAAAATACTGCCACAAAACAAGGGTTAATTAATAAATTAACATATCACATATTAACCATATGCTCCGACTGACCAACCAAATAAGCTTAGGTATGACACACTAGCGAAGGATTACTCGTCTTTCCCCTCCTAGTTCTATTCCCCGATCTCCGCCAGAGACCATATCCTTAAGCTCTGATACAAACTGTGATGCCCCCAAAATAGGTATACATCACCCATTCTGAGTCGCCAAATACATGGTACAGAAACAACTACAACTTTATTAATACAATTTTCGTGCAAAAATACGACAAACCACATGCTGTGAGTTTAAATACAAATATTGTCTTCTAGACAATATCCATACTCAAATAAGTCCTCATTACATTTATTGATACATTATTTTACAAAATAGTGAGGACTACTAAAACAACTATCTTGAATCATCAATCCATACCCCGGCTAGTTCCTGCTAAATTCTCACCTCCTGAGAAGAAAAATGGAAAAAAACGGAAAAGGGTGAGCTCAACTAGCCCAGTAAAGAATATTATGACTAAAATAATATACAACAAATTATCATTAGTCTTCAACAGGGAAAAATTTGATAGAATATAATAGACAACAAGTTTTATATCAACAACTGCAGCGAAAATAACAATCCATTAGAAGAGTCAAGTAGAGAATGAATTTTACTATCTTCTAAGATTTAAAAGTTTATCATCAATATTTTATCCCTGTAACATCAATTAATATACATCTTGAATCAAATATTCATCTTTGCACTACATGCCAAAGATATTGATTTGTATCACTAGTTGGTCATGTTCATCTCAACACCTGTTCATCTTTGCACTACGGGCCAAAGATATTCATCAGTTAATCATTCATCTTTGCACTACAGGCCAAAGATATTCAGTAATATCATCATTTAGGACTGAGGATGATGAAAAATATCTTAAAAACGAATCCAATGAGATAAAAGATCAAAGATTAGGGATTCGTACTTGAGTTTATCCAAGTTCAAAAATACCTTATAATAATCAGTTATGGGGCAAAATTCAAGAATAAAGATCAAAACATGGATACAATCAAAGATAGTAACCACAATAGATAACTTGGAAAAAGAAAGAAAAAAAGTTATTTTTCTATGAATAGTGTTGTATTCGTGAATAGTGTCGTATACGTGAATAGTAACCCCAACTCAAAAAGGTAGAAATTCCATAATAAAATTCAAATCAATATTTCGACATAATGATATTGAAGAAAATAATATCATTTACGAAGAAAATAACATCCCTTACCTCAAAAGAACTGTACTTCTGACTGGAATATCGGATGTAATGTCGAAGGAAACTTGCACTGATTAGCAACTCTCAAAATATCTAAATACTCACAAAATATGCTAGATAATATATATAGAGAGAGAGAAAAAAAAACTTATTTCTGGTGTGATTTTTAATTCTAACTAATCACCCTATTTATAGGAAAATGCTAGAACGCCAAAGGAGACTAAATTAATAAAATATTAATTTCCAAAATTTTCAAACACGCCACTCTTGATCAGATTTCAATACACCACAGTGAGGCCCACCAAAATCAGCCAATTCCACACCAACCAAAAGTGGAGCCCACCCATATTTTAAATAAAAACATTTAGTTCCGAAACTTCAATAATTCATAATAAATAGCCCTTTTATCAGAAAAATACGAATTTTATGTCCATTCCATAGGAAATAGAATTCTCTATAACTTTGTAGATTTAAGTTTTTCCAAATTCCAAATGAAAAATGACTTAAATCCACATACGGATGATTTTTAATACCTCCATTCTGACAAAATACTGATAGAACACCTCAGCATTAATTCCTTCATTTATATCCACACAAAATAAATATTTCCCTATCCATCATTTATATCCACATAAAATAAATATTTTCTTATCATATAAATCAATAATTAATTATTCACAAATAATATTACAGAATCATAATTATGACAACTGTGTCGTTGCTCGAGGAAAGAGGGGGCTTTCCGATAAGGATTTCTCCTTATTGGCGCGCAATTAGGTGACTAAACCCCTTTCCTAGACAGAACTTCCTTAGACATTGCCAATAATGCTATCTAATAATATTATTCAAATAATATGAATTATTGATCTGATAATGAGAAATATTGTGCAGTGATAATTATTGAAACAACAATAATATAAAATATCAATGTAGCAATTATTGAATCAATAAAATAAAATATTGAACAGTAATTATTGTAATAATTATTGAGTAGTGTCTTCTTACGTAAGAATTAATAATTCAAAAATACTATGCAATATCGTGTGCTACTATACAACCATGCGTATTACTATATTTTAACCATCAGGTATTCCAACAGTGTTAACGGTAACAACAATGCCGTTATTTATTAAAAAAACTTAAACTTGTCATTTTCTTCATCCGACAGTTATCCGTTATGGGGCCCACAAAAGGTTCATTGCATTGCATACGAATATTCCCCGACAAAAAAAATATTCCACGACTAAACGAATATTCCCCGACAATGAATATTTTATAACCACTTGCTTATTTTGCAAAATTTGCACATTTCACCCATAACCAAATCATTAACACCTTATTATTTCAAAATAATAATTAGTGGAAATTCAATTTTATTTATAAAAAGTTGGGGTCTTACAATGAGGACAACAACTGAACCGGAATCATGCTAATAAGATCATTGGATTAAAAGTTATTAATGATTCAAAACCTGGATTGACCGACCACGAAAAAACACTTTTTCGAAATTCTAAAATCATAAATAGGGTCCGATGGTAGTTTTGAATAAGGCTTAGATGTGATAACCAAAATTTTTGGATAATATTAAAATAAGAATTAAACAAGAAAAATTCTTATTAGATGATATGTTATATGATATTGTAGTGCACAAAGAAATATGTGCCTTGCAATATGTGATGTTGTGTATAATAAATATATTAGATTTATATATTAGTACATGTAACTTGTAAGCAAAGTGTAGGTGTAAATTATTAAAGGAAATTAGATGTGTAAAATTAAAATAATTTATAATATTAAATTATTTTAATGAGATAAATTGGTGGCATTAAATATACTTCATGTATAACCACTATTTTATTGAAGAAATCATATATTATGATTATTAAGTGTAATGTATGCAGATATTTAATGTGGTGAATATATTAATATATTTACTACAGTTAAATAATTGTGAAGACAATTTATAGAAAGGAAAAAAAATTAATTGGATATATGATATTATGTTACATGGATAATGGTATAATATTTAATATTATACCAAAGAATGTAAAAGTATAAATATGAGATGAGATCCAAAATGTAAAATATGTATATTAGTATCAAAGTTGTTAGTAAATTAAATTCATATTTGAATAAATGATTGAATATATTAAATTATATATTTAATATATAAATAAATTGTTTGAAAATAATTTATGGAGAGAAGGAGGAAATTATATTTAATTATACAATATAAATTGTATAATTTAAATAAGTAACTTAAATTAGGTATGAGAATTAAATAACCTAAATGGTTATCTTTATTTAATGGTCTTAGTATTTTAATTATATACTAGTGACCTAATCCAAGAGATTTGTGGATCATGTCTCAATCTATTAAATTATTTTGTATGAATATGTGAGTAAAGTGAATATGAATATTATGTGATAGTTTATATTTGTTTATTATATAAACAAATAAAAGAAACCAAAGATAACCTAATTATATATTAGGAATGAAAAATTTCATAACTTAAGGGTTATGATATGAAAAATAATAGTATTTAAAATATATATTAACTCCAAGAGATTTATTGTATACATCTCAATTAATTAATTTTATAACCTAATTATAACAAAGTCTAATAGCGTTAAGAAATTAAATATACATGAATAAAGATATGAATTATAATTGAGTGCATGACAACCTTAATTAAATAATTAGGGTTGGATAAAATTAAAAGTATTGGGCTATATGATAATTTTCAAAGCCCAAGAAATTAATTAGAGAGCCCAACATATTAAGTTAAGTGGCACAAGCTAAGTTTATTGGTTAAGGAACACGTGGGAGAATAATAATATTAAAAATTATACTAAATTAAGAGATATATTGTACTATCTCAATTTAATAATTTTATAACTTAATTAAAGCAAGTTTAATTGGGTTATGAAAATTTAATATGCAAGAGTAATGATTTAAATTCCAAATGTATGGAATGAAAACCCTAATTAAATATTTAGGGTATGATAAGATGGAAAGGATTTGACCTAATCTAATTTACAAGGCCCAAACAATTGTTAATTGAAAGCCCAAAATATTAAATAAAGTGGCCCAACTTTAAGCCCAATTGAAGAGGGGCATTTTGGACACAAAATGAAGCAATATATATATATATAGTTTTATTGATTAACTTAAAATATTTACAGTACAGAAAATAAAAGTGACTTACAATTTACTTAGAGCATTAGAATGGTAGATGAAGAGAGAAGGGAGAGAGTCCAAAGATTCGTCAGAGAAGGAACTCTGAGTCTTTTTAAGTCTGTCTTCCTAACTAAGTTCAAGTTCCTTTTATAGAATAAGGAAAGAACTGTTACAAATTTACTATTACAAAAGTGAATGATTACAGACAATATTTACAATTGATGAACAGTAAAACAGTGTTGACTTTTTTACTATGCATGGACACTTTTGGCAACTTTTGACTAAGTGGTTGCAGGAGCAGGTGCATGTGACTGAGGGTTGCTTTCGGTGAAAAGCAGGAGCATCTTTTGACTAAGTAGCTACAGGAGCAGGTGCACGTGACTGAGATATCAGGCAAATAGATCCTGAGCATCTTGAAGGTTGATGGTGTCATATGGGTCATCATCATCCTCAAACTCATCAGTGGAATTATGAGAAGAAGAAGAACACTCGATGCTTCTACCTCTTCCTTTAATCATGAAATCCTTGTTGCCTCTTTTTAGTTCTAAAAAGGACTCTAACTCATGCAAGCATACATGGGTCAACAAGTAATACAGAGTAAGTTAAATATCGATCCACGGAGAAAGGTGTCAAAAATTAAGTTATTATGCATCAACTATATCACTATTTCTTTATGCTTAAACGAACGCTATAATTTTTGAATTAATCTAACCCAAGTAATGACTACAAGAAAAAAATAATAGAATAATAAATCAAATTTGGAAATAATGGGATTCTAACTTCAATTCATATTTCATCTAAATAATACCCTCATGCAAGATCATTCATGTATCATGAAAAATTAGCCAAGAGCACAAAAACTAGACATAACCATTTTTCAATACATTATGACCTACTTACATAACATCCACGTGCAATAGAAATCATGTAATCATCAATAAAACCAAAATCACTATATTTCTATGTGACTTTACAGAAATATTTAATTGAAGCGTAAGCTCTTATATAACACCCGGTGAAACATATTTTTATCTGATTCACGAAATATAGAGCTAAACAATTCAGCCTCATAAACGCATGCTATCATGATTACAACCATACTCACATGTCATTTTTCAATTCCATATAAGTACATAAAATGAATGGTGATCAAACATTCATGCAATCAACTCAGTCATAATAGAATTTCCATGATAACTACACAATCACGCATTCAGGCCATTAATATTAGACTACATATCAATATCCGTTAGAATCCCATAATGGAGTTTAGTTCATCGCTGAACTGAAAGCCATTATGGGATTAAAGCAACACATGAAAAATAAATAGAACAATTGAGAGAGAAGATAGAATCGATCAAACCCAATTGCAGATTATATTCCAAAACATTGTTCCAATCTTCGATGATTTCCAGTAAAATAAAAGTAGTTCATAGTCAATGATTGAATTCTAAAGAAGAGGTATAAAATATTAAGTCTATGCTTGGATCCTCGTTGGAATTCGTTCAAAATGTAGAACCCTCATTCTCTAATATGAAAAACTGATAAAAACTAAAGATTCTCGCGTCTGGTACCAACCAGAGTAGTTTATACCAACTCAAACCCTTCAAATTTCAAAATTAAAATAAACTCAAACAACAACAATCAATGACGCCACATGGCAACAAGCTAATCCCAATACATGAAGTAGCGGCCATGAGTTTGGAAATTTAGCTTCTACCAGTTCGGTAGTGGTATGAAGTTCTAACTTGTGTAGCCGATATGCTAGCGGCTTCTGCATTTTGCATCCTTGAGTTATGCTGTTGCTGCTTCCTTGACATGTTATTTTCATTCCTTTGACATGCTGTTTTCGCTTCTTTGTCCATCAATGTTCAGTTCCTTTTCTCCACTCGATCCTCGTGTCATGCCTTCACTGATCTCATGCCACCTACCAACGCCGAGCTATACCATTTCCTACATTTTCACACTAGAGGAGTTCTCAGTACATGCAATGCAAAATAACACGAAATGCAACTAAAAATATACTAAAATATACTTGAGATGGGCATAGTTCGCGTGAATTGATATCCAATAAGTAGGTATAAAACCTACTTATCAAATACCCCCAAACTTGATCTATTGCTTGCCCTCAAGCAATGCATACGACATAATATATTAAAGATGTAACTACATGCTATGCAACTTGATTACGATGCAAATGAGTCTCACATTTTTCCACCTATAACAGAATTTCAGTCCAAAATTCCTCAGCGAATTATCCAGATTCGAGAATACAAATTCAAACCAAACTATAGGCATAATATCATGCACTCAAGTGATCCATACATGCTATAAAAATATTGTGTGTGTGTTGTGTTCACCAAAACTTGACTAAAGCACAAAATACACGTGCTAAATTGCTCAAAATAAAAAATTGCAGTTTAAATCAAGATTTATGTATACTAATGCAACAAAGACTACCCTGACATATGAAAACCAACTAAGGTTCAACAATGGGTTTATACTGCTTTCTTTTTACTCACGAGGGCGATTTTCACACTTTCCCGCGGTGTTTATTGCTATTTTGTTTTTATATAGCGAGTGCGTTTTACGCTCCATCTCGCCCCTTCCAAAGAGTCAATAATTCAACTCAAGAAGGTTTCAAGATAGCTTTTTCTTTTTCTTCTTTTTTTTATATAGCACCCCCATGTGTCCCCAAAGTTTGATTATCAATGTTTTTTACAGTCTAAACCCATTTCCCACAAAATTCTCTTTTTTAAAACCACATTTCCTATCAAGCAATGCAACACATAATTCTTATGCCTATAAGCAATTGTGAACACGACACTTCAAACCGAAAGCATCTAAACAGCATCATGGATTACATCATGTAAAACATTATATCTAAGCTCATGTTATCCAACATACTCAATAATCCTTCAAAATTCACTGTTATCATAGGCTAGACATAACTTCCATAAAGCTAGAAATGTGAGACATGCAACTAAACATATACTAACACATATAATACTACTAAAAATAGAAAAATTTACTGCAATTATTAACTAACACATAAAAATGCAAAATTTAAACTAATCATGCAAACACTATATGCAACTACCCTACTACCCAATACTCCCAAACTTAAAATTTTTATTATCCCAATGAATGAAGGTATAGGGTTAGAAGAACTCCCCTACTGCTCAGCTGCACCACCCTCTTCGGGTGGTGAATCTGGTGGTGGAAATTGCACGGCGGTCCCAAACTGTGGCCACTCAAGCATAGTCCCTTGTGCAAACGCCTCCGTTAACGACCTCATCAGACCAGTAGCAAACGCTGCAAAATTGTCGTACATAGCGTCGAACTTCCGCTCCAACCTTCAGAGTTGTCAATCCCTAGTAGCAGCAGTTGTTTGTGTTGACGTGCCTGCTTCATTTGACTTGGAGGGCTGCGATGAAGGTGTAGACAATGCAGGACGCAGAATAAAACCCTTTCCTCTTGGATGCGGTGTACCCCCTTGCCAATATTCAAATCTTGCGATTGTAGCATGCGTAATGTCTTGGCTCGAGAACTACAACTGCTCATTCGTCCACCTAATTCCTGCCTTGGCACACAAATGCGTCACTATTGAAGCATGTGGAATACTCCCTGTAGTACTTCCCCGCATATATCTCATCATATTCTGATTCATCAAGTGACCCACGTTGATATATTTCCAACAATGATTCCCCATAATATAATTGCTCGTTCCACTGAAATTTCATGCTGGTGAGAAGATGGCATAAGTTTGGCACACACAAAGAGATTCCAGGCTTTGGCATAGCGATTGAGAGTGGAAGCCGGAAATGTCTTGGGGTGATTCGTGCCAGGAGTGCATGTTCACTGGGTCCCTGGAATACACAGATCAGTGATAACAACGTCCAAATCTGTTTCCAAACATTCTACCTCCACCCAATTCGTTCTTCCAGCCCGATGGTCGGGTAAATTGAACACTTGGCGAATGGCTCTCGGTCTGTAGTCCACTTCAATCCCACGAACAAAAGAAAACCCATTCATTGTTTCCCTCGCATTTGCGTAAAACTCCCCAGACAATGACCTATATGTGTGGTAGTTGCGCAGAGAGCACACACCATGCCAACACCTTTCTCTAATCATACGCACTAACCTGTCCATCCTGCGCAGATCCGGCGAACCCTCATTCACGAACAAATGACTTCCCCACAATTCGATAGTATTCAATTTGAGCATCCAAGTTGATAAACTTTGATAAATCAACATTATCCCCACTTTGCATGCTTGAAGATGATGATTCAGGGGTACGGGATCTCGCACGCTTAGGACCCATTTGAGACTGATAAGGAAGAAGAAGAAGACTTGCCTGATAGTGAGTGATAGTCGATGATTTGAATACCCTAAACCGATTTCAAGACAACCCACTCTGAAACCCAAGTTTTTATCAGTGTAGCTATTAATCGTGGGTATGAGATTTGATGCAAAAATCACATAGTGGAGAAGAGACGTTATACTTCAATTGGTAACTGATTAAAGAGGAGGAGGCGTGCATGTAATGGAGAGCAAAGGGAATACGACTTCAACTGATGGAAGACAAGTGTTAGAACACGTCTTTAAAACATAAAAAAAAAATTCAAAGTCCGGTTCCAGGCGCGGTCGCGCGACTTTTAAATGGAGACCTGGCGCGGGCGCGCGAGTGGATTTTTTTCTCTTGGATAGACATGCAGCGTGGGCGCATGATTTTTCAAGGTATATATTGCGCGGGCGCGCCTGGTTGCATTCTGCACTGCTAATTTTTCTTTCCAATACTTCAAGACATTAATGAATTCAATCCAATACACCTACAACAACACAATTAAACACTATCAAAGAATTAATTACTGAATACACATGAATGTCTATCTTAACACCATAATTGCTATGTTATGTACAAACAAAATCATATGAGCATTCAGTTTCTAAGATGTTTATGCAAAGTTGGCAAACTATCACAACTAAATATGATAATAAACTAACACAAAAATAATCTAAAAAAATAAATATAAAGTAGAGATTGAAACAAATTAGCTTGACTGTCTCTGATTGTTCATGTTGAAGAAAGAATTGAGGTGACTTTCTGTCGGTCAACCTCGCCACCAAAATAGTGCTTCAGCCGCTATCCATTCAGTTTAAACGGCTTGTCCAGGAACTTATCAAACACTTCTACTGCTCCATGTAGGAAAACTATCTTCACTGTGAATGGCCCTGACCACCTTGATTTGAACTTCCCAGGAAAAAGTTTAAGTCTGGAATTGAAAAGCAAAACTCTTTGTCTCGGCTCAAATGTTCTCTCTATGATCTTGAGATCATGCCATTTCTTCACCTTCTCCTTGTACAGCTTTGAGTTTTCATACGCCTGTAATCGGATTTCGTCCAACTCATTGAGTTGGAGTAGGCATTTCTCTCATGCCGCTTTCTAATCAAAATTTAGCTTCCAAATCGCCCAATATGCCTTATGCTCTAGCTCCATCGGAAGATGACATGCTTTGGCATAAACTAGCTAAAAAGGTGACATGCCCAACGGAGTCTTGTATGCCATCCTATATGCCCAAACAGCATCATCAAGCTTTAAGGACCAGTCTTTTCTAGTGGGGTCCACAACTTTTTTAAGAAATCTTTTAACTTCCCGATTTGACACTTCTGCTTGGCCATTCGTTTGTGGATGATACGATGTAGCAATGCCATGATTCACCCTATACTTAGCCAACAAAGTTGTGAAATGCCTATTGAAAAAATGATTGCCTTCATCACTAATGATGGCCCTTGGAGTCCCAAACCTCGTGAAGATACTTCTTTGTAAAAACCTGAGGACTACTTTGGCATTATTTATTGGAAGAGCTGCCACTTCTACCCACTTTGACACATAATCCACTGCTAGCAAGATATATAGATTCCCACATAAAGAAACGAAAGGGCCTATGAAATCAATCCCCCACACATCAAAGATTTCCACTTCGAGGGTCATATTCAATGGCATTTCATTTCTTTTTGAAATGTTCCCAACTCTCGTACATCTATCACATCTCTGGACAAAACTGTACGCATCCTTGAAAATTGTCGGCTAGTAGAATCCTGCTTGTAGCACTCTAGTCGTTGTTCGCTCTCCACCATAGTGACCCACATACACAGAAGCATGACAATCCTGCAGAATCCCCTCGATCTCAGTATACGGGATACACCTTCTTATCATCTGATCAGCACATTATTTTAACAAATATGGCTCATCCCATATAAACCATTTGACATCATGCAGAAATTTCTTCTTTTGATAACCCACTAAGTCAGAAGGTACCATCTTACTCACCAAGTAGTTCACGTAGTCTGCAAACCATGACACTTCCCCTTTCACCACAAATAATTGTTCATCTGGAAAGGATTCATTAATTATAACTTTGTCATCTTCCTCCCTTTTCGGATTCTCTAGTCGAGATAAGTGGTCCGCCACTTGGTTCTCAGTTCCCTTACTGTCCTTGATCTCTAGTTCAAACTCCTACAACAATAATATACATCTGATCAAACGGGGCTTTGCATCCTTCTTCGCCACTAAATGTCAAATTGTCGCGTGATCTGTGTACACTATCACTCTAGTACCAATCAGATATTCTCGGAATTTATCAAAAGCATACACAACTGCCAGTAATTCTTTTTCTGTGGTGGTGTACTTCAACTACGCATCCGTAAGGGTCTTGCTGGCATAGTAGATCACATGAAAAAGCTTTTCCTTTCTCTGACCCAAAACAGCCCCCACAACATAATCACTAGCATCACACATCAGTTCGAACGACAAGTCCCAATCCGGTGCAGTAATAACTGGTGACGAAGTTAATTTCCTCTTCAAGTGCTCAAATGCTAACACGCAGGCCTCATCAAATTTAAACTGTGAATCCTTCTCCAATAAGCTACATAGTGGTTTAGTTATCTTGGAGAAGTCTTTTATGAATCCGCGGTAGAAGAATGCATGTCCCAAAAAACTGCAAACACCTTTTACTGAAGTAGGTGGTGGCAAATTCTCAATAGTCTTGAGTTTAACTCTGTCCACCTCAAGTCCCTTCTTCGAAACTATGTGTCCCAAAATAATTCCTTCGTGTACCATAAAATGGCACTTTTCCCAATTCAGTACCAAATTTGTTTCAATGCATCTTTTCAAAACCATCACCAAGTTGTCAAGACATAAATCAAACGAATCCTCAAAAATTGAGAAATCGTCCATGAATAGCTCCACATTTTGTTCCACCATATCCGAAAAAATAGCCATCATGCATCTCTGAAAGGTTGTTGGAGCATTGCACAGACCAAAAGACATTCTTCTGAAAGCAAAAGTTCCATATGGACATGTAAAGGTTGTCTTTTCTTGATCCTCTAGAGCTATCACAATCTGATTGTAGCCTGAATATCCGTTCAGAAGGCAATAATACTCATGACCCGCTAGTCTATCCAACATCTGATCGATGAATGACAGTGGGAAGTGATCTTTCCTTGTAGATTTGTTAAGCCTGGGTAGTCCATGCAGACTCTCCACCCCGTCACTATTTGTGTTGGAATCAACTCATTATTCTCATTTAAAACCACGGTCATACCACCCTTCTTCGGTACACATTGCAATGGGCTCACCCATAAACTATCTGAAATCGGATAGATTATGCCTTCATCTAGCCATTTCAATATTTCTTTCTTGACCACTTCCTTTATGATCGGATTAAGTCTTCTTTGTTGCTCCACCGACGGCTTGCTATCATCTTCCAGTAGGATCTTATGCATACAAAAAGAAGGGCTGATCCCTTTTATATCTGCTATAGTCCATCCAATAGCTGACTTGAACTCTCTAAGGACTCGTAGCAATTTTTCTTCCTGAAAAGATGTTAGTGCATAAGAAATAATCACAGGTAGCTTTGAATCTTTATTTAAAAATGCATACCTCAAATGATCTGGAAGTGGTTTCAATTCAAGTTCTGGAGGTGTCTCAAGAGATGGCTTCAATTTTACTGATGTCTCTCCGGCTTTCTTCAATGGCTCAACAGGAGTTTTGAACTTTCTGAACTGTGGAGTAGTATCAAGAAATTGTACAAGTTCTTCAAATTCCACATCCTCTAATTCTGAATTTCCAGCCATAACATATCTCAACGGTTCATAATCCACCAAGATTTCTACTTCATCATTTAAGATCTTATCTACCACATCAACTCTGAAGCATTCCTCATTCTCTGTCGGGAATTTCATTGCCTTGAATACATTGAAGGTAACTTCCTGATCATGAACATGCATTGTAAGTTCCCTTTTTCTGAATGTCTATCAAGGTCCTTCTTATGGCTAGGAATGGTCTTCCGAGTATGATTGGTATACTCCTATCTTCCTCATAGTCTAAAATAATGAAATTAGCCGGAAAGATGAATTTATCCACTTTCACCAAAACATCTTCAACAATTCCCCGTGGATAAGTGATGGATCTGTCAGCTAGTTGTAAAGAAATATTTATCGGCCTTGGAGCCGGCAATCCCAACTGATTGAATACTGACAAGGGCATCAAATTTATACTTTCCCCAAGATCACACAGACATTTACTGAAGCTCATCTTTTCGATTGTGCACGGAATTGTGAAACTGCCCGGATCCTTTAGCTCTAGAGGTAGTTTGTGCTGAAGCACTACACTGCATTCCTCTGTCAAGGCCACTATCTCAAAATCTTCTAATCTCTTCTTCCTTGACAAGATACCTTTCATGAACTTTGCATAAATCGGCATCTGTTCCAATGCCTCACCGAAAGGTATGTTAATATGCAGTTTTTTAAAAACCTCCAAGAACTTGTTAAACTATTTATCTTCCCTCTGCTTATTCAATCTCTGTGGATACAGAACCGGAGGGTGAAATCTTGGTATTTGATTTCCCGGCTTCTCAACTGAATTGGCTTTATCCTTCTCTTACTGCTGTAACTTAGAAGCTTCATCATTTTCTTTCTATTCAGATAAATTCTCCGCCACGCATTGATGTAGCGTCATCTCCTCAGTATACACATGGCAAGCTACTGGTAAATTTCTTGCACATTGCTTCCCAGACCTGAGTGTGATTGCCTGACATTGTTCATTCCTTTCTCTTCTTGGATTTGTCTCTGTGGTACTTGGCAATGAGCCCGGGGCTTTTTTGTTAAGCATGCTCGTCTATCCTCGACCCATTTGAGTTTCTAGATTTTTATTAGCCTTTCGCTCGGCTTTTAATCATCACCTCTGTATTCACCATGTACTTCATCATCATCTCTCTATTTATAATTTCTTTTCTTCTTGAAAGTTGTATTTTGAGTATGATGTTGTTGTTGAGAAAATCCGGTGGGTAGGATGGTCTTGGTGTAAACTGTTGATGTCTTGTTGTGGATGAAATTGATTATTCATTGAAACCGATTCTGTTGATTTCTTGGTTGTTTGACCAACCGAAGTTTAGATGGTTACTGGTTGTTGGAGTCAGTATGTGTTCTAAAATTGTCCTTGGTCCTTCCTATAATTGCTCACATCTCGCATCGACTCAGACCGATTGGACAACGATCATTGAATGTGATCTTGCACAAATCTCACATACAAAGGCAATTGTCTTTGCCTTAGTCTCTGCTAATGAGTCAATCTTCTTTGCCATGGATGCCATCTGTGCTGACAATTGAGTGATCGCATCCACTTCTAACAAACCTTCAGCTTTGGGTTGTGGAATCCTAGCTGTAGGGTTTTGAAAATATTAGCTGTCATTGTCTCAATGAGGTTATAGGCCTCTTCATAGCTCTTCGCCCATAAAGCTCCTCCTACAGCTGCATCTACAATGGGCTTGGACTGCCATCCCAATCAATTATAAAATGTGTTGATCACCATCCAATCTGGCATGCCATGGTGTGTACACTTCCTTAGCATCTCTTTGTATCTCTCCTAGGCTTCATATAAAGATTCACCCTATTGCTGCTCAAACTTGGAGATTGTTGTCCTCATCTTCACAGTCTTAGCCATTGGGAAAAACTTGGCTAAGAATTTCTGTGTTAGGTCCTCCCATGTGGTTATAGATCCCGAAGGTAGAGAGTGAAGCCAACTTCTTGCTTTATCTCGCAGTGAAAATGGAAACAACCTTAGTCTGATAGCATCCTCTGTCACCCCGTTGTAACGGTCTGAAAAATTAGCACATCTCCTCATGGAATAATATTGTACCCAAAAATGATTTGGACCGAAAAGAAATATATTTTACGGGTGATCAATAGTACCCCATGAATAGTAACTCATGAATAATAACTCGTGAATAGTAACTCGTGAATAGTAACTCGACACGAAAAGTGTCCCGAATACCCGATTGAACAATGCTGAGTGACTTCTCATATAAGCATCAATAATCAATACCGTGTACTACTATGCAACTAGGCGTATTACTGTACTTTTAACACCGGGTGTTTCAACAGTTAACGGTAAAACTTCCGTCGTTATTTTCATAAAGTATTTTTGTCGTTTTCTTAATCCGACAATAATTCGTCATGAGGTCCACTAATGATTATCAGACTGTCATACGGATATTCCCCGACAAAAAGAATATTCCCCGACCAATCGAATATTATATAACCACTTGCTTAATTTGCAAAATTTGTAACTATTATCCACAACTATAACATTGCATCAAATCAACACCATAATATTAAAAAATTATTTCGAGAAAATTAAATATTTATTCATAAAATTTGGGGTCTCACAATCTCCCCTCCTTATGAAATTTCTCCCTCAAAATTTACGTATGTACCTGGTATGCCGAACAGGTGAGGATACCTTGACTTCACTTCAAATTCTAACTCTTGAGGTATAACCTTTGAGCGTCAAATATGATCCTTCTTATCCAAGATGTTAACACGTATCTCCTCATACGTTAAATCTTCTGCTATCTCATCCGGTTCTAAATTAATAATGTGGTTCGGGTCATCCACATATTTACGTAACATCGATACGTTAAAAACGTTATGAACACACGACATACTTGGCGGTAAAACGAGTCTATAAGCCACAGTTCCTACTTGATCGAGGATTTAAAATGGTTCAATTAAATCGAGGGTAGAGATTTCCTCTCTTCGTCGATTCTTGCTTCTAGAATAACGCCCTCTTGAACCTTCTTCTTCACATTCATTAGCTCTGAGTATGTACTTGAGCGGCTTTAACTTTATCGATTAAAGTCGATTCTAATCGTATATTCGTTATCTTCACGTGGGTTCGTATATTCGCACTTGTAACCGCATTCGATCTTCTACTCAACGCGTCAGCTACCACGTTCGCTTTTCCACGATGGTATGGTACGATCATAATCTTTAACAGCTCGAGCCAATGTCTTTGGCGCATGTTACGTTCGCTTTAGTTGAATAAATGTTTAAGGGTTTTTAGAAATGGGTTTTTGTCTTTGGGGTCAATACAAAATTCGATTTCACGCTCTAGGGTAGGCTAAGAAGTCTTCAAGAATACGTCAGGAAATTTATTAACAATAGAAATACCATTCAAAACTGTGACTCTCATCCAAGACTTGGATAACACGTCACATTGATACCTATCAACTTTCCATCGTCATTCATTGCCTACAGAAAGTCTGGCTTCGGTGCATTCCACACAAGAAAGTCAACAACGAAAGGATCGGGGCTCTTTATTTATGGCTTGATATGACAATGATTGACTTTAGTGGTTTGGTTACTTTGAATTCGTATAACAGGTTGGTTAGGAGTATGAAAGATAACAACCTTACGAAAAGCATGATGAGTAGTTAATCAATCATTTCCAAAAATCACATCAAAGGCAAGTATTTTCAAAGAGATAAGATTGACAGGTAACGTGAAAGTGTTGATTTGAACAAGATTTATAAATAGTGGAGGTAGCGAAGATTTCTCCCAACTGAGTTTAAACAGATATATCAAAGTCTAACTTCTTCAAAGTTAACTTCAAACATTGAACACAACTAGGTGCAATAAAAGAGTGAGTAGAACCGGTATCTAACACGGTATAGACTTCGCAAGAGTTTATGACTAACTTACCCGTGATAATTTTATTCAGGTTCCTCGTCACGAAAAAAAACGCTCTCTCTTAAATTACTAGCTTTGGCTTGTCTGGGACATCCTTTGGTGCCTCCATCCTAGCTGAACTTGTCTTCGGTGAACGACAAAATCGGGCTAAGTGACCTTCTCTTCCACAATTATAGCTTATTTTGGACGGCATAGCGCAGTTTGGACTGATGTGTCCCTCCCCTCCGCATTTGAAGCATATGATAGGTGGTCGTTCTCCTTCTTTAACAACGGGTCTTTGGTCTTGACGTCTTTCCATCATTGTTGAATCTCCTCTTCTTGAAATGTCCATTCTTATTGTTTTGACCATGATTACCAATTTAAGTGGTTACCATTTCGCATGTTGATTCCTCCATGCTTATTATCCATAGCTTTGATGGTATTATCGCCAGTATTATCATTTTGTCAATTTGGTCTCTTTTGGTTGCGTTGACTCGTTATCGCGCTCCACTAACTAAGCCCTATTTACAACATCTGAATACAAACACAGTTTATAAAAAATAAGATATTGACGTATCTCCGGCTTCAAACCTCTTAAAAACATCTGCGTCATTTTCTCTTCATTATCAACCAAGTGGGACGCAAATCGGGACAACTCGGCAAACTTGGCTTCGTACTGCGATACGGTCATTTTGTTTTGCTCCAACTTGATAAATTCCACCTCCTTCATGTGACGAATGCTTTCGGGAAAGTACTTGTCATTGAATGCTCTTGGAACTTCTCCCAAGACATCTTGAAAAGTCAAGTCGAGTACGCTTTTCTGATTCCCACCCGGTGATCTACCTCTTCATGCAACATAAAGGTGGCAAAGGGAACCTTTTGCTCCTCGGAGCATCCCAAGACATCAAATATCTTGGTGATGACTGCTTTAACCACGCCTCCGCCTTTAAGTGGTTACGGCTTTCCCAAAAACTCCCGGTGGTCCCAGCTCCTTGAATTGCTTAGCGGTGACCAACCGTGGGTTGCCATTGTTTCCTCCTCTGCATTATGAGCAGGGAGGCCGCCTTCGTCGATGTTGCATGAATTCTAAAAGCTCTTAAGCGTCTGCGTCATTTGTCAATTGATCATTGTTGTTGTTTACTGGGAGGAGGATTATCGCCATCCTGTTGCACATTGTCCTTATTATTGATCTGTGGAGAATCAACGGTCTCATGTGCTCCATTGCTATTCTCAACATTCTCGGATGTCATTTTTAGATACTGCCACAAAACAAAAGGTTAATTGACATGTAACATATTATCCCTATATTCTGACCGACCAATTAAATACAAAAAAAAAAAACTTAGGTAGGTCATACTAGCGAAGGAATTCCCGCTCTCCCCTCCTAGTTCTATTCTCACATCTTAGCCGTGAATCATATCCTAAGCTTTGATACCAAACCGTGACGCCCCCAAAGCAGGTATACATCACCCATCTTGAGTCGCCAGGATACATGGTGCGAATTCAAATACAACTTAATAATACAACTGTATGCGGTGTACAATACGACAAAACATAAACCGTGAGTTTGAATACAAATATTGTCTCTTTGGAGAGTATAAAAACTCAAAAAGAGTCCTCATTACAATTATTATCACACTATTTCACGAGAATAGTGAGAAGCGCTAATGCAAACATCTAGGACCATCACTCTTTCCTCGAGCTAGTTCCATTACGTTCTCATTTCACAAGAGAAAACGGTAAAAGAAAGGGTGAGATCAACTAGCCCAGTAAGAAATATTATGACTAAGATAATGCAGAATAATTTATCGTTAGCCTTCAACAGTGTTAAACTGATAAAATATAATAACTATCAAGTTTAACTGCAGCAGAACAAGCAATCCATTAGAAGAGTCAAGTATGAAATAAAATATACTATCTTCTATGATTTAAAAGGTTTTTCATCACTTTTATCGCTGGGACTCAGCTTAATAAATAATCCACATCATCGAATCACCCATGCACTACGGCCAAGGATATTCTTTAGTACCACGACCATGAATTATCCATGCACTACGGCTAAAGATAATCATGTTTTCATCAACGGTCCTGATCATGCCATAAAACAATTCATCTTTGCACTACGGCCAAAAAGAATCCATAGCCATAATCATACCAAAAACTGTCCATCAATGCACTACGGGCCAATGAGGACTTTCTCCACATCATTTATAATATTACAGTTATGATTATACCGAATAATCCCTGGTCATAATCATACCAAGTCCATCTATGCACTACAGGCCATAGATGACTTTCAACATATATAATATAAGCATGAGGATGATGTCAATGATATAAGAATTCAATAAAACAAGTTCAAAAATTAATTTATCCAGGAACTAATAACGTCCACATTGTCAACATGATACTTCTTTGTAGAGTAAAATTCAAGAATGCTCAGAAGAATATTTCCATGAAAAGATACTGGATGAAGCGCAAATATCAAGGATATTCCACTAATTTCATGGAGTATAGAAGTCAAAGTTTTAACCAACTTAGTATAATAAAGAATGGAATAACAAAAGAAATCACCATGCATGCGATAGATCGCAGACAGGCGAGTTATTCCAACGAGAATAATAAATAACGGAACCAGTCCCACAGAAAACGCATGCAGATGGGATATTCCAGCAGAATAACAAAGAATGGAACCAGGTCCGGCGTAAACGCACAGACAGGATATTTTGACAGAATAATAAATAATGGAACCAGTGGGTGTAAAAGCATGCATGTGATATTCCAATGAATAATAAAGAATGGAATCAGTCCGGTAAACGCATGCATGTGATTTTGAAGCGAATAATAAATAATGGAACCAGGTCCGGCGTAAACCCACAGACAGGATATTTCGACAGGATATTTCGACAGAATAATAAATAATGGAACCACAGAAGAATTTCACCAAATATAGGGTAGCCCGCGTATACAGGTTATTCCAACAGAATAATAAATAATGGAATAACAGAAGTTCTCTTCATGAATACAAAAGAAATAATACCCCTTACCGTAAAAGAAACTGAATATAAGAGTAGGGAAGTAGCAGAATACTTTTCTATAGTTTCTCTATAATTTCTCTCTAGAGTTTCAGTGAATTCGTAAGAAATAATAAAGGAATGAGCTTCTATTTATAGGAAAATGGACTGAATAGTAACTAATTCATGAACGGTCCAGATTGATTTACTTTAAATGGACGGTCCATATTAGTTTACTATTAAAACTTAAAGCAACGGTCCATACTGATTTACTATTAAAACTTTAAACCAGCGATCCATATTGATTCACTATTATAACTTTCCACCAGTGATCCATATTGATTTACTATTATAACTTCAACCAACGGTCTGAAAAATTAGCACATCTCCTTATGGAATAATATTGTACCCAAAAATAATTTGGACCGAAAAGAAATATATTTTACAGGTGATCAATAGTACCCCGTGAATAGTAACTCGTGAATAGTAATTCGTGAATAGTAACTCGTGAGTAGTAACTCGACACGAAAAGTGTCCCGAATACCCGATTGAACAATACTGAGTGACTTCTCACATAAGCATCAATAATTAATACCGTGTACTACTATGCAACTACGGCAGTATTCTTGTACTTTTAAACCGGGTGTTTCAACAGATTAACTGTAAAACTTCCGCCGTTATTTTCATAAAGTATTTTTGTCGTTTTCTCAATCCGACAATAATTCCATTGCGGGGTCCACCAATGATTGTACCGTCGTACGGATATTTCCTGACAAAAAGAATATTCCCCGACCAATCGAATATTATATAACCACTTGCTTACTTTGCAAAATTTGTAAATATTACCCACAACTATAACATTGCATCAAATCAACACCATAATATTGAAAAATTATTTCGAGAAAATTAAATCTTTATTCATAAAATCTGGGGTCTCACACCAACCCTTAGGATTTAGGGTTTGAACCCTTAGGTTTTAAAAAATAATAATTCTAGAATTTCTAAATTAGGTTTTTAAAAATAGAAAATTAATATTTTTAAATTAGAATTAGAATTTTCTAATTATATTAAAATTTCTTAATCATAATTGAAATCTTTCTAATTAGGATTAGTATTTTCTAACTAAATTTGCTAATTTAGCAATTAGGGTCAAAATCATGCATTAGGGTTTATAACCCAAAAATTAAGGTTTCTAATAGAAAAATAATTTTCTAATTTAGAAATTAGATTTCCTAATTAGATTAGGGTTTTCTAATTACTTATAACTTGAAAATTAGGATTAATATTTCCTAATTAACATTAAAAGTATTAAATTAACACTTAGGTTTTCCCTAATTATAAATTAGGGTTTCTAATCCAGAAATTAGGATTTTCTAAATCAATTAGGGTTTCCAGTAAATCTTCGGGGTTTCCCCTAATTAGGTTATATTTAATAACGTTAAACCTTATACTAACATCCGCATTCCCAAATTAGGGTTTTAACTTCCGAATCAGGGTTTCGGATTCCCGAAACTGAAATTAGGGTTTCTAAAACCGATTTTAGGATTTCTTATAATTCGCTAGGGTTTTCTAATCGAACGTTGACGTTCTTAACATATACCTAGGGTTTGTTACAGATATCATTTATCTGGTCAACTCTTGACCCTTACCACATACTGTACACATATACAACCATATACACCGAACATATTCATTTATTCCCTTAATCTTGAATAATTCACATAAATCATTCACAGAATTTTGAAATCCACAAAATTCCGTCTCAAAAATATCAAACGCATACACTTATTTTCTGTCTAGGTTCTAATATTGAACCTTAAATGTGACAACCCCAAAATAGGTTCATTCCATCCAACCCATTCTGAGTCGCCAAATACATGGTACAGAAACAACTACAACTTCATTAATACAATTGTCGTGCAAAATACGACAACACATAAACTGTGAGTTTTGATAAAAATATATACCAACTGTGACTCTGGACACCAACTTGGATAGCACGACACCATGACACCTTACATAAAGGTATAGTCAAAAACTGTTTTAGAAATTAAAACCTTTGGGAAGTGCTCAAGGAAACCTTCGTACATGGGAGGCCGTAAATACAGGTTATTATAGATATCATATGCCCACAAAATTATCCTTGGTTGACCCAATAGACCCCAAAAAAAATGAGAATATTACTATCATATTCTTCCCAATGGTGTGTCTTCTCTTGACATATCATTATCTCCATCGTCTCTAATTGAGAATTATACTTTAACTAAACTCCAAGATTATATAGGTAGTGCTCGTATATATACTTAGCAAGTGGATGAGCACATCCCTGTCTTATGATGATACGAGGTTGTATGTCATTAGACATCTTGTATGATAGTGGCAAAACACCCTTCCCACGTTGGGTTCACTTCACCCTATTTGATTCAACAAATATAACTACTAAATGATGACCACCGTTCTATTCCCCTGTTACCCCCGCTCGACCCAGCTACACTCGTATTACTTGAAAGGAATTGTGAAGCAAAAGGGTGAGCACAACTAGCTCAGTAAAGTATATCATGAATAAAGATAATTAAATTCTCAATAGCCTTCATCAATAATAAATCAGAGATTTAGAACATATGGTGGATGATAAAACTTTTCAACCATAGTTCTTTGTGAGCAAGCAATCCATTAGAAGAGTCAAATAGACCATAAAGTGCATTATCTTCTCCATGTTAAAAGTCTACCAACAATGTTTTATCCACTGTAACATCAATCAGCAGATTCTGTCCACAATCATATGAATAACTCATAATCATAATTGTAGTTCTAAATTCCTTTTTTCGCATTCGGGGCGAAGATAATTTTCATCACTGTCTTTACGAAACATCAAAGATCATGGTTATACCAAATCACACGATTTCTGTTCATAATCATACTAATAAATTCATCTACGCACTACGGGCCAAAGATATTCATCAGCAGTTCATCTTTGCACTACAGGCCAAAGATATTCAACAACAGGTCATCTTTGCACTATGGGCCAAAGATATTCATCAACAATTCATCTTTGCACTACAGGCCAAAGATATTCCTCAACAGTTCATATTTGCACTACAGGCCAAATATATTCATCAACAATTCATATTTTCACTATAGGACAAATATATTAATATCTCAAAGAAATATATAATCATTTCAAAATTTATATAAACAATAATTATAACCATGTTGATCAATTCACCTTTGCACTTAAGCTAAAGATATTCAATTATAAATTCAATGGTCATGATCATATCAGTCACAATTCAACTTTTCACTACTGGCCAAAGATAACCCTAGTCATGATCATACCAATAATCTACCCATCTTTACACTCCAGTGAAAGAAAATTTCAACATGAGGGTTATAAAAATGTTATATATGATAATAAAATCAATATAATCAATACATAGTTTTAATCTCCAGAGTAATATTCATAAATCAGCTATAATTTAGTTAGAAAAAGAAACCAATTTTGTAGTGAATAGTACCTATGAATAGTAAATCATGAATAGTAACTCGTGAATAGTAACTCATGAATAGTAACCCGTCGTGAATAGTAACTCGTGAATAGTAAATCGTGAATAGTAACTCATGAATAGTAACCCCGACATTAAAAAGTTCCAAATTTGATAAAAAGTTTAAACGAATATTTCAACATAATGATATTGAAGATATAATATCACTTACGACGAAAATAACAGCCCTTTCAATCCCTTAAAATCCCTTACTATCCCTTACTATCCCTTACCTCAAAAGAGCAGTACTTCTGACTGGAATAACGCTGAACGAACTTGCACCGTATAGCAACACTCAAGATATCAAAATACTCACAAAATACACTCGATAATATAGAGAGAGAAATAGAGAGAAAACTTCAGTTTCTAATGTGATTTTCAATTCTAACCTAAGCACCCTATTTATAAGAAAATGCTTAGAACACCAAAGCAGAAAATTTAATAAAATATTACTATATTTATCAAAAATTCTTACGCCCACTTTCTCAGATCTAAATTCAGCCAACAAAGAATAACAAAAACAAAAAAAACATTTTTGTTATTAAAAATAATTAAAACTTTCAAAAATCAATTATTTCGGAACTTTAGAACTTCTATAATTCATAATAAATAGCCCTTTTATCAGAAAATTCAAATCTCGCTTATTTTTATAGGAAATTCAATTCTCTACAACTTTGCAGAAGAAAGTTTTTCCAAATTCCAAACAGAAATTAATGAAATCCATAAAGCAGACGATTTTCTGTGCTATAATCAAATTTCAGTCAAGAAATGGGGTCCTCCGACACACAAAACATGTGTTAATCATTTAATGCAACAAAAATACTCTTCCTCCTCATATACTCATATATCACACATTCATTGTAAAAATATCATCATTATTATATTATAATAATATAATAAAATATTATTTTATCAGAAAAGATAAAATATTAATTTTTAACGATTGTCACAAAAAAAAAATTTTCTCCATCTATATCCACATAAAATGAATATTTTCCTTATCATATAAATCAATAATTATTTATTCACGAATAATATTACAGAATCACATAATCGGCAACGGTAGTTCTGCGGAAAGAGGAGGGGCTTTCAATAAGAATTTCTCCTTCTTTGCGCAGCTTGATTAGGTGACCAAACCTCTCCTTAGACAGAACTTTCTAGACATTGCCAATAATGTTATCTAATAATATTATTAAGATAATATGAATTATTGATCCGATAATGGAAAATATTGTGTAGTGACAATTATTAAAACAACAATAATATAAAATATCAACGCAAGCAATTATTGAATCAATAAAATCTTTGAGCGGTAATTATTGTAATAATTATTGAGTAGTGCCTTCTTACGTAGAGAAGATAATAATTGGTGCAATACTGGTATCTTCTTCTTGTGCAACAACGCGTATTATTTTAACCACCAGGGTATTCCAACAAAGTGTTAGCAGTAATAACTACGTCGTTATTTATAAAAACTCCCTTTTGTCGTTTTTCTTCATCCAAGCGGTTATTCATTTATGGGACCCATTAATGCATCGCTACAATTTATTTGTCATGCGAATATTCTCCAAGCGGAAAAGAATATTCCACGACCAAACGAATATTCTCCGATAAGAATGAGTATTTTATAACCACTTGCATATTTTGAAAAAAAATTCATATATCACCCTTAACTTTAACTTTTATCAATTTAACCATTTACTGAATAGTAATTATTAGAAAAATTGAATACTTTTATTTCATAAAATTCGGGGTCTTACAATCTCCGCTCCTTATGAAATTTCATCCTCGAAATTTACGTACCTGGTATTTCAAAGAGTTGAGAATACCTTGCTTTTATTTCAGATTCCATCTTTCCTGTCATCATGATTTCTCCATTGCTCATCTCTCCGTATTTTAGGATATCATTCTAGAATACAGCTTCAAAAACAAAGGTTAATTTAACAAATTAACATATCACATAATATCCCGATATTATGACTGACCAACAAATAAGCTTAGGTAGGACACACTAGCGAAGAATTTACCCGTCTCTCCTCTTCTAGTACTATTCCCCGATCTCCGCAAGAGACCATATCCCTAAGCTCTGATACCAACTGTGACAACCCCAAAATAGGTCCATTCCATCCAACCCATTCTGAGTCGCCAAATACATGGTACAGAAATAACTACAACTTCATTAATATAATTGTCGTGCAAAATATGACAACACATAAACTGTGAGTTTTGATACAAATGTATACCAACTGTGACTCTGGACACCAACTTGGATAGCACGTCACCATGACACCTTACATAAAGGTACAGTCAAAAACTGTTTTAGAAATTAAAACCTTTGGGAAGTGCTCAAGGAAACATTCGTACATGGGAGGCCATGCGTCTAGGTTATTATAGATATCATATGCCCACAAAATTATCCTTGGTTGCCCAATAGACCCCAAAGAAAAAGGAGAATATTACTATCATATTCTTCCCAATGGTGTGTCTTCTCTTGACATACTATTATCTCCACCGTCTCTAATTGAGAATTATACTTCAACCAAACTCCAAGATTATATAGGTAGTGCTCGTATATATACTCAGCAAGTGGATGAGTACATCCATGTCTTATGATGATACGAGGTTGTATGTCATTAGACATCTTGTATGATAGTGGCAAAACACCCTTCCCACGTTGGGTTCGCTTCACCCTATTTGATTCAACAAATATAACTACTAAATGATGACCACCGTTATAATCCCCTGTTACCCCCGCTCGACCCAGCTACACTCGTATTACCTGAAAGGAATTGTGAAGCAAAAGGGTGAGCACAACTAGCTCAGTAAAAAATATCATAAATAAAGATAATTAAATTCTCAATAGCCTTCATCAATAATAAATCAGAAATTTAGAACATATGGTAGATGATAAAACTTTTCAGCCATAGTTGCAGTAGAACGAGCAATCCATTAGAAGAGTCAAATAGACCATAAAGTCTGTTATCTTCTCCATGTTAAAAGTCCACCAACAATGTTTTATCCCTGTAACATCAATCAGCAGGTTCATCCACAATCATGTGAATAACTCATAATCATAATTGTAGTTCTAAATTCCTTTTTCGCATTCGAGAATGAAGATAATTTTCATCACTGTCTTTACGAAACATCAAAGATTATGGTTATACCAAATCACAATTCTGTTCATAATCATACTAATAAATTCATCTTTTGCACTACGGGCCAAAGATATTTAACAACAGGTCATCTTTGCCTTATGGGCCAAAGATATTCATCAACAATTCATCTTTGCACTCTGAGCCAAAGATATTCCTCAACAATTCATATTTGCACTCTGAGCCAAATATATTCATCAACAGTTCATATTTGCACTATAGGCCAAATATATTAATATCTCAAAGAAATATATAATCATTTCAAAATTTATATAAACAATAATTATAACCATGTTGATCAATTCACCTTTGCACTTAAGCTAAAGATATTCAATTATAAATTCAATGGTCATGATCATACCAGTCATAATTCAACTTTTCACTACTGGCCAAAGAGAACCCTAGTCATGATCATACCAATAATCTACCCATCTTTACACTCGGTGAAAGAGAATTTCAACATCGAGGTTATAAAATGTTATATATGATAATAAAATCAATATAATCAATACATAGTTTTAATCTCCAGAGTAATATTCATAAATCAGCTATAATTTGGTTAGAAAAAGAAACCAATTTTGTAGTGAATAGTACCTGTGAATAGTAACTCATGAATAGTAACTCGTGAATAGTAATTCATGAATAGTAACTTATGAATAGTAAATCGTGAATAGTAACTCGTGAATAGTAACTCATGAATAGTAACACCGACATAAAAAAGTTCCAAATTTGATAAAAAGTTCAAACCAATATTTCAACATAATGATATTGAAGATATAATATCACTTACGAAGAAAATAACATCCCTTTCAATCCCTTATTATACCCTACCTCAAAAGAGTCGTCGATCTTACATTTGGAATAATATTTGAAACGAACTTGCAGTAGTATAGCAACACTCAAGATATCAAAATACTCACAAGAATACACTCGATAATATAGAGAGAGAAATAAAGAGAAAACTTCAATTTCTGGTGTGATTTTCAATTCTAACATAAGCACCCTATTCATAGGAAAATGCTTAGAACACCAAAGCAGAAAATTTAATAAAATATTATTATATTTATCAAAAATTCTTACGCCCACTTTTTCTGATCTGAATTCAACCAACAAATAATAACAAAAACAAAAAAAACGTTTTTGTTTTTAAAAATAATTAAAACTTTCAAAAATCAATTATTTCGGAACTTCAGAACATCTATAATTCATAATAAATAGCCCTTTTATCAGAAAATTCTAATCTGGCTTATTTTTATAGAAAATTCAATTCTCTACAACTTTGCGAGAAGAAAGTTTTTCCAAATTCCAAGCGAGAATTGGTGAAATCCATAAGCAGACGATTTTACAATTTATAATCAAATTTGATCGAGAAATGGGGTCCACCGCACACACAAAACATGTGTTAATCATTTAATGCAACAAAAATACTCTTCCTCCTCATATACTCATATATCACACATTCATTGTAAAAATATCATCATTATTATATTATAATAATATAATAAAATATTATTTTATCGAGAAAAGATAAAATATCAATTTTCAACAATTGTTACTTTAAAAATTTTCTCCATCTATATCCACATAAAATGAATATTTTCCTTATCATATAAATCAATAATTAATTATTCACGAATAATATTACGAGAATCACAATCGATGTGACCGGTAGTTTCAAGAAAGAGGGGCTTTCGATAAGAATTTCTCCTTCTTGGCGCATGATTAGGTGACCAAACCTCTCCTTTAGCAGAACTTTCTAGACATTGCCAATAATGTTATCTAATAATATTATTAGGATAATATGAATTATTGCTCCGATAATGGAAAATCTTGTGTAGTGACAATTATTAAAACAACAATAATATAAAATATCAACGACAATTATTGAATCAATAAAATATTGAGCGGTAATTCTTTGTAACAATTATTGAGTAGTGCCTTCTTACATAAGAATCAATAATTGGTGCAATACTGGTAATCTTCTTGTGCAACAATAGCCGTATTCTTCGTATTTTAACCACGGGGTATTCCAGCGATTGTTAGCAGTAACAACTACGCCGTTATTAATAAAAAACTCCCTTTTGTCATTTTTTTCATCAAGACAATTATTACATTATGGGGCCCGCTTAATGGTATTGCTTTATTCGTAAATGCGAATATTCCCCTACAGAAAGAATATTCCACGACCAAACGAATATTCCCCGATAGGAATGAGTATTTTATAACTACTTGCATATTTTGAAAAAAAAATTCATATATCACCCTTAACTTTAACTTTTATCAATTTAACCATTTACTGAATAGTAATTATAAGAAAAATTGAATACTTTTATTTCATAAAATTCGGGGTCTTACAATATCCCCTCCTTATGAAATTTCGTCCTCGAAATTTACGTACCTGGTATTTCAAAGAGTTGAGAATACCTTGCTTTCATTTCAGATTCCATCTTTCTTGTCATCATGATTTCTCCATTGCTCATCTCACGTATTTCGGATATCATTCTAGAATACGACTTCAAAAACAAAGGTTAATTTAACAAATTAACATATCACATAATATCCCGATATTATGACTGACCAACAAATAAGCTTAGGTAGGACACACTAGCGAAGAATTTACCCGTCTCTCCCCTTCTAGTACTATTCCCCGATATCCGCCAGAGACCATATCCCTAAGCTCTGATACCAACTGTGACAACCCCAAAATAGGTCCATTCCATCCAACCCATTCGAGTTGCCAAATACATGATATACGTAAATAACTACAACTTCATTAATACAATTGTCGTGCAAAATATACAATAACATAAAATGTGAGTTTTGATACAAATGTATACCAAGCGTGACTCTGGACACCAACTTGGATATGACGTCACCATGACACCTTACATAAAGGTGCAGTCAAAAGCATTTTAGAAATTAAAACCTTTGGGAAGTGCTCGAGAAACATTCGTACATGGGAGGCCATGCGTGCCAGGTTATTATAGATATCATATGCCCACAAAATTATCCTTGGTTGCTTAATAGACCCCAAAGAAAAAGGAGAATATTACTATCATATTCTTCCCAATGGTGTGTCTTCTCTTGACATACCATTATCTCCACAAATCTCTAATTGAGAATTATACTTCAACCAAACTCCAAGATTATATAGGTAGTGCTCGTATATATACTCGGCAAGTGGATGAGTACATCCTCATCTTATGATGATACGAGGTTGTATGTCATTAGACATCTTGTATGATAGTGGCAAAACACCCTTCCCACGTTGGGTTTCGCTTCACCCTATTTGATTCAACAAATATAACTACTAAATGATGACCACCGATTCTATTCCCTCATTTACCCCCAGCTCGACCCCTACTACACTCGTATTACTTGAAAGGAATTGTGAAGCAAAAGGGTGAGCACAACTAGCTCAGTAAAGAATATCATGAATAAAGATAATTAAATTCTCAATAGCCTTCATCAATAATAAATCAGAGATTTAGAACATATGGTGGATGATAAAACTTTTCAACCATAGTTGCTGCAGAACGAGCAATCCATTAGAAGAGTCAAATAGACCATAAAGTCTGTTATCTTCTCCATGTTAAAAGTCTACCAACAATGTTTTATCCCTGTAACATCAATCAACAGTTCATGTCCACAATCATGTGAATAACTTATAATCATAATTGTAGTTCTAAATTACTTTTCGCATCAGGACGAAGATAATTTTCATCATCTGTCTTTACCTGAAACATCAAAGATCATGGTTATACCAAATCATAGTTCATGTTCATAATCATACTAATAAATTCATCTCACGCACTCTGGCCAAAGATATTCATCAACAGTTCATCTTTGCACTTCTGTGCCAAAGATATTCAACAAAAAAGTCATCTTTGCACTCTGGGCCAAAGATATTAATCAATAATTCATCTTTGCACTACAAAGCAAAGATATTCCTCAACAGATTCATATTTGCACTCTGAGCCAAATATATTCATCAACGATTCATATTTACACCTTATAGGCCAAATATATTAATATCTCAAAGAAATATATAATCATTTCAAAATTTATATAAACAATAATTATAACCATGTTGATCAATTCACCTTTGCACTTAAGCTAAAGATATTCAATTATAAATTCAATGGTCATGATCATATCAGTCACAATTCAACTTTTCACTACTGGCCAAAGAGAACCCTAGTCATGATCATACCAATAATCTACCCATCTTTACACTCCAGTGAAAGAAAATTTCAACATTAGGGTTATAAAAATGTTATATATGATAATAAAATCAATATAATCAATACATAGTTTTAATCTCCAGAGTAATATTCATAAATCAGCTATAATTTAGTTAGAAAAAGAAACCAATTTTGTAGTGAATAGTACCTATGAATAGTAAATCATGAATAGTAACTCGTGAATAGTAACTCATGAATAGTAACCCGTCGTGAATAGTAACTCGTCGTGAATAGTAACTCGTGAATAGTAAATCGTGAATAGTAACTCATGAATAGTAACCCCGACATTAAAAAGTTCTAAATTTGATAAAAAGTTTAAATGAATATTTCAACATAATGATATTGAAGATATAATATCACTTACGACGAAAATAACAGCCCTTTCAATCCCTTAAAATCCCTTACTATCCCTTACCTCAAAAGAGCAGTACTTCTGACTGGAATAACGCTGAACGAACTTGCACCGTATAGCAACACTCAAGATATCAAAATACTCACAAAAATACACTCGATAATATAGAGAGAGAAATAGAGAGAAAACTTCAGTTTCTAATGTGATTTTCAATTCTAACCTAAGCACCCTATTTATAGGAAAATGCTTAGAACACCAAAGCAGAAAATTTAATAAAATATTATTATATTTATCAAAAATTCTTACGCCCACTTTCTCAGATCTAAAAATATTATTATATTTATAATTCGAGCTGGCCAAAGAAGATTAAGATCGAGACCATGTTTTTTGGTAAATATTACTGGCTCGGCCAATTATAGAAATTAGGTATTGTTGAACTAATTAGTAGGCAGCTAGCTATTGCCTATTAGTGTCATAGTGATAACTCTGATAAGTCCCATCAAGTATTTAATTGTTGCAACTCTATTACTTTAATATTGCCATAGACTCATAGTGATAAATCCCATCAAACTTTTTTGGTTCTTGGCTTCTTGCTGATCTAAGCTCATTTGGTTACTCACTTACTCCCTCCGAATTATATATGATCTTCAAATATATATATATATATATATATATATATATATATATATATATATATATATATATATTACTGATTTCAAATATATATTTTAGTGATAATATTAGATAATATTAGCTAATATATATTGTATATGATCTCCAAATATATATATTTTCTTATTTTCAATATATTAGTTAATTTATTTAATATTAAATTATTAATAAGTTAGTTGATGTCATGATGATTAGATGGATTAAAATGTGAAAGAGTCCAAAAGGTCAAAAAAAAGAAAGAAAAAGAACAGTAAAGTAGCAAATTGAGTTGTCTTATCATTTGTTGAATTGTTGGCATTGTTGCTCTGCTAGTCTGCTGAAAATTGCTCCATGTCCGACTGTCGACTGACAAAGTAGAAAAAATAAATTACTTTTTTTTGTTTATAAACAAACGGATAGTGTGCAGTAATTTTTTTTCAAACAAACGGTTATATTTTGTTTCTATAAAAATCATTTCATTAACTGCAAAAATATTCACAATTCACATATCTATATCCTACAATCTGCATTCTCTCCCCAACTTCCGTTTTTAATCAATATTCTCTTTATTCACAATTTTTACATCTCTATTTAGTATTTTGATATTCTCTAACACTTACAAAGCTTCAAATTCATATTATTATAATTTTTAATTTTTATTACTATTATTATTACAATACAATGGATCCCTCCGACTCAACACTCCACAAATGCCATAATTTATTCAAAACGACCCAAATATCATTATGCTCGAAAATGTCGTTGCGAGGTTTCGAGTACGTTATTTCCACGTCCTACCGGTGAACAAAGCAAGCGCATAACGACTATTTGGGAACATTTCATCGAAGTGTGAAATTTGAAGGTGTTAAAAAGCTCAATGCAAAATATGTACGCCTTATTTGGCACTAAAGGCAATAACACATTACAACGACACTACCATTCGTGTTTGTAAAAGCATAAACTAAGCAGATGAAAGCTCTCAAGCACAAATTGATCATTTTGGTCACAATTGGAGTTATGATCAAATATTACAGAAAGAGTGGCAAGCCAAACTAGTGATCGAGAAGGAGCTCCCGTTCAATTTTTTTGACGATGTGCGATGTCTGGAATTACATTTATTCAAGCATTTGGCAATAGAAATATAAATAAGTAAGTAGAATGACTACTAAGCGTGATTCAATTAAATTATATAATAAAGCTAAAAAGGAACTAATTGAATATTTTGAAAATTTTGACGGTAAAATTTGTTTCACAAGTGATGTTTGGTCTGTTGATCATCAACTCAGAGTTAGCTATATTTGTATTATTGCTCATTGGATAGATTATGAAATGAAAATGCAAAAAAGAATTATAGGATTTGAATTTTTTGAATTACCTCATACTGGTCAAACAATATATGCTCAAATTATGTCTATTATTTGTACTTTTAAAATTAAAGATAAAATCATGAGTATTAGTTTAGATAATGCAAGCAATAACACTAGTTCTATTAACATGTTAAAAATGATTTAATACCTGTAGTAAATGGTGCATTTTTTCATGTTCGATGTATATGTCATATAATAAATTTAATTGTTCAATCCGGATTCAGTTACTTACAAGATTCAATATATAAAATTCGTGTTATGATTAATTATGCTTATGGTTCAAATAGAAGAATTCAAAATTTTAGAAATTTTTGTCATGCAAGAGGAGAAAAATTTAAAAGAGCAAAATTTGATAATAACACTAGGTGGAATAGTACATATGATTTGTTTAAAGATGTCTATAAATGTAAAAATATACTTATGGAGTTTTATAATACACAAGCTGATCATGAATTAACAAATCAAGATTGGGATCTACTTGGTCAACTTTTAAATATTCTTAAAGTTTTTAAAAAACACACAAAAATATTAAGTGGTGTTTATTATCCTACAATTCACCGTATTACATTTGCATGTTTAGAAATAACAAATATGTTTCAAGATTTTAAGTATGATCCTTTTGGGCTAACCTTATTTTTGTCAATGGAAGAAAAATTTTAAAAATACTTTGAAGACATGCCAACTATTATTACTTTGTAAGTAATTTGCATTAAACCCAATTATAAAATTACAAGGTGTAGAAAGTATTTTAGAAGATATTGTAGAAAATATGGGTAGTACTAATATTGATTATATTAAAAGAAATTTTAATAATACATTTACTGAATTTTATAAACAATATGAATCTATATATTCTACATCTATACATGTACTAACCCCTGCCCCTTCATCTTCTAAATTTGCATCATTATTAAAATCATTATCCAAGAAACCAAGAACTTCAACACACACAAGAAGTTTAAACTAACTTGGTTTATATTGTAGTATTGATTTTAGGAGTTTTATGACTGACCAAGAATTTGAAAATTTTAATATACTCTCTTTCTGGAAAAAAAAACATAAGCGACAATTTCCTACTTTGGCTATGATGGCCCGTGATCTACTAACTATCCAAGCTAGTACCGTAGCTTCGGAATCTTGTTTTTCTTTATCTGGCAGGGTATTGGATGAAAAAAGAAGTAGACTTAGTCCGGAATCGTTGGAAATATGCATTTGCTATAGAGATTATCTTGTCGCGCAAAGAAGAGTACAAAACGTAATAGACGAGCAAGATAGCTCGGAAGATCTCGAAGTCGGAGCAAAAACTACCGAAAGTGCAAATATATAAAGATTTGAAGAAACTTTTTTGAAAATATTTTTATGAAGATTCAAAGACAAATATTTGTAATCGACTCATTCTTGATTATTGTTTAAGTTATATTTTAAAGTTATAAACTTATACTTATTCATCAAATTATTAATTCAATAAATTAATTTTTTTACTTAATCATTAATATAATTTGTAAGTTGTAACTTAATTATAAGTTGTAAAACATTACTTTTACTTAATACATCAACCAAGTTTGAAGTTTTAATTATTTATTTTTAAATTTTTGTAAGTATATTTAATTAATATAATAGTTAATTTAAACTTCCTTGTAATTTTCAAGTATTCTAAAATTAAACTCCTTAGTAATCAATATAAAATGTATTAAGGTAGTGAAAATTAAAGAATTTGTGTAAATCATGTAGTCACCTAGTTCTACATATAAAGTAACTCCCCTTATAATTTATAAATGTTGTCTACTACTATATAGTCACCTAGTCTATAATAAGCGATAAGGATTAAGCCATTAAAGCTCTTATATACACTTATAATTAAAGTAACTCCTTTTTAATTAATATTATTGTTATTTTAAAATTATAATTTATAAAATTAATTTGTAAAAATTAAAAATTAATAAAAATTATTTAATTTTAATTTTAATTTTAATAAATATAATGTTATAAATTACTATTAATTATCATATTAGTTACTTTTAAACTTGAGCGAATTATATAGTTTTAAACCTAAATTTATAAAAAAAAAAATATATATTTAATTTTAAAATGGATATCCAAATTAAGCCGAGTTCTGGCTACCATTGTTCAACTCTAAGACTAGTAAATCATTCGCTAGTGTGTCCTACCTAACCTTATTTTTTATTTAATTGGTCGGTCAGAATATAGGGATACTATGTTGTAAGACCCCAACTTATTATTAATGAAATTTAATTTTCTCTATTTATTATTTTGAAATAGTAAGGGTTGATATGATTAATGTGGATACTTATGGGTAAAATACGCAAATATTTCAAAATAAGCAAGTGGTTATAAAATATTCATTGTTGTCGGGGAATATTCGTACGACGACGCAGTCTTTTGTGGGCCCCATAACGGAAAGCGATTGGATGAAAAAAACGACAAATATAAGTTGTTTAAAAATAAATGCGTAGTTGTTACCGTTAATACTGTTAAAATACTAAATTGGTTAAAAACAAGGAAGACACAGTATTGCACCAATTATTGATTCTTACGTAAGAAGGCACTACTCAATAATGGTTACGTGTAATTATTGTCAAATTATTTTATTTTATTGATTTAATAATTGATGCGTTGATATTTTATATTGCTGTTGTTTCAATAATTGTCATTACACGTATTTTTCATTATCAAAGCAATAATTCATATTATCTCGAATAATATTATTAGATAACATTATTGGCAATGTCTAGAAAGTTACAATTCAAGGAGAGGTTTGGTCACCTAATGGCGGCCAAGAAGGAGAAATTCTTATTCGAAAGCCCTCTTCCACGAGAAGCGCCTAGTTGTCAATATTGTGATTCTGTAATATTATTTGTGAATAATTAATTATTAATTCATATGATGAGGAAAATATTGATTTTATGTGGATATAGATAGAGAAAATTTTTAATGTGACAATTGTTGAAAATTGAAATTTTATCTTTTTACGATAAAATAATTCATTTAAATATATTATTATATTTTAATAATATAATAATGATGATATTTTTACGATGAATGTGGGATATATGAGTATATGTGGAGGAGGAGTATTTTTGTTACCAAAAATATTTAAAGCATGTTTTATGTGTTAATTGGACCCCATTTCTTGACTAAAATTTGATTATAGCTTTGTAAAATCGCTTGCATTTGTGGATTTTTGGTCAATTTTGTTTGGAATTTGGAAAAATTTTCTTACGCAAAGTTGTAGAGAATTGAATTTCCTATAAAAGCTCGCTAGATTCGAATTTTCTGACAAAAGGGCTATTTATTGTGAATTATTAAAGCTCCGAAGTTCTGAAATAATTGATTTTTGAAAGTTTTAATTATTTTTATTTACAAAAACGTGTTTTTCATTTTGTTTCCCTCATTTAACATGTGATAGGGTGAGTTAGGATGGTAAAAGCATGCGTATGAAGTTTTGGAAAAAATATAATAATATTTAATAAATTTTCTACTTTGGTGTTCTAAGCATTTTCCTATAAATAGGGTGCTTAGGTTAAAATTGAAAATCACGCCAGAAACTGAAGTTTTCTCTCTCTATATTATCGAGCGTATTCTTGTGAGTATTTTGAGTATATTTTGAGTATTGCTATAGGATGCAAGTTCAAGTCATAGCCTAGATCCGGTGTTTCAGCTAGAAGTACTGATCTTTCTTCAATATCATTATGCTGAAATATTGATCTGAAGTTTTTATCAAATTTGGAACTTTTTGGTGTCAGAGTTACTATTCATGTATACGGACTATTCACGATATCATGACACTATTCACGAATACGGCACTATTCATCAAAAAATAAAAAATTTCCCTTTTCGTCTAAAATATCTATTGTGGATACTAGCTTTGATTGTATCCATGTTTTGATCATTCTTGAATTTTACACCATTGTGATTATTTTTGAGGTATGGATAAAACAAAGTACGAATCCTTAATCCTTAATCCTTAATCCTTGTCATTTTGTTTCACTGGATTCGTTTCTTTAAAAATATTTTTCATCATCCTCAGTCTTAAATGATGATATTATTGAATATCTTTGGCCTGTAGTGCAAAGATGAATGATTTCTGATGAATATCTTTGGCCCGTAGTGCAAAAATGAACAGGTGTTTAGATGAACATGACCAACTGATGAATATCTTTGGCCTGTAGTGCAAAGATGAATATTTGATTTTAGATATATATTGATTGATGTTACAGGGATAAAAGATAGACAATGAACTTTTAAATTCATACATAGAAGATAGTAGTTTGCATTCTCTACTTAACTCTTCTAATGAATTATTATTTCTGCTACGAATATTGATTTAAAATTTGTTGTCTATTGTATTCTATTAGATTTTTCCCTGTTGAAGACTAACGATAATTTGTTGTATATTATCTTAGTCATAATATTCTTTACTGGGCTAGTTGAGCTCACCCTTTTCCTTTTTGTTCCATTTTTCTTCTCATGAGGCGAGAATATAGCGAGTACGAGTCGTGGTATGGAATGAAGGTTCTAGAGAGAGTTGTTTAGTAGTCCTCACCATTTTTGTAAAATAATGTATCAATAAATGTGATGAAGATTTATTTGAGTATAGATATTGTCTAGAAGATAATATTTGTATTCAAACTCATAGTTTTACTATTGTAATAATAAAGTTGTAATTGTTTTTTTACCATGTATTGACAACTCAAAATGGGTGATGTATACCTATTTTGGGGGTGTCACAGTTGGTATCAGAGCTTAGGGATATGATCTCTGGCGGAGATCGGGGAATAGAACTAGGAGGGGAGAGACGAGTAAATCCTTCACTAGTGTGTTCTACCTAAGCTTATTTGTTAGTTGGTCAGGATATAGGGATATTATGTGATATATTGATTTCCTTAATTAACCCTTGTTTTATGACAGTATTTGAGAATGTCGACTGAGAATATTAACAGAGGAAATGAGACCGTGGAGACGCTTGTACTCACCAACGAGGAGAATGTGCAATAGGCTGGCAATGTTCCTTCTATGAACAACACCACTGAGCAGATGATGAACGAGGGGATGTTTAGAAGCTTTTTGCAGTTCATGCAAAATCGCATTTACGAGGAGACTCGTGTTCAAAATACTGAGGAGGAAATGATAGCAATTCACCAAGTTGTCACAAAGCCAAGCAGTTCAAAGAGTTGGGACCACCGAATTTAAGGGAAAGCCAGATCCGATCATGGCGTGAAACATGGGTCAAGCAAATTACCAAGATATTCGATGTCTTGGGATGCACGGAGAACAGAAGGTTCCATTCGCCACCTTTATGTTCCGTGGCGAAAAGTGATCATCATGGTGGGAGTCTCAGGAAGCGCACTCCATCCACCAAGACTCAAAGATGTCTTGGGAGACGTTTGAGAATTATTTAATGACAAATACTTTCTCGAAAGTGTTAATTATATGAAGGAAGTGGAGTTCATCGATTAGAACAAAACAACATGACGGTGTCTCAAAGACGAGGCAAAGTTTTGAGAGTTATCCAGTTTGCACCTTATTTGGTGGAGAATGAGGAGCGTATGACGCGGATGTTTCGAGAGATTTGAAACCCAAGATACGACAATATCTCATTTCTCATAAATTTTCTCTCTATTCAGGATGTTGCAAATGTGGCTCAATTATTAGAGCGAGATAACGAGTACTACCAACCGAGGGACCACAATCAGGATCATACTGGGAGATAGCAATCAACAAAAAACAAATGATAATCACGGAGAAAGTAAAAAAGCCGGACAAAAATGGTAACCACTCTGGTGGTAATCATGGCCATGAAAATAGAAGAAGCGAAATGGGAGGAGATTTTAAAAGAGGAGATTTAACAACGACCATGTGAAGACGATGCGGTGATTGTGAAAGTAGAGATTATGCGAGATTGTAGAGAAACCTAGTTCAATGAGGACGGTGACTCAAAAGATCGTCCCGAGAAAAGTCAAAGTCAACGGTTCTGGAAGAGCGTTTGTTGTGGATCGGTCAAAATGCGAGGAACCCAAATGAGGTGATCACGGGTAAGCTATTTATAAATTCTTGCAAAGTTTATACCTTACTTTGATACGGTGCTACCCATTCATTTATCTCTCATGCTTGTGCTCAACGTTTAAACTTGACTCAGGAGAAATTAGACTTTGACCTATCTCGTGGAGACTCAGTTAGGAGAAACTTTCATCACATCCATTGCTTATAAATCTTGTTTGATTCAAGTTGGCACCATCACCTTACCGTTGACCTTATCTCTTTAAAGATACTTGCTTTTGATGTGATTTTAGGGATTGATTGGTTAACTACTCATCATGCCAAAATTGATTTTTTTCGTAAGGTTGTTAGCTTTCATATTCCTAAACAACTTTGTTATTTAATTTAAGCAACTAAACCATTAAAATCAATCATCGTCATATCTAATCATAAAGCTATTCGCTTATTGAAAAACGGATGTCAAGCTTTCTTAGCCTATGTTATGGATTTGAATAAAGACACGTCAAATTTGAATAATATTCCTGTTGTTATTGACTTTCCGACGTATTTCGAAGAACTTCCCGCCTACACCCCGTAATGTGAAGTTGAATTCTTTATCACCCATTCTCGAAAGTTGTCAAATACATGGCATGTAAACAACTACAACTTTATTATTACAATAAGAAATCTGTGAGTTTGAATACAAATATTATCTTCTAGACAATATCTATACTCAAATAAATCCTCATCACATTTATTGATACATTATTTTACAAAATGGTGAGGACTACTAAACAACTCTCTCTATAACCATCATTCCATACCCCGACTGCATCGCTATATTCTCGCCTCCCGAGAAGAAAAATGGAACAAAAAGGAAAAGGGTGAGCTCAACTAGCCCAAGAAGAATATTATGACTAAGATAATATACAACAAATTATCGTTAGTCTTCAACAGGAAAAATCTAATGTAATACAATAGACAACAAGTTTTAAATCAATATTCGCAAGAAAAATAATAATTCATTAGAAGAGTTAAGTAGAGAATGCAAACTACTATCTTCTATGTATGAATTTAAAGTTCATCGCTCATCTTTTATCCCCCGTAACATCAATCAATATATATCCGAATCAAATATTCATCTTTGCACTACAGCCAAAGATATTCATCACTTGGTCATGTTCATCTAAACACTGCTCATCTTTGCACTACACGCCAAAGATATTCATCGAAATCATTCATCTTTGCACTACATGTGCCAAAGATATTCAATAATATCATCATTTAAGACCGAGGATGATGAAAAATATTTTTAAAGAAACGAATCCAAAGGAAACAAAATGACAAGGATTAAGGATTAAGGATTCACTTTGTTTTATCCATGTCCAAAAATACCTCAAAAATAATCATAGTGGTGTAAAATTCAAGAATGATCAAAACATGGATACAATCAAAGCTAGTATCCGTAATAGATATTTTGGACTTAAAAAAAAAATTTTTTTTTTTTTCGATGAATAAGGTCAGATTCGTGAATAAGATCAGATACGTGAATAAAGGCCAGATACGTGAATAGAAATCCCGACACTAAAAGTTCCAAATTTGATTAAAAAGTTCAGATCAATATTTCAAAGATAATGATATTAGAATAAATAATATCATAAAAAAAAAATAATATCCCTTACCTCGAAAGACAAGATTTAAATAAATAATCGGATATAAAGCTATAACTTGAACTTGCACCATATAGCAATACTCAAAGTATACTCAAAATACTCACAAGAATACGCCGATAATATAGAGAGAAAACTTCAATTTCGTGTGATTTTCAATTCTAACTAAAGACCCTATTTATAGAAAATGCTTTAACACCAAAGTAGAAAATTTAATAAAAAATAATAATATATATATATATATATATATATATATATAATTTTCCAACGCACACTTTTAATTTGCCCAACATCACCCACCAACACACACACTACACAAGACAAACAAAAAAAAATTTTTTTCTAATTTAAAATAATTTAAACTTCCAAAATCAATTATTTTGAGCTTCGTAACTTCAATAATTCACAATAAATAGCCCTTTTGTCGTAAAAATTCAATCTCATGAGTTTTTATAGGAAATTCAATTTCTACAACTTTGCGTAAGAAAGTTTTTCCAAATTCCAAATGTAAATTGACCAAATCCATAAACCAAGCGATTTTATGTGCTATAATCAAATTTCACCAAGAAATGGGGTCCACCGACATGTTTAATATGTTTTAAACATTTATTGCAACAAAAAATACTTTTTTCTCCTCAGATACTCATATATCACACATTCATTGTAAAATATCACCATTATTATATTATTAAAAATATAATAATATATTTAAATGAATTATTTTATCGTAAAAAGATAAAATTTTAATTTTCAACAATTGTCACATTAAAAATTTTTCCATCTATATCCACATAAAATCAATATTTTTCTCATCATATAAATCAATAATTAATTATTCACAAATAATATTACGTAATCACAATATCGACAACCGTGCAGCTCCTGTGAAAGCAGGGGCTTTCCAATAAGAATTTCTCCTCATCGGCGCCGCAATTAGGTGACCAAACCTCTCCTAGATGTAACTTTCTAGACATTGCCAATAATGTTATCCAATAATATTATTCAGATAATATGAATTATTGCTTCGATAATGAAAAAAATACCGCAGTAGTGACAATTATCAAACAACAAGAATATAAAATATCAACACAACAATTATTGAATCAATAAAATAAAATATCGAATAAAGAATTATCGTAATAATTATCGAGTAAAGGCCTTCACGTAAGAATCAATAATTGGTGCAATACGCGTGCCATCGTGCATCGTGTTTTAACCATTTAGTATTTTAACAAAGATTAATCAGAATAACTACGCCTATTTTTTAAACAACTTATATTTGTCGCTTTTTTTCATCCAATCGCTTTCGTTATGGGGCCCACACATGGTCGCTACTGGCCGCATTTAATATTCCCGACAAAGCATTTAATATTCCACCACCAAACTAATAATATTCCCCGACAACAATGAATATTTTATAACCACTTGCTTATTTTGAAATATTTATGATTTTACCCATAACTATCCACATTAATCAAATCAACCCTTACTATTTCAAAATAATAAATAGAGAAAATTAAATTTCATTTAATAATTATTTGGGGTCTTACAACCTCCCTCCTTATGAAATTTCATCCTCTAAATCGACGACGACTGGTGTGTTTCAAAAGGTGAGGATACCTCGCTTTCATTTCGCTTCCAATTCCTGTGTCATTTCCTCTATAGCATGATTCCTCCACAAAACTTTAACTTGTGGTATGACCTTCAGCGTGCGTAGGACATGCTCCTTCCTATCCAAGATCTTGACAGTACCTCCTCACACGTTAAGTCTTCTGGCTATCTCGTCTCCGGCTCTAACAATATAACGTGGTTCGGGTCTTTCACATATTTATTTAAGTACGAGATATGTGAAACACATTATGAACACGTAGACATACTTTGAGGTAACGCGAGTCTATAGGCTACATTTCCTACTCTGGCCAAGAATTTGAAATGGACCAATAAATCGTGGATCGAGCTTTCTCTCTTCCCAAATCTTGTAACTCCCTTCCATGGAGCAACTCGCAACAATACATGATCCCCTATACTAAATTCCACGCCCTTTCGATGAAGATCCGTGATAACTCTTTTGTCGATCTTGTGCCGCTTTGTATACGCTTGTTAATCATTTGGATCTTTTCGTAGTCATACGTATTTAACTCGGGTCCCAACAATGTTGCTTCACCCACCTCATCCCAACATATCGAGAGAGCGACACTTTCGGCCCATATAATGCTTCAAATGGAGCCACACCTATATACTTGCCTCGATAATCGTGTGTTGTAGGAGAATTCCACCAATGGTAAATACTTATCCTAACCGCCTTGAAGTTCTAGGACACATGTAGTCTTAATAGATCTTCAAGAGTTTGAATAGTCCTCTCGATTGTCCGTCTGCTTGAGGATGGTATGCCGAATCAATCAGAACTGCGCTCATAGCTTTTTTTTTGCAAGCTAACCCAAAATCTTGAAGTGAATCTTGGGTCACGATCCAAACTATGGATACCGGCATGCCATGCAACCTCACAATCTCATTTATATATATACTAGCAAGACGCTCAAGGAATAAGTCTCCAGACGGCAAGAAATGAGCAGACTTGGTTAATCTATCAACAATAACCCAAATGGCATTGATGCCTTGAGAAACCGTAGAGAAGACCCAGAACTAAATCCATGGTAATGTGTTCCCACTTCCATTTCGAATCTCAAGTGGTTGCAACGGACCTTTAGGTACTAGATGCTCCGCCTTTACACGCTGACAAGTTAAACACATCGAGATAAACTTTGCAATCTCTCTCTTCATATTGTTCCACCAAAATGTATGTCAAGATCACGATACATTTTAGTACTTCCGTGATGGATTGCAAATGGTGTATTGTGTGCCTCCATCATAATCTTGTACTTCAAATCGTAGTCGTTAGGAACACAAAGTCCGGAGTGGACTCAAGTATTCCTTCTTCATCAATTCTCGCTCCTAATAAAGACCTTCTTTGTATTTTCTTCTTCATACGATCGCCCGGCCAAGTGGCTCGAGCAACCTTAACTTTTTCTATTAAAGTTGGCTCTACGCGATACTTGACATCATCGCACTCATTCCTCGTGATATGATCTTCTACTCAACGCGCCACTACCACGCTCGCTTTTCCGTGATGGTATGAATAGTGTGGTCGTAGTCTTCAATAGCTCGAGCCAACGTCGCCGCCAAGATGTTGAGTTCTTTTTGAGTGAAGAAATATTTAAGGCTTTTTATGGTCCAATATATCTCCACTTTCTCCCCATATAGATAGTGCTCCAGCATCTTTTAGCGAAAACGATCGGGCCGCTAACTCTAGATCATGAGTAGGATAATTCCTCTCATATTCTTTTGTTGTCGCGAGGCATAGGCTATGACTTTCCCACGCTGCATGAGAACACATCCTAACCCTTTCGCCTCAAGCATCGTCAGAGATAACAAATCCATCCGCATCAGATGGTATTGTTGTAACAAAAATAAATAAGTCTCTCTCTAAGCTCTTGGAAACTCTTCTCGCATTCCTCGCTTCCATATTAATTTTATATCTTCCGAGTCAACCGAGTTAATGGAGTAGCGATTCGAGAAAATCCTTCCACTAATCTCCGATAATAATAACAATTAAGCCCAAAAGTTCACGATTTTTCACCACCGACTTTGCTGTTCTAACTTTGTATTGCTTCAATCTTCACGGATCAACAGATACTCCATGTTTCGACACACGCGCCCAAGGAATGCTACTTCCTCAAGCCGTAACTCGTGATTTCTTTAACTTGGCATAAAGCTTGTTTTCACGAAGCCTTTGGAGTACCAAATTTTCAAATGGTGCTCATGATCTTTCACGACTTTTGGAATATATGAGGATGTCATCAATAAAGACAACAACGAACCGATCCAAATATTCCTTGAATACTTGGCTCATCATATCCATGAAAGTCAGCAGGAGCATTAGTCAATCCAAAAGACATGACTAAGAATTCATAATGCCCGCATCGAAGTTCAAGGCGCCTTTGAATATCCTCGCTTCTATCTTCTTCACCGATGATATCCGTAATCTAAGATCGATTTTTGAAAAGAATTGTGCTCTCTTGAATCGGTCAAACAAGTCATCAATACGAGGTAGAGGATACCTATTCTTGATGGTGACATGGTTCAATTCTCGATAGTCAATACAAAGTCGCATACTCCCCGCCTTTCTTTCTTTACAAATAAAACAGAGCACCCCAAGGAGATGTACTAGACTAATGAAACCGATGTCCAACAACTCCTCGTAGTTGGACCTTTAACTCCTCAAGTTCAATAGAGCCATTCGATATGGGGTTTTAGAAATGGGCTTTGTACTCAAAGTTCAAGATCAATAAAGAATTCAACTTCACGCTCGGGGTAGACCGGAAGTTCTTCAGAGAAATACGCCAGAAAGTCAATAACAACAGAATATTATTCAAATTTGACGTGTCTTTATTCAAATCCATAACATGGGCTAAGAAAGCTTGACATCCGCTTTTTCAATAAACTAATAGCTTTTTTATGATTAGATATGATGTTGATTGATTTTAATGGTTTAGTTTGTTGAATTCAACAACAAAGTTGGTTAGAATATGAAAACTAACAACCTTATTTAAAACAATCAATTTTGGCATGATGAGTAGTTAACCAATCAATCCCTAAAATCACATCAAAAGCAAGTATCTTTAAAGAGATAAGGTCAATGTGTAAGGTGATGGTGCCAACTTGAATCAAACAAGATTTATAAACAAAGGATGTGATGAAAAGTTTCTCCTAACTGAGTTTCCACAGATAGTCAAAGTCTAATTTTTCCTGAGTCAAATTTAAACGCTGAGCACAAAGAGAGAGATAAATGAATGGGTAAAGACCCCAGATTCAAGTAAAGTATAAACTTCACAAGAATTTATGATTAGCTTACCCGTGATCACCTCGCTTGGGTTCCTCGATTTTGACCACCACAACAAACGCCTTCCAGAACCGCTGACTTTTTTGACTTTTTTCGGGACAATCTTTTCGAGTCACCGTCCCCTCACTTAACTAGGTTTCGCTATCGCATAATCTCGAGCGATATGTCCTTCCTTTCCACAATTATAGCATACCTTGAATCTGCTAGGGGCGCTTTGACCGATATGTCCTCTTTTTCCAGATTCAGAAGATATACGACCGGTGGTCGTTTCCTCCTTGGAACCAGCTTGTCGCTTGGTGCCGCCATTTTCACATGGTCGTTGTTGAATCTCCTCTTTTAAAATCTCCTCCCGATTCGCTTCTTCTATTCTCATGGCTATGATTATTACCACCCGAGAGTGGTTACCATTTTTGTCCGCTCTTTTTCTTTCTCCGCCGGTTATCGTTGTTTTGTTGACCGCCATCTCCCCAGATGATCCTCGTCAGGGTCCCTCAATGACCGCATTTCAAGTATCTCGCCTAATAATTGAGCCCTGCTTACAACATCCGAATAGAGAGAAAATTTATGAGAAATGAGATATCGACGATGCCGGGTTTCAAACCTCTAAGAAACATCCCGCCATACGCTCCTCATTCTCCACCAAATGAGGTGCAAAACTCGATAACTCGCAAACTTTGCCTCGCATCGAGACACCGCCATGTTGTTTTGCTTCTAACTGATGAACTCCACTTCCTTCATACGATTTAACACTTTCGTGAAAGTATTTGTCATTAAATAGTTTCAAATGTCTCCCAAGACATGCCGAAAAGGGCCGGATGGGTACGCTCACATGCATCCCACCAAGAGTCCGCTTCGCCATTTTAACATAAAGGTGGCGAATGGAACCTTCTCGTTTCTCCGCATCCCAAGACATCGAATATCTTGGTAATTTGTTTTGACCCATGTTTCCGCCATGATCGGATCCGCTTTCCTTAAATTTCGTGGTCCCAACTTTGAATCGCTTGGTCGTGGACAACCCGTGAATTGCTATCATTTCTCCTCGATTTTGAACACGAAGTCTCCTCGTCTCGATTTTGCATGAATCGCAAAAAGCTTCTAAACATCCCCTCGCTCATCATCGCCAAAGCTGGTGTTGTTCACAGGAGAACATTGCCACTGCTGCACGCTCTCTCCTCTCAGAGAGTACAGCAAAGGCCTCCACTGGCCTCATTTCCACTGTTAATATTCTCAACGACATTCTCAAATACCGCCATAAAACAAGGGTTAATTAAGCAAATCAATATATCACATAATATCCCTATATATATCGACTAACTAACAAATAAGCTTTAGTAGACACACTAGCTAAGGATTTACTCGCCTGCCTCCCTCCTAGTTCTATTATTCCCGATCTCCGCCAGAGATCATATCCCTAAGCTCGATACCAACCGTGACGCCCCCAAAATAGGTATACATCACCCATTCCGAAGTTGTCAATACATGGTATGTAAACAACTACAACTTTATTATTACAACAAGAAACTGTGAGTTTGAATACAAATATTATCTTCTAGACAATATCTATACTCAAATAAATCCTCATCACATTTATTGATACATTATTTTACAAAAATGGTGAGGACTACTAAACAACTCTCTCTATAACCATCATTCCATACCCCGACTGCACTCGCTATATTCTCGCCCCCGAGAAGAAAAATGGAACAAAAAGGAAAAGGGTGAGCTCAACTAGCCCAAGAAGAATATTATGACTAAGATAATATACAACAAATTATCGTTAGTCTTCAACAGGAAAAATCTAATAGTAATACAATAGACAACAAGTTTTAAATCAATATTTCAATGAAATAATAATTCATTATAAGAGTTAAGTAGAGAATTTAAACTACTATCTTCTATGTATGAATTTTAAAGTTCATCGCTCATCTTTTATCCCTCAGAACATCAATCAATATATATCCGAATCAAATATTCATCTTTGCACTACTGTGCCAAAGATATTCATCACTGGTCATGTTCATCTAAACACTGCTCATCTTTGCACTACGGCCAAAGATATTCATCGAAATCATTCATCTTTGCACTATGTGCCAAAGATATTCAATAATATCATCATTTAAGACCGAGGATGATGAAAATATTTTAAAGAAACGAATCCAAAGGAAACAAAATGACAAGGATTAAGGATTAAGGATTCAGATTTTTGTTTTATCCATGTCCAAAAATACCTCAAAAATAATCATAGTGGTGTAAAATTCAAGAATGATCAAAACATGGATACAATCAAAGCTAGTATCCACAATAGATATTTTGGACTTAAAAGGAAAATTTTCATTTTTTCGATGAATAAGGTCAGATTCGTGAATAAGATCAGATACGTGAATAAAGGTCAGATACGTGAATAAGAACTCCCGACACTAAAAGTTCCAAATTTGATTAAAAAGTTCAGATCAATATTTCAAAGATAATGATATTAGAATAAATAATATCATTTAAAAAAATAATATCCCTTACCTCGAAAGACAAGATTTAATCGAATATCGGATATAGCTATAACTTGAACTTCAGCACCAGATAGCAATACTCAAAAATATACTCAAAATACTCACAAGAATACGCCGATAATATAGAGAGAGAAAACTTCATTTTTCGTGTGATTTTCAATTCTAACCTAAAGACCCTATTTATAGAAAATGCTTGTAACACACCAAAGTAGAAAATTTAATTTAATAATATATATATATATATATATATATATATTTTTCAAACGCACATTTAATTTGCCCAACATCAGCCACCAACCACCACACTACACAAGACAAAACAAAAAAAAACGTTTTTTCTAATTTAAAATAATTTAAACTTCCAAAATCAATTATTTTGAGCTTCGTAACTTCAATAATTCACAATAAATAGCCCTTTTGTCGAAAAATTGAATCTCATGAGTTTTTATAGGAAATTCAATTTTCTACAACTTTGCGTAAGAAAGTTTTTCCAAATTCCAAAACAAAATGACCAAATCCATAAACCAAGCGATTTTATGTGCTATAATCAAATTTCACCAAGAAATGGGGTCCACCGACATGTTTAATATGTTTTAAACATTTATTGCAACAAAAATACTTTTCTCCTCAGATACTCATATATCACACATTCATTGTAAAAATATCACCATTATTATATTATTAAAAATATAATAATATATTTAAATGAATTATTTTATCGTAAAAAAAAAGATAAAATTTTAATTTTCAACAATTGTCACATTAAAAATTTTCTCCATCTATATCCACATAAAATCAATATTTTTCTCATCATATAAATCAATAATTAATTATTCACTTAATAATATTACGTAATCACAATATCGACAACTGTGTAGCTCCCAGAAAGCAGGGGCTTTCCAATAAGAATTTCTCCTCATCGGCGCCGCAATTAGTGACCAAACCTCTCCTTAGATGTAACTTTCTAGACATTGCCAATAATGTTATCCAATAATATTATTCAGATAATATGAATTATTGCTTCGATAATGAAAATATCGCAGTAGTGACAATTATCAAACAACAAGAATATAAAATATCAACACAACAATTATTGAATCAATAAAATAAAATATCGAATAAGAATTATCGTAATAATTATCGAGTAAAGGCCTTTCACGTAAGAATCAATAATTGGTGCAATACGCGCGTGCATCGTGTTTTAACCAATTTAGTATTTTAACAAAGATTAATCAGAATAACTACGCCGTTATTTTTAAACAACTTATATTTGTCGCTTTTCTTCATCCAATCGCTTTCTCATATGGGCCCACACACACGGTCGCTACCGTCGCATTTAATATTCCCCGACAAGCATTTAATATTCCACCACCAAACTAATATTCCCTAATAACAACAATGAATATTTTATAACCACTTGCTTATTTTGAAATATTTATGATTTTACCCATAACTATCCACATTAATCAAATCAACCCTTACTATTTCAAAATAATAAATAGAGAAAATTAAATTTCATTTATTAATTAAAGGTGCTATTATTAAGTGAGAATTGATGAAGAAGGAATCTGCGAGTCCACCTGCACTTTGTGTTCCTAACGACTCGATTTGAAGTACAAGATTATGATGGAGGCACACAATACACCATTTGCAATCCATCCTGGAAGTACTAAAATGTATCGTGATCTTCGACAAACATTTTGGTGGAACAATATGAAGAGAGAGATTGCAAAGTTTATCTCGATGTGTTTAACTTGTCAACGTGTAAAGGCGAAGCATCTAGTACCTAAGGGTCCGTTGCAACCACTTGAGATTCCGAAATGGAAGTGGGAACACATTACCATGGATTTCGTTACGGGTCTTCCTAAGGTTTCTCAAGGCATCAATGCCATTTGAGTTATTGTTGATAGATTAACCAAGTCTGCTCATTTCTTGCCGATACGGGAGACTTATTCCCTTGAACGTCTTGCTAGTATATATGTAAATGAGATTATGAGGTTGTATGGCATGCCAGTATCCATAGTTTCGGATCGTGACCCAAGATTCACTTCAAGATTTTGGGTTAGCTTGCAAAAAGCTATTGTCACAGATTTACGATTCAGTTCGGCATACCATCCTCAAACGGACGGACAATCAGAGAGGATTATTCAAACTCTTGAAGATCTATTAAGACTCTGTGTCCTAGACTTCAAGGGCAGTTGGGATAAGTATTTACCATTGGTGGAATTCTCCTACAACAACAGTTATCAGGAAAGTATAGGTGTGGCTTCATTTGAAGCATTATATGGATGAAAGTGTCGCTCTCCAATATGTTGGGATGAGGTGGGTGAAGCAACATTGTTGGGACCCGAGTTAGTACGTATGACTACCAAAAAGATCCAAATGATTCGTTAACGATACAAAGCGGCACAAGATCGACAAAAAAGAGTTATGCGGATCTTCATCGAAAGGACGTGAAATTTAGTATAGGGGATCATGTATCGTTACGAGTTGCTCCATGGAAGGGAGTTACAAGATTTGGGAAGAGAGGAAAGCTCAATCCACGATTTATTGGTCCATTTCAAATTCTTGACCGAGTAGGAAATGTAACCTATAGACTCGCGTTACCTCCGAGTATGTCTCGTGTTCATAATGTGTTTCACATATCTGTACTTCGTAAATATGTGAAAGACCCAAACCACGTTATAGAGTTAGAACCGGACGAGATAGTCGAAGACTTAACGTACGAAGAGGTACCTGTCAAGATCTTGGATAGGAAGGAGCATGTCCTACGCACAAAGGTCATACCACAAGTTAAAGTTTTGTGGAGGAATCATGCTATAGAGGAAATGACCTGGGAATTGGAAACACAAATGAAAGCGAGGTATCCTCACCTTTTTTGAAACACCAGATACGTACGTCAATTTCGAGGACGAAATTTCATAAGGAGGGGAGGTTGTAAGACCCCAACTTATTATTAATGAAATTTAATTTTCTCTATTTATTATTTTGAAATAGTAAGGGTTGATTTGATTAATGTGGATAGTTATGGGTAAAATACGCAAATATTTCAAAATAAGCAATTGGTTATAAAATATTCATTGTTGTCGGGGAATATTAAATGCGACAGTACGGAATATCTTTGTGGGCCCCATAACTTGAAGCGATTGGATGAAAAAAACGACAAATATAAGTTGTTTAAAAATAATAAATAGTAGTTGTTACCGATTAATACCGTTAAAATACTCGGTGGTTAACACACAAGAAGATTACCAGCAGATTGCACCAATTATTGATTCTTACGTAAGAAGGCACTACTCAATAATGGTTACGATGAATTATCTTTATTCAAAGATTTTATTTTATTGATTTAATAATTCTTTGCGTTGATATTTTATATTATCGTTGTTTCAATAATTGTCATTACACAGTATTTTTCATTATAAAGCAATAATTCATATTAACTGAATAATATTATTAGATAACATTATTGGCAATGTCTAGAAAGTTCTCGCTCTAAGGAGAGGTTTGGTCACCTAATCATGCGCGCGCAAGTAAGGAGAAATTCTTATTGGAAAGCCCCTCTTTCGAGAACTATGCTCGGTTGTCAATATTGTGATTCTCGTAATATTATTTATGAATAATTAATTATTGATTCATACGATGAGGAAAATATTGATTTTATGTGGATATAGATGGAGAAAATTTTTAATGTGACAATTGTTGAAAATTGAAATTTTATCTTTTCCGATAAAATAATTTATTTAAATATATTATTATATTTTAATAATATAATAATGATGATATTTTTACGATGAATGTGGGATATATGAGTATATGTGGAGGAGGAGTATTTTTGTTACCAAAAATATTTAAAGCATATTTTATATGTAAATTGGACCCCATTTCGACCGAAATTTGATTATAGCTTTGTAAAATCGCCTCGCTTGTGGATTTTTGGCCAATTTACATTTGGAATTTGGAAAAATTTCTTCTCGCAAAGTTGTAGAGAATTGAATTTCCTACAAAAACTTGCTAGATTCGAATTTTCTGACAAAAGGGCTATTTATTGTGAATTATTAAAGTTCCGAAGTTCCGAAATAATTGATTTTTGAAAGTTTTAATTATTTTTATTTACAAAAACGTGTTTTTCATTTTGTTTCCCTCATTTAACATGTGATAGGGGCTAAGTTCAGATGGTAAAAGCATGCGTATGAAGTTTTGGAAAAAATATAATAATATTTAATAAATTTTCTACTTTGGTGTTCTAAGCATTTTTCTATAAATAGGTGCTTAGGTTAGAATTGAAAATCACACCGTAAATCAAGTTTTCTCTCTATATTATCGGTTTATTCTTGTGAGTATTTTGAGTATATTTTGAGTATTGCTATGCGGTGCAAGTTCAAGTCATAGCCTAGATCCGGTGTTTCAGCTAGAAGTACTGATCTTTCGAGGTAAGGGATATTTTTTTTTTCGTAATGATATTATTTCTTCAATATCATTATCTTTGAAATATTGATCCAAGTTTTTATCAAATTTGGAACTTTTGGTGTCTGAGTTACTATTCACGTGATACTAAGACTATTCACGATATCGACATTATTCACGAATACTCAAGACTATTCATCAAAATGAAAATTTTTCCTTTTCGCCTAAAATATCTATTATGGATACTAGCTTTGATTGTATCCATGTTTTGATCATTCTTGAATTTTACACCACTCGTGATTATTTTTGAGGTATGGATAAAACAAAGTACGAATCCTTAATCCTTAATCCTTGTCATTTTGTTTCAATCGGATTCGCTTTAAAAATATTTTTCATCATCCTCGGCCTTAAATGATGATATTATTGAATATCTTTGGCCCAGTAGTAGTGCAAAGATGAATGATTTCGATGAATATCTCTGGGTCTGTAGTGCAAAGATGGGACAGTGTTTAGATGAACATGACTAATCGATGAATATCTTTGGCTCAGTAGTGCAAAGATGAATATTTGATTTCGGATATATATTGATTGATGTTACAGGATAAAAGATAGATGATGAACTTTTAAATTCATACATAGAAGATAGTAGTTTGCATTCTCTACTTAACTCTTCTAATGAATTATTATTTCGGCCGTAATATTGATTTAAAACTTGTTGTCTATTGTATTCTATTAGATTTTTCCTGTTGAAGACTAACGATAATTTGTTGTATATTATCTTAGTCATAATATTCTTTATCGGGCTAGTTGAGCTCACCCTTTTCCTTTTTGTTCTATTTTTTTCTTCGTGGAGGCGAGAATATAGCGAGTATTTAGCCTGGGTATGGAATGAAGGTTCTAGAGAGAGTTGTTTAGTAGTCCTCACCATTTTTATAAATTAATGTATCAATAAATGTGATGAGGATTTATTTGAGTATAGATATTGTCTAGAAGATAATATTTGTATTCAAACTCACAGTTTTACTGTTGTAATAATAAAGTTGTAGTTGTTTCTGTACCATGTATTGACAACTCAAAATGGGTGATGTATACCTATTTTGGGGGCGTCACATATGTGGCATGTCAATTTCTTTAATTAACCCTTGTTTTGTGGCAGTATTAATTTGAGAATGACATTCTAAAATTTTGAGATAAGCAATGGAGCACATGAGACCGTTGAGACACCGCCAATCAATAATCAGGATAATGTGCATCAAGAAGGCAATAATCCTCATGTAAATAACAACACCGACCAAATGATGAACGATGAGATGTTTAAGAGTTTTCTACAATTCATGCAAGACCAAACGAGAGAGACTCGTGTTCAAAATTAATGCAGGTAAAATCAATGGCAACTCACGGCTGGTCACTGCTAAGTAATTCAAGAAATTGGGACCGCTAGAATTTTTGGGAAAGCCAGAGCCACTTAAGGTAGAAGCATGGATTAAGAAGATCACCAAGATATTTGATATCTTGGGATGCTCAGAGGAGCAAAAAGTTCCATTCGCCACCTTTATTTATGAAGAGAGGCAGATTACTGGAGGGAATCTGTAAAACGTACTCATCTTTCCGAACTGATGCTATCTTCGAAAAAGTTCCAGAAATTGTTCAACGACAAGTACTTTCTAAAAAATATTTGTCATATGAAGGAGGTATAATTCATCAAACTGAAACAGAACAATAAATAAAATACAAGTATAAAAGGAACACTAATTATTAAATAAAAAATGAAGTTATATTTTGGAACAACTTAAAAAAGAAAGTCAACCAAATTTATAGAACAGGGAGAGTGATATATAATTTTTAATGAATAATATAAATTTGAAAAATATTTAAAATTAATTTTTGAAAATTAGTAATAATTGTATCTTTTAAAACAAGGGAGCATTACGGTAGATAAAAAATTTGAGACATTTTCATCACCTACAATATATAAAGATAAGAAAATGGGTAGGTAACGATATTTGGCGGCTGCGTGCCTTTCTTGACCGCAGACTCAGCAGCCCCATATTGACTAACAATCGATCTCCTAGATCGCCACGTTTCCATAAACAAACATTGATTCAACATGAGTACTCTGATTAGATTCCTTCACAAAAGCACGTGAAGCCAAACTTTTCAAGTACTTCAAAATTTCTCTTCTTTACTGTCAAAGTCTCGGTCTCTTGCATATTGCTCCATCTTTGTTATGGGATATATGAATATCCTTAAATAGTAGTTAAATGGCAAAACTAATGATTTGGCTACCAAAATTGGCATGTTTTACTAAATACTTGATTGAACTTTTAATTTTTCAAAGTAAGTCACTGAACTAATTTTTATTTTCAAATTAGGTCATTCTGTTGAAAAAAGTTGACAGACGTTAGATTTTTGTCTACGTGGCGCTGACGTGGCAAGAAAAACTAAAATATACTCCCTCCGTCCCAAATTATCTGCTGTTTTAGCAGAAAAATTTTGTCCCACAATATCTGCTTTTTCAAGATTTCAATGCATTTTTTCCCTTTGTTTTCCAAGTTTGCCCCTTTACCTTAATTATTGATAGTCATTACTCATTCAAGTATCTCCTCTTTTTTAAGCATCCTTTTCATATTCCCACTAATAAGAATGTGATTGCCAAAGTTATGCTTCTTAAAAGACCTTGACACACTCTTCCATGGACAATATCCTTTTACTAAAGCCTTAATTGCATAAAACACAAAATTAGCACATAAGGATATTTTAGTATTTTTATCACACATATTGGTATGTGTGTAGAACTCTAGAACAGCAGATAATTTGGGACGGAGGGAGTATTGCTTATGTGGCAAAAAAAATCAAAAACTGATTTTAAAAATAAAAAAATTAACATTTTAAAGTTTTAAAAATAACAAAAACATAATAAAACAAAAAAAGACAGTTTTTTTAAAAAAAAACAGATTTTTTTTTTAAAAGTTCGTTTTTAAAAAAAATCTGTTTTTTTTAAAAAAACACTATTTTTTTTAAAAAAAGCTGTTTTTTAAAAAAAACTGCTTTTTTTTCAAAAAAAACCTTTTTTTAAAAAAGAAGACTACTTTTTTAAAATATCTGTTTTTTTAAAAATTCTTTTTTTAAACAAAAACTGTTTTTTTTAAATCTATTTTTTTTTTTAAAAATGTTTTAAAAAAAGCTGTTGTTTAAAAAAAAAATTGTTTTTTAAAAAAACTATTTTTTTAAAAATCTGCTTTTTTCAAAAAAAATCTGTTTTTAAAAAAAAATTGTATTTTTAAAGAAAATTTGTATTTTTTTGTTTTATTTTATTATGTTTTTGTTATTTTTAAAACTTTAAAATGTTAATTTTTCTATTTTTAAAATCTGTTTTTGATTTTTATTTGCCACATAAGCAATATTTTTTAGTTTTTCTTGCCACGTCAGCGCCACATAAACAAAAATATAACGTCTGTCAACTTTTTTTAACGGAATGACCCAATTTGAAAATAAAAATTAGTTCAGTGACTTGATTTAAAAAATTAAAAGTTCAATCGAGTATTCAGTAAAATGTGTCAACTTTAATGACCAAATTATTAATTTTGCCGTAGTTAAATTAACAACTCACAACCTTTTTAAGGATTCAAAAAGGCGAGGTAAGGTAGGGATAGCAACGTATTTTCAGAAAAAGAACTAAGGAAAGAAAATATAATCGAAATTTTTTATTCGTTATAAAATTATTTAAATTTTAAAATATTTTTAAACATAAAATTAATATAAATTTATTTAATTTTAATCAATATAATATTAAATATTATAAATTATCTAAAAATCGTACTAATTATAAAAATATTTTTTGTAAATTTTAATGAACCATATATATCAACTTTGAGTTGGAAAATATTTTAACTTAACTTTTAAGAATTAATAATAAACTTACAAGGAAATATGAACTTACAATTTACTCATTTCTTATTATAAAGGGAGAGCAAATATTTTAACTGCTTTTTAATAAGGTTTTGTAACGGTTTATGATTAAAAAAAAAAAAAAATTTAAAAATTGACGCTCAATTCTTATTTTATGTCTCGAGTGCCCATCATCCCTAAATTATCTTCATGCAAAACAAGAAGTTACATTAAAATATATTTTATAGTTTTAAAATTGCACAAATGCGTGTCAGGTAAAACTTCTAGTGTAATAATACAATTGTAATACATCAGTCCCATATTAATAGATATAAAAAAATTATTTATATATAAAGAATTAAGTTACTAATAATATTATCTTCAGTCATGGTCTTTTGGATGAACATGTGGTGGACTAAGATAATCCAAGAAGATACTATTAGACCAGTGATTTAAGGTCTTATTTGAATGAATTTTATTCGATTCGGACAAGAGATTTGACTCAAGATTTGTTCCGAACTCGAGTTATTTCATATGGCATCAGAGCCGATTCTTGAAAACTCGGGTCAGGTCATCCGATCGAGTTGTCAGAGGTGAGGACACGAATGCTAGTGATATTATCACATAATGGAGAAAGGTTAAGAGGTGGGGACACGAAACTAGCTGGTATTATTCCACAATGACTAGAGCGACAAAGATATGTGGATCATGTGTGTGATCGGTTCTGACGGATAAGGGTGAGCATGGTGCGGTTTGGTGCGGTTTGAAGTCCAAACCGCACCCGAAACCGCTTAGGTGCGGTTTGAAAAATTCAAAACCGCACACGAAATCGCTTGTGATTGGTGCGGTTTGATTTTAAAGTGTGCGGTGCGATTTTAATTGGTGCGGTTTCGGTTCCAAAACTAATTGAAATAACAAAAAAATCTAAGCCTTCAATAAAATTTAACATAGAACTTGCATCGAACAATTAACTTAGTGACAAAGTCAACAATGAGAATTATATCAAGCATAGAACCAAAGTCCCTTCTGTCAAACATGTCAAATTCACCATCAAATCATAGAACAATGAGACACGTAAAATAGTTTTAGTTTATAATAAAGGAATGATACTTTAAAACTAAAACATACACTATATAAAATAACGGAGACCATATATTCGATAACAAGCAAGAAGATTTATCTAGTTCCCCAAAATTTAAAAGTATATACTAGAGATATAATGAAATTCTATCTTATATATTGCATGAAGGACTTATAGAATATAATCATAACTATACCTAATTTAAAAAATAATATATTAGACTATTATTATTATAGTATTGACCTTAACCAATGCATCAAGTGCTCGAACCAACGAATTTGACCCCTCAGCTATAAGCCCCTCCAATAACGCATCAAACAAATTCTAAATTTTAAAACCCAATTGTTTAATTTTTGACTGTATAACCTCTAACAATCTTCTTTCAATTGGTGAAAAAATGATAATGCAAGACTGAGGTTTTCTTTGAGCGTGTTCAAGTGAAAAGTAACTTTAGAATTTGCTAGAGATAATACATACACACACACATATGGTGCGGTTTCGGTTTTATGCGTGCGGTTTTGGCTAGTAACCAAACCGGAACCGTAAATTTGGTTATTCAACCCACCTAAAACCGCCACATACGCCGGAACCGTTGGTGCGGTTTTAATTGGTGTGGTTCATGCAGTTTTTGGTGCGGTTTCGGTTCTAATTTGGTTACTTGCTCAGCCCTACTGATGGAGACGTCAAAAATTTAAGTAGGAGAGTTTGTAACACCTCACTTAATTACTAACAACAGTACATTCAGTCATGACCTTTTAGGTGAGCATGTGGTGGGCTAAGATAACCCAAAAAGATACTATTGGGCTAGTGGTTTAACGCCTTATTTGGATGGTTTTGATTCGATTTAGACTTAAATTTGACCCGAGATTTGTTCTAGACTCGTTATTTGACTCGGATTGTTTCAGCAATGAAGTATATTATAAAATAGGACTTGCGGGAGATACCCTCTATGATATATAATGTGACGTCCTCAAAATAGGTATACATCATTCATTGTGAGTTGCCAAATACATGGTACAGAATTTAAATACAAACTTAATTATACAATACGATAAAAGTGTAGCTGAGAGTTATAACACGAATATTGTCTCATAGACAATATCCAAACTCAAATGGAGTCCTCATTACATTTATTATCACACTATTTCATAGAATAGTGAGGACTACTATAGCCACCATCTTGGACCATCACTCCATTCCCCGACTAGTCCCGTCTATGTTCTCATTTCTTTAAGAGAACAATGAAAGCAAAGGGAGCTCAACTAGCCCAGTAAGAAATATTATGACTAAGATAATGCAGAATAAATTATCGTTAGCCTTCAACAGTATTAAACTGATAGAATACAATAGACAACAAGTTTAACTGCAACGGAATAAACAATCCATTAAAAGAGTCAAGTAGAGTATGATATCTACTATCTTCTATGATTTAAAAGTTCATCATCAATATTTTATCGTTATAACACAGCTTAATAAATAATCCACATCACTCAATTATTCATGCACTACGGGCCAATGATATTCATTAGTATCATATCCACGAATTATCCATGCACTACGGGCCAAGGATATTCGTTAGTATCACCAATGGTCATGATCATGCCAACAATTATCCATCAATGGACTACGGGCCAATGATGACTTTTATCACATCATTTGTAACATTACATGTCATGATTATACCGATACATAGTCATAATCATACCAATCAACAATCTATCTATGCACTACGGGCCAAATATGACTTTCATTACAGTATAAGCATGAGGATGATGACAATGATGTAAGAATTCAATTAAATGAGAGCAAGGATAAATATTAAAGATTTATAAATTAATTTATCCAGAATTTAATAATGTCCAAATTGTCAACATGATACCGCTTTGTGGAGTAAAATTCAAGAATAGTATTGTATCAAAAATAATTTAGAAAGAAAAGAAATTATTTTTTTTGTCATGAATAGTACCCCTGGTGAATTGTACCCGAGTGAATAGTACCCCGACATGAAAAGATTAAAATTTAACAAGAATGTTCAGAAAAATATTCTTGCGAAAAGATACTACATGAAGCTTAAATTTCAAGGATATTGTACTAATTTCAAGGAGTATGGAAGCAAAACTTATCAACATGAGTGTAGAATTAGGAATACGAAAATGAAATAATATTACTTACTTACTACAGAGTATGGAAGAAAATATTATTTCATACGAATATTGAACAAAAATAATATCCTTTACCTTAAAATGAGAGTATTTCTGATTGGTATGGCGGGTACACTCAAAGCTTCCTTAAACTCTAAAGAAATACGCTCAATATTATAGAAGAAGAATTCTCTGATTCTAGTGTGATTTTCATTTCTAAACTAAGCATCCTATTTATAGGAGAATGGAAGGATACTATTTGAATTTAGAAAAACACGGACTGCACAATAGAAAAGTTCACGGGCGTCGGCTGAAACTTTTTTTAAAAAAATTGATTTTATTATTTAGTAAATGGTTAAATTGATAAAAGGTTAAAGTTAAGGGTGATGTGTTAAAAAAATTCAAAGTAAGAAAGTTATCATAAAATACTCGGTGGTAAAAGTACAGTACTATGCGTGGTTGCATAGTAGCACACGGTATTGGTTATTGATGTTTACGTGAGAAGTCACTCAGTTATACTCAATTATTGCTACGGTAATTGTTGCATCATATCTCTCATATTATTGATTCAATTATTGTCACAGTATCATCTGTATAATATGTTATATTATTAAATCAATAATTGAGACGACAAAGTTATTCATATTATTATTTGCAATATTGACAATGTCTAGAAGTTCTGTCGAGGAGAGGTTTGGCCACCTAATTGCGCGCCAATAAGGAGAAATCCTTATCGGAAAGCCCCCTCTTTTCTGGGAACGACCTGGTTGTTAAATATTGTGAGTTATAATATTAATGATGAATATGTTCGTGTTGATTAAAAAATAAATTGATAGTTCCATTGTGTTGGAATAATTAGTGTTACTGGAAATCGACATTTATTTTGATATTAATTGATGTCTGGAAGTTATACTGACCAATCAGGTAATTAACCAGATAAATGAGTAATTAATTATTATTGATTCACATGATTATAACTATTTGTTCACATGTGTGTACTATTGATTCATATTCTTGTACTATTAGGGGAGTTGGTACAAGATTGATAATACTTGCATGACTAAGTTAAAATGGAGGTATAGATGGAGGTACTATACTGTAATTCGTATTTTCACATGTTTAGAACTATTGAGTCACATGATTTACTATTGATTCACATGATTTACTATTGATTCACATGATTTACTATTAGGGGAGGTGGTGCAAGTTTGATAATACTTGCAGGACTAAATTAAAAATGAAGAAAAAGAAGAAGGTATTATACTGTAATATTTCGAGCCCCAAAATGTGCAATTATCGAAACTATATTTTTCTATAAATAGAAGCTCATTCCTTCATTATTTTTCACCAATTCACTAAAGCTATAGAGCAATTATTATAGAGAGAAAAGAGAAGAGAAGTCTGCTACCTCACTATTCCAATTTTCTTCTAAGGTAAGGGATATTATTATTATAGTAAGGGGTATTATTCTTTCGTATTCATGAAGATAGTTATTTTCTTTCAATACTCGTAAGGGTTGTTATTCCATTCTTTATTATTATGTTGGAATAACCTGTTTATGCGAAGTACTGCATACATGGTGAAATTCTTCTGTTATTTCATTCTTTATTATTCTGTTGGAATAACATGTATGTGCGGTCTATCGCATGCTTGGTGAGTTATGTTGTTATTCCATTCTTTATTATTCTGTTGGAATATCCTGTCTGTGTGGATTACGCATGACCTGGCTCCATTCTTTATTATTCTATTGGAATATCATGTCTGTGCGGATTACGCATGACCTGGTTTCATTTTTTTATTATACTCGTTAGAATATCACATGCATGCGGATTCTGCATGACTGGTTCCATCCTTTATTATTTCGTTAGAATAAACATGCTGTCTTGGATTACGCGTGCACAGTGAATTCTTCTTTTATTCCATTTTTATTATTTACATTGGAATAACACATACATGTGGATTACCGCATGCATGGTAAATGATCCTTCGTATTTATTCTTTATTAAATTGTGGAAATGACCTGTCTACGTGGATTACCGCATGACGGGTGAAAATCCATTTGCAACTTCGTATATTCTATTATACTCGTATGAGATATCATTTCTTTTGTACTCGTCATGGAATATCATTTTCTTTGGTATTTTTTTTTACGAGTTACTATTCACGGGTTACTATTCACCCGATTACTATTCATTCTAGTATTATTCACTCAGGTATTCGGGGCACTTTTCGTGTCGGAGTACTATTCACGAGTTACTATTCACAGGTTACTATTCACCCAAATTAGTATTCATCCGAATATTATTCACTCGGGTATTTGGGGTATTTTTCATGCCGGGGTACTATTCACGAGATACTATTCCCTAAGTATTATTCACAGAGTACTATTCACGGGGTATTATTCACCCGAAAAATATATTTCTTTTCTGTCCAAATTATTTTTGGTACATGAATATTATTCTTGAATTTTACTCCACAAAGCAGTATCATGTTGACAATTTGGATATTTTTAAACTCTGGATAGATTTAAAGTCTTTAATATTTATCCTTTATTTCATTTGATTAATGCTTATATCATTGTCATCATCCTCATGTTTATATTGTGATGAAAGTCATCTTTGACTTACGTGCATAGATGGACTGTTGATTATTGGTTTTACGGTTGTATATCTTTGGCTTACGTGCAAAGATGGACCGTTGATTATTGATTTTACAATTGTATATCTTTGGCTTACGTGAAAAGATGAACTGTTGATTGAAAGCTTTGGCCCGTAGTGCAAAGATGGACAGGTGTATGACATGATCATGACCACTGGTGATACTAACAAATATCCTTGGCCGTAGTGAATGGATAATTTGATGATGTGATTGGCAGGATCATGACCATTAGTTAATAGTTGAATGTCTTTGGCCGTAGTGCTCTGACATACAATTGATTGGTATGATCATGACTATTGGTTTTATAGTTGAATATCTTTGGCCCGTAGTGCAAAGATAGACAACTGATTGGTATGATCATTGTTCTTACATTTGAATATCTTTAGCTTTTGGGTTAAGGATATTGAGTAAACGTTCTATTAAGCCTTTGTGGCAAAGAGAAACTGTTGATTTACATGATTATAAATATGAATTGTGGATTTAACTATAATCGTTGGTGGTTCAGGTGAATACAGGTGATGAGAATTCTTTTTGTCTGGGGTATAAAAAAGAACTGTTGATGAGTATTACAGGAATGAAATATTAACGATGGACTTTTAATCTAGAAGAGATAGTAGACATTATGTTCTACTTGACTCTTCTAATGGATTACTTATTCCGCTGTAGTTAAACTTGATGTTTATTGTATTTTATCAGTTTAACACTGTTGAAGGCTAAGGATAATTTTTTCTGCATTATCTTAGTCATAATATTTCTTACTGGACTAGTTGAGCTCACCATTTGTTTTCATTGTTCTCTTCAGGAAATTAGAATATAGCCGGGACTAGTCGTGGAACGGAGTGACGGTCCAGATGTTTGCATTAGTTGTGACGCCCCCAAAACAGGTATACAACACCCATTCTGAGTCGTCAAAATACATGGTACATAAACAACTACAACTTTATTAATACAACATAAAAACTGTGAGTTTAAATACAAATATTGTCATCTAGACAATATTCACACTCAAATAAGTCCTCAAGACAATTATTGATACATTATTTTACAAAATGGTGAGGACTACTAAAAGCGACTTCTAGAACCATCATTCCACACCCCGACTAGTACTCGCATTACATTCTCGCCTCCTGAGAAGAAAAATGGAACAACAAGGAAAAGGGTGAGCTCAACTAGCCCAGTAAAGAATATTATGACTAAGATAATATAAAACAAATTATCGTTAGTCTTCAACAAGGAAAAAATCTAATAGAATACAATAGACAACAAGTTTTAAATCAATATTCGCAATGAAATAATAATTAATTAGAAGAGTTAAGTAGAGAATGCAAACTACTATCTTCTATATATGAATTTAAAAGTTCATCGCTCTATCTTTTATCCCCTGTAACATCAATCAATATATATCTGGAATCAAATATTCATCTTTGCATTACATGCCAAAGATATTCATCAGTTGGTCATGTTCATCTAAACACTGTTCATCTTTGCACTACGGCCAAAGATATTCATCGAAATCATTCATCTTTGCACTACTGTGCCAAAGATATTCAATTATATCATCATTTATGACTGAGGATGATGAAAAATATTTTAAAGAAAACGAATCCAGTGAAACAAAAGAATAAATATTAAGGATTCGTACTTTAAACAATCCAAGTTCAAAAAAACTTCATAAATAACCAGTAGTGGAGTAAGATTCAAGAATGATTAAAACATGGATACAATCAAAACTAGTATCCATAATAGATATCTTGGACGAAAAATAAAAATTTAATTTTTCTGTGAATAGTGTCGTATTCGTGAATAGTGTCGTATACGTGAATAGTGCCGTATACGTGAATAGTAACTCCGACACCAAAAGATAGAAATTTCACAAAAAAACATCATCATGCTTCGTGAATAGTAACTCGTGAATAGTAACTCATGAATAGTAACTCATGAATAGTAACCCCGACATAAAAAAGTTCCAAATTTGATAAAAAGTTCCAACCAATATTTTAGCATAATGATATTGAAGAAATAATATCATTTGAGAAGAAAATAACATCCCTTACCTAAAAAGGATAGTACTTCTGACTGGTATACTGGATATAGTGCTGAAAGGACTTGCACCGTATAGCAATACTCAAAGTACTAAAATACTCACAAGAATACGCTCAATATATCAAGAGAGAAAGAGAGAGAAATCTTTAGTTTCTAGTGTGATTTTCAATTCTAACCTAAGCACCCTATTTATAGGAAAATGCTTAGAACACCAAAGCAAAAAATTTAATAAATTAATAATATTTATTAACCAAATTCCTACGCCCACCTCTAGACAATTGAAATCAGCCACTAACATGTGCAAGTGGAGCCAACCAAATAAAAAAAAACGTTTTTCTTTTAAAAAAAATTTAAAACTTCCAAAAATCAATTATTCAGGAACTTCGGAACTTCAATAATTCATAATAAATAGCCCTTTTATCAGAAAATTCGAATCTCGCGATTTTTATAGGAAATTAAATTCTCTACAACTTTGCAGAAGGAAGTTTTTCCAAATTCCAAACATAAATTGACCGAAATCCATAAACGGACAATTTTACAGGTTATAATCAAATTTCAGTCAAGAAATGGGTCCACCAACATGTTTAACATGTTTTAAACAATTTTTGCAACAAAAATATTCTTCCTCATTATATACTCATATATCCCACATTCATTGTAAAAATATTATCATTATTATATAATATAATAAAATATTATTTTATCAGAAAAGATAAAATATCAATTTTCAATAATTGTCACTTTAAAAATTTTCTCCATTTATAACCACATAAAATCAATATTTTCCTCATCATATAAATCAATAATTAATTATTCACAAATAATATTACAGAATCACAGTACTGGCAACCAAGCCGTTCCCAGGAAAGAGGGGCTTTCCAATAAGAATTTCTCCTTACTGGCGCGCAATTAGGTGACCAAACCTCTCCTTAGACAAAACTTTCTAGACATTATCAATAATTTTTTCTAATAATATTATTCAGATAATATGAATTATTGCTTCGATAATGGAAAATACTGTATAGTGACAATTATTGAAACAACAGTAATATAAAATATCAACGCAAAGAATTGTTGAATCAATAAAATAAAATATTTGAGCGAATTCATTGTAATAATTTGAGTAGTGCATTCTTACGTAAGAATCAATAATTGGTGCAATACTGGTGTGCTCTTTGTGCAACAACGCTGTAGACATCGTGTTTTAACCACCGGATATTCCAACAAAGATAATTGGTAACAATCTTGTGAATTATTTATAAACAACTTATACTTGTCGCTTTTTTTTCATCCAATCGCTTTCCGTTATGGGGCCCACAAAAGATCGCTATGGTCAGCATTTAATATTCCCCGACAAAGAAGAATATTCAACGACCAAACGAATATTCCCCGACAACAATGAATATTTTATAACCACTTGCTTATTTAAAATATTTGCGCATTTTACCCATAACTAACCACATTAATCAAATCAACCCTTACTATTTTAAAATAATAAATAGAGGAAAATAAATTTTATTTATTAATAATTTGGGGTCTTACATTAGTAGTCCTCACTATTCAGTGAAATTGTGTGATAATAATTGTAATGAGGACTCCATTTGAGTTTGAATACTGTCTAGAAGACAATATTCGTGTAAAATCTCTAAGCTACGCTTTTGTCGTATTGTATAAAAGAAGTTTGTATTTGATTTATGTAGTGTGATATCTGGCGACTCAAGATGGGTAATGTATACCTGTTTTGGGGGCGTCATAATTACTGTAGCAATAATTGAGTATAACTGAGTGACTTCTCAAGTAAGCATTAATAATCAATACCGTGTGTTACTATGCAACCACGCGCATTACTGTACTTTTATCACCGGGTATTTCAACAGTAAACGATAAAACTTTTGTCGTTATTTTTATAAAAAGTTATTTCTGTCATTTTCTAACTCCGATAGTAATTTCGTTGTGGAGTCCACCAATTATTGTGCCGTCGTACAAATATTCCCTGATAAAACGAATATTTCCCGACCAAACGAATATTTTATAACCACTTGCTTTGTAAAATTTATAAATATTACCCACAACTATAACATTATATCAAATTCACACCATAATATTCAAAATGATATTTTAGAGAAATTTATTCTTTATTCATAAAAATTGGGATCTTACAACCTCCCATTCTTATAAAATTTCGTTCTCGAAATTGGTGTACGTATCTGGTATGTCGAAGATGTGAGGATACCTTGATTTCATTTCAGATTCTAACTCCCAGGTCATTTCCTCAACATCGTTGTTTCTGCACCAAACTTTAACTTGAGGTATAACCTTGGAGCGTAGAATATGTTCCTTCGTATCCAAGATCTTAACAGGTACCTCTTCATACGTTAAATCTTCCGCTTTCTCGTCTGGTTCTAATTCAATAATATGGTTTGGGTCTTCCACATATTTACGTAACATAGATATATGAAAAATGTTATGAACACGAGACATATTTGGCTGTAAAGCGAGTCTATAGGCCACAGTTCCTACTCGATCGAGGATTTCAAATGGGCCAATGAATCGATGATTGAACTTTTCTCTCTTTCCAAATCTTGTAACTCATTTCTATGGAGCAACATGTAACAACACATACTAGGTATTAATTATATTCCTTAATCTATGTGCATTAACCTTAAACGATACTACCTCCGTTCTTAAAAGATTGTCGTTTAAAGTTTTGGCACATGGATTAAGAAAGTATCATTTACCAAGTAAAATTTGTTTGAAATTCCATCACTACCCATTTATGGAAAATTGAAAACTATTAATACAAGGGAGAGAATTTCTTGGGACAATGAGAGAAGGTAGAGGTAATATAAGAAAGTAAATAATTTATTCTCCTCGAAAGTTGTAAACGACAAATTTTTTCTTCTAAAATGATAATCTTTTAAGAACGGAGGGAGTAATCATTTAGGAACAAAGGGAGTATATATTATTACTTGACTCAATAACGCATGATTTATTATTATTATAACAATAATTTCTTTTAAGGAAATTCATGAACATCATTATGGGCGGATCTAACAAGAAATTTTTTTATGCTCACCTATAAAAGACATTAATTGCGTCCACAAAGAAAAGTTTGAAAACAAAAATATACTTGGCCTTGTGCTGCTTGTTTGTTTTGTACTTGGACTTGGTCCCTGATGTTTTAATATAGCAGCTTCATCTTTGATTCAAAATAATAATAATAATAATAAATATATTGCTCTAAATTGAGAGATATTAAAAAAGATGTGAGAAGATTATAAAATAATTTCAAAAAATGAAGCATCCAGTATAATAATTTTACAGCGACTTTTATATAAATTTAATTGTAATCTGGATTAAATATATTTTTTTATTAATCTTATTTAACTATAAAAGTGCTATTGCACATCATGTTTGACACCTTAAATATAAAATATAAAACAATTATAAAAAACTCAATAAATAATTAGAAATTATGATAAGACCCAAAATTTAGAGGGCTAATACAATTTTTTTTCCTCAATAAATAATATTGGAAATTATGATAAGACCCAAAATTTAGAAGCCTAACACAAAATTTCTCTTTATAAATACATTATGTACTAAATATTATTCCTTTGTTTTGTAAAGGAAAATTTAGCTATGAAATTGTCGTTCTCCAAATTTTAGGCGGCACCATTATTTAACTGAATATACTCGCCTAATTTTGTTCAATATTTTGGTATAAGTTTCCTCTTCACGTTTATCTTTCAATTTTTCATAATACTATTAAGCGATATAAATATTAATTTTAACAATAGTCAATATAATATTAATAATATAATGAATTTTATCTCAAATCAGGCTAAATTTTTTTATCGAGAAAATTAAAGAATGTGTAATTGAGGGGATTTTAAGAGCCCATTCCGCATCAACTTATTTTAAAATGACTTAAAGTTGAAATATAAGTTGACTTATAAATTGTTTTAAGTTGTGAATTATAAATAAAAGTGTTCGACATTAATTTGACTTATAGGTCATTAAATTAAGTTAAAATCATAAAGGTGTTCGACTCATAATGACTTATAAGTTAAAATCAAATGTAAAGAATACTAAAAAGGACATTAATACACAAGGGGCAAAATAGAAGAGGGGCAAAATAGATATTATATTTGGTCAAACTAATTTATTTTAAAATAACTTACAAGTCCTTTTAAAATAAGTTATAAATATTTGTTTATTTTTTTTGATTTAAAAATTAACTTATAAGTAAAAAAATAAGTCCTTATCAAAAAGAGGAATAATGATAAATGAGTTATAAATTTTTGACCAATTTATAATTTAGTGCCGAACAAGAATTCAACGTTGGACACAATTTAAAATCATTGGCACGCAGTTTAAAGTTGAGGGGGCAATGTGATCTAATACAAATTTGTGTGACCCAAAGTGTAATTAAACCATAACTAAATGTTGTCCAACTACCACATAAATGAATCAATTTGCTCTCTCTTCTCCTTCTACACGTGTAGTAGATTCAAACTCTAAACTGAACGACTGGAATAGACATACGCAACACAATACACATCTGCTTGAGAAGCCTCTATTGGCTTTGGTTCAATATGGCGGCCTTAAAGCTTGTTATTCTCTCAATTTTTTTGGCCCTAATTTTCACTAAGATTAGTGTCGATGCATCCTCAATCGCTGATGAAGTTGAAGTTGTCAGATCGGGTGGCTCTGATTCTTCTTCGGCTCTGAAGATCGAGTTGGAGCAGCTCAAGTTGAAGATTCAATCTCTTGGTTAGTTTATTATTTCTCTCTTTATTTTCCGTAAAAATCAAAGAATAGTCGTCTTGGTATTAGAAAAGGGTGCCGTTTTCTTTGTAATTAGGTGTAGTATGTTGTTGGATACAGTATTATTTAAGTACGTACAAGTAAGGCAGTTTAGTATTATGTTGACTTTTTTCTGAGGTCAATTTGAGAAAATTTCAAATTTAAACATAGAGACGAAGTACTTTAATTTTAGACAACAAAATTATGAGAATTCTAAACTATCTAAAACAACAAAGATCACTGTTTTTAAAAGTTAAATGAATCACATCAATTTTGAATTTGAAAATATCACTTTGAAACTTTTGATCCTATATTTCGTACGTTTTAGAGAGGGTTAGACTCAATTATGTTGCTCGGTAGTGGTAGTATTTGCGAACTATGAGGTTTTTTAATAGTCTAGCAGTTGAGTTGGCCCTTTAAAGTCCTTTAAATTTTCTAATGTGGCAAGTGAGATTGAGCTAATGTTATGCATGAGATAGTTCTTGTTTGTTATGAATGTAAATGGTTTAGCTAATCAGTTATCTTTGGTTCATATTAAGTCTAAAATCTGTCTCATGCATAGGCTGAGCTCAATTCCAATATTAGAAAAATGAATCATTTGAATATTAGAAAATTGAATTCATTGCAATTAAAGGGATGTCGAGATGCTCCGTTATTTTTTTCAGTAAGCTAAATTTTATTGGACCATGACCATATAGAAATAAGAATCTAAGATACAGCTTAATTTGGACAAAAATTTCCTACGTGAAATACAGAATAGTGGATTGAGAAATTAGAGACATGTAACAAATTATGAGATTTTGATCTATACTGTTATAATAATGGCTGCTTTTCTCCCCTACTTGTGTTTTCTGTAATTTGGTAATTTAAGAGGGTCTGTGTGACTGTCATTAAAAAGGTTAGCAAAGTCTTACTAATTGAGTACTGGTAAACTTAATTTGTATGCTAGTATTGGTTCAGTAATGGTGAGGTTTTTAGTTGTGTTCACCCTTATTATCTTGAATGCTATATTGGGACTGCCTATGCAGAAGATAATTTTTTGACTCGTATGAACTACAATGTTTCAAAGTAATAATAATAATAAATAAATTATTGTCGTAATATGTTTAAAATTTGTCTCATGCATAGCATGTGTTTAGTTACAGTATTGGAAAAATGGATTTGTTAATTGAAGGGATGTTGAGACATCATAAATTCATAATACTGTTTTTAGTTGTATACCTAAGCCAAATTTTATTAGAACATGAAGATTTAGAAATAAAGATTAAAGATACAGATTAATAGGCACACATATTTCAGTTGAGATTGGTGCTTTTCAGGGAGTTCCCGTGTCAAATTTTATTAGAACATGAAGATTTAGAAATAAAGATTAAAGATGCAGATTAATAGGCACACATATTTCAGTTGAGATTGGTGCTTTTCAGGGAGTTCCCGTGTCGGATTTTCGTACAGGGATTGGATGGTAGCTCTCCATTGAATTTTTTATTTGTTATGTTTTCGACTTGTATCTTTTTCTCCTTTGCTTTTGTATCGGAGGACCTCTTGTACTCATTTAGCCTGTAATTTCTGACTTCCTTCTCTAATAAGATCATCTTCTTTATTTTTAAAAATATGGACACAAGAATACACATGTATCTTCAAATTACAATTTCAACAATTAAAAGAATACAATGACACGCATTACAAAGAACTTAAAAGAAGTTCACGAGAACTTGCATGTCTTGACTGCACTTTCCTCGTTTAAGTTAATCACTTTCCTCCAAATGACAATCTACATCCTTGATAATGATTTACTTAATTAACGTAACTGTTATAAATAATAGTTGCCATCGGTAACTATTCGTAAACCCGTTTCGGTAATTCCTTTTAACTTAAACTTGTTCCTGAGCATCCTACCAGACCATTTTCATTACTTTTCTTAACTTTATTTTCTCCATTAAACCTCTTTAAGCATTTTATTATTTTTTCTTCTTTTTGGCCCCACTTAGGTAAATATAATATAGACTTATTTTAATTTTTTTTTCAGATTTTTCCTTTCATTATTAGTATTTATTAAGGGGTTGTTTATGTCTAAAATTGCATTATTTATTAAAATTCGAAATTACTTCCAAAGGTTTTGAACTTTGGACAGTAGTCTCTCTCCATCAGTGGTTATCTCCACTTTAAATTTCATCCCAAAATAAGTTACAAAACTCAAGTTATTCATGTTTTAATTTTAAAATTCTCAATTTTGCTTTGGTCATAACTCCTTCATCTTAAGTCCACTTTTGTTCATCTTTGGACATAACATACTTTATACCTCCCTCAAAAGGCCTGATTTTATTTCACAATTTAACCATCTGAAATTGTCCCCTGAAAAATTAGGGCAATGTGATTCCTCTGTTTTCCAGCTTTGTCCTACTTCGGAAGAAAATTCACTAAAAATAATCGACAAATGATTTTAACCTCAAACCTCTGCCGAAATTTAGCTAACTCATAGATATATCCAACACCACAAACCTCAGTCAAAAATTCATTATACACAAGTATAAGGAGTTATGTCCTTTACCATTTCGGTTCAGATTATGAGATTTTTAAACTAATCTAGCTTAGGTTCCTTTGTTCTTTCTTTTGTTCCAATGGAATTTTTTCATGATTAATGGTGTTTTCAACCATGATCCAATATATTTATGCCCATACAAGTATAATGCATATTTAAACTCATAAAAGGATAACTTTCATTAAGAACTATGTTTTAAATGGTTAGGATTTTACTTTTGGTGTGCATGCTTCCTTTTTGGTTTGATTTCTCTTTTCCTCTTGATTTCTCATTCTTTGCTCTCTTTACTAGCTCCTCTCCTTACTCTCTCTATTGCTCAGCTGAAATTGGGTTGTATTGGGTGTTTGCTTTCCTTTTTTGCTTTGCTTTTTGGCTTTATACAATGGTTTTGGTTGGTGGTCCTAAATTGTGTCACATCACCCCCTTCATTTTCGCTCCAGCATGGACCATATGAGTGAAATTGTCCAACAAGGCTCCCCCTTTCCTCCTATCAGCTGACCATAAGGGATTTTATCTCTAAAAATATATTTTCTCCTTTTATTATTCAGTTATCTATTTAATTGTCAATTTGACCTTTTAACTTCTAAAAATCAACTTTTTCTACCCCCGACATTCTTATAGTCATTTCCTACTAAAGTTGGCGTCATTCTTGATGATCATGGTGATGTCCGTTTCATCAAATTCTCATTTGAACTCAAAGTTTGAAGTCGACTGTTGACTTTGACCATAAAAGTTAACCCTTATACCCTAATGTGTTTACAGTCTTTTCCTACTAAATTCGACGTTCTGGACTCAACGGTGAAGTCCGCGTTTAAAAATTTCATCCCAAACTCAAATTTAAGTTTTGTCTTATTAAAACTTTTCTCTCATTTTCCTTTCTTTTGTTTTCTTTTCTTTCTAGTTACTTTTAATTGGTAACTTTAATTTATAAATTGAATACATTAGGGTTTCAAATCACCCTTCATTGATGTTTTCGTTATAAATATCCTGGATATTATAGTAAAGCAGTGAGAGAAGAACTCTGGAAGCAACTATAGAGAGTAACTATGACTTACTGGAGCTCATTGTGTAGTTCACTTTGCCAGTTGGTATTACAATATTTGTTGTGACTTAATCTGACATTGTTTGTGTATGAAGAATCACATATTGATGTGAAGACTCAAGAAGTAAAAGGGAAGGATGAGAAAATTGCAGAAAAGGAGAAGATCATTAAAGAGAAGTCGGATACTATAGCATCTTTGCGTAGCGAGATGGCTTCTCTCCAAGTGAGAAATTTTAATTTCCGACCTAACCATTTTTTTATTATGTCTTTACATTTTACCTGATATTAAACCAAAACAATTATGTTTCCATTGTCCAACAAGTTTTGGTTCTATTGTTTCTCAGAAAAAAGGGACATTTGACGCTGAAAAGCAGCTAGCAAAGGCCCATGCACGAGCCAGTGATCTAGAGAAGCAGGTTAGTTATGGTTAAAACAAGATTTTTACTTGTATACCACAGAACGTTCATTGCTAATGCGTTAATTTTTCGCTGAAGGTGGAGAAGCTTGAAAAGGAAACAGAGATGAGGGCCAAGGAAAAACAGGTCTTAGAAACCCGGATAAATGAATCCGAGAAGAAGGTCCTTGAATTAAATTCGAAACTTGAGACTGTAAGTAGGTCCTCAACAAGTTCTAAATTGTTGCAGCTGAAACTTTGAGCTTTCATAACTTTTGTATTGTATATGTGGCATTGCAGTATTTACCTATAAAAAAATATACTGCATTAGACTATACTATATTTTGTGCTTGCAATGATCTAATTAGGAAGCTCATTCAGAGTTTCTATAGAGTCACGAGCATATATATGTTACACGTGCAGCACCTAGGTAAGTAATCAAAGGAAATTTTTTAATAATAAGTATTCGCGTTCATTATCTATATATAAAGCATGAGGGCTTCACCTGTCTGGTGAAACCTTTTTCCGCCACTTGCTTTTGCCCCTCAGTTATAATGATTTTTACATATTTTATCCCACTTTATTTCCCTTCCTCTTTTATGTGTCAAATGTGTATATAGCTAACACAATATTGGAAAATTGCACGAAGTTTGGATCACAAAATTTGAGCATAATTTACCATAAAAAGTTGACAATATCTTTGCATTCATTGGGTGCATGCTAGTCTAATGTTTCAATCTATGTTGGACACAGAAGCATGCAACTTGGGACTTGGTAGGAGGATCCTTTGCTATGAACGTTTCATGTTCAAGTCATAGAATACTTGTTTCTTCTGTTCATAACAGAACTTGAATTTTTTACTTTTAGATGGAATGATGATCTTTAGGAGGGGTATAGGATTTTTGCTAAATATCTGTTGCTGTGTTTTTTTTGCAGGTCCAAAAGAGTATTGATGAAAAAAGGTCAAAATTCAGAAACTGAACGCGCCCTTCAAGTTGCTGAAGTATGTTGGTAACATGGTGCTTGAACTTCTTGTATACTATATATATATATATACACACACACATATTATATAGGAAAAATGGAGCTGCACAGCTAAGTTCCAAATGTACAGAGTCTGCGATTGTAGAGTTAAGTCACCCTACGTTGACTTAAGTCTACAATCGCAAACTCTGTACATTTGGAACTTGCACAGTTGTGCAGCTCCATTAACCCCATGCATATATATATATATATATATATATGCACACTAAAATGGTGGTAAGTATTTGAACTTGAAATTTTATGCAGGAGGAACTGATGAAAGCAAAGTTTGAGGCCACTTCAAAAATCAAGGAGTTAACGGAGGTAGTACACCACTTGAACGGTCATTCATCTTAGATAAGAGTTTAGGTTCCAAACTCATTTATCCAGAGAGGGGAAAATTTGTATCAAGTTTAACTAATTTACAATTGACCATCAACTCATTGGCATCCTCATTGGTGAGAGTCCTAAAAAATGGAAGCTCCAAGATTTAGAATCACAATCACGGACAGTAAAATATGAAAAGAAAGAATTAGGCAACATTATTTTTAGATTAATCATCTGTTTTTCAAATGATGTAGTTAAGTACCCATGCTATAATTGGTCCATCAATTTATCAGGATTTACATCAAGATCATGGAAATTTGTAACACCAATTAGGTTAATTCAGTCATGCCTTTCACGAGCTCAAGACCAATAGATATCTCCAGCCACTAGAACTAAAACTGACGCCCAATCCTTCTTGGAATAGTTGAAAGTTGAAACTAGTGACTATTGTGGCTATCACGCAAACAACACCCCATCCATTATCTTAAAAGAAGAAATAGTAAAAAAGAATCAGGGTCTGGTGTCTTACCAAAACTCTACCTCCTAAATAGCCCTACAAGTTTACTCCTCAAAGGCTCTGTCTAGCGCAACCTTTGCTCTGCAGAAATAGGAACACCAATCAAGCACCTAAATCATGGGTCTCATCTCAACCTCTTCCTCGTAAAGTCATAAATAAGTCCCCATATCCACAATCAAGAAAGGATTATGAATCACTTCTCCGAAATCAAGGTTTAGCTCTGCAACAAAGTTCTGACTTTTCTTGCCAGTATAACCACCTTATGAAAAGCTTTGAATTGCAATCCCCATCATTAAGACTATCATATCCTTCTGGAAAAGAACCTCTACAAACTTAGTGAAGCTGAAGTCCTGGACCCAATTCCTCTTGCATATCCATCTCTTTCAGCATCTCTTGAAGTAGTGTTCTTTCTAACTCTAGTGTTACCTGAAAAACCTCTGCTCTACTACTTTTCAACTAATCTTCAACTTCCTTGTGAACGCATGGCCTCTCTACCCATTACACTCGCATTCGACTTTCTCGATCCACAATGAGCATCAGTTTGCCGTCTTTGGTGCAGTTGGTCATTAAAGATTTTATCTCCTCAATTTTTTGGGAGAGTACTTTCTATGTTTTACCTAAATTCTAAATGAGACTTATCTTTGCTGCTCTATAATTCACATTATTTTATGATTCATAATCAGGTTCATGGTGCATGGCTACCACCTTGGCTTGCAGTTCATTTATTTGGCTGTCAGGTAATATATTTGGAGCATTTAAAATATGTCCTTAGATACCAATTTTTGTCAGTTTTGACTTTATTGCTAACCTGCAGTCATATGTGGAGACACAGTGGAAAGAACATGGAAAGCCTGCTCTGGAAATAGCAATTCAGAAGGTATTTTCATTTTCATGTTTTTTTGTTGTCAGTTTGTGCCAAGTGTCTTTTGCATAGTGCCCGCGGGAGTTGTATTTCTACAATAGATGGTTTAGTTCTTTAGGTTCTAGAGAAATCATTATCGTCTCCTTCAGAATGTCTTTTTATTTTTTTAATCTATTATTGTTTCAGTATTTTACTGAACATGCATTTCACTTTTGTACAGGCTAAAGAGAAAAAGGGCCAGGCTGAGAAGTGGGCTGAACCCCATGTGGAAACAGTAAAAACTGTAAGATACTATGCATATGTTGTGCTTCTCATCTTTTGGTTTGAGATTGTTTCACATTATATAGGATACAGAGTTTGGGAACTTTGGGTGAAGTATATATCTTCCTTCTCTCATGTAATATTGCTTGAAGACTAATACCGTTGCCAATCAAGAGTTTTTATGCTTGTATGAAACCTTAATATGGTTCACTAATGCGACGCTTTTTTTATAGGTTGTCATTTTATTCTATATTCGCTTAAAATAGACTAATGTTTTTTGGTCCATGAAATTGCAACTGCTTCAAAGTGACAAAAGATGCCTGGCTTGGTCCTTTTCCTCATGATGATAATTCCTCTTGATAGGACCCATTAATTAAAAAAATTTCCTTGATATGACCCATGCCTTGCATCCATACCAGTGCGTGCCTTATCACTGCTCATGAGTTTACCATGCTCTTGGTAGATCTCTTGTCAACAGTCCTTCCTCTTGTTCTTGATATGATCCACTTTTCAAATAACATCCTCTTGATATGATACATTTGTTGCATCCAAATTAGTGTTTACCTTATTATTGCCCATGAATTTGTGTCAATTTACCCTTGAACATGGTAGCCCTTGCCAATACTTCTTCCTGTTTGAGTTTCCCCAAGCACAACAAAACCTTAATTTGGTTCTTTCTCTTATCATTGGATAACATGGCTGACTGAACCTCCTCCATCTTACCTGTCGTTTTTCCATACAGCATTGTGATAACTGGGTTGTGATATGAATCAATAAGTGAGGTAAGAAGAATTAGGGTTTATCTTCTTCCTCAATCTTCACATCAACCTTCTCAAGTTGATCCACCATACCATTAAACACATTCATATGCTCAATAATATTCCCTCCTGCTGCCATCATCAACCTCACATGTATCGTTTGAGGTTTTGTGATCATGGTTTATTAACTTTGTTTCCTACAAACCAGTTGGAGTTTTCCCTTAGATAACATATTCGATAATGTTATCCACAAAATATTTTACTGATGCACATATTTTTTTATTTGGAGTATAATAGTACTTGTGTTCAGGCACCATATCTTCTCAATCTTTATCACTCATTCTTTGATTCTCCTCCTTTCCATTCAATGGTGTTTGGCTGTTTGCCATTTTTATTGAACTAGGAGGTCCTTTACCCTCCTTAGCCATAGAGCAAATATTTCTTTACCATCACACACACTTATCTTAAATTTCCTGCCATGGGTCCTTTTATCCACGCGACACTGATACCAGATTATTAGGGCATGAGCCCTCTCAAAGGCATTCGAAAAGTGAATATAACTTTCTGTGCATAGCTTTCCACTTCCCACAAAGTTATGGTAAGGAAAGATAAAACAAGAAACAAGGAATATATTAAAAGAATACTAATAGGAGGCGAGCAATTTAGCATGGTTTGACAAATCTACATCCACCAAAGGATTCAACTTTACTAGACTTGAAGATGTGGTATAGTCAAAGGAAAAATCTTTGTGTTTGTGTACCCAAATCCAGTCCCAGATCCCCTTGTACATCCTTTGTCAAGCCCCAACAAAGATCCTAGCCTTACTCAGGCCGTAGGATTTTCTTCACTCTCTTTTAATAAGTGTATGTTTCAATTAAGACCCCAAAGACCGTGTTTATAGAACCTAAGATGGTAGATCCCATATCCTTAATGGAATAAGGAAAAATAAAACCATAGTGGAAAGGAAATACAAATCCCTTATGGAGAAGACTTCAAGTCAAATTACAACAATATTATTGTTAAAGTAGTATTTGAACAATATATATAACTAACTGTTATATTGCACCATACATTGGCTTTGCATCATTTTGGTTTCTAAATGCCTCAGGGTGACTGTACCAAGTGCAATCATGTAGCTTTGAGCCTTAGTTAAGGTGGAAGTTTACTTGGAATATTGGTGGGTGGTTTAGTTTCTCCATTAGATTTCTGACTGACTGAAATATTTTTTGTTGTCCTTTTGTTTCTATCCTACTAATTGCAGAAATGGATCCCGGCCATCAAGGAACAGTGGATAGCTGTAACAACTTACGTCGAGCCTCATGTGCAGTCATTAACTACAAAATCTGTTGAGGTTTATGAGAAATCTAAGAGTGCTGTAAGTCTGCATATTATTAAAGTACAGGAAGTTTTGGATCCTTATTATCAGGTATATAATTTATATTATTCGATATAGTTGGTCACATGCTCTATTTACTGGCATCCTAAAGTGCACTTGATTTTATGGCAGGAAGTTAAGAAAGTTAGCAAGCCATACATTGACCAGGTTGCGAGTGTAGCAAAACCCCATGTCGAAAAAGTACAGGGTTCTTTGAAGCCATACACGAAAGAGGTGGTTCATGTTTATGGGAAGTTTCTTGAATCTGCAACTATGTATCATCAAAAGGTACAACATATTTGGTTGTGTTACTTCAATATTTTTATTTGAGATTTTGTTGCAGTGCTCAGAGAGGATTTTTAGGGATGGCTATTTATCTTTTTCCTTTTTTTTGTGAAATGGAACCTTTACTGGAATTTTTGTGTTCTACCTCTGTAGAGATTGGAGCTGCCTTTTTTGAGTGTTTCCCCCCTTCTGTTATAGGTGTGTAGACTAATTGCCAGCTGATGCTTGAATTATCTCTTCATACTAGTAATTTTTCTTCATTAAAAAAACCTTAGCAGCTGAATTTTGGGAACCCTTTGAAATTAAGGTGATCTTAATACTCTTCTCTCTCTTCTCCTGTGAAATCATATGAGCCAGGTAGATTCCTTGAGCCTAACTCTGAGTTCAAATTTATTTTTCTAGTTGTTGACCTCTTTAACGGCGTATACTGGTCATAGGAGACTGTCCGCATATCACATTTGTTACTCGCTTCTAAAATGACAGTCTTCGCTTGATATCATGCTTCACAAACTACAATGCAAACATATTAACTTGTAGCTCTTGAGTTTCAGTTATCTTTCATAATGTTGATGTCATACTCCATTCTATCCTATCAGAGTAGCTATATTTCATGGAGGTGCTCCTTTTCTTTAATAACTCATTTCATTTACAGTAGAATGATTAGAATAATGACATTATGCTTGACAGTTGCCTGGAAAGTGCCAAGAGAATCTGCTATATGAACATAGAAGCTTTGATACTTGTAAATGTCCTCAAGATATTTTATATAGATGACACATTAGTAAATGATGTCTTTCTTAAAATTATGCTGCAATCTTCAATCATCGTTCATCAATAACTCACTCTCATCTGTCTTCTATATATGACTTTGTGGTTGTTAACTGGAGCAAATGAAGAGGAGCACAACAGATAACATATACAAGTCGAAAGTCTAGGTTTGCAGTATAGGGGGAGACCAAGCGAGAAACAGCAGTATCAGAAAGATGCCCCAAGTATCTGCAGTCTAAGTGAGAATGAATGTAACTCCGACTGTCTTGCTTTCACTTCCGGACGGGCAAGGGGAGATTCTATTTAAGGAATGCACCAACGTGCAATAAGCGTCTTCAGCAACAAGAAGTCTCTACAAAGTAGAAGTAGACGAGATAGGGGCAGACCTTGATCCGGTTGATGTTATCGGAAAGGGTAAGAACAAAATCAGGTTTGGGTTAGCATTAAAGGCAGGCTAGTTCCAGGTTTGAGCATCAATGGGGTCATATCAAGTGAGTAAAGGCAGTTGTGATGACGAGTGAAGCGAGCCACTAGAGCCAGTCCTGCATTCTAGTTCGCTGATGCAAGTAAAGTCGGTCTAAGAAATATTTACGGGTAAGACAAGACTCTAGTTTGAGGGCAAGTGAGGGAAGGTGAACAATAAATTCTACGTCAATACAATGAGTATAGCTTTGTGCTTATGCAAGGTCCTCCTATTTGGTCATTCTTCAGTGCCTCAGATGTATGCCTTCCCTAACGCTTTTGGGCTTGCAGGAAGGCTATTCGGAGTCAGCTCCTCATTCCCATTATAAAAAAGTCTCAATGAAGACTATCCTCGTCCGTGTATTTAGGACTCCCTTAGCTTTATTGCTATTAGCATATAGGCTCAATCAGTGTTACTTGGAACACGATTTGTATGGTACGCGATACGCTACATAGTTAAAACGTGATACACAAGAGTATCTTTATATAAGTTCTTATAGTTAGGATTTCTCTTAGAATCTAAATGTAATAAACCTAAGTTTTATAGAAAATTTTTAGTTGAATCAACAAATTGATTTTTTTTATAAGCAAATTATTATAAATGTAATGTTTGAGCATTCAATACTAAGTTATAATATTGTTATTTTGTGCAATTATATAGGTAAAACAATAAAGAATTTTTTACGCCAAATTTAGAGTATTATCTAAGATTACCTTGCTTAGGTATGCAAGTACCAATACGTAGTTCGCTAGGTCAATGAGAGTATCTGGTAACTCTAGGAGGCTCAATTTATGGTGTCATTTAAACAAATTGTATTGTTCTTTGTTTTTTTACACTTCTATGTTTCTTGGTCATTGTTTAATTAGCAAAATGTGGGTGCTTATGAATAGCTTATGCAGTAAAACGATAACTTTTGGATTTCATTTTTAAAAAAACATGCTATTTATTGGTTGGACTTCATGTAGTATGAAACTATGCAAGATTGCATACTGATGTTAAAATGTCAAAGTAGGAATGAATCTTAAACACAAGGTATTAGTATAGGATATTGTTATGAGCTAAATGAGCTATGCCTTATATTGTTACTTGTTTGTATAGGATATTGAAAGCTAAATGAAGTTTCCAAGCTTGAATTGTTGATGTTTTCTAGGGAATTTTTGTGGGAAATTTTAAACAGGTTGCAGGAATTGTGGATAGGAATTCGAAAATTACAGTCTCCAGGCATTGAATGGTTTGTTAGGTAGATTTGCTGAATGGAAAACTGCATGTCAATTTTTTAGCAGTTACAGAATTGAAAAAGGGGAATAATATAATAATAAATAGAAGCACACCCTAGAATCTATTGAAGCCCTTCTAAGAGTTTACAGAAGACGACCTTAATAAATTCTCAACATATAAGTACGAGTCCTGCTATACATTGCGAAAGTTTTTAATAATTATGATTGCGACGTATGTGCATACATGGGATAGGTAGGAATTAAGAAGGGTTCCACTTTAATTTATTCTATTTTATCACATACACTTGCATGGTCGCAATTCACCTTCGTCAAATATTTGTCGACATGTATATCATTTTCCTATAGGTTCTCCAACTTTGCACCAGAATTTATTAACTTGTAAATTTTCCTTCCAAGAGTTGGTTCTAATATGCATGTTTTTGTTTTCTTCGGACTGGTGGCATTCAAAACATTTGTTAGATTGAGATATGTTTTTTGCTTCCTGCTTATACTAGTAAACTATTGAGCTGTTAATATCTCAAAGAACGGTCTCATGTCTTTTGAAGGTTCAAGGTGCAGTGCAAGAATCTTTGAAAAAGTATGAGCTTACAAGAGCTCTAGCAACTAAAGAGTTGGTGTGGTTTGCGGTATGTATTTTTTTGGTTGTAGTTATGGCCTTATCCCTTGTTCTGTGACCACAGGAATACATTTGACCATTTCTAGTTTACGTCCCATTACACTTCCAACTATTCTGATCTCTTTTTTTAGGCCTCTGCGTTGTTGGCTCTACCCATCATCATTCTGTTTAGAATTTGTTCAATGATCTTCAGGTCAGTTTTTTCTATCTGCCTTTTAATTTTCTGTCTGCCTTTTAAGTTTTTCTCAGTTCCTGAAATTTTGCAATATTTTCCCAAAGGATCAGAAATTGGTTGCGTATCAGTTGTCATTTTTATTCTCGTTTCTTACTAAGAAACTAATAGTTTGTTTTTCTTTTATACAAAATTGCAGTAAAAAAGCACAAAGACCCAATCGAAATGTTAATCCAAATCATTCTCGTCGAAAGGCTAAACGTGGACATCCGGAAAAGTAAATTTACAGAGTTTAAATCTATCCTCATGCATATTTTAGGTATGTTACAAATTTCAAATCAAACATTGAGTTTTCTGGAGATATTTATTTCTATTTACTTAGATGATGTATTGATTCACGTGTATTAATTTTCACTGTCTTTACGTTCTTATATGTATGGAATCTGCATTCCTCAGATCATTTAGCATTATTACTATAATTTTTTTTGCAACCAACAATGCATTCAGTCTTTTCCACTTTATTTATATATTTTATTTATTATTTTTTTCCCTAGAGCTATGTTTAGTTATAAAGACTATTTCATGGGATTACAATCCTCGGTAATTGTATGCAATGTTTTATCCTTCAAATAGATAATCACGTGTTTGTTAGAGGGAGATTATTAAAATATGGGCATGTTTTTCATAAAATTATAAACCTAAGGTCATCTAACGACTAACGAGGGGAGGTGATATTAGTATTCCTCTTCAGTATTACTATGTTATTCTAGTAGTAATATATAGTGCTAATTTAGTGCCAAATATAAGATAATTTATTAAAGGGCTAAAGTCCAGTCCCATCAAATAGTTGTTGCAAATAAACATAGTGTAGGACATTAGGAGTGCTCTGATTTTTTAATGGCTTTTACTAGTATCAATCGATTCAGTAAAACTATTAAACTCGAATGGTAGCCCTTGTTTATCCCCTGTAAGTGCTATTTACCGCCCATAAATGTGTACTTATAATCTTGGAACTTTTTGCACCATCAATTTTTTCATGTAAGAATCATGCTAGAACCTATGTACAGAATAAAGAAAACGAAAAAAAGGACATGTTCTCAAGTTTATCAGAAACATCTAATACTCGCTTGGGTTTATATTGAAACCTTGCAGCCTTTTCCCATTTGATGCTCCAAAGAAATTGTCACATGCATCACAGCTGGAGAAGTAGCACCAACCATTATAACAGAATCCACCTTGGATAATGTGATTCAATCTAACATATTCCCACTTTTTTGATGCCTGCTTTCTTTTCACTTGGTCTCACAAATTTTTTGGGATGGAATTTAATTGCTTATGTGACAAGGATTCCGACATCTGTATATTGGGGTAAAGCCCGATTAAGACATGTTCCCTTAGCAGTTCTTCCACAAACTTGTATAATTCCTGTTTGCTTATTAGTGATCACTTTACCTAACCATAGTTTGGTGAAATCTGTTGCTCCAAGGAAATGTGATTGATATTTGCTTCTCTGATGTGCATTTACATTTCATCTTGTCATGTATTTATCCCTATCTTGGTATGGTTAGAGGGTACTGCAAATAGGTTTACAGTTACAAGTAGCTACTATTTGTTACCAATTACACTGATTGGATTAAGGCTGCTTTTGTTTATTACTTTAATGTTGAATGTTGCTTGCCTGTATATACAACATATACGAGGGAATTAAGATTTATAGGGTCCATTTGAGTTTAACAAGTATCAAAATTGCAAATAAACTCTAATAATCATTCCAAATTTAAGAAGCAAGTGGGAGCTGGGTGAGAAGATTACAATGAATGAGAAAAGAAAGCAAATACTCGCAAGAATATAGATAAGAATGATGTAAATAAGTGCATATGGGATTGGAAACTCAGAAGGACAATAGCGAAGACAAATCTTCAGCTTCTCTATTAAATAATTTTTTAAAATAAAAGTCCAAAGAATAAAATCTAGAAATGGAAGTGTTATGAAGTAAGGCAAGACATAGCAGACATGAAAAGTGAAGGATAGATGCATCTAATATACAGATGTCGTTCCAAAAGTGTTTTTAGAACAGAACGCGACCAATCCAAAACGTATGCTGAATATTGGAAATTGATATGTTACCAACTATAAAAAGTTGAGCTGTTAGAGAGAAGGCCTGGTGATGTGTATCACTATATAACCCATCTTACTTGCAAACCCTAGTTGCATGTGGAGAGAGAAACCAAGTTGCATCATGGTGCACAATCCAAACAGCGTGAAGACTTAACCCATGACCTTGCATAAACAAAGCTTTGATACCATGTTAAGTTATCAATTGCTTTGAAAGCTTTAGTTGTTAGAGAGGAGACCATATTGTTAAAGTTACACAATGGTGCGTGCCTAGGCCCAAGTCAAGGGAAGGTGAGGCGCACCTCTAGGGCCTTGTCTTGGATATAAGGTGAGGCGCACTAAAGTGTCGTGTACCTTTTGGGCTAGACCCTAGGTGCAAGGCTTATTGAAATTTTCTAAAACAAGGTACCAAGTACTATTCTCTTCATCTTCTTTTCTTCCCTTGTTTTTTCTTCTTTCCCCCCATGGTTCAAAGTATCGGCCAATATCAACATATATCAGTTGATACGTATCGGTATATGTAGTTGCCATTTAGTAACATATCGACAGTTGCTGATACTAGTGTCATGATACTGATACTTAAAGTTACCGTCCAATATTGTTATATACCAAAGATATTTACAATTTTGCATCAAGAAAATCTTAGCAAGTCCCATAACTATGTAAACAACTTATATAATATTACATGTGTTAAATGCGACTTTGTATGTATTTAATTTATTATTTTGCTTATTCTTATTTTCTAGTACTTTTTTCACTTACTTGTAGCAGTATATAGTGTTTTGTTGCTTATATCTTACCTAATATTGAACTCTATTTCCCATTTCTTCCCTATGTTTCTTCTTTTGCCTTTTCTAATCCTTTTTATTCTCTTTGTTTATTTTTTTCTTGCTCTGTTTCCCCTCTTTTTTCATCTATTTTCTTCTTTAAGGCTGTCCAAGCCCAGCCCAATCAAATATTGACGAGCCCAAGCTCGGGTCCAACCGAATTGGGTTTAAAATATGTTGTTTAAACTCAGCCCATATATGATCATGAGCTTTGGAACTGTTTTTGGACAAGTCCAAATAAAAAATCATTAAAATTAATGAGCTAAAAATAAATAATAGAAAACAAATTCAACTCATTATATTTTTTGATAAAAGAAGAAATTTTATTAATAGAAAAGAAATGATACAATAAAAGGGGAATAAGAAGTCCACCCTCAGCGGATTGAAAAACAAAAATAAAAAAGAGCACTTAGAAAAGTACAACCTTTCAATCTCTATACAAATCAGTACCTCTAAAGGCCCCATAGAAGAAGCCCATAGAGAAGCATCCTATCTTTCAACAACTTAAAAGAAGAACAACTTTCTCTAAACAATATAGTATTACGCTCATTCCAAATTCCCCATAAAATGGGAAAAAAGGCACACTTTCATAAAATTTTGGCATCCCTCTTGTTTTCAAATTTTCGAAAATGAACTAGCATCATATCTTTCATTGAACTAGGACACCCACTCCTACACTCGAAAGAGAGCTCCACAAGCCCCAAGCAACAGGACAATTCAAAAATAAATGAACGTGTGGAGATAGAACTTTGTAAGGCATAGATATCATTAGTATTTAATCTTTGTAAAACCAGAGACCACACAAATGCCTTGACTTTGGAAGGGACCTTGTCTTTCCAAATTTTCGAAGTCAAAGGAAATGGATTAGGAACAATAGACCGAGTCAAAAAAGAGAAGTAGCTCTTACAAGAAAAAGTACTAGATGGATCTAAAGTCTAGTTGCGCTTATCGGAGGAGGAGGATAAATGAACTGAATATGTGATATTCAAACTTACAAATAATTATAGTCATAATACATCTCCAGAATATTTAGATAAGATTAACTAAAGTGACAACATTTTTCATGGTCTTATGCTCTTCTTCTAACAAATATTTCAGCACCATTTTTCATTTCGAATGATCTAGTTAGTTGCAACCAGGGAAAAAAAGCAAAAAAAGAATAAACACGAGTTCAGATTCAATACAAAGAAAAACAAGAAAATAAAAATACTATAGTAAGGCTAAGAAAATAGATAACTTTAAAGAAAACATGGTGCTTAATTTTTAGTTGAAGATGCTGTATAAATATAAATTGAGTGTAAATATGTAATAAATAATATAATTAGTCTATATATTTACAAGTTTTTAACACTATAATTTAGTTGGGCTTATAATAAGCTGAACGACCTATTGACCAAACTCGAGCCTAATTTTATTTCGGGTTCAGCTCGACTCACTTTCAAGCGAGCTTTTAACATGGTGAATGATCGAGCGGGCTTGACTGTCCCAATTGACAGTCCTACCTAAAAGAGTTTTGTAGAGTCTCACAAGATTGAGACAGGTATATAAATGACTAGATTTTTGGAGACATGTTTTCCCCGTTCAGAGGTTTTAGAATTTCATAAGATCGAGTATATAGGATTAAGGATGACTTGATTTTTGAGACCTAGTTTCAGTCTAGCGTTTGTATAGTTTAACTTTTAATAACGCATGGCAGACTTCTAAACTGCCTCAGGTTATTTATTTTTTCAGTGCCTTGGCTCACGAGGGTCTCACTCTCATTCCACCAACTTATTATTTTCTATTTTTTTTGTTTTTTGGTACTTGCTGAATGTTTAAGTAAAATATCATAGTTTCCATGTAAGTGGCACGTAGATTTTGTGTGGCATGAAGATTTTGCTTCTTGCTCCTATAAAAGTCTTAGGGGCTGTTTGATAAGAGCTTAATGGCTCTGAATGTTCCCATATCTGATTCGGTCAGCCATTAAGACTGTTTGTTTGATTAAATGTTGATCTGATTGTTTTTGCTAGCGTCTGACCGAGTAAGATAGATTTATCTAGCGAATTCTCTTAGCTGCTTGACTGAATGACATTTTACTTGCATATCCCCACTAGTAACCATCAGTAAGAATCAACAAACATAGATCTGCCATCATCTACCGCCTTACAAAATCACGACACCGACAAGTTTACTACTGTTAACACCATCGTCACTTGTCACAAATTAAGATTAAAAAAGACACCATCCACCTCCACACCACCACACCACCATCGTCAGATTAGAAAAATAAAAGAACAAAAAAAATCATTCACCACCACTTATCACCATGCACCGCCGCCTCACAAAACCAAACCTCCGCCGTCTCAAAAAAATCGAATCACCACGCCTAGACAAAATTAATTAGAAGGAAGAAGGAAAAACGCCTAGACCAAAAAAAATTAGAAGGAAGAAGGAAAAAAGTAGGCTAGAGAGAGGGAAGAGATAAGGAAAAGGTAACGAAGAGATAAAGGAAAAGGTTAGGTGAGAGGGAAGAGATAAGGAAAAGGCTTGGTTTCTTTGTTGTTGTGTTTTTCTATTTTTTTTTAATTTGCCAACTTCCAAGAATATTCAATTCAGCATGGTTGAAATCTTAAAAAAAAAATATTCAATTCAATTTGTTTGAATTATTAAAATATTACATAAATTTATTAATTGTATTAAACTTATTGTTTAGTACGTTCATACTTATATACACTCAACATAGTTCAAAAGGGTAAAATAGTAAAAAATTGTTGTTAAGTTGTTTCATACAAATCAATTATCAAACAACTTTTTTCATTCAGATTCATATTCATTCAATTTTTATTAAACAGCCCCTTAGCCTAATCGTGTTCGTATGTCAGCTGAATTTAGATGTTTTCTCCATCTCTTGTAGGTGCAGTCCAGATTTTGTGTGGCATAAAGATTTTGCTTCTTGTTCCTATAAAAGCCCTAGCCATGTTTGTATGCCAGCTGAATTTAGATGTTCTCTCCATATATTGTAGGTGCAATCCTGATGGTGTTCTCAACAGGTTTTATTGGCGATTCAACGTTTATTTGTTTTTGAGCTCAGCTGTTGTTTCTAAAGTTCTTGTTTTTCGTCTATTTTTATGGGCAGAAAAGGAGATAAAGAAGAGGATTTAAATCTTTTTCCTAACAGAACAGTTCTAGACAGTCTTAATATTCTTGTATTGTGGCCAGTCTGTTATTTATATTAGGTTAACTTTTCAGTTTGTTTGTAAGCTTCCCAAAGTCGCAGAAAGTGCCATCTTCTCTACAGTGTGATTAAACTATTTCGTTGTGCGATAATTGACGTTTGTCTCTGTTTTTTGAGTTCCTTTAATTATACACATTTGGGCAATATTTGTTTGCAATTATGTCACTATTACTTATACTAGTTAAATATCTACAAGTATATTTTTTTAATCCTTGAGTTAGATATGTGATGACAATCTCATGGAATATTTTTTTACTCAAGGTTATTTGATACCTCAAAATGAGGTACTATTTAATCTCATTTTCTTACTTGGTATTATACCCATAAATGATTTTAAAATTAAAATAATTCATGAGATTACTATTTTGTGATTGATTCAAGGATAAAAGAAGTACTCATAGGTACTTAACTAGTATAAATTAGTTAAAATAGTTACTACCATATAACATACTTGCAAATAAATATAGCCCTAAAGTATATAGGGAAATGGATGCAAATGTTGGTTTGGCTAAAGTGTATAAGGGAAAAAAACGCAAATGTTGGTTAGTATCAAAAGATGGGTGTCATTGCTCCATTGCATCAGCAAATATCACATCCTTTGAAACTAACACGGGAACAGAAACAGTAAACAGAAGACGAAGGATGTTTTAAGCAAGTCATGCGTAAAGCTTCTCGGGGAAATTTAAAACCTTAAGTTTTTATTTGAGAAAGGGAAGGAAAAATAATTAAAATCTCTTCAAATCTCATGTGAGTTTTTTTAGGGGGAAGGAAGGGATTTGGAGGTAAAATTAATTTTATTTTTGGCTCAAAATTTCCCTCTCAAAAGTGGGAGGATTTGAAGGGATGGAAAATGATAGGAAAATGAAATATTTTACATTACCAAAAATAATCTTTCAAAATAAATAATATGACAATTTTATCCCTAATTATTATTACTCTCAATTTTTGAAAATACAAATTTCTATTTTCCACAACGCCCCAACCCCACGCACCGACCCACCCACCTACACACCCCACCCCCATATATATATATACGGTTTGGATCTTAAGCTCACGTCTTATTCAACTCACCCGAGCTCACCTCCCTTTTAGCGACGGACCTGACGACGGTTCGGTCATACAACCGTTGCCTATACTTTTAGCGACGCTATATGTTATCCGTCGTTAAAAAATATAGACGACGTTTATATGACGAAGCAGAATCACGCCTTGCCCGTCGCTAAAGGGGGTGAGCTTCGGTGAGTTAGATAAAGGTGAGTTTAAGATCCGGATTATATATATATATATATATATATATATATATATATAGGGGAATATGGAGGTACCCAGCCGTGTAATTTTTAAAGTTACACAGTTTACGATCGTAGAGTGCTTTTTGAGAAGCATGCTATGTGATGACTTGTTTCTTTTAAGTGTAGACTCGTATTGGTTTACACATATTAATTGAAAGACCGACTTGTTAATGTTAGGTCGTTTCAACACGAGTTAGTTAAAGCTAGTATTATCTTGTAGCTGAGCAAACATGAAAGTATCTAAACCTTAAGCACTACCTTTATTTTGTGCAAATAGGTATATGTTTATGCAAGTTCTTTGAACCCTACTTTTATTGAGCAAGTTCCTTGAACCCTACTTTTGTTAAGCAAGTTTCCCTAAACTTACCCTAAATTATATTGAGCAAGTATCCGAATTTATTATGTTGCAAGTTTCCTAACTTACACAACTTTGAGTTTCTAAAAGTTTTCCTATCCTTCTCATATTGCATTGAGCAGGATATTATTGAATTAAAAGTTATTCATTTAAGCTTGAATCTTATTTCCAAGCATGCTATTAAGTGGTTTAATTTCTTTACATTTATTCCACATCGATATTATTGATATTTGCACTTAGTGCACTTGAGTTCGTACAGTCTTGCACTTGTACATCATTTAAAGTTCAAAAATTCTTCAACTGTGGTAAATAGAGTCTGAACCTTTGTTCGGTCAGACAAGCCTATGAAGTTTTATTAAAGCTATTCAAACCAATTAATGGTAAGGATTCTTAGACTGAAAGAACACCCCTCTTATGATAGGAGAGTACCCCAGGTATCTAATATAAGATACAACATAGCAGATTTAAATGTTATGCATATACATAGTGTGCATGTATTTGATCCCCTCAAGTACTTATTCTCTTAATAAAGAACCAAAGGGTCAATTAGCTATTGATTCCATTGGAGTGTTATAGTTCAAAGTCTATTCGACTAGTAGTTATTCTAAAAGTAAACATTATCTTTGCTTACGATATTCATATTGTTGAATCCGACAGATATTCATATTGTTGAATCCATTGCCATATATTTTTCCATTCATCATGATATATCCTTATTGTTGTATTTAAACTTGTTGAGCAAGCTTGTTGCTCACCCTTGCTATATCATGAATATACTGCAGCTAAGCCCGAGACCTCAGGGAAGGACAAGGGTAAAGGAAAGATGTAGACTAGTGGTAAGGAGCAGATTTTACCTTGCGCTTAGTTTAAATTACTATTATGTAATATGAACCCTAATGATTATTTTAGGGTATGTTTTTATGAACTTAATAAGGTTATCGAATCTTGGGACTAATAACACCTTTTGAATGAACGACATACGTTTATTATACTCCGCATCTTAGTTATCGTATGTTGTTTAGAGGTGGATGTTAGTATTTTATCGTGATGACCGAACCGGGGTCAGAGGACCCGGATTTGGGGGCGTCACACACACACAGATATATATATATATATATATATATATATTTACGTTTAATCCCGCCTGGAGTTTACTTTGTGGCGGTTGATCGTCTTTACAACTTTCTTTACTTTTCGTCCCGCCTGGAGTCTACTCCGTGGCGGTTGATTGCTTTTACAGCTTTATTTACATTTCTGATCCCCCATGGAGGTGCTTCGTGGTGGCTGATCATGTTTGTATATATATATTTACAGCTGTTATATATATACATGCTTACTACTTTTTAATCAATTGCTGCATCATGTGAGCCTAGGAATCATGTGATCATAAATTCAGTCTACTGGATCTAGATTCGGTTATCGTGATGGACATTTTCAGCTGTAAGCAGCTTGTAAATTTATTCACCGTGTTTGGATTTCCTCAGATGGTTTTCATGCCCACGAGGAGTTCTAAGATCGCTTTGTACATTATTTTCTCAAGATGCTTCGTGATCTCGAAAATTAAAAGCAATCCAGCCGAACACTTGATAAAAATGGGAGTGTAAAAGGTCTCAATTACTATTGAGCACAAGGGTTTGAAAAACCTCTTTTATAAAACATCACTGCCATATCTTGTTTAAAACTGAATTTTTACACAAATTCAAACCCTGTGTATATAGTTGCGAATGAGGCCTCACACTACTTCCAAATAACAGCACATTGACCCACACACACACACATTTTCATATAACAGTTTCTTGAAAAGTGGCGGTCACCGTGGTAACACGGATGTCGGAGGGTGCCTAACACCTTCCCTCCGCATAATCAAGTCCCCGTACTCTAATGAATCTCGGTTTCACCGACCCGTTTAGCAGTGTCACATCACTGGGTCAATGTGCAAACCTTTTCTCGGTTGTGTTGGAACAACCATATAAAAAACCAACTGGCGACTCTTAACAGTCCATCGTCGACATAATACATGTCAGACCTTTTTCACTTGTTTTTTTAAACAAATCTCACCTAACATGAGAACACCAAAGAACAAGAAATGAAAAGAGACAAATAAAAATCCCGACGTCGATAGGTGGCGACTTTGCTGGGGACACCAGTAAGAGGACTTAAGCCGTTATTACAATCTTTTCAAAATTGTTATATGCCTGTGTGTGAATGTTGCATTTACATTTATGATGAATGTGTATGAATGCATATATTTTACTGCGGTTAATGCTTTACACTATATCTGCTTGTGATATTAGTGCTTCATACATGTCATCATTTTCATAAACGGTGAGACACGTTGTATGTGAATATATGTTGTGTGGTTCCTCCACCAGGAGGCTATCTTGTCGGTGTTTGATTACTGGACTCGTAGGAAGACTAATTCCAACGAGGCTCAGGAAAGGCACTACCCAAATTGGCTCCAGTTGAAAGACCGGATTAACTTCCCGTTGAGTAAATTGCGATGATTTGGGAACCTTCATGCCAAAAAGCCGCGAGAGTAACCTAAGATAGGCCAGCCTCTGATAAACCAAACGCGGAGGAAATTCTCTTCATGCTTTCTCATTTCAATTTACTCGTAAAGTCAAGTACTTGTAATTTCATTCCATATTCATCTCCATGTAATGAGAAATATTAAGAAATATGTGTACATACATAAATTAACATGCTATCCTGTATTACAAACAACTAACATATCTGCCTTGCAAGATAATATTCCTAGAATGGATACATCACATAGCATGTAAACATTTACACATTCCTTAAAGACTAAACTACGCAAGTCTTTTGCAGGGAAGCAATCAGACCTATTACCCGATCAAAATCCAAAAAGGTCGCGAGCCTACAGTCAATTATGTCGTCATCAGACCAGACTGACCTTAATCCAGTTTTGCGCAAAGAATTTGATGGATTAAGTAAACAAATCACAGATTTGGCTGTTTTGCTTAAAGAACTACACCAGTCTACTCAGGGTACAAGGATACCCGTACATGCTGAATCCTCTACACAAGGAGGAACACAAGGTCCTGATAAAGCCATTACAGTACCTGCACTTCAGTTGGATACGACCAACAAAATTCATTATACCACCCATCTTAGAGGAGATCCAGACACCGGTGACATCATGAAGAAAGTCGTTCAAATGGAAGAAACCCTTCGTGCTATCAATGGAATTGGAGCGCACAAAAGTGTCTCCTATGCTGACCTTTGTATATTCCCTAGTGTTCATTATCCAGAAAAGTTCAAAACTCCTGACTTCGAAAAATATGATGGGTTAGGAGATCCCTACACACATTTGAAGGTATTCATCGGAGAACTTGGATCTTATGCAGAGGATGAGAAGCTCAAGATGCAGCTGTTCCAAAAGAGTTTGACTGGAGAAGCCCGTTCGTGGTATACCAGATTAGACAACTTAAAGATCCATAGTTGGGAGGAGCTAGCTCATGCCTTCCTCACTCAATACAGCTTCTAGTCTCAGATGGATCCTGACCAGTACCAAATTACCAAGGTCAAGAAACAGTCCAATGAGTCTTTTAGAGAGTATGCTCAAAGGTGGAGGCGCCTTGCTGCTCAAGTTATTCCTTCCATGACAGAGTCAGAAATGGTCATGACCTTCGTAGACATACACGAAGCTCCTTTCTATGAAAGAGTCTTAGCTGGCATTGGTAAACCATTTTCCGAAATCGATTAAACATGGGGAGATGGTGAGATGGGATTGAAGTGGGAAAGATTCAAGACCTATTGCGCCCTTAAAGTCATTATTTGAGCACATCCAATCCGGAACTTATAGAAACTACCCCCGGAGGGTTCATAAAAAGAAAGAGGAGGATGTTTCCTTGATACTACAAGGTCAAAAAGGCAATCAGAATATGCCTATCCAGAGGAGAAATCACTCCCTTTTCAAGCACAGTCTTTAAATCCTCCATTTCCAAAAGGTGGAGAAGTTAAACGCCCTCGAGTGTTCACACACTTAGGGGACTCACTCGAGAACATTCTCACTCTTCTGACAACTCAAAAGAAAATCACGCATCTTCTTCCACCAGCCAACACTAATGGGAGGGGTTTTAATACTGCTCGGAAATGTGCTTATCATACCAGGGCACCTGGACATGATACTCAAGATTGTTGGGCCTTGAAACACAAGATCCAAGATTTAATAGACAACGGTGAGATCGTGGTCACCAAACCAGATCAACCTCACGTACAAGACAACCCTCTTCCTCAACACAAAGAGGAAGAAGTCAACATGATTAATTGGAGTAGTGGATAGAGTTCCAATTTTAACGGTGAATCATCCCAGACCATCAAAGATGGTGTTGAAAAATGGGATTATACAAAGTTCCAGTTCGCAATGGAACGAAAGATAAAAGCTCTGTGTAAGCAGATTGAGAAATTGGCAGAACTGGTAACTTATCAGCATCAAGTTACGTGCCAATTAATCAGCTAGGAGCATGCTAGTCTCCTCCCTTTTGTTATGAATACTCCCCCATCATCTTTAGAGAACGAAACACTGGAAGACATAGTGACGAAGAGAGTAAGTGCCAAAGCCCATCGGGATTTTGCCAATAGAAGGGAATTTACATACCTGTGCCAACCTATGGAGGAGATACTTCAGATGTTGATCAATGAAGGAAGAATCACTTCCCTTCTACCTCCAATTAATCCCCGTTTAGGATGGTTTAATTCTGATGGAATATGTCAATATCACTCCCATTCTCGCGGTCACAGTATGGAAGAATGCTGGGCACTTCGCCACCTCATTCAAAATCTAATTGACAGCGGTGTCCTGCAACTGGCAGACGACGATACAGTGTTATTTGAGAGTGAGAATACTTGTCCTACTAAATGGAAGGGACTGGTAGTAGTTATATCCGCTGAGGCTGATGGGACTGTCAAACCTTTCATAATACAATCAATTTAACTCAAAGGAGTTGACAATCCTTTGAAAGTGGCTGCTCCAGAGCCAATTAACTAGCCATTCAGATCACAATATCCTGTTATCAGCTTATAAAAAGTCCCATGGAATTATGGAGAAGCTGAAGGATCCACCTCTCATACAACTGCTGCAGTGTCGAAGGAAAATCCAGTGTATCTTCCCCAACGGGTGATGAAGTCTACCATCAAATCAAAAGGGAAAGTTCCCATGGAGAAAATTGAAAAGTTCCTCCGCATTATGGGTCATAATGAAGCCAAGGTGGTTTTAAGCTTAAGAGAAGCTCCACATCAAATTTCAATACTGGATTTGGTTCTAACTTTCGAAGATCACAGGAAGATCTTACTAAAGGTTTTGGAAGAAGCTTACTTGTCGAAATCAACGGATGTGGAAAAATTTCAACATTTGTTTGGTCACATTTTTAACAACAATGTGATATCCTTCACTGATGATGACATACCGCCCGAAGGGACCGGTCATTGCAAGCTGTTGCACATTGCAGTTTTGTCCTCCAGATACATCCTAGCTAGAGTTTTGATAGATGGAGGGTCATCTCTAAATATCTGTCCTTATACTACTTTGCTGAAGATGAACGTCAATCTCAAACGGATCCGAAGTAGCCATACGATCATTAAAGCTTTCGACGGATCCCGCCAAAATTCAGTCAGAGAGATTGAGCTGCCAATCGAGGATACAACCTGCTATTGGGAAGACCGTGGATTCATATGGCTGGGGCCGTCCCCTCCACTCTTCATTAGCAACTGAAATACATCATTAATGACAGCCTAGTCACGGTCAACGCTGAGCCGAAATGTCCTAAACAAAGTAACATACCACTCATCAGCTTCAATTCAGAAGTTGAGCAACACTCACTACCACCCTATTGGGATGCCACCTCTCACTCCCAAGATTGCTGCCGAAGTAATGTTGGCTACTCAAGAAATGATATCTTTGGGTCATTAGCCGGGACAAGGGCTGAGTAAAAGTCATCAGGGTGTTAAGCACCCGATTCAAGTGATCAGTCAAACTGGGACAGCTAGACTAGGCTATTCTGCTAGTTCCAGTCAAAGGAATCTACATAAGCATCATTAGATTCCTCTAGCTTTAATTACATGACGATTGTCTCCACCTACAAATCCTGAGTCCACACAACCTCTGGTAAAGGTGCCAGCCAGCATAATGGCTATGTTATTTCACAAGCCGATACCGGTAAAGGAGAAAGAAGTCTTTGTTCTAGATCCCAAAGTGGAAGAAGAGGAACGAAGAATTAAGCAAGACATCGTCAGAATGATGTCAGGCATACGCATCATTGTCCATGATGAACATACAAACAGATACACCCCAGATGATGATTGCCCAGACGTAATGGTCATTATTCGGGAAAAGGAGGACGATGACAACCCCTCCATCACTGCAGTCCACCAGGATTTTGCCCTCGAAAATTGGAGCATCACTCCTTGCATTGGTTGACGAGGGTAAACTGGGCATGAACTCTTTCTGTCCTGTAGATATCATAATTGCTTACTTTTTTGTACAATATTAACAGTTGTTTTGTCAATACATGCTAACACTTTGTATGATTAAACCATTTCATATATACTAAGTGAAGGCATATTTTATTTCAGGACTCTGAATTTAGATGTGCCTGTACTTGCTGATAAGATGCCTCTTCTCCACAAGGAATATAACTTTGATGTAAAGTTGGATTCAGCCTTGATGGAAATACATGAGGACATTGAGTTGCCTCAGGAGATCAAAGAATGGGTCGAAGATAAACCTAAACCCAACCTTGATCAAACCACTTCCTTAAATCTCAGAACCTTAGAAAGCCCTAAGTTAATCCAAATTGGTTCAGACCTTACCCCAAACTAGAGGAATGACATGGTTACACTACTAACCCAATTCCAAGATGTGTTTGCATGGTCTCACAAAGACATGGTGGGTATGTCCACTGACATTGTTCATCGCCTTCCCATTAAAGAGGGATTCAAGCCAGTCAAGCAAAAGCTCAGGCGATTGAAACCTGAGTGGAGTTTAAAGGTGAAAGAAGAAATTGTGAAACAATTTCAAGCTGGTAATATCATAGTGTCCACATATCCTGAATGGATATCCAACATAGTTCCCATGCCTAAACCTGGAGGAAAGGTGCGAGTTTTGCATGGATTATCGGGATCTGAACAAAGCTTGCCTTAAAGATAGCTTTCCCATGCCATTTATCCACATTCTCATTGACAATACTACTTAATACGACATGTACTCCTTTACGGATTGTTTCGCGGGGTATCATCAAATCATGGTTGCTGAGGAAGATTGTGAGAAAACTGCTTTCATCACGCCTTGGGGAACCTTTTGCTATAGACGGTTGTCATCCAGCCTCATCAATGCTGGAGCCACCTGTCAGCGAGCTGTGATGGCTCTTTTTCATGACTTAATGCACAAAGAGGTAGAGATCTATGTGGATGACATCATTGTCTAGTCTCGAAGGGAAGAAGACCACTTAGACCATCTCAGAAAGCTTTTCAATAGGTTGCGTAAGTACAACTTGAAGTTGAATCCAGCCAAGTGCGCATTTGGCATTAAATCAGGCAAGTTGCTAGGATTCCTAGTCACCCACAAAGGGATTGAGCTGGATCCCACCAAAATCCAGGCCATCACGGAAATGCTAGTTCCTCAGACACAGAAGGAAATACATGGATTTTTGGGAAGAATCAACTTCATTAGCAGGTTTATTTCTCAACTCACAGTAACCTGTGAGCCCATCTTCAAGTTACTAAGGAAGAACTCCTCCATGAAATGGAACGATGAATGTCAAAAAGCCTTCCTTACAATCAAAGAGCAGCTAGTCAAAGCTCTCGTTTTGGTACCCCCCAAGGATGATGTTCCCCTGCTCATGTACCTGTCCATAAGTGACAATGCCATGGGCTGCATGCTGGGACAAAAAGATGATAGAGGCCAAGAACGAGCTATCTATTACCTCAAAGAAAAGATTCAAAGAACGGTGAACACAAGTACACTCTGATTGAGAAGACTTGTTGTGCTTCAGCATGGGCTTCCATGAGGTTACAACATTACCTCCATGGTCATACAACCCATCTCATATCCCGCGTGGATCCTCTCAAGTACGTGTTCAATAAACCAATGTAAAATTGCTAGCTGTCCAGATGGCAGTTGATCCTACAACAATTTGACATCGTCTACGTGACTCAAAAGTCTATAAGAGGTTAAGGAATCGTGGATCAATTGGCCGCCACACCTTCAGGGGACTTCAAACCCTTGGAAACCTACTTCCCCGATGAAGGGGTAATGGCAATTCAACAACACCATCAGTACGATACATGCCATACATGGAAAATGTATTTCGATGGAGCTGTTAATATAGAAAGTTTTGGAGCTAGAAAGCGAGTTCTAGTATCCCAGACGGGGAAGCAGATATCCGTCACGCGTAAATTGCGATTTGTCGGCACCAACAACACAAATTGAGTATGAAGGCTGTCTCATGGGGCTAAAACTTGCCCGTTCAATGGGCATCAGACGGTTAACTATCTTTGGGGATTCAGAGTTGGTAATCAAACAATCCACGGGAATTTATCAAACCAAAGAGCTACATTTGCTGTCTTACCATCGACAAGTTTTACAGATGGCTTCAGAGTTCGAAGAGATCTTCTTTCTACATATTCCTCATAATAGGAATGACTTTACAGACGCGTTAGCAACTTTGGTCTCCTTGATTCATATGCCGGACAAGGAACACATGCCAAACGTCACATTTGCCCTGCACAAGGCACCAACCTATAGGAACTACGTTGGAGAAGTATTGGATTAGCTACCTCCCATCCAGCACCCTTGGTATCAACATATCAAGGAGTACCTACGAGATGAATCTACACCCGCTGAGGTGAGCCCGACTGAGAAAAGGCGGATCCATCGACTTGCTATGAAATTTTACCTGAGCGGAGATGCACTCTACAAAAGAGATGCAGGACTAGGTCTCCGCAGATGTCTGGACCAGGACCAAGCTCAAAGGCTCATGGATGAGGTCCATGGTGGAGTATGTGACCCACACATGAGCGACCCCCTACTTGTTAAGAAGATCTTTAGGATAGGACATTACTGGCTTACCCTCAAAGCTGACTGTGATGATCACATCAAAAAGTGCTATCAATGCCAAATTCATGGGAATGCTATCCACGCCCCTCCGAGGGAGCTCTATAATATGAGGTCACCTTGGCCCTTCTCAATGTGGGGAATGGATGTTATCGGGCCCATCGATCCTAAAGCCAGTAATGGGCATCGCTTTATCTTCACCATGATCGACTACTTCACCAAATGGGTAGAGGCAGCCTCCTTCCCCAGGTTACCAAAGAAGTCATTATTGCTTTTATCAGAAACAATGTCATTTGTCGATATGGACAACCAGAGGTAATTGTGCCAGACAATGCTAAGAACCTCAACAACAAAATGATGGAGGAGTTATACAGTAAATTCCACATCAAACATCTTAACTTCGTCATCTACCACCCAAAGATGAATATTGCTGTTGAAGCGGCTAACAAAAACATCAAGAAGATCATGTAAAAGATGTCCTCCAACTACAAAGAATGGCCTGACTTATTTCCTCTTACTCTATTAGCCTACAGAACATCAACGCACACTTCCATTGGGGTAACCCACTATGCATTAACCTATGGGGTGGAAGAAATGCTCCCCGTAGAAGTGGAAATGGAATCCCTCTGAGTATTGATAGACGCTTAGCTGGATGAAGATCAATGGGTACAAGACATGTATCACCAATTGTCTCTAATAGATGAAAAGCGCACCGCGACTATCTTCCATGGTCAGTTATATCAATAAAGGATTGCCAGATCCTACAACAGAAAAGTCCGACTACGGCAGTTTAAGAAACATGACTTGATTTTAAAAAAGATCCGTGACAACCAAGATCAGTCCAAGGGAAAATTCACCCCTAACTGAGAAGGCCCGTTTGTTGTCAATGAGGTATTGACAGGAGGCGCTCTCAGATTTTAGGAAATGGACGGTGATGAATTTCCATAACTCATCAACTCGGACACCGTGAAATGGTACTATGTCTGAGGTGACCATCAAGAAAACATCCCGGTGTTGGATTATCAGATCACCAGTCATTCTGGTTCTTTAACCCTTCACTACATACAACTCTTCGCCACACTTTGCCCCTCAGGGAAACATACTTTTTCAAGCAAGTAGCCTGGCTTCACTCCGTTCATACAACTTCGGTTATCCCACTAGGGATTGAACCTTTCACACTTACAGTTTGTCCCAAATATGGGATCAAACTTTTCACACTTGCAGTTTATCCTGAACTTAGGATCAAACTTTCTTTTTCCCCGTAGTCTGACCTGCACATGGGATCAATTTTTTTGGCTACAAATCTTCCTGATGGGCAAACTACGTCAACCTAATCTCCTTGATACATGGGAGTACGTAGGCAACCATTTTATATGGCTCGATCGCAATAAAACAAAAATAACAAAAACATTTCTACACCCTTCTCATTACAAAAATAAAAACAACAAAAACATTCCTACACCCTTTCTACCTCAAACAGCGTTGAACCTCTTACACTAGGTTCAAACTACGAAGACCTGATCTCCTCTTCAATAGGAGTACGTAGGTAGCCATTTATAGTTCGGTCTCACCCCCTACCAAAACACAAACACTTGTCATCTGGTACTGGGATCAAACTTCAATCCACTACATTTCATTGGCTTCAGACCAAAGGGATATAATTACCTGAACTCCTCCTAAATAGGAGATTCGATGACCATCTAAGCTGCGGTTGTGCCTCAAAGAGCAATACCAATCCATAAGAGATGGAATAACTAGGCTCCTCCTAAATAGGAGTACTGGAGACCATCTGTGGTGCGGTCAATCTCAGAGAGGAAAGCCACACTCCTCTCCACATTTCCATACAGAAACTAGTCCCAAGACACCAAAGATGGTAGGGATACACACATATCAATGATCCATTCTGAAATGTCCAGAGATAACTCAATGTCCATCCATCAAGGAGGAATTCAGAATATATCAAGCTCATAAGCCCTGAAGAAGCAGGCAAAATATCAAGCAAGTATTCAGACATATCTAAAAGGGAAGTGATCAAAGATATATTTGCCTGCTATATATATAATGCTGTTTGATATACACAATTTAAACTGTACATGAAAAAATGGCTAAGCTAGTCTGTGCAGGAAAATACAAGTCCATCTACAAATCAGTGTATATACGAGTTATCAAGCCCAACATGGCATCCCTCTTAGAAGATGGAGGTAAAGCTATACAGTGGTCTCCTGTACAAGGGTATCCACATGAGCCAACACATATATAACCATCTGCATGGTGACTCTATGCTCATCAATGTACGTGCTCATCTCTACAATCATGCCAGTGGTAAGGGACCTCATTGTAGTATTATCTGTGACGGCTACATCCCAGGCATATATGACACTATCCCTCTCAATTGTCACAGCATCTCTGGCTGATTAGGCCTCATCTTGCTCAACAACAGCGACATCTCTATGAGCTAATGCCTCGTCTCTCTCTGACAGAGTTGCGTCTCTCCCATCAATCGCAGTCAACATCAAGGCTCTAGCCTGATCTCTCTCGAAGGTCATCAGATGAAGACTTTGCTCAAAGTACTATGCTGAATGCTGGATCACAACAATGCTAGTATTGGGAGAATCTAAAGGAGATGCTGGCAACCTAGTAGATGGCTCCTCCTCGATGTGGGAATCAATGTCCTCCATGGGCTCCCCATCGTCTGAATCACTACTCGGCACTGTGGATACTGCCGCGGTTGATGAAGTCTCTGTCTCCATCTAGCAGAATACTCTGGCGACAACCCAGATGGCTAACAGAAAAAATGGCTATCTCATGCTGATCCCAACATGCATACACCCGAGATCGGTCCTCTGCTGATAGATGGCGAGAAGATAAATGCTGACCTAGCGCCCCCTCAAAAGGATGGAAGTCCTGGAACTGGTCAAACTGCGACATCACGGCCAGTGAGTGGTAGGTAGTCATACCCCTCAAACCAGCCAGAGGGAGATAGTCCATGCCCGGAGCATTAGTAATAAAGCTGTAGGGTGAGCTAAGCCCTGTACACGGTAGAATGGCAAACAGATTACTGATCTCTGACAAGAATACCGACCAAGACATAGCATCTGTACACTCCGATGGCTGAAAGGAGTAGGACATGGCTATATCACGGGTAAAGCAGTACCCGTATTTGCAGAAGGTCCTGATCGGTCTCAAGTGTGACATAAACCACACGTACAACATGATCGAACTGCCTGTGAATACCCATGCAGGGTAAGTTCTGTAAAACGTGGCCGATGTGATAACCCGGGATTTCGAATAATTAAAATTTTAAGAATAATTTTTTTTATTAATATTAATAGTGATTATCAATTTTGCAAAATGTATTTGTGATACGAGTCTCGAGAAGGTCAATTTGTGTATTGACTAATAAATTTAGAGTAGAGTTGTGCTTAACAAGATTAGAAACCCTAACCCTAAGTCCGGATAGGGATTCGATAGAAAATATAATTTAAATAATTATATTGATATGTACGTGTTTTTACTTTATAGAGATATTGATCAATGATTGATCGTATACGGTTTAAAACTAATAAACCCTAATAAGAGATTAGAAATCCTAATCTCAGGATTAGAAACCCTAACGTACCGTTAAAAACCCTAATCGAAAGCCGGGAAACCTTAATTTTATATTCGGGAATACTAAAACCCTAATTAGGAAACCCTAATCCTAATTAGTAAGCTTAATGTGTTTATTAAACTTAAATATGATTAGAAAACCCTAATTATATTTTAGTTATCTTAATTTTTATTTTTACAAACCCTAATTATAATTTAGAAATTTTATTAAAATCCTATATTAGAAAACCCTAATCCTAATTAGCAAGCCTAAAGTGATTAGTATGTGTTAATATAATTAGAAAACCCTAATTATACTTTAGAAATATTAATTTCTATTTAAAACCCTAATTACATTTTCGAAATTCTTAATTTTCTAGTTTTTTAAACCCTAATTAGAAAATTTTAGAATTTGAGTTTTTAACACCTAAGTGTTAGAACCTTAGGGTTAAACCCTAAGGGTTTGTACAATTGCCTATATTGCCATTAAAATTATTTTTTAAATTACAAATTACCCTTTTTATATTTTTAATGAGGTTACTTGTAAAAAATTGCAAAACCTTTAGTGGTTGATGTGACGCCCCCAAAATAGGTATACATCACCCATCTTGAGTCGCCAAATATATGGTACAAAATTCAAATACAACTTAATTATACAACAGTCGTGTAAAATACGACTAAACATATGCTGTTAGGTTTAATACAAATATTGTCATCTAGACAATATACAAACTCAATGGAGTCCTCATTACATTTATTATTACACTATTTCACAGAATAGTGAGGACTACTAATGCACCATCTAGGACCATCACTCTGTTCCCCGACTAGTCCCTGCTACGTTCTCATTTCCTAAAGAGAACAATGAAAGCAAAATGGTGAGCTCAACTAGCCCAGTAAGAAATATTATGACTAAGATAATGTAGAATAATTTATCGTTAGCCTTCAACGGTGTTAAACTGATAAAATATAATAAACATCAAGTTTAACTGTAGCAGAACAAGCAATCCATTAGAAGAGTCAAGTAGAGAATAAAATCTACTATCTTCTACAATTTAAAATGTTTTTCATCACTTATATCGCTGAGACTCAGCTTAATAAATAATCCACATCATCAAATCATCCCTGCACTACAGGCTAAGGATATTCTTTAGTATCACGACCACGAATTATCCATGCATTACGGGCCAAAGATAATCATGTTTTCATCAACGGTCCTGATCATGCCATAAAACAATTCATCTTTGCACCCTTGGCCGAAGAGAATCCATAGCCATAATCATACCAAAAACTGTCTATAAATGCACTACGGGCCAATGAGGACTTTTTTTCACATCATTTGTATCATTACGGTCATGATTACACCGCATAATCCCTGGTTATAATCATACCAAGTCCATCTATGCACTAGAGGCCACAGATGACTTTACACATAATATAAACATGAGGATGATGACAATGATATAAGAATTCAATAAAACAAGTTCAAGAATTAATTTATCCAAGAACTATTAACGTCCAAATTGTCAACATGATACTTCTTTGTAGAGTAACACTCAAGAATGCTCAGAAGAATATTTCAATGAAAAGATACTGGATGAAGCGCAAATATCAAGGATATTCCACTAATTTCATGGAGTATAGAAGTCAAAACTTTAACCAACTGAATATAATAAAGAATGGAATAACAAAAGAAATCACCAGGCATGCGATAAACCGCACAGACAGGTTATTCCAATAGAATAATAAATAACGGAACCAGGTCATGCGTAAACGCACAGACAGGATATTCCAACAGAATAATTAATAATGGAACCAGGTCATGCGTAAAGTACAGACATGATATTCCAATAGAATAATAAATAATGGAACCAGGTCAGGCATAATACGCACCGACAGGATATTCCAACAAAATAATAAAGAACGGAATAATAGAAGAATTTCACCAAGTATTGGGTATCCCGCGTATAAAGATTATTCCAACAGAATAATAAATAATGGAATAACAGAAGTTCTCTTCATGAATAAGAAAGAAAGAATACCCCTTACGAGTACAACAAATAATATCCATTACCGTAAAAGAAGAGTATTCCGACTTGTAGGGCGAGGATATACTCGAAGAAAACTTGTACTACGCTCAAAGCTTTCTTAAACTCTAAAGAAATATGCTCAAGATTATAGAAGAAGAGCTCTCTCTATAGTTTCTCTCTCTAGAGTTTCAGTGAATTCATAAGAAATAATGAATGAATGAGCTTCTAATTATAGTAGAATGGACTGCATAGTAACTAATTCATGAACGGTCCATATTGATTTACTTTTAATCGGACGATCCATATTTAAAGCAAAATCTTTTAAATAAAATATAATATATTCTATTTATAATCTAATAAAACGAATAACTTTATAAAAGTATTCTGTTTTATATAAAAAGATTTTACTATGTAAAATACTATGCAACACTATACATAATAAAATATAATATATTCTATTTAAAGTCTAATAAAATAAATAACTTTATAAAAGTATACTTTTTATATAAAACGATTTTACTATGGAAAACACTATGCATAATAGAATATAATATATTCTATTTATAGTTTAATAAAATAAATAACTTTTATAAAAGTATTCTGCTTTTATATAAAAGCGATTTTACTATGGAAAACACTATGAATAATAATAGAATATAATATATTCTATTTATAGTCTAATAAAATAAATAACTTTATAAAAGTATTCTGTTTTATATAAAAAGATTTTACTATGCAAAACACTATGCATAATAGAATATAATATATTCTATTTATAGTCTAATAAAACGAATAACTTTATAAAAGTATTCTGTTTTATAAAAAAAGCTTTTTTGTTTTATTACATTAATAATACTAATAAAACAAAACTGAGTGACTTATCACGTAAGCATCAATAATCAATACCGTGTGCTACTATGCAACCACGCGTATTACTGTACTTTTACTACCGAGTAGTTCAACAGTATTAACGGTAAAACTTCCGCCGTTATTTTCATAAAATATTTTTGTCGTTTTCTCAATCCGACAATAATTCCGTTGTGGGTCCACCAATGATTGTGCCGTTGTACGAATATTCTCTGATAAAACGAATATTTCCCGACCAATCGAATATTATATAATAACTTGCGTACTTTGCAAAATTTATAAATATTACCCACAACTATAACATTATATGAAATCCACACCATAATATTCAAAAAATTATTTCGAGAAAATTAAATATTTATCCATAAAATCTGGGGTCTCACAATCTCCCCTCCTTATGGAATTTTGCCCTAGAAATTTATGTATGTACCTGGTATGTCGAACATGTGAGGATACCTTGACTTCACTTCAAATTCTAACTCTTGAGGTATAACCTTTGAGCGTCGAATATGATCCTTCTTATCCAAGATGTTAACACGTATCTCCTCATACGTTAAATCTTCTGCTATCACGTCCGGTTCTAAATTAATAATGTGGTTCGGGTCGTCTACATATTTATGTAACATCGATACGTTAAAAACGTTAGGAACACGTGACATACTTGGCAGTAAAACGAGTCTATAAACCACAGTTCCTACTCGATCGAGGATTTTAAATGGGCCAATTAAATCGAGGGTTGAGATTCCCTCTCTTCGTCGATTCTTGCTTCTAGAATAACGCCCTCTTGAACCTTCTTCTTCACATTCATCAGCTCTGAGTATGTAGCTTGAGCGGCTTTAACTTTATCGATTAAAGTCGATTCTAATCGTATATTCGTTATCTTCATGTGGGTTCGAGATATTCGCACTTGTAATCAAGATACAATCTTCTACTCAACGCGTCAGCTACCACGTTCGCACTTCCACGATGATATTGCATGGTACGATCGTAATCTTCAACAGCTCGAGCCAACGTCTTTGGCGCATGTTAAATTCATTTTAAGTAAAGAAATATTTGAGGGTTTTAGAAATGGGTTTTGTACTGGGGTCAATACAAAATTCGACTTCACGCTCTAGGGGTAGGTTAAGAAGTCTTCAAGAATACGTTAGGAAATTTATTAACAATAGAAATATCATTCAAAAGCGTGACCTCATCCAAGACTTGGATAGTACATCACATTGATACTATCAACTTGCCATCGTCATTCACACGGCGTCGCCTACGTAAAGTTTGGCTTGATTGCATTCCACACAAGGAAGTTAACAATGAAAGGACCGGGGCTCTTTACTTATGGCTTGATATGACAATGATTGACTTTAGTGGTTTGGTTTCTTGAATTCGCATAACAGGTTGGTTAGGAATATGAAAGCTAACAACCTTACGAAGAGCATGATGAGTAGTTAACCAATCGATTCCTAAAATCGCATCAAAGGCAAGTATTTTCAAAGAGACAAGATCGACACGTAACGTGAAAGTGTTGATTTGAACAAGATTTATAAATAGTGGAGGTAACAAAGGTTTCTCCCAACTGAGTTTAAACAGATATATCAAAGTCTAACTTCTCCGGAGTTAACTTCAAACATTGAACACAACTAGGTGAAATAAAAGAGTAAGTAGAACCGGTATCTAACACGGTATAGACTTCACAAGAGTTTATGACTAACATACCCGTGATAATTTTATTCAGGTTCCTTGTCACAAAAAAAACGCTCTCTCTTAAACTACCGGCTTTTAGCTTGTCTGGGACATCCTTTGGCATCACTATCCCAGCTGGACTTGACTTCACCATACGACAAATCGAGCTAGGTGACCTTCTCTTCCGCAATTAAAACACGTTTTGGATTGCTGCGTATATTTTGGACGGATGTGTCCCTCCTATCCGCATTTGAAACATACTGACGGTGGTCGTTCTTCTTCTTCCTTTGAAGCGGGTCTTTGGTCTTGCCGACATCTTCACGTCATTGTTGAACCTTCTCTTCTTGAAATGTCCATTCTTATTATTTTGACCATGATTACCACCGAAGTGGTTACCATTTCTGGCATGTTGATTCCCTCCATGCTTATTGTCACTGCTTTGATGGCTGTTATCACCAGTATTATCATTTTGTCGGCTGCTCTCTTTTGGTTACATTGACTCGTTATCGCGCTCCACTAACTGAGCCCTATTTACAACATCTGAATACAAACAAAGTTTATGAGAAATAAGATATTGAAGTATCTCCGGCTTCAAACCTCTTAAAAACATCCACGTCATTCTTTCTTCATTATCAACCAAGTGGGACACAAATCGAGACAACTCGGCAAACTTGGCTTCGTACTGCGACACGGTCATGTTGTTTTGCTCCAACTTGATAAATTCCACCTCCTTCATGTGACGAATGCTTTCGGGAAAGTACTTGTCATTAAATAGCTCTTGGAACTTCTCCCAAGACATCTTGAGTGCGTCAGGCTGGGTACGTTTTACAGATTCCCACCAGTGATCTGCCTCTTCACGCAACATAAAGGTGGCAAAGGGAACCTTTTGCTCCTCGGAGCATCCCAAAACATCAAATATCTTGGTGATCTACTTTAACCACGTCTCCGCCTTATGTGGTTCTGGCTTTCCCAAAAACTCCGGTGGTCCCAGCTCCTTGAATTGCTTAGCGGTGACCAATCGTGGGTTGCCATTGTTTTTTCTCTGCATTATGAGCAGGAGTCGCTACACTGATGTTGCATGAATTCTAAAAAGCTCTTAAACGTACCGTCGTTCGTCAATTGATCAATGTTGTTGTTTACAGGAGGATTATCGCCATCCTATTGCACATTGTCCTGTTTATTGATCTGTGGAGAATCAACAGTCTCCTGTGCTCCATTGCTATTCTCAACATTCTCGGATGTCATTTTCAGATACTGCCACAAAACAAAGGTTAATTGACATGTAACATATCATCCCTATATTCTGACCGACAAATTAAATACCAAATAAACATAGGTAGGTCATACTAGCGAAGGAATTCTCCGTGTCATACTAGCAAAGGAATTCTCCGTCTCTCCCCTCCTAGTTCTATTCTCACATCCAAGCCAGAGATCATATCCCTAAGCTTTGATACCAACTGTGACGCCCCCAAAATAGGTATACATCACCCATCTTGAGTCGCCAAATACATGGTACAAAATTTAAATACAACTTAATTATACAACAGTCGTGTAAAATACGACTAAATATATGCTGTGAGTTTTAATACAAATATTGTCATCTAGACAATATACAAACTCAATGGAGTCCTCATTACATTTATTATTACACTATTTTACAGAATAATGAGGACTACTAATGCACCATCTAGGACCATCACTCTGTTCCCCGACTAGTCCCTGCTACGTTCTCATTTCCTGAAGAGAACAATGAAAGCAAAATGATGAGCTCAACTAGCCCAGTAAGAAATATTATGACTAAGATAATGCAGAATAATTTATCGTTAGCCTTCAACCGTGTTAAACTGATAAAATATAATAAACATCAAGTTTAACTGTAGCAGAACAAGCAATCCATTAGAAGAGTCAAGTAGAGAATAAAATCTACTATCTTCTACAATTTAAAATGTTTTTCATCACTTATATCGCTGAGACTCAACTTAATAAATAATCTACATCATCAAATCATCCCTGCACTATAGGCCAAGGATATTCTTTAGTATCACGACCACAAATTATCCATGCACTACGGGCCAAAGATAATCATGTTTTCATCAATGGTCCTGATCATGCCATAAAACAATTCATCTTTGCACCCGTCAAGAAGAGAATCCATAGCCATAATCATACCAAAAGCGCCTATAAATGCACTATGGGCAATGAGGACTTTTTTCCACATCATTTGTAACATTACTACCATGATTACCGCATAATCCCTGGTCATAATCATACCAAGTCCATCTATGCACTATAGGCCACAGATGACTTTCAACATAATAAAAACATGAGGATGATGACAATGATATAAGAATTCAATAAAACAAGTTCAAGAATTAATTTATCTAGGAACTATTAACGTCCAAATTGTCAACATGATACTTCTTTGTAGAGTAACACTCAAGAATGCTCAGAAGAATATTTCCATGAAAAGATACTAGATGAAGCACAAATATCAAGGATATTCCACTAATTTCATGGAGTATGTAAGTCAAAACTTTAACCAACTGAATATAATAAAGAATGGAATAACAAAAGAAATCACCAGGCATGCGATAGACCGCACGAACAGGTTATTCCAACAGAATAATAAATAACAGAACCAGGTCATGTGTAAACGCACAGACAGGATATTCCAACAGAATAATAACTAATGGAACTAGGTCATGCGTAAAGCACAGATATAATATTCCAACAAAATAATAAATAATGGAACCGTGTCAAAGCGTAATATGCAGACGGCGATGGGATATTCCAATGTAATAATAAAGAATGGAATAACAGAAGAATTTCACCAAGTATAGGGTATCCCACGTATATAGGTTATTCCAACAGAATAATAAAGAATGGAATACCATATGATTTCTTCACGAATAAGAAAGAAAGAATACCCCTTACGAGTACAACAAATAATATCTCTTACCGTAAAAGAAGAGTATTCCGACTTGTAGGGCGAGGATATACTCGAAGAAAACTTGTACTACGCTCAAAGCTTTCTTAAACTCTAAAGAAATACGCTCAAGATTATAGAAGAAGAACTCTCTTTATAGTTTCTCTCTCTAGAGTTTCAGTGAATTCGTAAGAAATAATGAATGAATGAGCTTCTATTTATAGAAGAATGGACTGCATAGTAACTAATTCATGAGCGGTCCAGATTGATTTACTTTTTAATGGACTATCCATATTTAAAGCAAAATCTTTTAAATAAAATATAATATATTCTATTTATAATCTAATAAAAGCGAATAACTTTATAAAAATATTATATTTTATATAAAAAGATTTTACTATGCAAAATACTATGCAGGCACTATGTAGGCACTATGCAACACTATGCATAATAAAATATAATATATTCTATTTATAGTCTAATAAAACAAATAACTTTATAAAAGTATTCTGTTTTATATAAAAAGATTTTACTATGCAAAACACTATGCATAATATAATGTAATATATTCTATTTATAGTCTAATAAAACAAATAACTTTATAAAAGTATTCTGTTTTATATATAAAGCTTTTTTGTTTTATTACATTAAAAATACTAATAAAACAAAACTGAGTGACTTATCACGTAAGCATCAATAATCAATATCGTATGCTACTATGCAACCACGCCAGACATCGTACTTTTACTACCGAGTAGTTCAACAGTATTAACGGTAAAACTTCCGCCGTTATTTTCATAAAATATTTTTGTCGTTTTCTCAATCCGACAATAATTCCGTTGCGGGGTCCACCAATGATTGTGCCATTGTACGAATATTCCCTGATAAAACGAATATTCCCCGACCAATCGAATATTATATAACAACTTGCGTACTTTGCAAAATTTATAAATATTACCCACAACTATAGCATTATATCAAATCCACACCATAATATTCAAAAAATTATTTCGAGAAAATTAAATATTTATTCATAAAATCTGGGGTCTCACAGTTGACCAACTCTCTTGACTTTGTGACTTCAAATCTCAGCAAATCTGATCCAATTGACACCTAGCATGCTTGTATACAATGTATCTAAGTTATACAAAAGAATTAGAGAGAGAAAGTGTAACCATTTTGCTTATTTTCTCTCCAAGCTCTTACTAACTCCCTCTCACACAAAAACCTCCGAAAATCTAAGGTAGATCAGTCACAATATCAGTCCTTAGAACACCCAAAAATAGATTGGAGAGCATAGATCAAAAATTGGAAAATAGAAGGTATAACCCTAAATTAAATTTTTGATCTTGTATGCTAAGAGAACTTTTGTGTTTATGTGTTTAGATTCATGCTAGAAGATGTTTTTAGTTGATCTATGTTGGTACATGATGGATTCATAGCATCAAATGGCTTTAAAATGGTGTTTTATAAGAACTGTCCAAGAACACAAATGTCGCCTGACAAGCAAATGTCAGTGGCTCTCGATCTTTACCTTTTTACTTTTTTTGTTGTTTTAAGCTTTGGGTGTGTAGTCTGACATGAGTACTTTGATCTAAAATTGGAATCGCAGCTATTGGATGTCCAGATGTCAAGTTATTCTTGATCAAACCCCGTTGACCGGGCATGACCAGAGGAATTCTAGGTAACCCATAAAATGTTTCCAGCGTCTGACACGATTTTTCCAAGCCTATAACTGTCCGATTTTATGTGATGTGTGGATGTTGTTGTATACATGTTGTAACTTGTAGTAGGGAATTTAGATCCATGGCCTTAGATATCTTAAAAAATCAAGTGATCGAACCTAGTGGACGGTCAAAGTAGACCATCCGGGATGAATTTCATTTTACGGAATTTCTAGAAAAGCGTTAAAGCAAGCCTCTCGACACTGTTTGAGAAATTTGGATACGGTGATGTAAATATTGTTTGATTGATATGTTGTTATAGTTATGTTCTATGACATGTGTACTACAGATTTAAACCATAATAACACTCAATAGTTGACCAGAACACTAAGTTAAGCGAGTCCCAAATGGACCCCGAAGCTGCTGAGTTTCTGGGTTACCCAGAAAACCCAGAAGCTGTCTGACAGCGGCTTTGGGAGATTCAATCTCCTTATGTGTTTGTGGTATGACCTAGATGATGGTTGGGTAATGCAGGGTTACATTTCAACTACATGGTCAATGATTAAAATGACCCAGAAACACAATGGATTGAAACGTATGGGCGGTTAAACAATGATCCTTGAGCACAAATCTGTTAGTGTTCTTGAGCTCAAGAACACCAACAACGACGCTTAGTGTCGCTATAGGCAATTAGCGACGATTTTGATTTTTTTTAATTTCTGAATTTTGGGTAATTAATTAAAAATAGAAATTAAATTATAAAAATTACAAAAATGGTTTTAAAATTATTTTAAATTCTGAAAAATAACATTTAATTATTTGGGACATTTTTCATTAATATTTATAATTAATTGAATATTAATGGTATTTAATTTATTTAATTAGTGTATTAAATAAATTAGAAAAATGATTTTAAATATATAAAAATCATTTTAAATAAGAATAAAGTATTTAAAAATATTTTGAGTTATAAAATGTAATTTTTAATATATTTAGAGAATTTTTATTAATAAATTAATATTAATGATATTAGATTTATTTAATTATTAAATTAAATAAATAAGTTAAAAATGATTTTATTGATTTAAAAATCATTTTAAATAAGAATAAAGTGTTAGAAAATATTTTGAATTATAAAATATAATTTTCAATATTTTTGGATAATTCTCATTAATAAATTAATATTAATGATATTAGATGTATTTAATTATTATATTAAATAAATGAATTAAAAATGATTTTATTGATTTAAAATCATTTAAAAATGAGAAAAAAGAATTAAAAATATTTAAAGTGATAATTAATTACTTTTAATATTTGGATGATAATTTCATTAATATTTAAATATTAATGGTAATGATTTAAAAATGATTTTAATTACTTTAAAAATCATTTAAGTAGAATATTGATGATTTAAAAATATTTTAAGTTATTAACAATAACTTTATTATTTTGACAAGTATGTTATTAATATTTTTATATTATTAAATATTAATAATGATAAGATTATTTGATAATTAAATCATTTAAAAATGATATCGATGTTTGAAAAATTATTATAAATTATAATAATTACTTATAAATTATTAAAAGCTTCCGAAAAATATTATAAACGATATATAACTTATCTAAAATAATATTGAAGCTTAGATACCAAGATTAATTGACAATAAATGTGTTAATTGTCGGATAGGGTGACCAGAACACCGAAATGAGACCGAAGTCCAACCAGACTGAAATAGTTAGACTTGATAAGTGTTTATATAGGTTATAAACACTAATGTGGCTATGTGGTAATGTGCCTAGGAGAAGTTTGACTGTAAATTACAGTATTGTATGTTGTGAATTATTGTGCTAATTGTGAGACCGATATTATTGGCTATAGGTCTCTCAAACGCAGATAGGTTTATTGTGTAGCTGTAATCAACGCGGAAGGAAAGTTTCCTAACTCAACCTTGGGTTATATTCATTCAATTATTATAATGCTTAATTGTTGCTAATTATACCATGTCCAGGAAATTTATTGTTGATTATTCGCAGTTATTGCATGTTTAATAATTCAAATGGAATTACTGATTCGAAAAATATACATTCGCAGAATAACTTTTGTTGGATATTCATATTCGTAAAAGCTAGTATTGACAGTACAGATAATTCCTGTTTATTATCAAATTATGTTGAGAAATGTCTTAGCTAATTGTTTTGGCTAGACAAACATTTGTTAGAACTTAATAGGTTCAAGAAGAGAAGATGAGAGAATTCAATTATTATTGATAGATCAATGCCAGTTGTTTCGGCTAGATCAAAAAAGCAAAACTTGATAGGTTTAAGAATAGAAGTGATTAGATATTGAAATCATTGTGTTTTGTTGTTAAATCAAATTTTGATTCAGAGACTGAGAAGAACAACCTTTTATATAAAGGGAACATTTTAGGTCTTATAATCTACATTATTAAGATTATTAAGTATTATGCATAATATAGGGTATAATAAAGCTGATCACTTGTTATACTTGCAGAGGGATATGTTTTAATCTTTATGGTTATCTGATACTCCTGCGTATGTATCAAAGTAAATATTTGATAGATACCCGAGAAAGTAGAAGTTCTAGATCCAATGGATCGCTCAGCATAAATCTGGAAAACATTTCCACTTTGTTATTGTGTAGAATTGATTCATGTTTATTTAATAGAATATCGTAGAAACTTTGAAAGCATTGTACTCTTTTATTATCAGATTATTGTGTTGCCTAGAATACGAGAAGACTTGTTATTGATTAATGATTTGTTCAGCTATTTCAAAGTTCCCCGAACTTTGGTGTCGTTCTATCAAAATAGATAGTATATTATTTTGATACTTATACATTCATTGTATATCTTAATTTGCGGGGCAATTTGTTGCTCACCCTTGCTAAATAAAACTTTTCAGCTAGGGACGAAGTTGCAGAAGGTGCTACGAAGAAGAACAAGGGAAAAGGCATAGTTATAAATTATTTATTATGAACAATATTATTATGTTATATTATATTGTAAACCCTTTTTGTATATCTAAAGGGGTATTTCTGTAATGTTAAGGTTAGTGGACCTGAGACATATGTATTAACAACATATGTTAATGACTTATGTATTCCTATTTATATATGAATGGGTAGTTAAATGGTATTATATTGTGGATCTTGAACACCAAACTCGGGGGTTAGGTAACCCGAATTTGGGGTGTCACTGAGTTAGTATCAAAATCAGTAGTGACCAAGCGTCACAAGTTGGTAGAAGATATGTAGGTTATAAACCTTAAGTGGGGTGGGGAAAACCCTAGGATTATAACCATAAGCGAAATCTAGAATACTCATTTAGAAAGTACTAAGTGAGGATTCACGAAATATATCGATAGTGAGATATGTGGACACATAGTGTTAGAAGTTCGTACTGGAGAAGTATTAATCAAGTTAATTAGACTGATGGTAGGATGTCCGAAGAAGATGAAATGAGTGCGGAGATGCGAAGCGAGGCATTGTTGCACCGATGCCGTGAGAGCCTAGGTGCGGTATGAAAGCGAAGTTAGTTGAAGAGGTGAGAGAAGATGAACCTATGGTCAATCTGGGGAGTGATCATGACAATTATCCCGAGATGTATCTGAGTGGTGATAAGGAGGCAGAGTCTGAAGAAGCTAAGGTGGAGAAAGTGAATAAGGTCAAAGTTGGAGAGAAAGATCAAGAATCTGCAGAAGTCCAAGAACTTCAGAGTAAAGTATTTCTCTTGGAGGAATTGTGGAAGACAGAGCGAGCATTACGCGAAATGACTGAAGAACGAAATGAGCTGAAGGTGCAGGTGGAGATGATGAAGACTGAAGGTGGTGGATCGTCTGAAGGAACAATCAAGCAGCAAGAAGAGCAAGAATAAGAGAAAGAGGGACAAAAATAATGATAACCCTGAAAAATTCAAACCCGAAGAAGGAGCAAGTCTACAGCAAGTGTGGAAAGACTCACGTGGGAGAATATATGATGAAGAAGAACGTGTGCTTCAATTTTAAGCAAGAAGGATATATTTTCCTATATTGTCCTAAGCCGAAGGCAACAAGTGTCCCAGTAAGAAGAAGACTGGTGAAGGGAGTGGACGGTAGATAGCTTAAGTTTAAGCGATAGTATCTTTTGATAGTGTATGATATTAACGGTTGTAATATCAAGAACGATGTGTGAACATATTTATATTTATATATGTTTGTATGAGTGAAATCTTTATTTTCTATATGAATATAAGATTAAGATTAATTTTTGAGTTCTTAAAACTCATACTTATGGTAAGTTCATGACTCATAATTATATGAAATATTTTGAACCCCACAGCGAATGGACGCCAAAGGTCTGACTAGGATAAGTTCATACACTCATATAATTGTGGCAAGTTCCTGAACCCTAGGTGTGGTAAGTTTGATGAATGGGGAATAGTTATGTGTGAATAGAGACTTATGACTTTTGTTTAAAGTTGTGTTGTTAATCCCGATATTATTTAAAAAAGGGACAGTGCTATATATGTGTGTTAAGTGCTAGATGTACTTTGTGCTATTTGAATAAATATGCGATTATATGAGAAATTTTTAATTATTATTATGCTATAATAAGAATCTGTGTAGAAAAGGAGAATTAATGAAAGATTTTTATCAGATAATGCCGCCAAGGAATGGAGGTCTAAAGAGAAATATGGAAGAACAATTTGTGAATCTGAAGCAGAAAAATATGACGGTGACAGAATATTTTTTCAAGTTTAATGAGTTAGCAAAATTTGCTCCACATCGAGTGGACACTGAGGAGCTTAAAACACGATGTTTTAGGAACGAATTGAAATCGTTGGTACTCGAGAAGCTGGATGTGCTACAAATTAGTTCATTTTCAGCATTATTAGAAAAAGCCATTATCACTGAAGGAGAAATTGAAGCTATATTGAAGAATAGTCAAGAACAAAGAAAGGAGGCTGAAGGAAATAATATGATAGGTGGTAGTGGAGGTTGTAATCTTAATAAACGTAAGAGGGATGGTGATATTAATTTAGGAAATAATCCAGTAGAGATTAGGAAGAAAGGCGCGCCGTGCGTAGTTTACGGGAAGCATCATCAAGGAGTTTATTTGAAGAAAAAAGGATTCTGTTACAACTGTGGTCAAGAGGGACACATGTCACCCCAGTGTCCCATTTCAAAGAAGATACGAGGTTGTTTTGCGTGTGGGTCGACCGATCATCTGGTCCGAAATTGTCCGAAGAGAAATGTAGAGAGGAGAAGTGCCAACAAGGGACCCAGTAGCAAAACCCTGGCGATTAAAGAATCAGCTCAACATGAAAGACCAACATCATTCACTTTTAGCATAACAGTTCCAAATGTAGCAGCTGCCCATGAAGAAGCGACCGGTAACGATTTAACGTAATACTTAAATTACGCGAGTAATATGAGTTAGATATTGTTGTGATTTGTTTTCTTTTATACGATCCAAGTCACAGGTTAGAATTTGAGACACAAATTAATATTGTGTTGTTAAGAATGAATTGATGATACAACTTTAAAAGATTGTAGAGAATAAGAAAGCGGTGATTCCGAGGATGGAATCCTTTTAAAAAGGGGTGAATGTGATAACCCGGGATTTTGAATAATTAAAATTTTACGAATAATTTTTTTTATTAATATTAATATTGATTATTAATTTTGCAAAATGTATCTGTGATACGAGTCTCGAGAAGGTCAATTTGTGTATTGACTAATAAATTTAGAGTAGACTTATGCTTAACAAGATTAGAAACCCTAACCCTAAGTTCGGATAGTGATTCGATAGAAAATATAATTAAAATAATTATATTGATATGTACGTGTTTGTACTGTATAGAGATATTGATCAATGATTGATCGTATAAGGTTTAAAACTAATAAACCCTAATAAGAGATTAGAAACCCTAATCTCAGGATTAGAAACCCTAACGTACCGTTAGAAACCCTAATCAAAAGTTGGGAAACCCTAATTTTATATTCAAAAATCCTAAAACCCTAATTAGGAAACCCTAATCCTTATTAGTAAGCTTAATGTAACCCTAATTATATTTTAGTTATCTTAATTTCTATTTTTACAAACCCTAATTATAATTTAGAAATTTTATTAAAATCCTAATTAGGAAACCCTAATCCTAATTAGCAAGCCTAAAGTGATTAGTATGTGTTAATATAATTAGAAAACCCTAATTATACTTTAGAAATATTAATTTCTATTTAAAACCCTAATTACATTTTCGAAATTCTTAATTTTTTATTTTTTTAAACCCTAATTAGAAAATTCTAGAATTTGAGTTTTTAAAACCTAAGGGTTAGAACCTTAGGGTTAAACCCTAAGGGTTTGTACAATTGCCTATATTGCCATTAAAATTATTTTCCAAATTAAAAAATTACCCTTTTTATATTTTTAATGAGGTTACTTGTAAAAAATTGCAAAACCTTTAGTGGTTGACCAACTCTCTTGACTTTGTGACTTCAAATCTCAGCAAATCTAATCCAATTGACACCTAGCATGCTTGTATACAATGTATCTAAGTTATATAAAAGAATTAGAGAGAGAAAGTGTAACCATTTTGGTTATTTTCTCTCCAAGCTCTTACCAACTCCCTCTCACACAAAAACCTCCGAAAATCTAAGGTAGATCAGTCACAATATCAGTCCTTAGAACACCCAAAAACAGATTGGAGAACATAGATCAAGAATTGGAAAATAGAAGGTATAACCCTAAATTAAATTTTTGATCTTGTATGCTAAGAGAACTTTTGTGTTTATGTGTTTAGATTCATGCTAGAAGATGTTTTTAGTTGATCTATGTTGGTACATGATTGATCCATAGCATCAAATGGCTTTAAAATGGTGTTTTACAAAAACTGTCCAAGAACACAAATGTCGCATGACAAGAAAATGCCGAGCATAGCTATCCTCATAGCCAAATCTGTCAGTCAAGAAGCGCTGGGATATCACATGGCCAGATGTGATCTCATCCTGCACAACCCTACGCCTCAATCCGGTGAGGGTCATGAACTGTCGACTTATGTCCCCAATAGCCATATGCACGCAAGGTCTATCAAGTGGCAGCATCGTCAAACGTGCATACTCTTCCATAGTCGGAGTCAACTCTTGGGTCCCAAATCGGAAAACCTGCCTCTCCGATACCCAGTGATCCATCATACCCTCCACAAAACCTATAACACTCCTACGTGGGTCCCACCCCTCTGTCTTGGTCCAGTTCAAGTTGCAACGGAGTTCTTACAAGCTAAAAAGGCCAAATCAGGTATAAAAATGCTACGCAATTGAGCATAATAGCTTACAATCCTGGTTTTCTCAAACTGAACTGCGGGTCTGCACGTCACTCATTGGTATTCTCCCGGACACAGGGTACACTATGGCAATGATCTCAACTGTTACCAGTCACACTCGGTAATACCTGACGCAGGTCCAATGCCGCCAATTCAGGGTCGTAACCCAAATCCTCTCAAGAATCCCCGGTGGGGGTATCATGGGTTTGCATATGTCGAAGCACATAACCCCGGTGGGGGCATCACACATTTGTATATATCGAAGTACATATCCCCAGCGGGGGCATCACGCGTTTGCATATGTTAAAGTACATATCCCCGACGGGGGCATTACGCATTTTCATATGTTAAAGTACATATCCCCGACGGGGGTATCACGCATTGTCATCCGCTGATACACATATCAACGAAGGTCAAACAGCTTTGACCTCATTGTAATCGTTGGCAAGTAAATCCAACGAAGCATCAGAAGCCATCCGATGATTTCAGCCATTGATGCACACGTCAAAGAGGATCAAACAGGTCCCCAACGGGGGTTACAACGTGTATTTTCCCTTGATGCACACGTCAACGAGGATCAAACAGATCCCCGACGGGGGTTACAATGCGTATTTTCTGTTAATGCACACGTTAACGAGGATCAAATAGATCCCCAGTGGGGGTTACAACGCTTATTTTTCGTTGATTCATATGTCAGCGAAGGTCAAGCAGCCTTGACAGTTTGCCCAACAGGGGTATTTTCTGTTGATTCACATGTCAACGAAGGTCAAGTAGCCTTGACAGGTTGCCCAACAGGGGTATTTTCCGTTGATTCACACGTCAGCGAAGGTCAAGCAACCTTGACAGTTTGCCTAATAAGGGTGTTTATCTGTTGATTCACATGTTAGCGAAGGTCAAGCAGCCTTGACAGTCTGCATAACAGGGGTGTTTATCCGTTGATTCACACATCAGTGAAGGTTAAGCAGCCTTGACAGTCTGCCCAATAGGGGTATTTTCTGTTGATTCACACGTCTGCGAAGGTCAGGCAGCCCCGACAACACATACTATTGGCAGTAAATCCAATAGAACATTGACATGTCCTGGCGATACAAACTAGGAAGGATCAACATCATCGAGGAAGATCGATGATGGAATATGTTATACACATCCTCAAGTAGACAAAGAGTTATTCCCACAGATCTCTTGTACACGTGAGGCATATCTTCAGAATAAAGTCTGTATAAAGGATTAAGGACTTTGGTGATAACCCCAACGTCAACATCCTAAAAGATTTGGATCACACGTCCAATCTTGTCAGCAAAGACATCTTTTCAAATCCCCGGTAGAAGCAACAGGGAGCCGATAATCATCCCCATCATGTTAGACAACAATCCAACAACACACTTGCATCATACATTTGCATCATATTGCTACACATAACATCATATTTATCTTGTTGCATTTCAAGTGTCTAGGATTCTTTATCCTATCCATGCCATTGCATTGCATGAATATGATAAAGAGGGGCATCTATAGACACTCAAAATTTTCTGAACAACTGTCACTAAGATTGCAGGAGGGCAAATTCATCTTTCAGAGATAACCCTGGAAGATAGCTCATATCCCGTCCGGATACTACCGAAAGTTCAGTCTTAACCGCAAAACACACACCAGGAGTATCAGTTCCAAACTCGAAGATAACCCCGAGGCATGTAGTTCCAATACCGGAAATTCCACCAAAGGAGGCCGATTCATTTCGGAGATAACACCGAGATATTCAGTCTCAGTCCCAACACTGGGAGTAGCAGTTACCAATCTTGGAGATAACCCCAAGGAGTGCAGTTTCGGAGATAACCCCAGAAATGCTTGTTTCAAATGCATGCAATCAGCTTCAACCTCGGCACTCAGACCGAGGCACTTAGTACAAGACCCGAAGATAACACCGGGAAGGCAAACACACCTTAGAGATGACACTGAGGACCTTCAACACTTGCAGCAGTCCAATCTCAGATATTACCCTGAGCAACATCTGCTTTATTAGCCCAAACCGGAGAGAACCCCGGTGAGGGGCAAAGTCATCATCTTGCCACCATGACGCCATATCGCACCTTCTTAACATTTCATACATATATTTCTACACATCAATGTCCCACAAGAACCAAGGAGGTCCAATCCCGAGTGACTATTACGCAGGGCAACAGATAGAATTTCAAGCTTGAAGACCAGAGGGCATGGTCCCATCTTCCTGACTTCGTACAACCTCTAATCCCATGTTATTGCACAACTCTCGACAATGGTGGTCTGAAATAGGTCTTACATACCTCAGTCGGATGCCTGGATTGCAATTCTGAAAGTTCGAGCAAACATTATAGTGCATGCATGCATGTACTTTGAGATGGTGGGACCCGCGAAGCTCGGGGCACCCCGAGAAGCCGCAGGTACACCTGCGGCTCCCCCCTCTATAAATAGAGGGCTTGGGGTGACCATTTTAAAAAGAGAAAAGGCGAGGAAGCCCTGTCAAATTTGCTCTATACTCACCCTACATTGAGTGCTTTCTCATTTTAAACACTTGTGAGCTCACAAATAGCTTCTATTTTGTACCAGCGATAGCCACGTGTTCATCCATTTAAAGATATAGAAGTCTTCTTTGGCAGCCCACTATAAGCCTTCTCACACACTTTAAAGCCTTTCTCTTCATCTTTGCACACACCATTCTTCACGTTGAGAGTCGTGTTGCGTGTGTATGCCCGAACTTCGGTCCGTGGTTTCATTTTAGTTTGTACATCTATATATATATACACACACACTTATATATATATATATATATATATATATATATATACTTATATATATGAACTGTGTGTCGAACTTTGTTCGATGAGCCTGGATTTTACATTCGGAGCGTTTATTGCTTTAATATATATATATATATATATATATATCAACTGTTGTCAAACTTTGTTTGATGAGCCTGGATTTTACATCTGGTGCGTTTATCGTTTATATATATATATATATATATTTACGTTTAATCCCGCCTGGAGTTTACTTCATGGCGGTTGATCGTCTTTATAACTTTCTTTACATTTTCATCCCGCCTGGAGTCTACTCCGTGGCGGTTGATTTCTTTTACAGCTTTATTTACATTTCTGATCCCCCATGGATGTGCTTTGTGGTGGCTGATCATGTCTGTATATATATATTTATAGATTTTATATATATACCTGCTTACTGCTTTTTAATTAATTGCGGCATTATGTGAGCCTAGGAATCATGTGATCACAGATTCAGTCTACTGGATCTAGACTCTGTTCCCGTGATGGACACTTTCAGCTATAAGCAGCTTGTAAATTTATTCACGGTGTTTTGGATTTCCTCAGATGGTTTTCATGCCCACGAGGAGTTCGGCTTTGCTTTGTACATTATTTTCTCGAAGATGCTTCGCATCTCGAAAATTAAAAGCAATCCAGCCGAACATTTGATAAAAATGTGAGTGTAAAAGGTCAATTACTATTGAGCACAAGGGTTTGAAAAACCTCTTTTATAAAACATCACTGCCATATCTTGTTTAAAACTGAATTATTACAAAAATTCAAACCCTTTGTATATAGGTGCGAACGAGGTCACACACTACTTCCAAATAATATACATGGTGACCCCCCACACACTTTTATATTTGCGGTTACGCTTGAAAAGTGTCGATCACCGTGGTAACACGGATGTCGTGGGGTGCCTAACACCTTCCTTCCGCATAATCAAGTCCTCGAACCCTAATGAATCTCGGTTTCACTGTCCCGTTTAGTAGTGTCACATCACTGGGTCAATGTGCAAACCTTTTCTTGGTTGTGTTGGTACAACCATATAAAAAACCAACTGGCGACTCTTAACAGTACACCATTAACATAATACATGTCAGACCTTTTTCACTTATTTTTTCAAACAAATCTCACCTAACATGAGAACACCAAAGAACAAGTAACGAAAAGGGAGAAATAACAATCCCGGCGTCAACACTTGTAAGATGTAAAGAATAATGTATTATCATTATTGGTAATGAATGAGGTTATAAGGTTATAGAACCTGGGATTTGAGAATGTATGTTGTTATATTGAATATATAATGATGTATGTTTGGAAGAAGATGTATTCGTGATGCATGAAATCTTGGTGTGAAGATAGATCGGATTTCAGGGCATTACACACATGATGATGCAGTATGTATGAAAAATAGAGTATATATATATATATATATATATATATATATATATATATATATATATATATATATATATATATATATATATATATATATATGAATCGATCAATGCCATGAAGTAAACTCCAAAGGGACTAAATGTAAATTTATATATAAAGGCGATCAACCGCTACTAAGTAAACTCCAAAGTAGACTAAATGTGTATATATATATATATATAGTGGTAAACGCATGCAGATATAAATCGAGGCTCAATCAAAGAGTTTGATGATAACAATATATATATATATATATATATATATATATATATATATATATATATATATATATATATAAGTATTTATATATATATATAAAAGTAGTAAATGCTCTAGGATGTAAATCCGGGCTCAATCAAACAATGTTTGATGATAACAATATATATAAGAATTTATATATATATAGAAAGCGATAAATGCTAGAATATTATATTAGGGCTCAATCGAGGTAACTCATTATATATATATATATATATATATATATATATATATATATATATATATATATATATATATATATATAAGTAATTAAAGCCACGGATCGACGATCCAGACATACACACATAACACGACTCTCAACGTGAGTAATTGTGTGTGAACAAAAGTGGATAAAAGGCTTTAAGAAATGTAAGAAGGCTTACAATGGGCTGCTAAAGAAGACTTTAAATAGCTTTAAATGAATGAACACTCGGTTTCCACAGGTAAAATGTAGCAAAGTACAAGCTCACAAGTTTTTGAAATGAGAAAGCACTCAATTTATAGTGTGTATAAAGCAAAATAGACAGGGCTTCCTCGCCTTTTCTCTTACAAAATGGCCACCCCAAGCCCTCTATTTATAGAGGGGGGAGCCATAGGTTTACCTGCGGTTGCGGCTCCCCCGGGTCTACCTGCGGCTGCCCGAGGTTCCCTAGGCAATGTGGGTCCCGTCATCTCGAAGTACGTGCACTCGGACAACGCACTGTTCACTCGAACCTTCATAACTTTCAATTCGGGAGTCCAATGGAAGCGTTCCATACCATTCCGGAAAGCTCTTTTCGAGAGCTATGCAGTGACATAGGATTTGCCTTTTTTCAAATCTGGGAAGATGGGTCCATGATTGAAATAGCATTTCCAGGTCTTTGTCGAGCAAATCCAGATTGAAATAATTTTCATGTAGTTTTGCGCCGAAGTTAAGATTTGGTTCTTGTGGGACTTATTTTAAAGAAATTTGAGTTGAAATGAGTGTATTTGATTTGAGTTGAAGTTGAGTTAGCAAAATGATCATTTTGCCCTTCTTAGGGTTATCTCCGGTTTTCGCGCAGTTGTAGCAGTCTTTTCTCAGGGTTATCTCTGAGGTTGAATTGATGTTGACTTTGACTATCCTTAGGTTTATATCTGAGGTTGGCTTGACCTCCTGGGGTTATCTCCAGGCTTTGAACTTGATCCCCCGGGGTTATCTCTGGGGTTGAAACTAACTTTCCCGGGGTTATCTCCGTGGTTAGAAACTGGATCTCCCGGGGCTATCTCCGAGGTTGGAATTGATGTTGTGGTCCTCCAAGGTTTTCTTTAGAGTGTGAAAAAGGTGCTTTTATCCTCCTGCATAGTTAGTAACAAGGAAACAAAATTTTGAGTGTCTACAGATGCCCCTCTTTATCATGTTCATGCAATGCAATGGAATGGACATGATAAAGATTACTAGACACTTGAAATATGACAAGTTATTTCTAATAATGCAAATCACAATGTAATTAATGTTATGATACATGTTAAAATGTTTTTGCAAATCGCAGTTCGCAAATTACATATCGCATTTCGCACTTTGCATTTGGCCAATCACACTTCGCAACTCGCACATCGCATTTCGCATATCGCAAATCGCACTTCGCACATCACAAATTGCTTTACCATAACCGGTTGCTGCTGATGCCTATGCTGGTGTTGACTCCAACAGTTTGGCTTTTTATCGGTGTTGCTGATGCTTGTTTGATGAAGATAAGTTGAGATGTTTTCTACATCTCTGTTGGGGATGAAGTTCTAAAATCACTGGACCTTTCTGATGCATATGCTGGTAGTTTACAACGGTGCCTACCCTGCTGGTAGTTGACTACAATGACATCGCCAATCTATTTTGGTTCCCACTCGAATGGTGGTATCCCTGAACTGTCTTGAGGTTACGCTAGATTGATGCTAATGGTTTTAGAATATCGGATCTTCCGATACCTTCGCTGAAATAATATTTAACGAATTACTTCACCAGACTCCGTCTGATGTTACGCTTACCCTTTTTTGAGGTAATTTGGACTTTCTTTTCGATGTTGGGTACTTGTGCCCCATTTCCTTCAGCGTTTGATTCGCAACCCGGCTGAACTGATGACCTGAATGCTGCTGACATCCTTGGAGGGTGCAACTCATTCTTTCACTGCCTAGATTTGAACTTCAATGTAGAGGCCTCGACGCCAGTTAGCACATTTGATGATGATGATTTCATTTGCTAGACCTTTTGTCATTGGGCTTCTACTTTTGAGTTAAAGACCTTCTTGATAATTTTTCCTTTCTTTTGTAGGGGCAAGCTTATGTCGCCATGATTTTTTCAGGAGTTCTCCCTTTTCTTTTGATGAGATACTTGATCCTGCCTTAAACTCCTTCCCTTTCTTGGAATCTAAAAATGCCCCAGTCCTTTCGTAAGTTGTTGCCGGGGATTCATATGAGAAACTCTCTTTGTTGACTAAGTCACGAGTGAGTAATATATATCTGAATCGCCAGTGATATGATGATGGATCATGCTGATGGTGCTGACTGGTGCATTTTCAATTTTAGGATGGTTGAAAAATGCCCCAGTGTTTAGTTGTCGCTATTTTTGAGATTGCCCTAATCTTGTTGTAAGGGACCCAATATCGGTTTGTCGCCAATTTTAAATTTCCCCAGATTTGCTTGTTGTCTGGGATAGTTGCTTTGACAGATGGGCTGATAAGATGGCGAGATCGCAAGAGGCTTTTACCTCTTTACCCTATGGTGAAAAGGTAGTGACTTTGAGCTTTGATGTTGACCGCTCTTGCTGGGAGAGATGCCACTCTAATAGAGAGAGATGATGCCTTAGCTCATAGAGATACCGTTGTTGCTGAGCGGGATAAGGCTAGATCATCTATAGATGCAGTTGTTGTTGAGCGGGATAGCGCTATATCTGCCCGAGATATCGCTATTATAGATAGTTCTGTAGTGAGGTCCCTTACTATTGGCATCATTGCATAGATGAACACGTATATTGATGAACATAGTGTCACCATGCAGTTGGCTCGTGTAGAGACCCTTGGGCAGGAGATCACAACGTTACCTCCTTCTTCTGAGAGGGATGCCATGTTGGACTTGATAGCCCGCATATACACTGACTTGTAGACGGGCTTGTATTTTCCTGCACAAACTAGCTTAGCCATTTTTGTCATGTACGTCACATATTGTATATATCAAACAATATTATATATGGCAGGGAAATATATGTTGATTCACTTCCCTTTTTGTTGTGCCTTGTTACTTGCTTGATATTTACCTGTTTCACTAGGGCTTGTGATCTTGATGTATTTTGAACTCCTCCTTGATGGATGAACATTGAGATGTCTCAGGATCTTTCAGAATGGATCGTTAATCTATGTGTATTCCCTACCATCTTTGGTGCTTGGGAATGGTGTATGGAGAGGAGTGTGGCTTTCATCTCTGAGGTTGACCACACCATAGATGGTCGTCGGTACTCCTTTGTATAGGGAGTTCCGGTAGTTCCATCCCTTTAGTCTGAAGCCGATGAAGTGTGGTGGATTAAATGATGATCCCAGTACCATTGACAAATTTAATATTTTTGTAGGGGGTAAGACCGAACCATGAATGTCTGCCTATGTACTCCTATTGAAGAGGAGATCAGGTCTGCATAGTTCGAACCTGGTGTAAAGGTTCAACGTTGTAAGTGGTAAAGTGGGTTTAAAGATGTGTTTGTTTTATTTTTATTTTTTCTGTGGTTAGACCAGACCATAAAAATAGCTTCCTATGTACTCCCATGTATGGGGGAGATCAGGTCGACGTAGTTCACCCCAGGTACAGGACGGGTTGCAGATGAAAAGTTTGATCCCGTGTATAGGACAAACTGACAGTGGAAAGGTTTAATCCCTGGCGGGATAACCTGAAGGTGTGAAAAGTTTTATCCCTGATGGGATAAAACTGCAGATGTGAAATGTTTTGGAAACGGAGTTGAGTAAAGGATCTAATGATCCGAAAGCAGGTTGCTGGTTGGAAAGTGTGATTATCCCTGATGGGGCAAATGGGTGTGAAAAGAGGATGTATGTAGCGAGAGGTTTAGAACACTTGAATTGACTGGGGATCTGATGATCCAAAACCAGGATGTTTGCTTGATGGTAACTTCAGACATAGTACAGTTTCACGGTGTCCGAGTTAATGAGTTGCAAAAATTCATCGTCATCCATCTCCTGTAATCTGAGAGCGCCTCTTGTCAATACCTCCTTAACAACAAACGGGCCTTCCCAATTTGGGGTGAATTTTCCCTTGGACTGATCTTGGTTGTTAAGAACCTTTTTTAAGACCAGGTCATGTTGTTTGAATTTCCGTAGTTAGACTTTTTTGTTGTAGGATCCAGCGATCCTCTGTTGGTATAACTGACCATGGAAGATGGCAGCGGTTCGCCTTTTGTCTATTAGAGACAATTGGTGATACCTATCTTGTAACCATTAGTCCTCATCCAACTGAGCATCTATCAACACTCTGAGGGATTCCATTTCCACTTCTATGGGGAGCATTGCTTCCATCCCATAGGTCAATGAGTAGGGGGTTGCCCTAGTGGAAGTACGCATTTATGTTCTGTAGGCTAACAGAGTCAGATGAAATAAATCAGGCCATCCTTTATGATTGACAGACATCTTTTGCATGATCTTCTTGATGTTCTTATTAGCCGCTTCAACATCACCATTTATCTTTGGACGGTAGATGACGGAGTTGAGATGTTTGATGTGGAATTTACTACATAACTCAATCATTTTGTTATTGAGGTTCTTAACATTGTCTAACACAATCACCTCTGGTTGTCCATATCGACAAATAACATTATTTTTGATGAAAGTAATGATAACTTCTTTAGTAACCCTGGGAAGGAGGCCGCTTCTACCCACTTGGTGAAGTAGTCGAACATGGTGAAGATAAATCGATGTCCATTACTGGCTTTGGGCTCGATGCGCCCGATCACGTCCATTCCCCACATTGAGAAGGGCTAGGGAGAGCTCATATTGTGGAGCTCCCTTAGAGGGGCGTGGATAACATTCCCATGAATTTGGTATTGGTAACATCTCTTGACGTGATCATCACAGTCAGCCTTGAGAGAGAGCCAGTAATGCCCAGTTCTTAGGATTTTCTTGACAAGTAAGGGGCCGCACATGTGTGGGCCACATACTCCACCATAGATTTCACCCATGAGCCTCTGAGCTTGGTCCTTGTCCAGACATCTGAGGAGACCTAGTCCTGCATCTCTTTTGTAGAGTGTGTCTCTGCTCTGGTAGAATTTCATAGCCATTCGATGGATCCGCTTTCTTTCAGCCTGACTCGCCTCAGCGGGTGTAGATCCATCTCATAGATATTCCTTGATATGCTGATACCAAGGATGTTGGATAGGAGGTAGCTCATCTGATACTTCTCCAATGTAGTTCCTTTAGACTGGTGCCTTTTGTCGGGCAAATGTGATGTTTGGCATGCTTTCCTTGTCAAGTATGTTGATCAAGGAGGCCAAGGTTGCTAGCGCATCCACAAAGTCATTCCTATTCCAAGGAATGTGGAGGAAGGATATTTCTTCAAACCTCGAAGCCATCTGTAAAACCTACCGATGGTAAGGCAACAAATGTAGCTCTTTGGTGTGATAGATTCTAGTTATTTGCCTGATCACCAATTCGTAATCCCCAAAGACAGTTAACCATCTGATGCCCTTTGATTGGGCTAGTTTTAGCCCCATGATTTATACTCAGCTGTGTTGTGTTATTGGAAAACTACAATTTGACGGCGACGGGATGATGCTCCCCCGTAATGGATACTAGAACTGCTCCAGCCCCAGAACCTTCCATGTTTACGGCTCCATCAAAATACATCTTCCATGATTGGTGTGTATCGTCATGATGGCGTTGTTGAACTATCATAACCCCTTCATCGGGGAAGTATATTTCCAAATATTTGAAATCCCCTAAAGGTGCAGCGGCCAGTTGATCCGCAATTCCTTCACCTATGATAGACGCGTCACGTAGACGATGTCAAATTGTTATAGGATCAACTGCCATCTGGACAGTCGGTAATTTAACATGGGTTTACTGAACACATACTTGATAGGATCCACGTGGGATATGAGATAGGTTGTGTGACCATGGTGATAATGCTGTAATCTCATGGAAGCCTATGCTAAAGCACAACAAGTTTTCTCAATCAGAGTGTACTTGTGTTCACTGCTGTTGAATCTTTTGCTTAGGTAGTAGATAGCTCGCTCTTGGCCTCTATCATCTTTCTATCCTAGCATGCAGCCCATGGCATTGTTATTGATGGATAAGTACATAAATAGGGGAACATCATCTCTGGGAGGTACCAAAACAAGAGCATTAACTAGTTGCTCCTTGATTGTAAGGAAGGCCTTCTGACACTCATCATTCCATTTCATGGAGGAGTTCTTCCTTAACAACTTGAAGATAGGCTCACATATTGCTGTGAGTTGGGATATGAATCTGCTGATGAAGTTGATTCTTCCCAAAAATCCCCGTATTTCCTTCTCTGTTTGAGGAATGAACATTTTCGTGATGGCCTGGATTTTTGTGGGATCCAGCTCAATCCCTTTGTGGCTGACTAAGAATCCTAGCAACTTGTCTGATTTAACACCAAAGGCGCACTTGGATGGATTCAACTTCAAGTTGTACTTACGCAACATGTTAAAGAGCTTTTTGAGATGGTCTAAGTGGTCTTCCTCCCTTCGGGACTTGACAATGATGTCATCCATGTAGATCTCTATCTCTTTGTGCATTAAATCATTGAAGAGAGCCATCATGGCTCACTGATAGGTAGCTCCAGCATTGATGAGGCCGAATGTAAGACCCCAAATTTTATGAATAAAGATGATTTTTTCTATAAATATCATTTTTGAATATTAAGATGTGAATTTGAAATAAAGTTATAGTTGTGGATAATATTTATAAATTTTGTCAAGTACGCAAGTTGTTATATTATATTCGATTGGTCGGCGAATATTCTATTTAACAGGGAATATTCATACGACGACACAATCATTGGTAGACCCCACAACATAATTATTGTCGGATTGAAAAAATGACAAAAATATATTTTTATGAAAATAACGGCGGAAGTTTTTTCGTTAAATTGTTGAAATATCCAGTGTTAAAAGTACAGTAATACGCGTGGTTGCATAGTAGCACACGGTATTGATTATTGATACTTACGAGAGAAGTCACTCAGTTTTGTTCAATTATTGCTACAGTAATTGTTGCATAGTATTTCATGTTATTTGATTCAATTATTGTCAATATTTTATATATTATTAAATCAATAATTGAGATGACAAGTTATTCATATTATTATTTGCATAATTAACAATGTCTAGAAAGTTCTGTCGAGGAGATGTTTGGTCACCTAATTGCGCGCTAATAGGGAGAAATCCTTATCGAAAAACCCCCTTTTTCCTGGGAACGATCTGGTTGTTAATATTGCGAGTTATAATAATATGAATAAAGGTTGTTAAAAATATTGAGGGGATTTTTTAAGAAGTATTTATGGACCCCCATTTACATATTTTTCAAAATAATCGGCAGAAAGTTATTTTATATAATAAAGGTGGGGACCATATGTGGGGCCCATGAAAGTTGAAAATGAATTCTCAAGAGGATTCACGGGTGATTTATTTGTGATAATGATGTTTTGTTTTATTAGTTTTGTTTTTTATGAAAAATAGAATATATTATATTTTATTATGTATAGTGTTTGCATAGTGTCTGCATAGTTCTTGCATAGTAAAATCAAAAATAAAATTTTTTCGTTCGTGATACGAATTTGTCTGAATTTATTTTCTCTGTTCAGTCTGTGAGAAAAAAATTCAAATAGTATCCTTTCCATTTTTCTATAAATAGGATACTTAGTTAGAATTGAAAATCACACCAGAATCAGAGAATTCTTCTTCTATAATATTGAGCGTATTTCTTTTGAGTTTTAGAAAGCTTTGAGTTTAGAAAATAGTGAAAGTTTTCTTCAAGAATATCCCCGCTATACCAGTTGGAATACTTTTCTTTTCAAGGTAAGGGATGTTATTTTTGTTCAATATTCGCTTGAAATAATATTTTCTTCCATACTCTGTAGTACGCAAGTAATATTATTTCGATTCAGAGTTCGAATTCTATACTCGTTTTGTTAAAGTTTTGTCTTCTATAGTCCATGAAATTAGTAGAATATCCTTGATATTTTCGCTTCATCCAGTATCTTTTCATAGAAATATTATCCTGAGAATTCTTGATAAGTTTTAACTTTTTCATGCCGGAGTACTATTCACGGGGTTACTATTCCCGAAGTACTATTCACGAGGTACTAGTCACTTGGTTACTATTCACCTGGGGTACTATTCATGATAAAAATTGATTCATTTTCAGTCCAAATCATTTTTGGTACAATATGATTCTTGAATTTTACTCCACAAAGCAGTATCATGTTGACAATTTGGACGTTATTGATTTCTGGATAAATTAAATTATAAATCTTTAAAACTTTATCCTCTACTTTCATTTAATTGAATTCTTATATCATTGTCATCATCCTCATGCTTATATTATGTTGAAAGTCATCTGTGGCCTGTAGTGCATAGATGGACTTGGTTTGATTATGACCAGGGATTATTCGGTATAATCCTGACCGTAATGTTACAAATGATGTGGTAAAAGTCCTCATTGGCCCGTAGTGCATTGATGGACAGTTTTTGGCATGATCATGACCATCGGTGAAAACCCGAATATCCTTGGCCCATAGTGCATGAATAATTTGTGGTCGTGATACTAATGAATATCCTTAGCCGTAGTGCAGGGGTGATTCGATGATGTGAATTATTTATTAAGCTGAGTCTCAGCGATAAAATTGATAAAAAAAACCTTTTAAATCATAGAAGATAGTAGATATCATGTTCTACTTGACTCTTCTAATGGATTGCTTGTTCCGCTGCAGTTAAACTTGATGTTTGTTATATTTTATCAGTTTAACACTGTTGAAGGCTAACGATAAATTATTCTGCATTATCTAAGTCATAATATTTCTTACTGGACTAGTTGAGCTCACCCTTTTTCTTTCATTGTTCTCTTCAGGGAATTAGAACTTAGTCTAGACTAGTCGGGGAACAGAGTAACGGTCCAGATGTTTGTATTAGTAGTCCTCACTATTCTATGAAATAATGTGATAATAAATGTATTGAGGACTCTATTTGAGTTTGAATACTGTCTAGAAGACAATATTCGTATTAAACTCTCAGTTCATGTTTTGTTGTATGTTACACGACAGTTGTATTATTAAGTTGTATTTGAATTTTGTACCATATATTTGGCGACTCAAGATGGGTGATGTATACCTATTTTGGGGCGTCACAGTTGGTATCAAAGTTAAGGGATATGATCCCTGGCTGAGATGTGAGACAAGAACTTGGAGGGGAGAGACGAGGAATTCCTTCGCTAGTATGACCTACCTAAGTTTATTTGGTATTTAATTGGTCGGTCAGAGTATAGGGATAATATGTGACATGTTAATTAACCCTTATTTTGTGGCAGTATTTGAAAATGACATCCGAGAATGTTGAGAATAGCAATGGTGCATAGGAGACCGTTGAATCGCCAACGATCAATAACCAGGAAAATGTGCATCAGGAAGGCAACAATCCTCATGCAAACAATAACACCGGCCAAATGATGAACGACAAAATGTTTAGGGGCTTTCTGCAATTCATGCAATATTAGGCAAGAGAGACTGCTATCCAAAATACAGGTGGAAACACTGGCAACTCTCGGACGGTTACCGCTAAGAAGTTCAAGGAGTTGGGACCACCAGAGTTTATTTGAGAGCCAAAACCACTTAAGGCGGAGACGTGGATAAAGCAGACACCAAGATATTTGATGTCTTGGGATGCTCTGAGGAGCAAAAGGTTCCCTTTGCCACCTTTATGTTGCGAGGAGAGGCATATTACTAGTGGGAATCGATAAAGCGTATTCAACCTGCCGCACTGAAGATGTCTTGGGAGAAGTTCCAAGAACTATTCAACGACAAGTACTTTCCCGAAAGTATTCGTCACATGAAGGAGGTAGAGTTCATCAAGTTGGAGTAGAACAATATGACCGTGTCATAATACGAAGCTAAGTTTACCGAGTTATCCCGGTTTGAGTCCCACTTGGTTGATAATGAGGAGAGAATGACGCAGATGTTTCTAAGAGGTTTGATACCTGAGATACGTCAATACTTAATTTCTCACAAACTTTGTTTGTATTCAGATGTTGTAAATAGGGCTCAGTTATTGGAGCGCGATAACGAGTCAAGTCAACCAAGAGAAAGCAGCCGGCAAAATGATAATACCAGTGGTAACAGTCATCAAAGTAGCGGTGACAACAAACGTGGAGGGAATCAACATGCCAGAAATGCTAACCACTTCGATGGTAATCATGGCCAAGACAATAAAAATGGACATTTCAAAAAGAGGAGATTCAACAATGATGGAAAGACGTCAGCACACCAACACCCATTGTTAAGGAAGGAGAACGACCACCTATCATATGTTTCAAATGCGGAGGGGAGGGACACATCAGTCCAAACTGTGTGCAGCAGTCCAAAACATGTTACAATTGTGGAAGAGAAGGTCACCTAGCTAGATTTTATCGTACAGGGAAGCCAAGTTCAGTTGGGACGGTGACACCAAATGCCGTCCCAAATAAGTCAAAACCAGTAGTTCAAGGGAGAGCGTTCGTTGTGACCTCCCAGAAAGAAAGGAACCCGAACGAGGTCATCACGGGTAAGCTTATCATAAACTCTAGTGAAGTCTATACCTTATTTGATACCAGTTCTACCCATTCTTTTATTTCTCCTACTTGCTCTCAACGTTTAAATTTGACTCTGGAGAAATTAGACTTTGACTTATCTGTTGAAACTCCGTTGGGAGAAACCTTCATTACATCCACTTTTTATAAGTCTTGTTTGGTTCAAATCTGTACCCTCACATTACCTGTCGATCTTATTTCCTTAAAAATACTTGCGTTTGACGTGATTCTAGGGATTGATTGGTTAACTATTCATCATGCTAAAATTGATTTTTTTTGTAAGGTTGTTAGCTTTCATATTCCTAACCAACCTATTATGCGAATTCAAGCAACCAAACCATTAAAATCAATCACTATCATCTCAAGACATAAAGCTATTCATTTATTGAAAAATGGATGTCAAGCTTTCTTAGCTCATGTCACGGATTTAAACAAAAATACGTCAGTTTTGAATGATATTTCTATTGTTAATAAATTTCCTGACCTATTCCCTGAAGAACTTTCTGGCCTACCCCCAAAGCGTGAAATTGAATTTTGTATCGACCTTGAACCTGGTACAAAATCCATTTCCAAAGCCCCATATCGAATGGCTCCTATTGAACTTTAGGAGTTAAAGACCCAACTACAAGAATTGTTAGACATCGGTTTTATTCGTCCTAATACGTCTCCTTGGGGTGCACCTGTTCTATTCGTGAAGAAGAAAGATGGAAGTATGCGACTTTGTATTGATTATCGGGAGTTGAACCATGTCACTATCAAAAATAGATACCTGTTTCCTCGCATTGATGACCTGTTTAACCAGTTGCAAGGCGCCAAATTCTTTTCAAAGATCGATCTTCGTTCCGGATATCATCAATTAAAGATTAAAACTGACGACATTCCAAAGACTACTTTCAGAACTCGGTATGGGCATTACAAATTCCTAGTCATGTCATTTGGATTGACTAATGCTCTTGCTTCCTTCATGGATATGATGAACTGAGTATTCAAGGAATATTTGGATCACTTTGTGGCCGTCTTTATTGATGACATCTTCATTTACTCCTAAAGCCGTGAAGATCATGAGCAACACTTGAGGCTGATATTTCAAAAGCTTCGTGAAAACAAACTTTATGCCAAGTTAAAGAAATACGAGTTCTGGCTTGAGGAAGTTGCATTCCTTGGGCACATGATATCAAATCATGGAATATCAGTTGACCCGACAAAGATTGAAGCAATTCAAAGCTGGGAACAACCTAAATCAGTGACCAAAGTACGTAGCTTTCTCGACTTAGCTGGTTATTATCGGAGATTCGTAGAAGAGTTTTCTCGAATCGCTACTCCATTAACTGAGCTGACTCGAAAAGATATAAAATTCGGTTGGAGCGAGGAATGTGAGAAGAGTTTTCAAGAACTCAAGAGAAGACTCATTTCTGCACCTATTGTGACAATATCATCTGGCTCAGAGGGATTTGTCATCTACAGTGATGCTTCAGGCAAAGGGTTAGGATGTGTTCTCATGCAACATGGGAAAGTCATAGCCTATGCCTCACGACAACTCAAAGAATATGAGAGGAATTATCCTACTCATGATCTAGATTTGGCAGCAGCCTTTTTCGTACTAAAGATCTGGAGACATTACCTGTATGGAGAGAAGGTGGAGATCTATACTGATCATAAAAGCCTCAAATATTTCTTCACCCAAAAGGAACTCAACATGAGGCAACGACGTTGGCTTAAACTGTTGAAAGATTATGATCATACCATTCAATACCATCCTGGAAAAACGAACGTGGTAGCTGACGCATTGAGTAAAAGATCATATGCGGGTACGAGTGCGATATTGTCAACGCAAAGGCCCATTTTATATGACTTGCAAAGGATGGAGATAGAGTTAAAGACTCCAGGGACCCATGTGATGATGGTGAATATACGAGTAGAACCAACTTTAATTGATAAAGTTAAAGCTGCTCAAGCTACAGACCTGAAGCTGATGCGTATGAGGAAGAAAGTGTAAGAATGTGCGATCCCGGAAGTAAGAATCGATGAAGAAGGAATACTTAGAGTCAACTTCATACTTTGTGTTCCTAACGACCTTGATTTAAAGTATAAAATCATGATGGAGGCACATAACACACCGTTTGCAATCCATCCTGGGAGTACCAAAATATATTTTGATCTTCGACATATATTTTGGTGGAGCAATATGAAGAGAGAGATAGCGGAGTTTATCTCAAGGTGTTTAACTTGTCAACGAGTCAAGGCGGAGAATCAAGTGCCAAAAGGTCCATTGCAACCACTTGAAATTCTAGAATGGAAGTGGGAGCACATTACCATGGATTTCGTTACTGGTCTTCCTAAGGTCCCAAGGCATAGATGCAATTTGGGTCATTGTTGATAGATTGACCAAGTCTGCTCATTTCTTACCTATACGAGAAACTTATACACTTGAATGTCTTGCTTGTATGTACATAAATGAGATTATAAGATTGCATGGTATTCCAATATCCATAATTTTTGATCGAGACCCAAGATTCACTTCACATTTTTGGGTTAGTTTGCAAAAAGCTATGAGCACAGATTTACGATTTAGTTCGGCGTATCATCCTCAAACGGACGGACAGTCCGAGAGGACTATTCAAACTCTTGAGGATCTATTAAGACTCTGTGTCTTTGACTTCAAGGGAAGTTGGGACAAGTTCTTTCCATTAGTGGAATTCACCTACAACAACAGTTATCAAACAAGTATCGGCATGACTCCATTTGAGGCGTTGTATGGAAGAAAGTGTCATTCTCCAGTATGCTGGGACGAGGTGGGTGAAGCAACGTTGTTGGGACCAGAATTGGTACGCATGACAATGGAAAAGATTCAAATGATCCGACAACGTATAAAAACCTCACAAAATCGTCAAAAGAGTTATGATGATCTTCATCAGAAAGACGTGGAATTCAATGTTGGAGAACATGTGTTGTTACGTGTTGCTCCATGGAAGGGAGTTACGAGATTTGGAAAGAGAGGAAAGCTCAATCGTCGATTCATTGGTCCATTTGAAATCCTTGACCGAGTAGGAACTGTGGCTAATAGACTCGCCTTACCGCCAAGTATGTCTCGTGTTCATAACATTTTTCACATATCCATATTACGTAAATATATGGATGACCCGAACCACATTATTGAGTTGGAACTGGACGAAATAACGGAAGATTTAACGTATGAAGAGGTTCCTGTTAAAATTTTGGATAAGAAGGAACATATTTTACGTCAGTGGTTATACCTCAAGTCAAAGTTTTGTGGAGAAACAACGATGTTGAGGAAATGACCTGGGAGTTAGAATCTGAAATGAAATCAAGCTATCTTCACATATTCATCATACCAGGTATGTACCCTAATTTTGAGGGCGAAATTTCATAAGAAGGAGAGGTTGTAAGATCCCAACTTTTATGAATAAAGATGAATTTTTCTATAAATATCATTTTTGAATATTAAGATGTGAATTTGAAATAAAGTTATAGTTGTGGGTAATATTTATAAATTTTGCAAAGTACGCAAGTTGTTATATTATATTCGATTGGTCGGGGAATATTCGTTTTAACAGGGAATATTCGTACGACGACACAATCATTGGTAGACCCCACAACAAAATTATTGTCGGATTGAGAAAATGACAAAAATATCTTTTTATGAAAATAATGGCGGAAGTTTTTCCGTTAAACTGTTGAAATGCCCGGTGTTAAAAGTACAGTAATACGCGTGGTTGCATAGTAGCACACTGTATTGATTATTGATACTTACGAGAGAAGTCACTCAGTTTTATTCAATTATTGCTATAGTAATTGTTGCATAGTATTTCATGTTATTTGATTCAATTATTGTCAATATTTTATATATTATTAAATCAATAATTGAGATGACAAGTTATTCATATTATTATTTGTATAATTAACAATGTCTAGAAAGTTCTATCGATGAGATGTTTGGTCACCTAATTGCGCGCTAATAGGGAGAAATCCTTATCGAAAAGCCCCCTCTTTCCTGAGAACGATCTAGTTGTTAATATTGCGAGTTATAGTAATATGAATAAAGGTTGTTAAAAATATTGAGGGGATTTTTTAAGAAGTATTTATGGCCCATTTACCTATTTTTCAAAATAATCTGTAGAAAGTTATTTTATATAATAAAGGTGGGGACCACATGTGGGGCCCACGAAAGTTGAAAATGAATTCTCAGGAGGATTCACGGGTGATTTATTTGTGATAACGATGTTTTGTTTCATTAGTTTTGTTTTTATGAAAAATAGAATATATTATATTTTATTATGCATAGTGTTTGCATAGTAAAATCAAAAATAAAAATTTTTCGTCCGTGAAACGAATTCATCTGAATTCGTTTTCTCTGTGCAGACCGTGAAAAAAAATTTCAAATAGTATACTTTCTATTCTCCTATAAATAGGATGCTTAGTTAGAATTGAAAATCACACCAGAATCAGAGAATTCTTCTTCTATAATATTGAGCGTATTTCTTTCGAGTTTTAGAAAGCTTTGAGTTTAGAAAATAGTGAAAGTTTTCTTCAAGAATATCCCTGCTATACCAGTTGGAATACTCTTCTTTTCAAGGTAAGGGATGCTATTTTTGTTCAATATTTGCTTGAAATAATATTTTCTTCCATACTCTGTAGTACGCAAGTAATATTATTTCGTTTCAAATTTGGAATTCTATACTCGTTTTGTTAAAGTTTTGGCTTTTATACTCCATGAAATTAGTAGAATATCCTTGATATTTGCGCTTCATCAAGTATCTTTTCATGGAAATATTATACTGAGCATTCTTGATAAGTTTTAACTTTTTCATGCCGAAGTACTATTCACGGGGTTACTATTCCTGAAGAACTATTCACGGGGTACTATTCACTTAGTTACTATTCACCTGGGGTACTATTCATGATAAAAATTGATTCATTTTCAGTCCAAATCATTTTTGGTACAATATGATTCTTGAATTTTACTCCACAAAGCAGTATCATGTTGACAATTTGGACGTTATTGATTTCTGGATAAATTAAATTGTAAATCTTTAAAACTTTATCCTCTGCTTTCATTTAATTGAATTCTTATATCATTGTCATCATCCTCATGCTTATATTATGTTGAAAGTCATCTGTGGCCTGTAGTGCATAGATGGACTTGGTTTGATTATGACCAGGGATTATTCGGTATAATCCTGACCGTAATGTTACAAATGATGTGGTAAAAGTCCTCATTGGCCCGTAGTGCATTGATGGACAATTTTTGGCATGATCATGATCATCGGTGAAAACACTAATATCCTTGGCCTGTAGTGCATGGATAATTTATGGTCGTGATACTAATGAATATTCTTAGCCGTAGTGCAGGGGTGATTCGATGATGTGGATTATTTATTAAGCTGAGTCTCAGCAATAAAAGTGATAAAAAAACCTTTTAAATCATAGAAGATAGTAGATATCATGTTCTACTTGACTCTTCTAATGGATTGCTTGTTCCACTGCAGTTAAACTTGATGTTTGTTATATTTTATCAGTCTAACACTGTTGAAGGCTAACGATAAATTATTCTGCATTATCGTAGTCATAATATTTCTTACTGGGCTAGTTGAGCTCACCCTTTTGCTTTCATTGTTCTCTTCAGGAAATGAGAACGTAGCCGGGCTAGTCGGGGAACGGAGTAATAGTTGCACACATTATCTTAAAGCTGGAACTGTCTTTATCCTTTCCTTGTATCCAACACATTCGTCTTAATCTGCAATGTTTATCATGATATAGCAAGGGTGAGCATAAATTTGCCCAGCAAGTATAAATTTATTTAAGGATATATCATGATTGAAAGATTTGAACAATAGGCTGGCTAAAGTTCTACAATATGATTGCGAACTAGCAGGAACAAATTTTATGACTAAACACGTATTTAACATGAACAAGTATTTAACACGAACAAGTATGGCATACATGTCTTTTTCCATAACCCTTAGGGTTTAGGGTTTGAACCCTTAGTTTTTAAAAATAAATTCTAGAACTTCCAAATTAGGTTTTCATAATCGAAAATTAATATTTCTAAATTATAATTAGAATTTTCTAATTATATTAAAATTTCTTAATCATAATTTAAATCTTGCTAATTAGGATTAGTATTTCCTAATTAAAATTGCTAATTTAGCAATTAGGGTCAAAATTGTACATTAGGGTTTATAACCCAAGAATTAGGGGTTTAAATAGAAAAATAATCTTACTAATTTAGAAATTAGGTTTCCTAATTAGATTAGGGTTTTCTAATTACTTAAAACTTGAAAATTAGGATTAATGATTCCTAATTAACATCAAAATTATTAAACTAACAATTAGGTTTTTTCCTAATTATAAATTAGGGTTTCTAATCCAGAAATTAGGGTTTTCTAAATCAATTAGGGTTATCCCTAATTATGTTATTATTAATAACGTTTAAACCTTATACTATCATTTGCATTACCAATTTAGGGTTTTCAACATCCGAATTAGGGTTTTGGATTCTCGGAACTGAAATTAGGGTTTCCAGAACTGATTTTAGGGTTTCTTATAAATCGTAAGAATTTTCTAACTGAACGTTGACATTCTTAATATTATATTAGGGTTTTCCACTGATATATCTTATCTGGTCAACCCTTGACCCTTAACCACATACTTTACATATATAATACCATATACACAGAACATATTCACGTATATCCTTAATCTTGAATAATTCACCAAAGGATTTGTTAATCCATAGAATTCCTTCTCGGAAATCTCAAATCCATTCACTTATTTTCTGTCTAGATTTATTATTTAACCTTAATTTAATATTTTAAAATTTTATAAATATTCAAATTCTCGGGTTGTCACATTCACCCCTTCTTCTAAAAATTTTGTCCCCGAAGTTTACCTTATACCATACACCATACACCATTCCTTCTCATCATCACATGCTAACCAATACATTCCTCACAAGAGTTAAAATTTTGAAATTGTGCTGAGGGATTATATTATAATAACCCGATATTTTCTATGTAAATAAATAAGAAATTTTGCATATAAATTTTTTATTTTATTTTAAAGATGGGAATATGTGCCAAGTAATGTGTATGTATATATGTGATAAATAAAATTTATTTATTACATGAATAATTTCAAATAATTTTATTTTAGAATTATTGATTATTATAATGTATATACTTATAATAATTAATTTTATAGTAGAAATGTCATTATTATTTATTTTCTATGAAAATATGATTTTTATATTATTTAAATAATATATGAAATGATTATTGGAATTATTATAATCATTATTTTATTATATGAATTTTAGTTCAGATTATTAAGTTAATTATTTTAACTTAATTAATAATGTTATATATTTAAAATAAATCAGATATGGAATCCAAACCCTAAATTTGGGTATTGCTCAAGGGATGAGAATAATAATATAATATTAATTATATTTTAATTTTTCAGTGCTATAAATATGTACTGTAAATGTGTAGACTGATAATGGTTGGTCAATTATGGAAAATTATGTCATAACCCTTATATCGTGTTATTAAACCCTAATTGTTAAACTCAGTTATGAGTTTAAGACTGAGTAGTAATTGTGTTATATGAATTTTATTGCGTATTATAAAATTTTTGTAATTAGGAGGAACCCTAATTATTATTTGAAAACCCTAATTTGCTAAAATTAGAAACCCTAATTGTTAATTTGGGAACCCTAATGATATTAAGGAACCATAATATTTAAACCATAATTTTCTATTAAAAACCCTAATTTTAAATTAATGTATTTAATTAAAATTTTATTACCCTTTAATTTTAATTTTTCAAACCCTAATAATTATCTGGGAAACTTTAAGATGTAAAATCTAATGAATAAATCCTAGATTCAAGCACCTTGGACAAGAATGCCATTAAAATTAAAATAAAATTACCAAAGTGCCCTTTTTGTCCTATTTGGTGTATTATTGCTAGCCAAATCTTTTCAAATCTTGGCCAGCCACCCTACACTACCTAGTTGTGAGCTACATCACCAACACATAATCAACTACTAGCATACAAGTTCATTGCATCAATTCATTTGCTAGATTCAAGAAAGAGAAAGTCTCATATTTTACATCATTTGTGCTCTTTACTCATCTAAGACTCTCTCTCTCTCTAAAACCCACGAAATTAAGTAGCATTTCAGTCACAAAGCAAGCCCCATGATTATCATTAACAGATCAGAAAGTCAGCAGCAAGATCAAAGTTTAGAAAATGTGTAAGCCCTAAAATTTGAAAATATTTTGATCTTATGTTAGATGTAATTATTTTTGTGTTAAATATGTTGTATGAGGTGTTAATCAATGATCTGGGTTGCTAGATGTTAGATCCATTACATCTAGAGGCTCAGATTTGATGATCTTCCAAATCTGGAAATTATTAAAAAATAAGGGTCCGATAGTGAATGTCAGGTTCCATAGATCTCGATCTGTTATGTGTTTTGAAAGTTTGTACTTGTAGTCTGTTAGGATATCTTTAATATGCAACTTGAATCAGGTCCATATCAGTTGTATATTAAAAGTTATTTAAGGTTAAAGTGGGTTGACCGGCAGTGACCAACTGTTCTTGAAACCCAGAATCTGCCCAGAAATCTCTGACAGTGTTTTTGCAGAGCTTGGATCTTGCTATGTTTAATTTGTTTTGCCATGTTGTTGTTTTGTAGTTGTATACTTACATGACGACTACATGCTAAAGCCTTTATATCACATAGATACTTAACAGAATCAAATCTAGAGATGGTCAAACTTAGGTAGCCGAAACTGCTCAAGAACATTTCTGAGGAAACCCAGAAATGTTCAAGAACGATTCCAGGGAGGTACTAATGGCCCATTTATCTTTATTGTATTGAGGTTATGCTGATCTCATGATATGTTATTGTTCCTGGTCATGTATACTATAGATTTGACCCATTAAACTCATGACCAGAACATAAAGGAATTCGAGCATGAAAGTGATAGGTCGAACTGCTGGGTTTCTGAGAAAAACCCAGAAACACTCTGACAGCATGTTTGCTAGCTCAGATCTTTTTGATTAATTATGTTTAGACTTGAACATGGCTTGAATTATGTTCTCTGTTAGTTACTCTACACTGCCCGACGTGTAGACCACCCATAACATGAACAAAATTAATTTTATAAGGCCATCAATACCGTTGACCGACCATGACTGAAAATTTTGGGTAGCCCAGAAATGTGAAGAACAACTTTGACAACATATTCTGACGCTTAGATCTCCCTCATGTTTTATGATTTGGTCCTGAAATGGTTATGATCATGTACTCTTACATACATACTACAACATTTAATCAATAGCATGTCCAGAAACGATTCATAGAGAGAATGATTGATGGTCAAACAAGCAAGCTCGATCACTGACTTTGAATGCCTGAGTTTCTCAAGAAAACCTAAGACGACACTTACTGTCGCCAAAGGGCTTTAGCGACAGACATATCAAAATTAATTAATTTAATTTCTAAAAAGCATTTAAAAATAGTAAATAAATTTTAAAAATTACAAAAATAGTTTTTAAAATTATTTTAAGTTATAAAAATTAACTTTTAATAATTTGACATATTTTTCATAAATATTAATATTTATTTGGATATTATTGGTATTTAAATTATTTAATAAATGCATTAAATAAATTAATTAAAAATGATTTTTATTGTATTAAAATCATTTTAAATAATAATAAAGTATTTAATAATATTTTAAGTTATAAAATATAACTTTTAATATTTTAAGATAAGTTTCATTAATTATTAAATATTAATGATATTAGATTTATTTAGTAATTATATTTAATAAATTATTTTAAATAAAAATAAATAGTTTAAAATATTTGAAGTTATAAAATATAACTTTTGATATTTAAAGGTAAATTTCATTAATAATTTAATATTAATTATATTAAGTTTATTTAATAATTATATTAAATAAATAGTTTAAAAATGGTTTTATTGAATTAAAAATCATTTAAAATGGAAATAAATGAATTAAAAATATTTTAAGTTATAACTAATGACTTTTAATATTTTGATAAATTATAAATTAATATTCTAAAATTAATGGTAATTATTTAAAAATAATTTTAAATATTTTAAAAATCATTTAAGGGTAATATTAATATTTTAAAAATATTTTGAGTTATTATAAATAACTTTAATATTTTGGCAATAGTTTCATTAATAGTTTAATATTAATTTAATATTAATGATAATAAAATTAAATATTATTTAAATCATTTAATAATAATTTCAGTGTTTGAAAATTCATGATAAAGTATAATAATTATTTAAAAATTATTATAAGGCTATGAAAAATAATATGACTGATATTTAAAATATCTAAACGAATATTGAACTACACGATAGAATTTTTAGACTATAAATACCCGATAAAGTCGTCGGTACACCAAAATATTTCAGAAATTGATCTAGACATATATAATTGGACACGATAAGTGTTTGTTTGTGAACCAATGACTAATAACATATATGACAATGTGATTAGGTTATGTGCAGACTGCAAATAGCAGTATTATGTGATATGATATAAAATTCTAATCGAACGAATGATCTTATTACTGATAGGTCGCTGTATAAAAGATTAATCTAAGTTGCGTTATTATAAGCATCAACTCAGGCAAGTATCTTACCTTTGTATTTACTTTATGCAATGGACATGAGTAAGAAAGTTTTAGAATCATATTCTTGTGCCAGATTATTAACTCTATTATTATTGATTATGTATCCAATTATTCATATTCATACAAGTTCTTAAATTATTCGATCATTGTTTATCAACACAGTATTACTGTATAATTCAGATATTTATTCTGTTCGTAATTCCTATAAAGGGTTAGACAAGTGTCCCCACTTGGATAACCATTGTATTTAATCACTTGTTGATATATACCTATTGAGTTCTGGTATGTATACATTAATTAAATGTTGTCTAAGTTACCTGATCCAGCTAGACACAGATTTAGAAATATTGTTAAGCAAGATAGAACTTTATTGTATCCAACCAGATTGTTTTGGTTCGGATACCCGACTAAGTATGAACATCCCGAACATGGAAAAACTTTTGTGCACCTAAGGTGGATAGAGTGAACGATAATATCGTTCTTGCATGTAGTATTGATTAATACAGGGCATAACGGGCTGATCACCCTCCGTGCCCGTAAGTTATGACAGTTTACAGATGAATTTCTGTTTAACCTTTTCAAAAATAGAAAACAATGTTCATTGTATGTTCACTGGTCTCCAGTTATAGTCAATACGTAGTTTCAAAAATTTCATATGGAAGTGATATGTTGTTATTATTGGTTCAAAGATACTTCAACATTTGTTGATTAGAGTTGTAGAAGTGTCTTTCAAAGAAAACATTTAATTCTTTCAGCTAATATATATTGTTGTTATATCTTGCTGGGCAATCAAATGCTCATTCTTGCTTTAAATTTAAATGTTTTCAGCAAAGTATGATTACCTAGAAGGTTGAAAAAGAACAAGGGAAAGGAAAGTCGTTGAATGAGTTTTATAATATTCTATGTAATAGTTAAAGTTTATTAAGACAATGATATTTATTATCTATGATGTAATGAATGTTTAAAGGTCGCGTACCTGGGATTTAGACTTTGATATATGTAAATTAAGTTTGATATTTATATTATTGTTATTATTATTAGTATTATTCCGCTCATATAAATGGTATCGTGAAGCACTGAGTTCGGGTTTCAAGTACCTGAATTTGGGGGCGTCATAGGTTGGTATCAAAGCTTTAAGGTTAGAAACCTTAGGTGGGATAAGACCTTAGGATATAACTTTAGAACAGAGGGAAACGTTAAAAATACAAGTAACTCATATAGAGTTTAAAAGGAGATGAATTGAATAAATTCATCTTAAATAAAATAAAAGATAACTCTCATAAAACTATTGTTTGCTGTGTGTATATACTATTTACTAATCAAGATAAGTTGTTGTGACGCCCCCAAATCCGGGTACTTGAAACCCGAATTCAGTGCTTCACGATACCATCTCTATAACTGGAATAATACTAATAATAATGCCAATAATATAAATATTTAAACTTAACTTACATAATATCAAAGTTTAACTCCCAAGTACGTAACCTTCAATCATTCCTTACAACACATGATCATAAGTATATAACATTGTCTTAATAATATTAAACTATCACACAGATAACATTGTCATCATTCAGCAACCTTTCCTTTTCCCTTGTTTCTAGCAGAGCCTTCGGAGGGTTCACACTTAGCTGAAAATATTTAAATTAAGCAAGGATGAGCATTTGAGTACCCAGCAAGTAATAGCAATTATATATATATAAGCTGAAAGAATTTAAATACTTTCTTTATACTACCCTTCCACCACGGATCAATAGTTGCGAAGAAATTTTGAACCAATAATAATAACAATTCTCTTTCAAATCTTTGAAACTACGTACCGACTATAAATAAGTTTTTAGGGGACATACTATGAACATTGTTTTCATTTTCAAAAAGGTTAAACAGAACTTCATCTCAGAAGTCAGTCATAATAACTACGCACAACGGAGGGTGATCACCATTGTAATTCTCAGATTGATCAATACTACATTGCTAGAACGATACCATCGTTCATCCTTTGTCCGCCGTAGCGCATAAAAATTTTTCCATGTTCGGGATGTTCATACTTGTCAGGGTTCCAAACAAAAGGTTTTATCTTATCCAACAATAATCTATAATTCAACATATATGTATATATCAAAGGTGTACCAACATGTGTTTAATCTAAGAATGATTATCCAAGTGGGGACACTTGTTTAACCATTTATAGAAATTAACGAACAGAGAATATATATCTGAATTACCATATACTAACATGTTGATAATCAATGGGCATATATAATATAGGTTAATAATCTGTACAGTAATAATATAATTCTGAAACATTCTTACTCATGTCCATTGCATAAAGGAAATGCAAGGTAGGATACTTGCCTGATGCCTTGCTTACAATACGAAACTTAGTTTTATCATTTATGTAATCACCTATCATTAATCAGATCATTCGTTCGATTAGAAAAATATACTATAACACATAGTACTGCATTTCACAGTCAGCACATAACCTACTCACGTTGTTACACATACACAGCAGTCATTACATCGTAAACAAACAGTAATGCGGTCAAAATATCTAAGTCTAGAACAATTTCTGAACTATGTCGGTGTACCGACAGCTCTATCGGGAAATTAACGAGTTTAAGACTCTATTCTATTACTCAATATCTGTAAACGTCAGTCATATGACTTGATAAAATTTTTAAACATTTATTATACATTAACATGAATTTCAAATACCGGAATCATCATTAAATATCAAACAGCTCTATTATCATTAATATTAAATTCATTAAACCATTAATGAAATCATTACCAAAACATCAAAGTTATTTACAATAACTCAAAATATTTTTAAAGTATTAATATTACCCTTAAATGATTTTTAAAGCATTTTAAATCATTTTTTAAATAATTACCATTAATATTCAAATATTAATGAACCATTCATCCAAATATTAAAAGTCATTAATTATAACTTAAAATATTTTTAATTCACTTATATCCCTTTTAAATGATTTTAATTTAATAAAACCATTTTTAAACTATTTATTTAATATAATTATTAAATAAATTCAATATCATTAATACTAACTTATTATCATTAATATTAAATTATTAATGAAATTATCCTTTAAATATTAAAAGTTATATTTTATAACTTCAAATATTTTAAACACTTTAAAATGATTTTTAAAATATTAAAATGATTTTTAATTCATTTTATTAAATTCATCTACTAAATAACTTAATTATCATTAATATTAATTTATTAATGAAAATTATCACATAATATCAAAAGTTATTAAAATAACTCAAAATATTTTCTTACATCATAATATAATTTTAATGATTTTTCATGTATATAAATCATTTTTAAATAATTTATTTATTATTATAATTAAATAAATTAAATACATTTAATATTCCAAAAATATAAAATATTTCTGAAATATATTCAAAATAATTAAAATATATTTTTGAACATTAAAATAATTTTTAATAATTTATTTTGTATTTTTAATAATTAAATCTAATTTTCTATAATTATTAAATAGAAATAATCAATTTAGAAATTAAGCTCGTCGCTTTAAGGTGCCTATAGCGGACGAATCGTCGCTTATAGGTGTTCTTCACCAACCTAGAAAAACGCGAGTCAGTGAGCTAGCATGCATGTTTGACCGAGTGTTAATCTATGTGTGTGTTGTTTCTGGACAAACTAGGAATTGGATCTTGTAGTACTAGTGCATGTCTACAATACCTAACATCAAACATGGCCATCAAGCATCAAACAAACAAGATCTGAGCTCCCAAAGAAGTACATCAGGACATTCTTCATCTTCAAGGTGAAGAACAGCTCTACCCGCTCACTTTGAGCTTCTATAACTAGCAATCCTTTTGATAGATTGGTGATTTATAAGTTCAAGATTGTAGACAACATGCAAGACTACAACTCTATTACATAATATAACAGTAACAACAACAGATCTAGTAGTAAATCTACGGTCAACCTTTGTCCGAAATAAGCTACATATTTTTCTCGAAAATTTTAAAAAAGTTAAGTCAATCGTGGTGGCCTACTTTAATTGAAGCCACCGATTTCGATTCATTTGGTATTAAGGAGATTTTAAGGCATAATATTGAAGTTAAACTACAATACTACAATGTACAAGCAATAAAGACATCCTACAACAAAGCGGTGATCGACAGATCTAAAGGCTCAAACTTCTTGCGGAGACATCGATTTCCCTTTACTGGCTTGCCCGAAAGTAATCTTATTAAAGCTTGGCCAACGTGGTTTGACCACGAATATCTTCAAATCTACACATGCAATGACTCTGATTCCTTTTGTAGCTTAAAGACAGAATTACAGGCTACCAATAACAACATTTAAACAACATAAATCAAACACGATCTAGGAGCTATAGGCCCTGGCATTTGTTGTCAGACCTTAAAATTTCCAGATTTTTGTAGATCTTCAATTCTGAGCTTCTAGATGTTATGGATCTAACATCTAGCAACCCAGATTATCACTAGATACCAAAACCTACATAATCTAACATTTAAACACAAGATCAAACAATGATTTGGGATGTAATTTTTGAGGTAGGGTTTATACCTTCTAAGCTTTGATTTCCGATTTTTTGTTGCTTCTGATTTGTTTATGGTTATGGTGGGGCTTGACTTAGGGACTAATAAGCTAGAGAATTTCGTGGGTTTGAGGTAAAGAAAGCTTAGGTTGAGTGTTGAATAAATTAAGCTAGCAACTCCCATTTCTTCTCTCTTAATCTATTTATATAAGTGGAATTGCATGAAGGTTTAAGTTATTACTCTCCACACACATGATGTCCAATGTATAATTTTCCTTATCTTGATTTTTTAAGCATGGCTAGAAGATTTTCCACCAATAGGAAGTTGACAACAAAGTACTTTTTGCAATAAAATAAATAAAGTAAAGCTATTTACTATGAAAGGAAACTTGATTAACACTTTTTGTTACCTTAAAAGGTAAAATCTGGCCAGCCCTAATTATTTACTCTAATTCTTTATTTAGCTATTAATTTAATGCATAATCTAGGAAAATTAAGGGTCTAAAATACCCTTGGCTAAAGTGGGCTAAGAGTTGGGCTTGAATTTATCTCTTTGGGCTTTCTTCCAATTGTTTTGGGCCATTAGTAAACCTAGCACAATAGTTATTAATCTATGTTACCCAAGTTAGGGTTCAAAATAATTATAATTAGGGTACTAAATTTATAATTAGGTTTTTCTTATTTTGATTAGGGTTTTAATCATACATGGACATTAGGGTTATAATATAATAATTATACTATCCATACTAACTTAGAAATTAGGGTTTATACATAATAATTAGGGTTTCAAGAATTTAACCAGTATAAGGTTAATTAGGGTTTACCATAGGTCACATAACAGTTATATATTAGACTTGAACTCACCACCCTGTTTCAGATTAGGGTTTCCCACAGTAATTAGGGTTTAACAAAACCACCATAATTACATATATAAAAAAAAAAAATTCTACAAAAATTTCTAATTTAATTGTATAGAAAATATAGGGTTATTATAGTTGTGTGTAGATGTCAGGTGGAAAAGAATTAGCATACCCTCTGATCGTAAAGATGGAGCCGATATCAAAGCCAAAAGTTGAAATAGAGGCTCATAGTGCAGACAACCTTGATGAGGTGGTGGTATTGGAAAACGTAGTACCAGATCCAGAAATGGTGGAACTGACAGATAGTGATTCAGACACTAAAGTTGGAGCTGATCAAGCATTAACGGAAGTACCGAATCTGAAGAACAATGTTTCTTCTCTAGAAACGCTGTGGGAAATAGAAAAGCTACTAAATAACCAATTGCGAAAGGCGTTAATAGAAACTATGGAAGAACACGATAAGCTTAAAATCCAAATTGATAAAATGGGAGCCGGAATCAACAAATCGTGTGCAGCTCCGAGCAAGAAAGGGAAAAGAAAGAGGAAAGACCGTGACTTAGGAAATAAGTAGGATTAGTAGTTGATTATGTATGTTTGATAATGTACGGGTGTAATGTAATATTCTCAAACTTTTGTATAAGTTATTACAGTAATTCCCGACTTTTGTGGTCACAAAGGGATAACAGTATGTGTTAGGTTATGTTACTGTGTTAGGTTATGTAAAGTACTTTGAATTGATGAATACGAATCTATGTTTTATTAATGGAATAAGTTCTGTATAAAACTTCGTGTTACATGTTAAACTTATACAATAAGGTTTAGAATGTAAGTTAGATTTATGATTTTATGTAATCGGATAATGCCGCCAAGACGACAAACATGAAATCAAAAGGCAGAGGAATCTGTCAACAACGCTGATCGATAACCGCAAGACCCAATGCAAAACTTTGCGAACATGGTAGCTCAGGCTATGCAGCAGGGAATACCAGCTGCAGGGAACCGACCAGACAATCGCTTGGCAAATTTTAAAGACTTCAAGGTAGTAGGACCACCAGAATTCAAGGGATCAGCTGACCCTATAGAAGCCCAAACATGGGTTAACGAGATAGAAAAGGCGTTCATAGTTGCTAGGGTAGATGAGGGGGAAAAGACCTCTTTTGCAACCTATATGATGAAAGGGGAGGCGAACTTTTGTGTGGGTCTATGGAGCATACTGTGGCAGCTGGGAATGGAACTCCAAGTATTATGTGAATAACTTTAATTTTCGTATATATATGATTTTCCTATATATAGCAAATTATGTTATAAAGAAATTTTGAAGGAGGAATTTGAGTTCTTTTAGAAATCAAGCTTCCGTTTAATCAGATAGACAAGCTTTATATGAATAGTTAAAGATTTGTTCGATCAATTATGATCGAGATCTATTGGCAATGATTACAAGTAGGCTATGTACCCTTGTATGTATGAGTTTTAAAGCGGTGATTCCAGGGACGAAATCCTTATAAGGGAGGGTGAATGTAATAACCCGATATTTTCTATGTAAATAAATAAGAAATTTTGCATATAAATTTTTTATTTTATTTTAAAGATGGGAATATGTGCCAAGTAATGTGTATGTATATATGTGATAAATAAAATTTATTTATTACATGAATAATTTCAAATAATTTTATTTTAGAATTATTGATTATTATAATGTATATACTTATAATAATTAATTTTATAGTAGAAATGTCATTATTATTTATTTTCTATGAAAATATGATTTTATATTATTTAAATAATATATGAAATGATTATTGGAATTATTATAATCACTATTTTATTATATGAATTTTAGTTCAAAGTTATAAAGTTAATTATTTTAACTTAATTAATAATGTTATATATGAAAATAAATCGATATGGAATCCAAACCCTAAATTTGGGTATTGATCAAGGGATGAGAACAATAATATAATATTAATTATATTTTAATTTTTCAGTGCTATAAATATGTACTGTAAATGTGTAGACTGATAATGGTTGGTCAATTATGGTAAATTATGTCATAACCCTTATATCGTGTTATTAAACCCTAATTGTTAAACTTAGTTATGAGTTTAAGACTGAGTAGTAATTGTGTTATATGAATTTTATTGCGTATTATAGAATTTCTGTAATTAGGAGGATCCCTAATTATTATTTGAAAACCCTAATTTGCTAAAATTAGAAACCCTAATTATTATTTTAGTAAATTATAATGTTAATTAGGAAACCTTAATTGTTAATTTGGGAACCCTATTGATATTAAGGAACCCTAATATTTAAACCCTAATTTTCTATTAAAAACCCTAATTTTAAATTAGTGTATTTAATTAAAATTTTATTACCCTTTAATTTTAATTTTTCAAACCCTAGTAATTATTTGGGAAACTTTAAGATGTAAAATCTAGTGAATAAATCCTAAATTCAAGCAGCTTGTACAAGAATGCCCTTAAAATTAAAATTAAATTACCAAAGTGCCCTTTTTGTCCTATTTGGTGTATTATTGCTAGCCAAATCTTTTCAAATCTTGGCCAGCCACCTTACACTACCTAGTTGTGACCTACATCACCAGCACATGATCAGCTACTAGCATACAAGTTCATTGCATCAATTCATTTGCTAAATTCAAGAAAGAGAAAGTCTCATATTTTACATCATTTGTGCTCTTTACTCATCCAAGACTCTCTCTCTCTCTCTAAAACCCACGAAATTAAGTAGCATTTCAGTCACAAAACAAGCCCCACGATTATCATTAACAGATCAGAAAGTCAGCAGCAAGATCAAAGCTTAGAAAATGTGCAAACCCTAAAATTTAAAAATCTTTTGATCTTATGTTAGATGTAATTTTTTGTGTTAAATATGTTGTATGGGGTGTTAATCAATGATCTAGGTTGCTAGATGTTAGATCCATTACATCTAGAGGCTCAGATTTGATGATCCTCCAAATCTGGAAATTATTGAAAAATAAGGGTCCGACAGTGAATGTCAGGTTCCATAGATCTCGATCTGTTATGTGTTTTGAAAGTTTGTACTTGTAGTCTGTTAGGAGATCTTTAATATACAACTTGAATCAGGTCCATATCTGTTGTATATTAAAAGTTAGGGATAAATAACGTTTTGGTCATTGTACTGGGGTCCGGTTTTCATTGTGGTTACCGAAACTTTTTTTATTACAATCGAATAACTGTACTTTCAAAATGGTCATTAAATTCAATTTACTCAGTCAAAAATGTTAGAATGCTAAGCTGCAGTAAGTTGACTTTGACGTTTTTTGCTTACGTGGAGCTCAAAAAATACAAGCAAGCGGATTATTATAGCACAAATAACCAAAACTATTAACTACTTCACCTAAACAATTCCAAAACTAATAATAATAATAATAATAATAATTTTAAAATTCTATTTTTTTTAAAAATCTGTTAATTTTTAAAAAGTCTTTTTTTAAAAAAATCTATTTTTTAAAATTCAATTTTTAAAAAGTCTGCTTTTTTAAAAAACGTTAATTTTTTATAAAAATGTAATTTTTTAATTTTTTAAAAACGTTAATTTTTTTTAACTCGAACTAATAATTTTTTGAAAAGTCTGCTTTTTTTAAAAAAAGTTAATTTTTTAAACCAAACTAATATTTTTTTTTAAAAAGTCTATTTTTTTAAAATTCTTAAATTTAAAAAGCGTTACTTTTTTAAAAAATAGATTTTTTAATTTTTTTTAAAAACTTTACTTTTTTTTAAACTGAACTGATATTTTTTTTACAAAAATCTTAAATTTCAAAAACTTTAATTTTTAAAAATTTTAAAAACGTTAATTTTCTAAATATTTAAAAAACGTTAATTTTAAAAAATTTAAAACACATTAATTTTCGAAAAAAATTTAAAAAACGTTACTTTTCTAAAAAATTTTAAAAAACGTTACGTTTCTAAATTTTTTTTGAAAACGTTACTTTTAAAAAAAAAATAAAAATTAAAAAACGTTAAATTTCTAAAAATTTAAAAAATGTTAATTTTCTAAAACAATTTAAAATTTTCCATTTTTATAAAAAATTAACGCTTTTTAAAAAATAGAGTTTTTAAAAAATATTAGTTCAATTAAAAAAAATTAACGTTATTTAAAAAATTCTATTTTTATAAAAAATTAACGTTTTTAAAAAATGAGATTTTTTTAAAAAATTGAATTTTAAAAACAAATTTTATTTAAAGAACATTTTTTTTTAAAAAAAGACTTTTTAAAATTAATGATTTTTTTAAAAAAAATTTAAAATAGAATTTTAAAATTATTTCTATTAATAGTATATTATTATTATTATTATTATTATTATTATTATTATTATTATTATTATTATTATTATTATTTTGAAATTATTAGTATTATTATTATTATTAGTTTTGGTATTGTTTAGGTGAAGTAGTTAATAGTTTTGGTCATTTATGCTATAATAATCCACTTGCTTGTCTTTTCTATGTTCCACGTATGCAAAAAAGTCAAGTCAACTTGCACAGTCAGCATTCCTAACGTTTTTTGGACGAAAAATCGGACGGAATGACCATTTTGAAAGTACAGTTATTCGATTGTAATAAAAAAAGTTTCGGTAACCACAATGAAAACCTTAATTCCAAAGATAATGACCAAAACGTTATTTATCCCTTAAAAGTTATTTAAGGTCAAAGTGGGTTGACCCAAGCATTGACCATTTGTTGTTTGAAACCCGTAATCGCCTGTAAATCTTTGATAGTGTTTTTGCAGAGCTTGGATCTTGCTATGTTTAATTTGTTTTGCCATGTTGTTGTTTTGTAGTTGTATACTGACATGACGACTATATGCTAAAGCCTTTATATCACATAGATAATTAATAGAATCAAATCTAGAGATGGTCAAACTTAGGTAGCCGAAACTGCTCAAGAACATTTCTGGGAAACCTAGAAATGTTCAAGAACAGTTCCGGGGAGGGTACTTTGACCGGCCCATTTATCTTTATTGTATTGATGTTATGCTGATATCATGATATGTTATTGTTCCTGGACATGTATACTATAGATTTGACCCATTAAACGATATAAATCATGGCCAGAACATAAAGGAATTCGAGCATGAAAGTGATTGGTCGAACTGCTGGGTTTCTGGGAAAAACCCAGAAACACTCTGACAGCATGTTTGCTAGCTCAGATCCTTTTGATTAATTATGTTTACACTTGAACATGGCTTGAATCATGTTCTCTGTTAGTTACTCTACACTGCCCGATATGTAGACCACCCATAACATGAACAAAATTAATTTTATAAGGCTATCAATACCATTGACCGACCATGACTGAAAATTCTGGGCAGCCCAGAAATGTGAAGAACAACTCTGACAACATGTTCTGATGCTTAGATCTCCTTCATGTTTTATGATTTGGTCCTAAATTTATGGACATGCTCATTTTTAACGGTTCAAAATTTGTGGACATATACTCAACTTATATATGTATAACATATCCAAAAATTACAACGATCCAACGGTCGGATTAAAAATTATAACTCCCGCAATATATCTAAAAAAAACACTGGTTTGATTTTTAATACCTCCAATCCGACAAAATACTAATAAAACACCTCAACATTAATTCCTTCATTTATAACCACATAAATAAATCCATCATTTATATCCACATAAAATAAATATTTCCTTATCATATAAATCAATGATTAATTATTCATAAATAATATTACAGAATCACATTTATGACAACCAGGCTGTTCCCAGGAAAGAGGGGGCTTTCCAATAAGGATTTCTCCTTACTGGTGCGCAATTAGGTGACCAAACCTCTCCTTGGTAGAACTTTCTAGACATTGACAATAATGCTATCTAATAATATTATTCCAAATAATATGAATTATTGATCTGATAATGGAGATGATGTGCAGTGACAATTATTGAAACAACAATAATATAAATATCAACGTAGCAATTATTGAATCAATAAAATAAAATATTGAACAAGAATTCATCGTGACAATTATTGAGTAGTGCCTTTCACGTAAGGATCAATAATTCAACAATCAGGTAATACAAGGTGTCTACTTTGTCTGCAACAACGCCAGACATCGTATTTTAACCACCGTATTCCAACAAGTTGTTAATTCAGTAATAACTACGCCGTTATTTATAAAAACTCAAACTTGTCGTTTTCTTCATCCGACAGTTATTCTGTTATGGGGCCCACAAATGACTGTGTCGTCATATGAATATTCCCCAACAACAAGAATATTCCACGACCAAATGACTATTCCCCGACAACAATGATTATTTTATAACCACTTGCTTATTTTGCAAAATTTTCACATTTCACCCATAACCAAAGTTATTATATCAAATTAATACCTTATTCTTCACAATAATAAATAAAGGAAATTTAATTTTATTCATTAAAAAGTTGGGGTCTTACAACCTCCCCTCCTTATGAAATTTCGTCCTCGAAATTGACATACGTACCTGGTGTTTCGAAAAGGTAAGGATACCTCGCTTTCATTTCTGATTCCAACTCCCAGGTCATCTCTTCAATAGCATGGTTTCTCCATAAAACCTTAACTTGTGGTATAACCTTCGTGCGTAGGACATGCTCTTTCCTATCCAAGATCTTAACAGGTACCTCCTCGTACGTTAAATCTTCAGCTATCTCGTCTGGTTCTAACTCAATAATGTGGTTCGGGTCTTTAACATATTTACGAAGCATAGATATGTGAAAAACATTATGAACACGAGACATACTTGGAGGTAATGCGAGTCTATAGGCCACATTTCTTATTCGGTCAAGAATCTCAAATGGACCAATAAATCTTGGATTGAGCTTTCCTCTCTTCCCAAATCTTGTAACTCCCTTCCATGGTGCAACACGTAACAATACATGATCCCCAATATTAAATTCCACGTCCTTCCGATGAAGATCCGCATAACTCTTTTGTCGATCCCTGTGGCGCTTGTATACGTTGTCGAATCATTTGGATCTTTCTTAGTAGTCATGCGTGTACTCAACTCTGGTCCCAACAATGTTGCTTCACCCACCTTGTCCCAGCTTACTGGAGAACGACATTTTCTTCCATACAACGCCTCGAATGGACCCACACCTATGCTCGCCTGATAACTATTGTTGTAGGAGAATTCCACCAATGGTAGGTACTTATCCCAACTCCCTTTGAGATCTAGGACACAGAGTCTTAATAAATCTTGAAGAGTTTGAATAGTCCTCTCTGATTGTCTATCTGTTTGAGGATGGTATGCCGAATCAATCAGAACTGCGCCCATAGCTTTTCAGAAGCTAACCCAAAATCGTGAAGTGATTCTTGGGTCACGATCCGAAAACTATGGATCTTGGCATGCCGCAATCTCACAATCTCGCTCACGTACATACTAGCAAGACGCTCAAGGAATATGTCTCACGATGGGCAAGAAATGGGCGAGACTTGGTTGATCTATCAACAATAACCCAAATCGTATATATGCCTTGAGAAACCTTGGGAAGACCCAATGAAACGTAAATCCATAGTAATGTGTTCCCACTTCCATTTCGGAATCTCAAGTGGTTGTAATGGACCCTTTGGCATTTGATGCTCGCCTTTACACGCTAACAAGTTAAACACCCGAGATAAACTCGCGATCTCTTTTCATATTGCTCCACCAAAATGTATGTCGAAGATCATGATACATTTTGGTACTCCCAAGATGGATTGCAAACGGTGTGTTGTGTGCCTCCATCATGATTCTATGCTTCAAGTCAGAATCGTTAGGAACACAAAGTCTGGAGTTGACTCGAAGTATTCCTTCTTCATCGATTCTTGCTTCTGGAATAGCACCTTCTTGCACTTTCTTCTTTATATGCATCAGCTCCATGTCCGTAGCTTGAGCAGTTTTAACTTTATCGATTAAAGTCGGTTCTACTCGTATGTTTGATATCATCGCGTGGGTACTTGGAGCCTTCATCTCTATCTCCATCCTTTGCAAGTCATACAAAATGGACTTTTGTGTTAACAACATTTCACTCGTACCCGCATATGATCTTCTACTCAATGCGTCAGCTACTACGTTTGCTTTTCCACGATGATATTGGATGGTATGATCGTAATCTTTCAGCAGCTCGAGCCAACGTCGTTGCCGCATGTTGAGTTCCTTTTGGGTGAAGAAATATTTGAGGCTTTTTATGATCTCAGATAGATCTCCACTTTCTCCCCATACGGTAGTGTCTCCATATCTTCAACGCGAAAACGATCACGCTAACTCCAAATCATGAGTAGGATAATTCCTCTCATATTCTTTGAGTTACCGTGAGGCATAAGCTATGACTTTCCCATGTTGCATGAGAACACATCCTAACCCTTTGCCTGAAGCATCATCAGAGATAACAAATCCATCCGAACCGGATGGTATTGTCGTAACAAGCCGAAATGAGTCTTCTCTTGAGTTCTTGAAAACTCTTCTCGCAATTCTCGTTCCAATTGAATTTTATATCTTTATGAGTTAGCTGAGTTAACGGAGTAGTGATTCGAGAAAATCCTTCCACGAATCTCCGATAATAACCAGCTAAGCCCAGAAAGCTACGTACTTCGGTCACCGACTTTGGTTGCTCCCAACTTTGTATGGCTTCAATCTTCGTCTGGTCGACAGATACTCCATGTTTTGACACCACGTGTCCAAGGAATGCTACTTCCTCAAGCCAGAACTCGCATTTTTTCAACTTGGCATACAACTTGTTATCACGAAGCCTTTCATAAGATCAAATTTTCAAATGGTGCTCATGATCTTCACGGCTTTTGAAATAGATGAGGATGTCATCAATAAAGAAAACAATGAACTGATCCAAGTATTCTTTAAACACACAGTTCATCATATCCATGAAAGCAGCAGGAGCATTAGTCAATCCAAAAGACATGACTAAGAATTCACAATGCCCGCATCGAAGTTCAAGGCGTCTTTGGAATATCCTCGCTTTTAATCTTCAAATTGATGATATCCGTAATCTAAGATCGATCTTTGAAAAGAATTGTGCTCCTTGCAACTGGTCAAACAGGTCATCAATGCGAGGTAGTGGATACTTATTCTTGATAGTGACATGATTCAATTCTCGATAGTCGATACAAAATCGCATACTCCCATCTTTCTTCTTTACGAATAACACAGGAGCACCCCAAGGAGATGTACTAGGACGAATAAAACCGATGTCCAACAACTCCTGTAGTTGGACCTTTAACTCCTGAAGTTCAATAGGAGCCATTCGATATGGGGTTTTAGAAATGGGCTTTGTACCAGGTTCAAGGTCAATAAAGAATTCAACTTCACGTTCTGGGGGTAGACCGGGAAGTTCTTCAGGAAATACATCAGGAAATTCACTAACAATAGAAATAGTATTCAAATCTGACGTGTTTTTGTTCAAGTTCGTGACATGGGCTAAGAAAGCTTGACATCCATTTTTCAATAAAAGAATAGCTTTATGGCTTGATATGACAGTGATTGACTTTAATGGTTTGGTTGTTTGAATTCGCATAATAGGTTGGTTAGGAATATGAAAACTAACAACCTTACGAAAATAATCAATTTTAGCATGATGCGTGGTTAACCAATCAATCCCCAAAATCACATCAAATGCAAGAATTTTCAACGAAATAAGGTCGGCAGGTAATGTGATGGTACCGACTTGAATCATGCAAGATTTAAAAACAAGAGATGTAATCTAAAGTTTCTCCTAACTGAGTCTCAACAGATAAGTCAAAGTCTAATTTCTCCGGAGTCAAGTTTAAACGTTGAGCACAAGCAGGAGAAGTAAAAGAATGGGTAGAACCGGTATCTAATAAGGTATAAACTTCACAAGAGTTTATGATTAGCTTACCCGTGATCACCTCGTTTGGGTTCCTCGCATTTTGGGCAGTCACGACAAACGCCCTTCCAGGAACCACCGACTTTAACTTGTCCGGGACAGCCTTTGGAGTCACCATCCCTGTTGAACTTGGTTTCGCAACTAGACAATCTCTAGCTATATGATCTTCCTTTCCACAGTTATAACACACCTCGGATTGTTGTGGGCAATTTGGGCTAATGTGTCCCTCTTTCCCGCATTCGTAACATACGACCGGTGGTAGTTCTCCTCCCCTAGAAACAGTTGATGTTGGTGCTGACGTCTTTATGCTATCATTGTTGTACCTTCTCCTTTTGAAATCTCCTCCCGACTTGCTCCTTCTATTATCACGGCCACGATTACCACCAGAGTGGTTATCGCTTTTGTCCAATGCTTTCCTTCCTCCGGTTGTCATTGTTCGATGATGCCGCCACCTAAGATAACCACGTTTGTGTACCCTCGGTTGAACATACTCATTATCTCGCTTCTAATAATTGAGCCCTGCTTACAACATCCGAATATAAAGAAAATTTATGAGAGATAAGATATTGTCAATCTCTAGCTTTAGACCTCTCAAAAACATCCTCGTCATTCGCTCCTCATTTTGACCAAATGAGGTGCAACCTAGATAACTCGCAAACTTTGCCTCGTGATTTGGGACACCGCCATGTTGTTTTGTTCCAAACCGATAAAATCCACCTCCTTCATACGATTTAATACTTTCGTGAAAGTACTTGTCATTGAATAGTTTCAAATGTTTCCCAAGACATGCCGAAAAGCGGCCGGGTTGGTACGCTTCACGACTCCCACCAAAGAGTCCGCTTTTATCATGAACATAAAGGTGGCGAATGGAACCTTCGTTTCCTCCTCCGCATCCCAAGACATCGAATATCTTGGTAATTTGTTTGACCCACGTTTCCACCATGATCGGATCCGCTTTCCTTAAATTTCGTGGTCCTAACTCTTTGAACTCGCTTGGTCGTGACAAGTCGCGCAGATTGCTAGAATTTCCACCCGTATTTTGTACACGAAGTCTCCTCGTCTGGTTTTGCATGAATCGCAAAAAGCTTCTAAACATCCCATCATTCATCATTTGTTTGCAGAACATTTTTTACAGTGGAGGATTATTGTCTTCCGCTGCACGCTCCTCGGTAGTGATCAAAGGTGTCTCCACTGGCCCCGATTCACTCCATTATTAACGTTCTCACCGCCATTCTTAAACATCGCCATAAAATAAAGGTTAATAGTCATGCAACATATTATCCCTATACTCGACCGACCAAATAAATACCAAATAAACTTAGTCAGTCATACTAGCGAAGGAATTCCCTGCCTCCCTCCTAGTTCTTGTCTCACATCTCACCAGGATCATATCCCTAAGCTTTGATACTAATCGTGACGCCCCAAAATAGGTATACATCACCCATTCTCGAGTTGCCAAATACATGGTATGTAAATAAATACAACTTCATTAAACTGTGAGTTTAAATACAAATAGAGAGTATAAAAACTCAAAAGGAGTCCTCATTATAATTATTGATACACTATTTTAAAAATAGTGAGGATCGCTAAAACAACTTTCTAGAACCATCACTCCGCACTCGACTAGTTCCTCGCTATGTTCTCACCTCCCGAAAAGAAAAATGGAACAAAAGGGTGAGCTCAACTAGCCCAGTAAAGAATATTATGACTAAGATAATCTACAACAAGTTATCATTAGTCTTCAACATGGAATAATCTGATAAAATATAATAGACAACAAGTTTTAGATCAACAACTGCAGCGGAAAACATCAATCCATTAGAAGAGTCAAGTAGAGAAAGAATTCTACTATCTTCTAAGATTTAAAAGTCCATCATCAATATTTTATCCCTGTAACATCAATCAATATACATCTTGAATCAAATATTCATCTTTGCACCACAGCCAAAGATATTCATTTGTATCACCAATGGTCATGTTCATCTCAACACTGCTCATCTTTGCACTACGGGCCAAAGATATTCATTAGGTAATCATTCATCTTTGCACTACAAAGCCAAAGATATTCATTTGTATTATCATTTAGGACCGAGGATGATGAAAATATTTTAAAGAAAACGAATCCAATGGAGATAACAGATCAAATATTAAGGATTCAGACATACAGCCTTTATCCAAGTTCAATAATATTCTCAAATAACCAATTTTGAAGGTAATTCAAAAATAATGATCAAAACATGGATACAATCAAAGATAGTAACCATAATAGACAACTTGGACAAAAAGAAAAAAAGTTCATTTTTCGGTGAATAGTGCCGTATTCGTGAATAGAGCCGTATATGTGAATAGTTCCGTATACGTGAATAGTAACCCTGATACAAAAAGTTCTAAATTTGATAAAAAGTTCATACCAATATTTCGGAATAATGATATTGAAGAAAATATCATTTTAAGAAGAATATAACACCCCTTACCTCAAAATATCAAAGATTTCCGATCGTAATATCCAGTATATAAGGTCAAGGAAACTTGCACTGATTAACAAAAACTCACAAAGTATCTAAATACTCACAAAATACACTCAATAATCTAGAGAGAGAAAGAGAGAAAACTTATTTCTGGTGTGATTTTCAATTCTAACTTAGCCCTCTATTTATAGGAAAATGTTAAGACGCCAAGCAGACTTAACTCAAGAACTCTGATGACTTTACCTGCTACTATTCCCACCCACCACATTTGAATAAAAATCTCAGTACATTTCTTCACCAACCAAGAGTGGGGCCCACCAATTCTAGAATTTTCCACCAAAATGATTTATAACCTGATTTGAATCAGCCACCTCTTAAAATTCATAACAAATCATACGCCATTTTAACTGCTCAAAATTTGTGGACATATACTCAACTTATATATGTATAACATATCCAAAAATTACAACGATCCAACGGTCGGATTAAAAATTATAACTCCCACAATATATCTCAAAAAAATATTGGTTTGATTTTTAATACCTCCAATCTGACAAAATACTAATAAAACACCTCAACATTAATTCCTTCATTTATAACCACATAAATAAATCTATCATTTATATCCACATAAAATAAATATTTCCTTATCATATGAATCAATGATTAATTATTCATAAATATTATTACAGAATCACATTTATGACAACCAAAGTCGCTCCTAAGAAAGAGGGGCTTTCCAATAAGGATTTCTCCTCATCTTTCACGCAATTAGGTGACTAAACCTCTCCTCGATGTAACTTTCTAGACATCGCCAATAATGCTATCTAATAATATTATTCCAAATAATATGAATTATTGATCCGATAATGGAGATGATGTAAAAGGACAATTATTGAAACAACAATAATATAAATATCAACGTAGGAATTATTGAATCAATAAAATAAAATATTGAATAAAGAACTCACCGTGACAATTATTGAGTAAAGGCCTTTCACGTAACGATCAATAATTCAACAATACCAAGTAATACCGTGCTATCGTGGCAACAACGCCAGACATCGAGATTTTAACCAACGGGTATTCCAACAAGTTGTTAACTCAGAATAACTACGCCGTTATTTATAAAAACTCAAACTTGTCATTTTCTTCATCCGACTACAAGAATATTCCCCGACAACAATGATTATTTTATAACCACTTGCTTATTTTGCAAAATTTTCACATTTCACCCATAACCAAAGTTATTATATCAAATTAATACCTTATTATTCACAATAATAAATAAAGGAAATTTAATTTTATTCATTAAAAAGTTGGGGTCTTACAACCTCCCTTCCTTATGAAATTTCGTCCTTAAAATTGACGTACGTACCTGGTATTTCGAAAAGGTATAGATACCTCCCTTTCATTTCTGATTCCAACTCCCAGGTCATCTCTTCAATAGCATGGTTTCTCCACAAAACCTTAACTTGTGGTATAACCTTCGTGCGTAGGACATGCTCTTTCCTATCCAAGATCTCAACAGTACCTCCTCGTGACGTTAAATCTTCGATTATCTCGTTCGGTTCTAACTCAATAATGTGGTTCGTGTCTTTAACATATTTACGAAGCATAGATATGTGAAAACATTATGAACACGAGACATACTTGGAGGTAATGCGAGTCTATAGGCCACACTTCCTTTTCGGTCAAGAATCTCAAATGGACCAATAAATCTTGGATTGAGCTTTCCCCTCTTCCTAAATCTTGTAACTCCCTTCCATGGTGCAACACGTAACAATACATGATCCCTAATATTAAATTCCACGCCCTTCCGATGAAGATCCGTGATAACTCTTTTGTCGATCCTGTGCCGTTTATATACGTTGTCGAATCATTTGGATCTTCTCTGTAGTCATGCGTACCAACTTTGGTCCCAACAATGTTGCTTCACCCACCTCGTCCCAGCATACTGGAGAACGATATTTTCTTCCATACAATGCCTCGAATGGAGCCACACCTATGTTCGCCTGATAACTGTTGTTGTAGGAGAATTCCACCAATGGTAGGTACTTATCCCAACTCCCTTTGAGATATAGGACACATAGTCTTAATAGATCTTCAAGAGTTTGAATAGTCCTCTCTGATTAATTAATATTTAAATCATTTAATAATAATTTCAGTGTTTGAAAATTCATGATAAAGAATAATAATTATTTAAAAATTATTATAAGGCTATGAAAAATAATATGACTGATATTTAAAATATCTAAACGAATATTGAACTACACGATAGAGTTTTTAGACTAGATAAATACCCGATAAAGTCGTGGGTACACCAAAATATTTCAGAAATTGATCTAGACTTATATAATTGGACACAATAAGTGTTTGTTTATGAACCAATGGCTGATAACATATATAACAATGTGATTAGGTTATGTGCAGACTGCAAATAACAGTACTATGTGATATGATATAAAATTCTAATTGAACGAATGATCTTATTACTGATAGGTCGCTGTATAAAAGATTAATCTAAGTTGCGTTATTATAAACAGCAACTCAGGAAATTATCTTACCTTTGTATTTACTTTATGCAATGGACATGAGCAAGAAAGTTTCAGAATCATATTATTGTGTCAGATTATTAACTCTATTGTTATTGATTATGTATCCAATTATTCATATTCATACAAGTTCTTAAATTATTCGATCATTGTTTATCAACACAGTATTACTGTATAATTCAGATATTTATTTTGTTCGTTAATTCCTATAAAGGGTTAGACAAGTGTCCCCACTTGGATAACCATTGTATTTAATCACATGTTGATACATACCTATTGAGTTCCGGTATGTATACATTAATTAAATGTTGTCTAAGTTACTTGATCCAGCTAGACACAGATTTAAAAATATTGTTAAGCAAGATAGAACTTTATTGTATCCAACCAGATTGTTTTGGTTCGGATACCCAACTAAGTATGAACATCCCGAACATGGGAAAAATTTTGTGCACCTAAGGTGGATAGAGTGAACGATAATATCGTTCTTGCATGTAGTATTGATTAATACAGGGCATAACGGGATGATCACCCCCCGTGCCCGTAAGTTATGACGGATTACAGATGAATTTCTGTTTAACCTTTTCAAAAATAGAAAACAATGTTCATAATATGTTGACTGGTCTCCAGTTATAGTCAATACGTAGTTTCAAAAATTTCATATGGAAGTGATATGTTGTTATTATTGGTTCAACATACTTCACAACTGTTGATTCGTTGTAGAAGTGTCTTTCAAAGAAAACATTTAATTCTTTCAGCTAATATATATTGTTGTTATTACTTGCTGGGCAATCAAATGCTCATTCTTGCTTTAAATTTAAATGTTTTCAGCTAAGTATGATCAACTAGAAGGTTCAGGCAAGAACAAGGGGAAAGGAAAGCTGTTCGAATGAGTTTTATAATATTCTATGTAATAGTTAAAGTTTATTAAGACAATGATATTTATTATCTATGATGTAATGAATGTTTAAAGGTCGCGTACCTGGGATTTAGACTTTGATATATGTAAATTAAGTTTGATATTTATATTATTGTTATTATTATTAGTATTATTCCGCTCATAGAAATGGTATCGTGAAATACCGAAGTTCTAAGTTTCAAGTAACCGAATTTGGGGGCCACAAAGTTGGTATCAAAGTTGTAGGGTTAGAAACCTTAGGTGGGATAAGACCTTAGGCTATAACCTTAGAACAGAAGGAAACGTTAAAAATACAAGTAACTCATATAAAGTTTAAAAGGAGATGAATTGAATAAATTCATCGTTAAATAAAATAAAAGATAACTCTCATAAAACTATTGTTTGTTGTGTGTATATATTATTTACTAATCAAGATAAGTTGTCTGTAGATGTCAGGTGGAAAAGAATTAGGATACCCTCTGATCGTAAAGAAGGAGCCGATATCAAAGCCAAAAGCTGAAATAGAGGCTCATAGTGCAGACAACCTTGATGAGGTGGTGGTATTGGAAAACGTAGTACCAGATCCGAAAATGGTGGAACTGACAGATAGTGATTCGCACACTAAAGTCGAGCCGATCAAGCATCAACTAAGTACAAAATCAAGAACAAGGTTTCTTCTCTAGAAAAGCTATGGGAAATAGAAAAGCTACTAAATAACCAATCATGAAAAGGCGTTAATAGAAACTATGGACTAACAAGATAAGCTTAAAATCCAAATTGATCAAATGGGATTTTAATCAACAAATCGTAAAAACGTTCCGAGCAAGAAAGGGAAAAGAAAGAGGAAAGACCGTGACTTAGGAAATAAGTAGGATTAGTAGTTGATTGTGTATGTTTGATAATGTACGGGTGTATGTAATATTCTCAAACTTTTGTATAAGTTATTACAGTAATTTCCGACTTTTGTGGTCACAAAGGGATAGCAGTATGTGTTAGGTTATGTAAAGTACTTTGAATTGATGAATACGAATCTATGTTTCATTAATGGAATGAGTTTTGTATGAAACTTCATGTTACATGTTAAACTTATACAATAAGGTTTAGAATGTAAGTTCAATTTATGATTTTATGTAATCAGATAATGCCGCCAAGACGACAAACACGAAATCAAAGGGCAGAGGAATCTATCAACAACGTTGAGGGACAACTGCAAGACCCAATGCAAAACTTTGCGAAAATGGTAGCTTAGGCTATGCAGTAGGGAATACCAGCTGCAGGGAACCGACCAGACAATCGCTTGGCAAATTTTAAAGGCTTCAAGGCAGTAGGACCACCAGAATTCAAGGGATCAGCTGACCCTATAGAAGCCCAAACATGGGTTAACGAGATAGAAAAGGCGTTCGTAGTTGCTAGGGTAGATTAGGGGAAAAAGACCTCTTTTGGGACCTATATGATGAAAGGGGAGGCGAACTTTTGGTGGAAAACAAATCAAGCGAGAGCAGGAGAGGGAGTAGTTACTTGGGCTAGGTTTCAGACTTTGTTTTTTAAAACTACTCTCTCGCCTAGCATGCGTGCTAGGATGGAGGTAAAATTTTAGGAGTTAAAGCAGAGAACATGGCATTGTGAGTATGCCAAGAAAGTTTAATGAGTTGGCTAGGTTCGCTCCGCATCAAGTTGATACGGAGGCTAGGAAGGCAAGAAGGTTCGAGTTGGGATTAAAACCCTAGCTCTACAACAAGGTGGCAGTGTTGCAGATCAATACTTTTACAGCACTCATGGAAAAGGCTATCATAGCTAAGGAGGGAGCAACGCCCAAGCCTCTACAACAAGAGAAGAGGAAAAAAGCAAGGTCAGTAGGAGTAGTGAAGGTAGAAACTAATAGTGGGAATAGGGGAGAAAAGAAAGGAGAATTATTTTGGGAATGTTCAGTGAAACAGAAGGTGTGAAGAAGGTGTAGTTCAGCAGGGAAATGTGGGAAGAATCACTCCGTGAGGTCTCAAGGGTAAGTTTGTATGCTACAAGCAAGCGGGTAGAGGGCCATATTTCTCCCAACTACCCCAACCCAAGGATGAACAGTGGGTGTTTTCTGTGTGGGTCTATGGAGCATAAGGTGAGGGATTGTCCAAAGAGAAAAATGGAGGCAGGGAGTGTAACCATGGGAAAAGGCAGCGAGACTATGGCAATCACATGACCGACTTCAACCAACAAACCAACCGCACGAGTCTTCAATATGACCGTCTAGGATACTGTGGCAGCTGGGAATGGAACTCCAAGTATTATTTGAATAACTTTAATTTTCGTATATATATGATTTTCCTATATATAGCAAATTATGTTATAAAGAAATTTTGAAGGAGGAATTTGAGTTCTTTTAGAAATCAAGCTTCCGTTTAATCAAATAGACAAGCTTTATATGAATAGTTAAAGATTTGTTCGATCAATTATGATCGAGATCTATTGGCAATGATTGCGTAGGCTATGTACCCTTGTATGTATGAGTTTTAAAATGGTGATTCCGGGACGTAATCCTTTATAGGGAGGGTGAATGTAATAACCCGATATTTTCTATGTAAATAAATAAGAAATTTTGCATATATAAATTTTTATTTTATTTTAAAGATGGAAATATGTGCCAAGTAATGTGTAATGTATATATGTGATAAATAAAATTTATTTATTACATGAATAATTTCAAATAATTTTATTTTAGAATTATTGATTATTATAATGTATATACTTATAATAATTAATTTTATAGTAGAAATGTCATTATTATTTATTTTCTATGAAAATATGATTTTTATATTATTTAAATAATATATAAAATGATTATTGGAATTATTATAAACACTATTTTATTATATGAATTTTAGTTCAGATTATTAAGTTAATTATTTTAACTTAATTAATAATGTTATATATGAAAAATAAATCAGATATGGAATCCAAACCCTAAATTTGGGTATTGATCAAGGGATGAAAACAATAATATAATATTAATTATATTTTAATTTTTCAGTGCTATAAATATGTACTGTAAATGTGTAGACTGATAATGGTTGGTCAATTATGGTAAATTATGTCATAACCCTTATATCGTGTTATTAAACCCTAATTGTTAAACTTAGTTATGAGTTTAAGACTGAGTAGTAATTGTGTTATATGAATTTTATTGCGTATTATAGAATTTTTGTAATTAGGAGGAACCCTAATTATTATTTGAAAACACTAATTTGCTAAAATTAGAAACCCTAATTATTATTTTAGTAAATTATAATGTTAATTAGGAAACCCTAATTGTTAATTTGGGAACCCTAATGATATTAAGGAACCCTAATATTTATACCATAATTTTCTATTAAAAACCTTAATTCTAAATTAGTGTTTTTAATTAAAATTTTATTACCCTTTAATTTTAATTTTTCAAACCCTAGTAATTATTTGGGAAACTTTAATATGTAAAATCTAGTGAATAACTCCTAGATTCAAGCACCTTGTACAAGAATGCCCTTAAAATTAAAATAAAATTACCAAAGTGCCCTTTTTGTCCCATTTGGTGTATTATTGCTAGCCAAATCTTTTCAAATCTTGGCCAGCCACCCTACACTACCTAGTTGTGAGCTACATCACCAGCAGATGATCAGCTACTAGCATACAAGTTCATTGCATCAATTCGTTTTCTAGATTCAAGAAAGAGAAAGTCTCATATTTTACATCATTTGTGCTCTTTACTCATCCAAGACTCTCTCTCTAAAACCCACGAAATTAAGTAGCATTTCACCACAAAGCAAGCCCCACGATTATCATTAATGATCGAGAAAGTCGAAGAAGATCAAAGCTTAGAAAAGGTGCAAACCCTAAAATTTGAAAATCTTTTGATCTTATGTTGGATGTAATTTTTTTGTGTTAAATATGTTGTATGGGGTGTTAATCAATGATCTGGGTTGCTAGATGTTAGATCCATAATATCTAGAGGCTTAGATTTGATAATCTTCCAAATCTGGAAATTATTGAAAAATAAGGGTCCGACAGTGAATGTCAGGTTCCATAGATCTCGATCTGTTATGTGTTTTGAAAGTTTGTACTTGTAGTCTGTTAGGAGATCTTTAATATGCAACTTGAATTAGGTCAATATCAGTTGTATATTAAAAGTTATTTAAGGTCAAAGTGGGTTGATTTACCGTTTTGAAACCCGTAATCGCCTGTAAATCTCGATGTTGTTTTTGCAGAGCTTGGATCTTGCTATGTTTAATTTGTTTTGCCATGTTGTTGTTTTGTAGTTGTATACTTACATGACGACTACATGCTAAAGCCTTTATATCACATAGATACTTAACAGAATCAAATCTAGAGATGGTCAAACTTAGGTAGCCGAATCGCGCCAAGAACATTTCGGGGAAACCTTAAATGTTCAAGAATGTCCGGAGAGGTACTTCTAATTCCATCCATTTATCTTTATTGTATTGATGTTATGCTGATCTCATGATATGTTATTGTTCCTTGTCATGTATACTATAGATTTGACCCATTAAATGATATAAATCATGACCATAACATAAAGGAATTCGAGCATGAAAGTGATAGGTCGAACTGCTAGGTTTCTGGGAAAAACCCAAAAACACTCTGACAACATGTTTGCTAGCTCAGATCTTTTTGATTAATTATGTTTAGACTTGAACATTGCTTGAATCATGTTCTCCGTTAGTTACTCTACACTGCCTGACGTGTAGACCACCCATAACATGAACAAAATTAATTTTATAAGGCCATCAATACCATCGATCTACCACGACCGTAAAAATTCATGTGAATTTAAAAATGTGAAGAACAAACTGACAAAGATGTTCGATGCTTAGATCTCTCTCATGTTTTATGATTTGGTCCTGAAATGGTTATGAACATGTACTCTTACATACATACTACAACATTTAATCAATAGCATGTCTAGAAACGATTCATAGAGAGAATGATTGATGGTCAAACAAGCAAGCTCGATCACTGACTTAAATGCCTGGGTTTCTCAAGAACACCTAAGGCAATACTTACTGTCGCCAAAGGGCTTTAGCGACATACATATCAAAATTAATTAATTTAATTTCTAAAAATCATTTAAAAATAGTAAATAAATTCTGATAATTACAAAAATAGTTTTAAGTTATGAAAATTAACTTTTAATAATTTGACATATTTTTCATAAATATTAATATTTATTTGGATATTATTGGTATTTAAATTATTTAATAAATGCATTAAATAATTAATTAAAATGATTTTTATTGTATTAAAAATCATTTTAAATAATAATAAGGTATTTAATAATATTTTAAGTTATAAAACATAACTTTTAATATTTTAAGATAAGTTTCATTAATTATTAAATGTTAATGATATTAGATTTATTTAATAATTATATTAAATAAATAGTTTAAAAATGGTTTTATTGAATTAAAAAATCATTTAAAAAGGAAATAAATGAATTAAAAATATTTTAAGTTATAACTATTAACTTTTAATGTTTTGATAAATAATAAATTAATATTCTAATATTAATGGTAATTATTTTAAAATAATTTTAAATGTTTTAAAAATCATTTAAGGATAATATTAATACTTTTAAAATATTCTCGAAGTTATTATAAATAACTTTAATATTTTGGCAATGGTTTCATTAATAGTTTAATATTAATTAAATATTAATGATAATAAAATTAATTAATATTTAAATTATTTAATAATGATTTTAGTGTTTGAAAATTAATGATAAAGTATAATAATTATTTAAAAATTATTATAAGGCTATGAAAAATAATATGATTGATATTTAAAATATCTAAACGAATATTGAACTACACGATAGAGTTTTTAGACTAGATAAATACTCGATAAAACCGTCGGTACACCGAAATATTTCAAAAATTGATCTAGACTTATTTAATTGGACACTATAAGTGTTTGTTTGTGAACCAATGACTGATAACATATGTGACAATGTGATTAGGTTATGTGCAGACTGCAAATAGCAGTACTATGTGATATGATATAAAATTCTAATCAAACGAATGATCTTATTATTGATAGGTCGTTGTATAAAAGATTAATCTAAGTTGCGTTATTGTAAGCAGCAACTCAGGCAAGTATTTTACCTTTGTATTTACTTTATGCAATGGACATGAGTAAGAAAGTTTCAGAATCATATTATTATGCCAGATTATTAACTCTATTGTTATTGATTATGTATCCAATTATTTATATTCATACAAGTTCTTAAATTATTCGATCATTGTTTATCAACACAATATTACTGTATAATTCAGATATTTATTCTGTTCGTTAATTCCTATAAAGGGTTAGACAAGTGTCCCCACTTGGATAACCATTATATTTAATCACATGTTGATATATACCTATTGAGTTCCGGTATGTATACATTAATTAAAAGTTGTCTAAGCTACTTGATCCAAATTTAGACTGATTTAGAAATATTGTTGAGCAAGATAGAACTTTATTGTATCCAACCAGATTGTTTTGGTTCGGATTCCTGACTAAGTATGAACATCCCGAACATGGGAAAACTTTTGTGCACCTAAAGTGGATAGAGTGAACGATAATATCGTTTTGCATGTAGTATTGATCAATACAGGCATAACGGCCGATCACCCCGCGTCTGTAAGTTATGACAGTTCTGGATGAATTTCTGTTTAACCTTTTCGAAAATAGAAAACAATGTTCATAGTATGTTGACTGGTCTCCAATTATAATCAATACGTAGTTTCAAAAATTTCATATGGAAGTGATATGTTGTTATTATTGGTTCAGCATACTTCACAACTGTTGATTCGTTGTAGAAGTGTCTTTTAAAGAAAATATTTAATTCTTTCAGCTAATATATATTGTTGTTATTACTTGCTAGACAATGAAATGCTCATTCTTGCTTTAAATTTAAATGTTTTCAGCTAAGTATGATCAACCAGAAGGTTCAGGCAAGAACAAGGGGAAATGAAAGCTGTTCGAATGAGTTTTATAATATTCTATGTAATCATTAAAGTTTATTAAAACAATGATATTTATTATCTATGATGTAATGAATGTTTAAAGGTCGCGTACCTGGGATTTAGACTTTGATATATGTAAATTAAGTTTGATATTTATATTATTATTATTGTTATTATTATTAGTAATATTCCGCTCATAGAAATGGTATCGTGAAGCACCGCGTTCGGGTTTCAAGTACCTGAATTTGGGGGCGTCACATATACAGACTATTGTCTGTCATTTTAGCAAAGGTTTTTTTGGAAATTCATCCGCAAACCGTCATAACTTACATATATAGTGGGTAATTAGCCCGATATGCCTTGTACTTATTAAGTACTGCTGGTCGAATCTGTTTCTCATCTCTACCATAGGCACAAAATTTTTACCTCAGTCTTAATGGATTCTGCACCAAAACAATTTGGTTCGGGTAAATTTTCAAAGAACTCTTAGAGTTTTATAAATGTTTGTCTAGCTGAATCAAATAGTATACACTCATATCATTAATTCAATTCAATAGAATTAGTTAAGTGTAGCCAAACCCCGTTGGCAAATTCAAATTTATTGAAAATATTTTTGAGAATGACGTCATGATGCCATACTGTATGAACAGTCCATTTGAGGATGCCGTCATTATATGATTTTGTCATAACACATCATACAATAGTGGAACAATGATTTTTAGATCGAATTCACACTAATTATTCCTGCATTTATAACTCTATCAACTTTTATCATCTCTGCACCAGGTTACATGGTACATAAGTGATAAATAAAAATATATTTTGATATTTCAAATCATTTGCGTCTAGCCAAAATAAGTAGCATAGACTATACTTTAAACCGTTCCAAAAATTATTACGAGTCTACTTTTTTTTAAAGCATATAGTGCGTATTTAGCTTGATGTCAAAATTTCAAAGTCTAGCATAGCTAGGAGTTTTGGAAAACTTATGCCTCCATTAATAATCATTTGCTTCGTAATCTATCTATTCCTATTATCCTTAATACTCTATTTACACACAACTATACCCAGTTTGTCAAACCACACTTATGAGTTCATGAACTTGCCACAATCATATTAGTTTAAGAACTTGTCCTAGTCAGACCTTTGGTGTCCACTCGCTGAGGGGTTCATAAACATTTCATATAACTATGAATCAAGAATGTCACATAAGTATGAGTTTTAAGAACTCGTACTTAACCTTATATTCTCTACCTATAACCTATCTATCTGCTATACACATGAGAAAGGAATCACCCTCTTAACATGCATATAACAAATAGCGTGACACAAACATTTCAATGATTATCATTGCCAGAAACTAAGTGGTTTTTACACCAAGTACAATTCCCCGCCCATACAAGGAATCATACAACTCAGCTGCTGACATGAGTCCTTAATTAAAATCCCCACTTAATCTTAATTCCTTTCTCAATACGAATTTCATTCAACTCGTATTCATAATTGTTTCCTGAATCTGTATATATTCATAGTACAACTGACACTAGCAATATTGTTGTAAACTGTTCAATCATTCGCTTGATCCTTCTCCATACTATAACCTTATCTGATCACAGGGTGATCTCATCGTATATATTACGATTCATTTCTATGTCTTGATCATTTTGTTTTATGATCTTCTATCACTGTACTTTTAGTCTTTTAGACTCTATCTATTCACCACTACTGTTTAACTTTATTATCAGAGTTAGGGAACTCTGTATCTTATACCCCGTCGAGATTCATCTTTGAATCTTATCGACCAACTAACTCTATTTGAGTTAGTACTTATCCTAATCACTGCAGTTATTAGTCTAAGATATCACTAACCTAGGTTTATAACCAACAACTTTGATACCAACTGTGACGGCCCCAAATTCGGGTCCCAAATAACCGCGGATCTGGTACAAACATTCTATAACTATTAGGGAATATATAAACATATATTGTTTATACAATAACTTTACACATTTTTTCCCAAGGTCGAGTAACCTTAACTTATACACAATTCATAACTTGTCTAACATATAACATTATTATCATACAATACTATTACAAATCTAGCTGCACACATTAGCTTAAAGCTGAAACTGTCTTTAACATTTCCTTGTATCCAACGCATTCATCTTAATCTGCAATATTTATTATGATATAGCAAGGGTGAACATAAATTTGCCCAGCAAGTATAAATTTATTTAAGGATATATCATGATTGAAAGATTTGAACAATAGGTTGGCTAAAGTTCTACAATATGATTGCGAACTAGCAGGAATAAATTTTATGACTGAACAAGTATTTAACATGAACAAATATATCTGGACCGAATGGTAATGAAGGTGATCAGCCTTTCATACCTAATGAACACATGTCATACGCACAAGGTGCAATTTAATAATTCTTAGACATGGCAATCATAATTGATTAACCATAAGTATAATTGAATAATACAACTCGAGGCCGAGTTAAGAAAGACTTGCCTGAACCGTTGATTATCGCTATGCAATTTAATAAGCTTTGTCTGAACCTAATATATAAATAATATCGATCTATAAGTTAGAATAATATCATCACAATATTTAAAATAACCTAAACACATTATCACATAATCCTATCCGTCTATAACTCACATAAGACTTAACCTCAAGTCAAACTTTTATAGGCTAAGTCGAAGTTAAGATAATTCGACTTCAAGCGACCTAATGGACAAAAATTTTGAGTTTAAGTTCAATTAAACTCTGTCTAAACACTTAACCATTGTCTAAGATAATTTATTAACAGTCAATTTTTTTTTTTGTAAGCTCGTAATAATTTTCATATAATTATTATCATTTAAAAGATTTTTCAATCATTAATATCGTATTTAAATAAATTAAATACAACATAATTCTTTTATCATTAATATTTATTTAATATCAAATATTAATGAAATACATATCATAATATTATAATATACTTATAATATCACAAAATATTTTTAATACTTTAAAATCACCTTTATATGATTTTTAAACAATTAAATTCATTATTCGTTAATTGCTATTAATATTAAAATATTAATATTTTCATAACAAAATATCAAAAGTTATATTTTATAACTTAAAATATATTTGTAACACTTAAATCATTTTTATATGATTTATAAAACATTAATTCTATTTTTCCATAATTTATTTAATATATTTATTAATTAAGTTAACTATCATTAATATTGATTAATTAATGAAATTCATCACAAAATATTAAAAGTCACTAAAAATAACTTAAAATATTTTCTTTTACCATAATATAATTTTTCATGATTTTTCATGTATTTAACTCATTTTTAAATAATTTATTTAATATTATAATTAAATACCATTTATATTCCAAAATATTAAATATTTATGAAATATGCTCAAAATAAGTAAAAACTATTTTTTGGATTTTAAATTTTTTAAGGAATTTATTATGTATTTTTCATAATTAAAACTATTTATTTCAATATATTTATTAAAGTAATTAATTTTTGGAAATTAATAATTACAAAAATGTATTCTATAAGGCATGTAACCGTCGCTATAGATGTTCTTGAGCCTTTTCCAGAACTTGATGTCAGTGGCTAAGGTTCCTTGTTTGACCACAAATTAATCTATGATCCTTATATTTTCTGGGCAGCTAATGATACCTAGCATGTAGTATAAGGGTAATACTATGATTATCAATCAATATCATGGCCATCCAACAACAAATCAGTGAGATATAGGCCTTCAAAATTCATGTCAGACATGTTCTTCATTTCTGGGTTTTCCAGAAATGAAGAACAGTTCGAGGTTCTTACTTTGCTCCTTTTAATTTATATGTTCCCAGCTTGTTTAGCGTGATATCAAGGTTCAAATGTGTAGTGGAGATGTCAGTGAACAACTCTATATCCTCAGATCAGTCTAACAACAACATCAAATGAAGATTTAGGCCGGTCAAACTACCTGTCAGGAACTTCATTAATAAATTAATATTAATGGTAATTAATTTATTTACTAAATGTATTAAATAAATTATGGAAAAATAGAATTAGTGATTTAAAATCATATAAAAATGATTTAAGTGTTATAAAATTATTTTAAGTTATAAAATATAACTTTTGATATTTTGTCATGAAATACATTTATATTTAATATTAATTGCAATTATTGAGTAATGGATTTAAAGGTTTAAAAATCATATATAAATATGATTTTAAGGTATTAAAATACTTTGATATATTATAAATATATTATAATATTATGTTAAGGATTTCATTAATATTTAATATTAAATAAATATTAATGATAAAGAAATTATGTGGTATTTAAATCATATAAATATGATGTTAATGATTGAAAATTCATAATAAATGATAATAATTACTTGAAAATTATTATGAGCCTATGAAAATTATTTTGACTAAATAATTAATTGTTTAAGTTAATTGTGTTGCGTTTAGACAGAGTCTTATGGATATTAGGCTCGATAGTTATCCCCACTAAGCCGTTCGGGATGTCGTAATTATGCTTTGGATTCAACACGTAATCGCAATAGTTTGACTTGATACTAGGTCTTATATGCTGTATAGACTAATAGGATTATGTGGTAATGTGTTTAGGTTATTTTATATTGTGATGATATTATTCTAACTTGGGAAATTGATATGATTAATATTAGGTCTTCGGATAAAGCTAAGTTATGTTTCGTAATGGTAATCAACCGATCAGGCAAGTTTCTAATACTCACTTATTGTGAAAGTTATCTTGAACTGTTCTTTTAACTGGTGATTAATCATTGTTGATTACATCACGTCTATGAATTGTTGAATCGAACTTTGTGCCTATTGAATGTGTTCATCAGGTATGAAAGGCTGATCACCTTCATTACCATTCAGTCCAGATATAATTGATATGTTCATGTTTAATGTTCGTTCAGCTATGAAAATTTATCCATGCTAGTTCACAATTATATTGTTGAATGTTAGCAAGCTATTATTCAAAATCTTTCCATCATGATATATCCTTAATTTATTGAACTTAAACTTGCTGGGCAAACTTGTTTCTCACCCTTGCTTTATCATGATAAACATTGCAGATTAAGGCGAATACGTCGGATACAAGAAAAAGTCAAAGCCAAGTTTAGCTTGGGAATATGTGTGCAGCTAGATTAGTAATAGTATTGTATTATTATAACATTGTATGTTAGATACGATGTTGATTCATATTTTAATTAAGGTTCTCGACCTTGGGGATAGTGTGTAATATTTAATGTATAAATAATTTATATTTATATCTTCCGCAACAGTTAGAACTAGTGTACCAGATTCGTGGTGATTTAAGACCAGAATTTGGGGGCGCTACATCAGGCACACCTCAAAGATAACCCTGAGGACATTCAGCACTTGCAGCAGCCCAATTGCAGAGATAACCCTAAGCAACGACTACTAGATTAGCCCAGAGTCGGAGATAACCCCAGTGAGGGGTAAAATCATTATTTTGCCACCTCGATCCCACATTCACGCCGTCTCAACAACATTTCAACATACATGCTGTAAACACTCAAAATTTTCGTCTCACCATCGCTACTAATATCGCAGAGGATGATTCATTTTTTAAGAGGGAACCCTAAAAGACAATCCATATATATACCAGATACTACCGGAAGTTCAACATCGAACCTAGAGCCCACTCTGGGAGTAACAATTCCAACCTCAGAGATAACCCCAAGGCGTGCAGATACAATACCGGAACACACACCGGAGAAGACCGATTAATCTTTGAGATAACCCCGAGGTATCCGGTCCTCACCCCAACTATGGGAATATCCACCAACCTTGGTGACAACCCCAAGGAATGCGCTTTGGCGATAACCCTAAATGCTTGTTTAAATGCGATCAGCTTCAATCTCAAGGCACACAACGAGATACTGTACCAACCCGGAGATAACATTGGGAAGACAGACACACCTTAATGATGACAATAAGGACCTTCAACAATTGCGGAATTCAATCTCAAATAAGCTCGAGTAACGCCTCGCTGATCAAATTTTAATCTGGCGATAACACCAGTAAGGGGGAACATCGTCATCTCGCCAACGCGATGCCACGCCACATCATCTCAACATCTCTACGTAACGATGTCCCACAAGACTAACCAATCCCCGAGTGACTATTATGTGCGGGTAATCGGATGAAAGTTGAAGCTTGAAGACCGAGGGCATCGCCCCATCTTCAATGACTTCGTACAAACTCTAATCTCATGCCATCGTACAACTCTCGACAACGGCGGTCCAAAATAGGTCCTGTATACCTCAAAACGGAAACCCGGATTGAACTTCTTAAAGTTCGAGTGGACATTATAGTGCCCGAGTGCACCTACTTCGAGACGACCCGACCCGAAAAACCCGGGCCCACCCGGGTTGCCTCTGGTACACCTGCGGCTAAATCGTCTATAAATAGAGGGCTTGGGCTGCCCATTTTGAAAGAGAAAACGGTGAGGAAGCCCTGCCCAATTTGTTCTGCACTCACCCCATGCAGTGTACTTTCTCATTTTAAACACTTGTGAGCTCATATATAGCCTCTTTTGTAGCTACAAAAGCCAGTGTTTACCCACTTTAAAGATATAGAAGTCTTTTTTGGCAGCCCACTGTAAGCTTTCTCACTTACTTTAAAGTCTTTCTCTTCATCTCTGCACACACCCTTCTTCACGTTGAGAGTCGTGGTTGTTTGATTTTTCCTTGATTTCTATCAAGTGGTTTCATTTTCAGATCATATATATATATATATATATATATATATATATATATATATATGAACTATGTGTCAAACTTTGTTCGATGAGCCTAGACTTCTGTCTGGAGCGTTTATTGCTTTAATATATATATATATATATATATATACTTATATATATTAACGTGTGTGGATTTTGTTCGATGAGCCTAGACTTTGGCCAAGTGCGTATCGCTTTAATATATATATATATATATATATATATATATATATATATATATATATATATATATATATATATATATGAACCGTCATTTGACTCGCTCGATGAGCCTAGATTTTATATCCGTGCGTTTATTCGCTTATGTATATATACTTATATATATGAACTGTTGTTTAACTCGCTCGATGAGCTTGGATTTTACATCCCAGTATGCTTATTGCTTTTATATATATATATACATTTTTCGTCCCACCTGGAGTTCACTTCGTGGTGGTTGATCGCTTTTATCGCTTTTTTATATTTTGTCCCGCCTCGAGTTCCTCCGTGGCGGTTGATAGCTTTTTATGACTTTATTTACGCTTTTGTCCCGCTTTAGAGTTTCCTCCGTGGCGGTTGATAGCTTTTAACAACTTTATTTAAATTTCTCGATCCCCCATGGAGGTGCTTCGTGGTTGGTGATCATGTCTCGCATATATATATTTACTGACTTTTTATATATATACCGCCATCGCTTTCATACAAATTGCGATATCTTGTGCACCTAGGAATCATGTGATCACAGATTCAACCCATTGAATCTAGATTCTGGTTCCGTGATGGACATTTTCAAATTGAAGCAACTTGTAAATTATTCTCATGGTGTCTCGAATTTCCTCGAGATGGTTTTCATACCACGAGAAAGTCGGCATTATTTTTGTATATTATTTTCGTACGGATGCCTCGCATCTGTTAAATAAAATCAATCAAGCCGAACACTTAATAAAATGGGAGTATAAAAGGTCTCAATTACTATTGAGCATCAGGGTTTGAAAAAACCTCTTTTATAAAACATCACTGCCATATCTTGCTTAAAACTAAATTTTACATAAATTCAAAACCTGTGTATATAGGTGCAAACGAGGCCTCGCACTACTTCCAAATAACAACACATTGACCCACACACACACACATTTAGATAACAGTTTCTTGAAAATAGGCGGTTACCGTGGAAACACGGATGTCGGGGGGTGTCTAACACCTTCCCTCCGCATAACCAAGCCCCCGGACCCTAATGAATCTCTTGGTTTCATTCTAATTCGCTTAGCAATGTCACATCACTGGGTCAATGTGCAAACCTTTTCTCGGTTGTGTTGGTACAACCATTTAAAAAACCAACTGGTGACTCTTAACAGTCCATCGTCGACATTATACATGTCGGACCTTTTTCACTAGTTTTTTTAAACAAATCTTACTTAAAATGAGAACACCAAAGAACAAGTAACGGAAAGGGACATCTAAAAATCCCGACATCGACAGGTGGCGACTCCGCTGGGGACTCCAGTAAAAGGACTTAATCCGCTAGTACAATCTTTTCAAAACTATTATCTGCTTGTGTGTGGATGTTGCATTTACATTTTGATGAATGTGTATGATTGCATTTCTTTATTCCACCTAGTGCTTCGCACCATAACTAGTTGTGATATTAGTGCTTCGCACCATATCTGCTTGTGATATTAGTGCTTCGTACATGTCATCATTTTTATATGGTGAGACGCGATGTATGTGAATGTATGTTGTGTGGTCCCTTCACCAGGAGGCTATCCCATCAGTGTTTGATTACTGGACTCGTGAGAAGACTAATTCTCCGAGGCTCAGGAAAGGCACCACCCAAATTCGCTCCAGTTGAAAGACCGGATTAACTTCCCGTCAAGTAGATTGCGATGATTTGGGAACCTTCATGCCAAAAATCCGCGAGAGTAACCTAAGATAGGTCAACCTCTGATAAACCCAAAACAGAGGAAAGTCTCTTCATGCGCTCATTTCAAATTACTTGTAAACACAATTACTTGTAATTTCATTCCATATCTATCTCCATGTAATGAGAAATATGAAGAAATGTGTACGCATACATATTTTAAACACGCTACAAACAGTTGACATCCGTTTTGCAGGATAAAATTCCTAAAATGGACACATCACATAGCATGTTATTATACACATTCCCTAAAGACTAAACTATGTAAGTCTCTCACAGGGAACCAATTGGACCTACTACCCGTTCAAAGTCCAAAAAGGCAACAGGCCTACAGTCAATCATGTCGTCATCCGACCAAACTGAACTTAATCCAATTTCTCGTAAAGAATTCGACGGATTAAGCAAACAAATTACAGATTTGGCTGTTCTACTCAAAGAATTACCCGCCTACTCGGTGGTCGAAAATACTCAGACATCTTTGAATCCTCCACACAAGGAGGAACCCAGGTCATTATAATACCTAAACTACAGTTGGATCCGACCAACAAGACTCATGATGTTGCCCATCCCACTAGAGATCCAGACACTGGTGACATCAAAAACAAAGTCCTTCAAATGGAAGAGACCCTTCGTGCTATCAAAGGAATTGGAACACATGGGAGTGTTTTATATGTTGATATGTGTATTTTTCCTGGTGTTCATTATCCAGAAAAATTTAAAACTCCTGACTTCGAGAAATATGATGGGTTAGGAGATCCTTATACACATTTAAAGGTGTTTATTGGAGAACTTGGATCTTATGTAGAGGATGAAAAGCTTAGAATGCAATTATTCCAAAAGAGTCTAACTGGAGAAGCCCGATCGTGGTACACAAGATTAGACAATTCAAAGATCCATAGCTGGGAAGAGCTAGCACATGCTTTCCTCACTCAATACAGCTTTCAAACTCGGATGGCTCTCGATCAGATCAAATTACCAAGATCAAGAAACAAGCCTAACGAGTCTTTCAAAGAGTATGCTCAAAGGTGGAGACGCCTGGTCGCCCAAGTTAGTCCTTCCATGACATGTAATCGAGAGATGGTCATGACTTTCATATGTATACGCAAGTAGCTCCTTTCTATCGAGAGTTTTAGCCTAAGATCGGCAAACCATTTTCCTGAAATGGTCAAACATGGGGAGATGGCCGAGATGGGATTGAAGTCCGAAAAGATTCAAGACCTAGTCGCACTCAAAGTCATTCTTCGATCACATCCAATCCGAAAATTATGGAAACAACCCCCGGAGGGTCCATAAAAAGAAAGAGGAAGATGTTTCCCTGATACTACAGGGGCAAAAAGGCAATCAAAACATGCCTATTCAAAGGAGAAACTACACTCCCTTTCAAGCACAGTCTACGAACCCTCCAATACCAAAAGGTGGAGAAGTTAAATGCCCTCGAGTATTTACACCCTTAGGGGATACCCTCGAGAACATTCTCACTCTTCTGACAACATAGAAGAAAATTACACATCTTCTTCCACCGGCCAGCCCTAATGGACGGGGTTTCAATGCTGTTCAAAAATGTGCTTATCATGCCGGGGCACCTGGACATGATACTCAGGATTGTTGGGCCTTGAAACACAAAATCCAAGACCTGATAGATAACGGGGAGATCATGGTCACCAAACCAGATCAGCCTCATGTTCAAGAGAACCCTCTTCCTCAACACAAAGAAGAAGAGGTCAACATGATAAATTGGAGTAGCGGACAGAATTCCAATTTCAGCTGTAAATCCTCCCAGATCCTCAAAGACGGTGATGACAAATGGGATTATGCTAAGTTCCAGTTCACAATGGAACGAAAGATAAAAGCTTTAGGCAAGCAAATTGAGCAATTGGCGGAACTGGTGACTTATCAGTATCAAGTGACTCGTTAGTTAATCAGCTAGGAGCATGCCAATCTCCTATCTCTTGTCATAAATATGCCCTCGTCATTTTCAGAAAATGAAATGCTGGAAGACAAAGTGAAAAAGAGAGCAAATGCCAAGGCCCGTCGAGATTTTGCCAACAAAAGGGAATTCACCTATTTGGGCCAACCTATGGAGGAAATCCTTCATATGTTAATCAATGAAGGAAGGATCAGTTCCCTTCTACCTCCAATCAACCCCGTTCAGGTAATGTGACAACTCGATGGAGTATGTCAATATCACTCCCAGTCTCGCAGTCACATCACAGAAGAATGCTGGGCACTCCGCCACCTTATTCAAAATCTAATCGACAGTGGTGTCCTGCGCCTAGCGGACGGAGATACTGTGTTACATGCAAGTGAGAATTTGGGTCCGACTAAGTGGAAAAGTGTGGTAGTAGTCATATCCACTGAAACTGATGGGATTAACACATTACTCACAACGCCAACAATTCAATTCAAAAGAAGTAACAATCCTTTGAAAGTGGCCGCTCCCGAGCCAATCAACTTGCCGTATAGAGTACAATATCCTATTGTTAGCTTGCGCAAAGTTCCATGGAATTATGGAGAAGGTGAAGGATCCACCTCACATACAACTGCTATAGTGTCAAAGGAAAATCCACTGTATCTTCTCACATGGGTGATGAGGTTCACCACCAAATCAAAGGGGAAAATACCCATGGAGAAAATTGAAAGTCCTCCACACTATGGGTCATAACGAAGCCACGGTGGTTTTAAGCTTAAAAGAAGCTCCACAACAAATATCTATTTTAGACTTGGTCCTAACTTCCGAGAATCACCGGGGGGTCTTGTTGAAGGTTTTGAAGTTTCATCTCACCGACTTCTGCTGATACGGAAAAATTTCAACATATCTGGTTGATCACATTTTCAACAACAATGTGATATCCTTCACTGATGATGACATACCGCCCGAAGGAACCGGTCATTGCAAGCCGTTGCACATTGCGGTCTTGTCCTCCGGATACATGTTAGCTGGAGTCTTGATAGATGGAGGTTCTTCTCTAAATATTTGTCCATACGCTACCTTGGTGAAGATGAATATCAATCTCAACAGAATTCGGAGTAGCCATACTATCATCAAAGCTTTTGATGGAGCCCGTCGGAATTCGGACGGAGTAATTGAGCTGCCAATCAAAATTGGTCCTCATACATTCTGCGTATCCTTCCATGTGCTCAAGATAGATTCAGGATACAACCGCTTCTTGGGACGACCATGGATTCACACATATGGCGATCCCTCCACTCTTCACCAACAGTTGAAATACATTATCAACAATAGCCTGGTCACGGTCAACGCTGAACCAGAGAATCCTCAACATGGAGACATGCCATTCATCAATGCCAATGCAGATGTGGAACCGGTCAGTTTTCATGCTTTAGAATTAAGCAATACCCAATACCATGCTATTGGAACGCCATTACCCGAACCCAAGATTTCTGCCGAGATAATGTCGGCTACTTAAGAAATGATGTCATTGGGTCATAAATCGGGACAAGGGTTGGGTAAAGATTGCAAGGGTATCAAGTACCCTATTTGATTAACCAAGAAAACTGGAACAGCTGGACTAGGCTATTCTGCTAGTTCTAGTCACAGGAATACTCAAAAGCATCAGCATATTCCTTTAGCTTCAACCATGCGGCGTTTATCTTCGCCTTCAAACTCTGAGTCCGCACAACCTCCTGTAAAGGTGCCAGCCAATGTAATGGCTATGTTATTTCCCAAGTCGGTACCGGTGAAGGAGAAAGAAGTCTTTGTTCCAAATCCCGCAGTGGAAAAGGAGGAACGAAGAATCAAGCAAGACATCATCCGAATGATGTCAGGCATACGCATCATCGTTCATGATGAGCATACCAATAGATATACCCCAAACGATGATTGCCCAGATGTAATGGCCATCATTCGGGATAGAGAGAACAATGACAATCCCTCCATCGCTGTGGTCCACCCAGACTTTACCCTTGCCAATTGGAACAACATTCCTTGCATTGGTCGATGAGGGTAAAATGGGCAGAACTCTTTCTCGCCTCAGAGATATAATAACCTTACTTTTTCATGACAAAGATTAGCAGTTTATTTTGCCAGTATATGCTAACACTGTGTATGATGAACACATTTCATATATACTAAGTGAAAGAATATTTTGTTTCAGGACTTTGAGTTTAGATGTGCATATACTTGCTGATACGGTGACTCTTCTCCACAAGGATTGTACCTTTGATGTAGAAATGAATTCAACCTTGATGGATATATAGGATGACATTGAGGTGCCTCCAGAAATTCAAGAATGGGTCAAAGACAAACCTAAACCCAACCTTGATCAAACCACTTCTTTCAATATCGAAACCTTAGAAAGCCCTAAGTTAATCCAGATTGGTTCAGACCTTAACCCAAACCAATGGAATGACATGGTTACACTATTAACCCAGTTCCAGGATGTGTTTGCATGGTCTAATGAAGACATGGTGGGTTTGTCCATTGATATTTTCCTTCATCGCCTTCCCATTAAAGAGGGATTTAAGCCAGTCAAGCAAAATCTCAGGCGTTTAAAACCTGAGTGGAGTTTAAAGGTGAAAGAAGAAATTGTGAAACAATTTCAAGCTGGCATAATCATGGTATCTACATATCCTGAATGGATATCCAACATTGTGCCCGTGCCTAAACCTGGAGGGAAGGTGCGAGTTTGCGTGGATTACCGGGACTTGAACAAAGCTTTCTTAAAAGATATCTTTCCCGTGCCATTTATCCACATTCTCATTGACAATACTACGCAATACGACATGTACTCCTTTGCTGATTGCTTTGCGGGGTACCATCAGATCATGGTTGCTGAGGAAGATCATGAGAAAACTGTTTTCATCATGCCTTGGGGAACCTTTTGCTATAGACGGTTGTCATTCGGCCTCATCAATGCTAGAGCCACCTATCAATGAGCTATGATGGTTCTTTTCCATGACTTAATACACAAAGAGATCGAGATCTACGTGGATGACATCATTGTCAAGTCCCAGAAGGAGGATGACCACATAAACCATCTCAGGAAGTTGTTCAACAGGTTATATAAGTACAACTTGAAGTTGAATCCAGCTAAATGCGTTTTTGGTGTTAAATCAAGCAAGTTGCTAGGGTTTTTAGTCAGCCACAAAGGGATTGAGCTGGATCCTGCCAAAATCCAAGCCATCACAGAAATGCCCATTCCTCAAACAGAGAAGGAAATACAGGGATTTTTGGGAAAAATAAACTTCATTAGCAGGTTTATCTCCCAACTCACCGCAACCTGTGAGCCAATCTTCAAGCTATTAAGGAAGAACTCCTCCATTAAATGGAATGATGAGTATCAGAAGGCCTTCCTTACAATCAAGGAACAACTAGTCAAAGCTCCCGTGTTGGTACCACCTAGGGATGATGTTCCCCTGTTTATGTACCTGTCCATAAGTGAAAATGCCATGGGCTACATGCTGGGATAGAAAGATGATAGAGACCAAGAACGAGCTATCTATTACCTCAGCAAAAGGTTCAGCAGCAGTGAACACAAGTACACTCTGATCGAAAAGACGTGTTGTACTTTAGCATGGGCTTCCATGAGGTTACAACATTACCTCCATGGTCACACAATCCATCTCATATCCCGCGTGGATCCTCTCAAGTGCGTGTTCAACAAACCCATGTTAAATTTCCGGCTGTCCAGATGGCAGTTGATCCTACAACAATTTGACATCGTATATGTGACGCAAAACTCCATCAAAGGTCAAGGAATTGCGGATCAACTGGCCGCCGCACCTTCAGGGGATTTCAAACCCTTGGAAACATATTTCCCCGATGAAGGAGTAATGATAAAGCAAAAACAACACCATCGAGACGATATGTGCCAATCATTGAAGATGTATTTTGATGGAGTCATTAATATGGAAGGTTCGAGGTGGAGCAATTCTAGTATTCGCATGGGGAGCAGATATCCGTCACCGCAAATAAATTGCAGGTTTGTCAGCACCAATAATACTACCGAGTATGAAGGTCGCCTCATGGGGCTAAAACTTGCTCGCTCAATGGGCATCAAAGTGATTAAGCGTCTTTTGAGATTCAGAGTTGGTAATCAGACAATCCACCGGAATCTATCAAACCAAAGAACTACATTTGCTGCCTTACCATCGGCAGGTTTTGAAGATGGCTTTGGAGTTCGAAGAAATCTCCTTTCTACACATTTCTCATAATAGTAATGACTTTGCGGACGCATTAGCAACTTTGGCCTCCTTGATTTCGCATATCAGACAAGGAACATTTGCCAAGCATCACAATTTCTCGCATAAGAGGCCCACCTTTATGGGAATTACGTTGGAGAAGTATCAGATGAGCTACCTCCCATTCAACATCCTTGGTATCAGCATATCAAGGAATATCTGCGAGATGGATCTACACCCACGGAAGCGAGCTCGACTGAAAAAAGGCGGTTCCATTGACTTGCTATGAAATTCTACCTGAGTGGAGATGTGCTCTACAAAAGAGATGCAGGACTAGGTCTCCTCGGATGTTTAGACAAAGATCAAGCCCAAAGGCTTATGGATGAAATCCATGGTGGAGTCTGTGGCCCCCACATGAGTGGCCCCCTCCTTGTCAAGAAAGTCCTCAGGATGGGACATTATTGGTCATCTCTCAAAGCTGATTGTGATGACCACGTCAAGAGATGCTATCAGTGCCAGATTCATGGGAATGCTATACACTCCCCTCCAAAGGAACTTCACAATATGAGTTCACCTTGGCCTTTCTCAATGTGGGGAATGGACGTTATCGGGCCCATTGAGCCTAAAGCCAGTAATGGTCATCGATTTATCTTCACCATGATCGACTAGTTCACCAAGTGGGTAGAAGCAGCCTCCTTCCCCAGGGTTACTAAAGAAGTCATCATTGTTTTCATCAGAAACAATGTCGTTTGTCGATATGGACAACCAGAGGTGATTGTGTCAGACAATGCCAAGAACATCAACAACAAAATGATGGAAGAATTATGCAGTAAATTCCACATCAAACATCTTAACTCTATCATCTATCGTCCGAAGATGAACGGTGCTGTTGAAGTTGCTAACAAAAACATCAAGAAGATTATGCAAAAGATGTCCGCCAACCATAAAGATTGGCCTAACCTATTGCCTCTGACTCTGTTAGCCTACAGAACCTCAATACGCACTTCCACCTGGGCAACCCTCACGATTATCCTATGGGATGGAAGCAAAGATTCCCATAGAAGTTGAAATGGAATCCCTCAGAGTGTTGATAGACGCTCAGCTAGATGAAGATCAATGGGTATAAGACAAGTATCACCAATTGTCTCTAATATTTAAAAGTAACCGCGACTATCTTCCATGATCAATTATATCAAGAAGGATCGCCAAATCCTACAACAAAAAAAGTCCCTACACGGCAGCTTTAAACAACATGACATGGTTTTGAAGAAGATCCTTGACAACCAAGATCAATCTAAGGAAAATTCGCTCCTGGCGGGAAGGCCCATTTGTTGTCAAAGAAGTATCGACAAGAGGCGCCTAAGACCCCAAATAATTAATAAATGAAATTTAATTTCCTCTAATTATTATTTTGAAATAGTAAGGGTTGATGTGATTAATGTGGATAGTTATGGGTAAAAAATCATAAATATTTCAAAATAAGCAAGTGGTTATAAAATATTCATTGTTGTGGGGAATATTCGTTTGGTGCGTGGTGGAATATTAAATCGTTTGTCGGGGAATATAAATATTAAATGCGGTATGACCGATAATGTGGGCCCATGAGAAGCGATTGGAGGAAAAAAGCGACAAATATAAGTTGTTTAAAAAAAGCGTGGTTAGTTATTCTGAATTTACCTTTGTTGGAATACCCGTTGGTTAAAACACGATGTCTGGCGTTGTTGTTTGATGATGCTTGCGGTATTGCACCAATTATTGACTCTTACGTGTGAAAGGCTTTACTCGATAATGGTTACGATAATTCTTTATTCGATTATTTTATTGGTTCGATAATTGTTGCGTTGATATTTTATATTGTTGTTGTTGTTTGATAATTGTCATTACGTATTTTTCATTATCGAAGCAATAATTCATATTATCTGAATAATATTATTAGATAACATTATTGGCGATGTCTAGAAAGTTACATACAGGAGAGGTTTGGTCACTAATTGCTTGCATGATGAGGAGAAATTCTTATTGGAAGCCCCCTCTTTCACAGGAGCGCACTGGTTGTCGATATTGTGATTACGTAATATTATTTGTGAATAATTAATTATTGATTCATATGATGAGGAAAATATTGATTTTATGTGGATATAGATGGAGAAAATTTTTAATGTGACAATTGTTGAAAATTGAAATTTTATCTTTTACGATAAAATAATTCATTTAAATATATATATTATTATATTTTAATAATATAATAATGGTGATATTTTTACAGAATGTGGAATATATGAGTATCTGAGGAGGAAGAGTATTTTTGTTGCAATAAATGTTTAAAACATATTAAACATGTAAATTGGACCCCATTTATTATTTGAAATTTGATTATAGCCTCTAAAAATCTTGGTTTTTGGATTTTGGTCAATTTTTGCTTGGAATTTGGAAAAACTTTCTTACGCAAAGTTGTAGAAATTGAATTTCCTATAAAAACTCATGAGATTTGAATTTTTCGACAAAAGGGCTATTTATTGTGAATTATTGAAGTTAGAAGCTCAAAATAATTGATTTTTGGAAGTTTAAATTATTTTAAATAATAAAAGCGTTTTTAACAAGGTAGTAGGTGTTACTAGCATGGAAAAAAAATTTGAGATCAGATTGTCCAAGTGTGCGTGTGAAGATATATATATATATATATATATATATATATATATATATATATATTTATTTTAATAAATTTTTGCTTTGGTGTTACAAGCATTTTCTATAAATAGGGTCTTGGGTTAGAATTGAAAATCACACGAAGCTGAAGTTTTTCTCTCTATATTATCGGCGTATTCTTGTGAGTATTTTGAGTATACTTTGAGTATTCTTTATCGGTGAAAGTTCAAGTTATAGCTTTATATCCGATATTCGGTTAAAATCTTTGTCTTTTCAGGGTAAGGGATATTATTTTTTTTCGTAATGATATTATTTCTTCAATATCATTATCTTTGAAATATTGATCTGAAGTTTTTATCAAATTTGGAACTTTTTGGTGTGAGATTCTTATTCACGTATCACGACCTTTATTCACGTATCTGATCTTTATTCACGAATCTGCCTTTATTCATGAAAAATGAAAAATTTTCTTTTAAGTCAAAATATCTATTGTGGATACTAGCTTTGATTGTATCCATGTTTTGATCATTCTTGAATTTTACACCACTATGATTATTTTTTTGAGGTATTTTTGGGCGTGGATAAAACAAAATACGAATCCTTAATCCTTAATCCTTGTCATTTTGATTCCTTTGGATTCGTTTCTTTTAAAAAAAAAAATATTTTTCATCATCCTCGGTCTTAAATGATGATATTATTGAATATCTTTGGCTTTTGTAGTGCAAAGATGAATGATTTTCGATGAATATCTTTGGCTTTTGTAGTGCAAAGATGAATGATTTCGATGAATATCTTTGGCGTAGTGCTGAAGATGAGCAGTGTTTAGATGAACATGACCCAGTGGTGAATGTCCTTGGCTTTTGTAGTGCGAGGATGAATATATGATTCGAGATATATATTGATTGATGTTACTGAGGGATAAAAATATTGATGATGGAATTTATTAAATTCATAGATATTAGTAGATTTCATCCTCTACGTAACTCTTACATGAATTAATATTTTTCATTGCAGTATTGATTTAAAACTTGTTTGTCTATTGTATTACTATTAGATTTTTTTTTTTCCTGTTGAAGACTAACGATAATTTGTTACGTATTATCTTAGTCGTAATATTTTCTTGGGCTAGTTGAGCTCACCCTTTTCCTTTTTGTTCCATTTTTTTCTTCTCGGGGAGGCGAGAATGTAGCGAGTGCGAGTCGGGGTATGGAATGATGGTTTTAGAGAGTTGTTTAGTAGTCCTCACCATTTTTGTAAAATAATGTATCAATAATTATGATGAGGATTTATTTGTATGTGGATATTGTTTAGATGGCAATATCGTATTTAAACTCATGAGTTTTCTTTGTTGTAATAATAAAGTTGTAGTTGTTTACATCTAGTGTATTGTATTTCGGAATGGGTGATGTATACCTATTTGGGGGGTGTCACGGTTGGTATCGAGCTTAGGGATATGATCTCTGGCGGAGATCGGGGAATAGAACTAGGAGAGAGGCAGAGTAAATCCTTTGTTAGTGTGTCTACTAAAAGCTTATTTGTTAGTTGGTGTCGATATATAAGGATATTATGTGATATATTGATTTGCTTAATTAACCCTTGTTTTATGGCGGTATTTGAGAATGTCGTGAGAATATTAATGATGGAAATGAGGCCAGTGGAGCGCTGTACTCATGCAGCGAGGAGAGCGTCTGACAATGGTGGTAATGTTCCTCTGTGAACAACACCTGCAGGCGAGATGATGAGCGAGGGGATGTTTAGAAGCTTTTTGCGGTTCATGCAAAATCGGACGAGGAGACTTCGTGTTCAAAACATAGGAGAAATGATAGCAATTCACGGGTTATCACGTGAGCGATTCGAAAAGTTGGGACCACGAATTTAAGGAAAGCTGATCCGATCATGGCGGAAACATGGGTCAAACAAATTACCAAGATATTCGATGTCTTGGGATGGATGCGGAGAACGAAGGTTCCATTCGCCACCTTTATGTTTAGTGGCGAGGGCGACTCTTTGGTGGGAATGCGTGAAGCGTACCCATCGGCCGCTTTTCGGCGTGTCTTGGGAGGCGTTTGAAACTATTTAATGACAAATACTTTCACGAAAGTGTTCGTCATATGAAGGAAGTGGAGTTTATTATTTGGAGGCGAGAACAACATGGCGGTGTCTCGATGCGGCGAAGTTTGCGAGTTATCGAGGTTTGCACCTCATTTGGTGGAGAATGAGAGAGCATGTATGGCGCGGATGTACGAGAGAGGTTTGAAAACGGCGTCGTCGATATCTCATCTCTCGTAAATTTTCTCTTTATTAGGATGTTGTTAATAGGGCTCGATTGTTAGGCGAGATACTTGAAATACGGTCGGTAGAGGTACCCTGATCGAGGATCATCACAGGAGATAGCGATCAACAAAACAACAATAACCGGTGGAGAAAGAAAAAAGCGGACAAAAATGGTAACCACTCTGGTGGTAATCATAGCCATGAAAATAGAAGAAGCGAGTTAGGAGGAGATTTTAAAAAAGGAGATTCAACAGCGACCGTGTGAAGGCAGCGGTGCGGTGACAAGCTGGTTCGAGGAGGAGAAAGCGACCACCGGTCATATATCTTTATAAATCACGGGAAAGAGGACATATCGGTCAAGCGCCCCTAGCAGATTCGGTATGCTATAATTGTGGAAAGGAAGGACATATCGCTCGAGATTGCAGTAGCGAAACCTAGTTCGGTGAGGGGACGGTGACTCGAAAAAAGTATCCCGGAAAAGTCAAAGTCAGCGGTTCTGGAAGGCGTTTGTTGTTGTATTTGGTCAAAATCGAGGAACCAAGCGAGGTGATCACGGGTAAGCTATTTATAAATTCTTGTGAAGTTTATACTTTACTGAATCTACGGTGCTACCCATTCATTTATCTCTCTCTACTTGTGCTCAGCGTTTAAATTTGACTCAGGAAAAATTAGACTTTGACTATCTGTGGAAACTCGTTAGGAGAAACTTTCATCACATCCTTTGTTTATAAATCTTGTCTAATCAAGTTGGCACCCTTATCTTACATTGACCTTATCTCTTTAAAGATACTTGCTTTTGATGTGATTTTAGGGATTGATTGGTTAACTACTCATCGTACCAAAATTGATTGTTTTTCGTAAGGTTGTTAGTTTTCATATTTCTAATCGACTTTGTTGTTTGAATTCGACAACTAAACCATTAAAATCAATCTTTGTCATATCTAATCATAAAGCGATTCGTTTATTGAAAAAGCGGATGTCAAGCTTTCTTAGCCCATGTTATGGATTTGAATAAAGACACGTCGAAATTGAATAATATTCTGTTGTTATTAACTTTCTGGCGTATTTCTGAAGAACTTCGGTCTACCCCGAGCGTGAAGTTGAATTCTTTATTGACCTTGAACTTTGAGTACAAAGCCCATTTCTAAAACCCCATATCGAATGGCTCTATTGAACTTGGGGAGTTAAAGGTCAACTCTGAGAATTGTTGGACATCGGTTTCATTCGTCTAGTACATCTCCTTGGGGTGCTCTGTTTTATTTCGTAAAAAGAAGAAAGGCGGGAGTATCGACTTTGTATTGACTATCGGGGAATTGAACCATGTCACCATCAAGAATAGGTATCCTCTACCTCGTATTGATGACTTGTTTGACCGATTCTGAGAGCACAATTCTTTTCAAAAATCGATCTTAGATTACGGATATCATCAATTTGAAAATTAGGCGAGGATATTCAAAAGCGCCTTGAGAACTTCGGTATGGGCATTATGAATTCTTAGTTATGTCTTTCGGATTGACTAATGCTCCTGCTGACTTTCATGGATATGATGAATCGAGTATTCAAAGAATATTTGGATAAATTCGTTGTTGTCTTTATTGATGACATCCTCATATATTCAAAAGTAGTGAAGATCATGAGCACCATTTGAAGCTAGTACTCGAAAGGCCGTGAAAACAAGCTATATGCTAAGTTGAAGAAATCACGAGTTACGGCTTGAGGAAGTAGCATTCCTTGGAGCGCGTGGTGTCAAAACATGGAGTATCTGTTGACGTGAAGATTGAAGCAATACAAAGTTAGAACAGCAGAAGTCGGTGTATTTGAAATCGTAGCTTTTTGGGTTTATTTGGTTATTATCGGAGTTAGTGGAAGGTTTTCTCGAATCGCTACTCAGATTAACTCATCGACTCGAAAGGATACAAAATTCATATGGGCGAGGAATGCGAGAAGAGTTTCAAGAGCTTAGAGGAGACTCATTTTATTTTGTTCTAACAATACCATCTGATGCGGATGGATTTGTTATCTCTGATGATGCTTGGGCAAAGGGTTAGGATGTGTTCTCATGCGACATGGGAAAGTCATAGCCTATGCCTCGCGACACAAAAAAAGAATATGAGAGGAATTATCCTACTCATGATCTAGAGTTAGCGGCCCGATCGTTTTTTATTAAAGAGATGGAGAGCCTTATCTATATGGGGAGAAAGTGGAGATATATTAGGACCATAAAAGCCTTAAATATTTCTTCACTCAAAAAAAGAACTCAACATGCGGCGCGTGACGTTGGCTCGAGCTATTGAAGACTACGACCACACTATATTGATACCATCTGGAAAAGCGAGCGTGGTGGTGGCGCGTTAAGTAGAAGATCATATATCACGAGGAGCGAGTGCGATGATGTCAAGTATCGCGTAGAGCCGACTTTAATAGAAAAAGTTAAGGTTCTTTCGAGCCATGGGCCGGGTGATGCATATGAAGAAGAAAGTACAAGAAGGTCTTTATTAGGGCGAGAATTGATGAAGAAGGAATACTTGAGTCACTCGGACTTTGTGTTCTAACGATTACGATTTGAAGTACAAGATCATGATGGAGGCACTGATACACCATTTGCAATCCATCTGGAAGTACTAAAATGTATCGTGATCTTGACATACATTTTGGTGGAACAATATGAAGAGAGAGATTGCAAAGTTTATCTCGACATGTTTAACTTGTCAGCGTGTAAAGGCGGACATCAAGTGCCTAAGGACCATTGCAACCACTTGAGATTCCGAAATGGAAGTGGGAACACATTACCATGGATTTTATTTACGGGTCTTCCACGGTTTCTCAAGGCATAAATCTTTATTTGGGTTATTGTTGATAGATTAACCAAGTACGCACATTTCTTGCCGTCACGGAGACTTATTCTCTTGAGCGTCTTCTTTAGTATGTATGTAAATGAGATTGTGAGGTTGCATGGCATGCGGTATCTATAGTTTGGATCGTGACCCAAGATTCACTTCAAGATTTTGGGTTAGCTTGCAAAAAGCTATAGAGTGCAGTTCTGATTGATTCGGCATACCATCCTCAAGCAGACGGACAATCGAGAGAGGACTATTCAAACTCTTGAAGATTTATTAAGACTACTGTGTCCTAGACTTCAAGAGGCGGTTAGGATAAGTATTTACCATTGGTGGAATTCTCCTACAACAACGAGTTATCGAGCAAGTATAGGTGTGGCTCCATATGAAGCATTATATGGGCCGAAAGTGTCGCTCTCGATATGTTGGGATGAGGTGGGTGAAGCAACATTGTTGGGGACAGAGTTAAATACGTATGACTCTAAAGAAAAGATCAAATGATTCGACAAGCGTATACAAGCGGCACAAGATCGACAAAAGAGTTATGCGGATCTTCATGAAAGGGCGTGGAATTTAGTATAGGGGATCATGTATTGTTGCGAGTTGCTCCATGGAAGGAGTTACAAGATTTGGGAAGAAAGGAAAGCTCGATCCACGATTTATTGGTCCATTTCAAATTCTTGAGAGAGTAGGAAATGTAGCCTATAGACTCGCGTTACCTCAAGTATGTCTCGTGTTCATAATGTGTTTCACATATCGTACGCCGTAAATATGTGAAAGACCGAACCACGTTATTGAGTTAGAAGCCGGGGACGAGATAGTAGAAGACTTAGCGTATGAGGAGGTACTGTCAAGATCTTGGATAGGAAGGAGCATATCCTACATACGAAGGTCATACCACAAGTTAAAGTCTTGTGGAGGAACCATCTTATAGAAGAAATGACACAGGAATTGGAAGCGGAAATGAAAGCGAGGTATCCTCACCTTTTGAAAAACACATGCGTATGTCGATTTCGAGGCGAAATTTCATAAGGAGGGAGGTTGTAAGACCCCAAATAATTAATAAATGAAATTTAATTTCCTCTAATTATTATTTTGAAATAGTAAGGGTTGATGTGATTAATGTGGATAGTTATGGGTAAAATCATAAATATTTCAAAATAAGCAAGTGGTTATAAAATATTCATTTGTTGTCGGGGAATATTCGTTTGGTCGTGGAATATTAAATCTTTGTCGGGGAATATTAAATGCGACAGTAGTATGACCCATATGTGGCCCCATGTGAAAGCGATTGGAGGAAAAGCGACAAATATAAGTTGTTTAAAAATAACTTGGCGTAGTTATTTCTGATTTTACCTTTGTTGGAAATACCGGTGGTTAAAACACGATGTCTGGCGTTGTTTGCGCGATGCTTTGCGGTATTGCACCAATTATTGACTCTTACGTGAAGGCACTACTCGATAATGGTTACGATAATTCTTTATTCGATTTTATTTTATTGGTTCGATAATTGTTGCGTTGATATTTTATATTCTTTGTTGTTTGATAATTGTCATTCTACGGTATTTTTCATTATCGAAGCAATAATTCATATTATCTGAATAATATTATTAGATAACATTATTGGCAATGTCTAGAAAGTTACATCTAAGGAGAGGTTTGGTCACTAATTTTGGCTTGATGAGGAGAAATTCTTATTGGAAAGCCCCCTCTTTCACAGGGAGCGCACTGGTTGTCGATATTGTGATTACGTAATATTATTTGTGAATAATTAATTATTGATTCATATGATGAGGAAAATATTGATTTTATGTGGATATAGATGGAGAAAATTTTTAATGTGACAATTGTTGAAAATTGAAATTTTATCTTTTTACGATAAAATAATTCATTTAAATATATATATTATTATATTTTAATAATATAATAATGGTGATATTTTACAACGAATGTGGAATATATGAGTATCTGAGGAGGAAGAGTATTTTTGTTGCAATAAATGTTTAAAACATATTAAACATGTAAATTGGACCCCATTTATTATTTGAAATTTGATTATAGCCTCTAAAATCGCTTGGTTTGTGGATTTTGGTCAATTTTTGCTTGGAATTTGGAAAAACTTTCTTACGCAAAGTTGTAGAAATTGAATTTCCTATAAAAACTTCATGAGATTTGAATTTTTTTACGACAAAAGGGCTATTTATTGTGAATTATTGAAGTTAGAAGCTCAAAATAATTGATTTTGGAAGTTTAAATTATTTTAAATAATAAAAACGTTTTTTTTAACAAGGTAGGTGTGCCTTACTAGCATGGAAAAAAAAATTTGAGATCAGATTGTCAAGGTGTCCAAGGTGTGCGTATATATATATATATATATATATATATATTAATATTTTAATAAATTTTCTAACTTTGGTGTTACAAGCATTTTCTATAAATAGGGTCTTGGGTTAGAATTGAAAATCACACGAAGCTGAAGTTTTCTCTCTCTATATTATCGGCGTATTCTTGTGAGTATTTTGAGTATACTTTGAGTATTGCTATACGGTGAAAGTTGAGTTATAGCTTTATATCCGATATTTCGGTTAAATCTTGTGTCTTTCAGGAGGTAAGGGATATTATTTTTTTTCGTAATGATATTATTTCTTCAATATCATTATCTTTGAAATATTGATCTGAAGTTTTTATCAAATTTGGAACTTTTGGTGTAGATTCTTATTCACGTATCTGGCCTTTATTCACGTATCTGATCTTATTCACGAATCTGGCCTTATTCATGAAAAATAAAAATTTTTTCTTTTAAGTCAAAATATCTATTGTGGATACTAGCTTTGATTGTATCCATGTTTTGATCATTCTTGAATTTTACACCACTATGATTATTTTTGAGGTATTTTTGGGCGTGGATAAAACAAAATACGAATCCTTAATCCTTAATCCTTGTCATTTTGATTCCTTTGGGATTCGTTTTAAAAAAAATATTTTTCATCATCCTCGGTCTTAAATGATGATATTATGGAATATCTTTGTAGTGCAAAGAAGATGAATGATTTCGATGAATATCTTTGGCTTTTGTAAGATGAATGATTTCGATGAATATCTTTGGCGTAGTCTGAAGATGAGCAGTGTTTAGATGAACATGACCTTGTTGGTGAATGTCCTTGGCTTTTGTAGTGCGAGGATGAATATATGATTCGGATATATATTGATTGATGTTTACGGGGATAAAAATATTGATGATGGAATTTATTAAATTCATAGATATTAGTAGATTTCATCCTCTACGTAACTCTTACATGAATTAATATTTTTTCATTGCAGTATTGATTTAAAACTTGTTATCTATTGTATTACTATTAGATTTTTTTTTTCCTGTTGAAGACTAACGATAATTTGTTACGTATTATCTTAGTCATAATATTCTTCTTGGGCTAGTTGAGCTCACCCTTTTCCTTTTTGTTTCATTTTTCTTCTCGGGGAGGCGAGAATGTAGCGAAATGCAGTCGGGGTATGGAATGATGGTTTTAGAGAGTTGTTTAGTAGTCCTCACCATTTTGTAAAATAATGTATCAATAATTATGATGAGGATTTATTTGTATGTGGATATTGTTTAGATGGCAATATATCGTATTTAAACTCAGATTTTATTGTTGTAATAATAAAGTTGTAGTTGTTTACATGCTGAGTGTATTGACAATTTCGGAATGGGTGATGTATACCTATTTTGGGGAGATCGGTAATCTTTGGGAGAATCCACAGAAATGATGGCAACCCAAAGAATGGGCTCCTCTTAAATGTATGAATCGATGGGCTCTACATCATCTGACTCACTATCCCAGATTATGGACACCATCAGAAGCCGATAAAATCTCTGTTTCCATCCATGCGTAATACTCGCATAACAACTCGGATGACCGATCGACAGAGAAAAAGCTACCTCACGCTAATCCCAACAAGCATACACGGATCGGCCCTCTTTGAGAGATATCGAGAAGTCGAACGTCGATCTATCGCCTCAAGGGATGAAAATCTCGAACCGGGTCGAACTGTGACATCACGGACAGTGGGTGATAAGTAGTCACGCCCCTCAAGCCAGCCAGAGGAATGAAGTCCATGCCCGGAGCGTGAGTAATGAAGCTGTATGGTGAGCAAAGCCCCGAACACGGCAATATGCTGAATGGATCTTTGATATCTGCCAAAAATGTGGACCAGGACAGAGCATCTATACACTCTGATGGCTGAAAGGAGTATGACATAGCTACATCTCGGGTGAAGCAAAATCCACGTGGCGTCTAAAGGTACCAATCGGTCTCAAGTGTGACATAAACCACACATACAGCTTGACCGAACTCCCAGTGAACACTCCTGTCAGATAGGTACAGTAGTAGGATGCTGACCGCAGGGTCTCTGCTACAATCATAGGTACAATGGTACGACCCTCTCTAAGAGCTCTCACAGCCATGATGAAACCAATGTCTATCTCGTCCATGTATCGTGGCATATAGACATACGACAAGATGCATGAAAAGAGTACATCAACCCCGCCAAATGCCAGTGATCCTCCGATGCGGTGAAATCCCCAGAATATCGTGAATATCTATCCTCCGAGCCAAATCTATCATACAAAAATGTCACCATCCAGCATACTACTCGTGCATAATCCAATGAGAGAGTCATGAATCGCCTACTCATGTCTCCCAAAGCCAGTGCACGCAAGGTCCGCTCTAAAGGCAAGATCGTTAATCGTGCATACTCCTCAGAGTAGGAGTCAACTCATGGGTCCCGAACCGGAAAACTCCGCCTATCCAGTATCCAATGCTCTAAAGCATCCCGTCTACAAAATCTCGCGGAACTCAAACATCAATAAAGTCATGGTATGTCGCAAAGACAAATGATCTCTGATCACACCCCGTTCGGTGGTGACATGCTATCATACCACGATCAAGATACCCAAAGCCACCAATGATGGTGGGGTATGAGCTATACTAACTAACCGTCAAGAAGACATCTGTGGCGGCCGTGTCATAAGACCATCCAGGTCAATGCCGAATATCTCTGGACATACATACATATGCACAACATGATACATGCATAACAGATAATGGATGGCAATATGATATAGGGAATGGAAAAAACTGTGCATATATTCCTAAGTATATCATCATCTAATACATCATCTCTGTACAACTACAAATACAGGGAAATGGGGCACATACGTCCTACTACTAACAGAGGCCTATCAAAAGATATAGCGAGAATGGGGCACAACCACCCAATATCTAACAGAGGCCTATCAAAAGATATAAAGAGAATACACATCAGAAGAAGACAATGGTGTCTATGTCCATATCATCAATCCTGTGCACCTGATGTAACTCCTCCTGAGTCACCAGATCTCTATCAACAGGGATGTCAGGCCTATAAAGAGGAGGATCTACGCCGAAAAAATGGAATGGGTCATCTGAGGGGCCAGCGCCTGAGCTGGAAGGAACAAATGAAGCCACCTCTGCTGAATCTCTGCCCAAATGCAGAAATATATATATATGCCTGGTCCAACTGCCGGGTTAAACTATCAATTTGGGTCATATGAGTCGGATCTCGGAGATAGGCTATCCAATCCGTCATCATCAAGGATCCTGGAACCATATCCCCCATAAACTGAGTGGCGCGGGACTGAGCTCCAATGGTGCGAGGGGACCACCACCGCTGGAACGTCTCCTAGGTACATGGACCCTCTGAGAATGCAAAACCATCAACCCTCAACAATGGGATATCAGTGACGGGTGATCGTGATATACAAAGCCAATGACGCTGGCGGAGGAGGCAAGATCGGTATACGGATCTCCCCTGTGGTGCTCCTAATAGCACGCTCTCCTAAATAGAGCTCCCAGCCTCCATCCGTGAAGAGAGGAACTCTCCTGGTGGAAATCAAGTACTCGACTCCAGTCGGGTACCCATCTTCAAAGCGGATGGTCAGGTGTTCCCCTGAATAGGGAATCTATGTGATGGTGTCACCGTCAAAGAACTCCAACATGTGACTACTGGCGGTGAGTGAAGCCCTCAGCTATAGGGACCTCCGACAAAATAGAATGGTGCCATCGTCGTCCTCGTGGATAGGTATCTAAACCTAACACACTCACAGGACGCAAGCATGAGAGCCTCTCATAGGCCCAAAACTGCCACCACAATGGCAAAATATCTGCTATCAGTAAACACTTTTAACCTCTAAATGGGAAATGACAAGAGAAATACTCACCGGCAGAAATGGGTAAAAGCTCAGCCAAGCCTCATCAAACCACATGAGCGCACGCATGCCAGAAGGAAATAGGCAAAGGTATAGGAGCCCCAATCATACTCTCCAATATGGTCCACATCACGTGTGGCGCTGATCAAAGCGAAAGACACCGTAGAAGAGTTATCTGCTATGAAGCAGCCCCGAATGATCATCAGGAACAATCGTCGCAGAACGCGATCCCTGATTCTGACGTCATCAGGCATGGGCTCACTCAAAAGCCCGCTCATAGCATCTACGCTCAAAGGACCTGAACGAACAGTCCTTCCTTTAAACGCCTCCGCCGGAACTCCTAATAAGGATCTGACGACAGTAGGGGTAATATTCGCCATGCAAGGCACTGGCTCCCCTCCAAACTCCATACCTGTGATAAATCTCAATCCATAGGCATCATCATCACCGCAATCCAAGAGATGGAGTGATCGAGTCCGATGAAACCATCGCTCGAACAATGCCCCGAGGTAACCCTGTGGACAACGACGGGAAGGATGGAGAAGAATGCCCCGAATCCCCACTCATGCACTACCGCTCTATAGTCACGATGAAGCGCCTGGTACATGGAGTGAATATCGAACCAGCCTCGAGGTCGTAAAACTCTAACCTCGCATGAAATGCAGATCAACATCAAAACCCTTTAATCCTCATCAATAGGAAAGAAGGAAGATAAAAGTCTAATGGCATACCTCTTTAGCATGCAAATACATCGATGGATGTCTGCTCAAATCACCCAGCAGCTCTGGGTTTGCCACCTGAATACTCGGGAGCTCCCTACGAATGACATGTATAGCAGGAGCGGGATCATCAATCGGAATATCCGCCTCCTCATCCTCAACGTCTGGCACATCTACCCGGATAGGACGAATCACGGCCTCCACAAACCGACGAGGCTGTCTAACAGAACGGGGATGAGGCACTTTAGAAGCCCTCCGTCATACGCCAGAAGTGGTCCTATGGGAACTGCTCGGCTGATTCGGATCCATAAATATCTGGATAACAAGTCTCCAAATCACCTCAGAAAGGGTGTGGTATTTCCTTACCTAGAGATTTCTAAAAAGCATTTATGACTATATGCATGCATGCATTTACTTTAACATACAATAGATTTAAAATGCATGACTACCCAATGCCTACATTTGGAAAATTTTTGCCATAGTCCTCTTTGAAAATAGGACTATCCATATGCACATAGGCATGTCTAGGTGGCCATTCAGTAGTACACCTGCCCCAAAGTCATACACATAATATATACATTAAAAATCAAAATCATACATGCATAAGGTTAACCTCAACATCAGGAGTACTTGGCCTTTCTACCTTTGCTCATTGGACCTCAAATAGGACAAAAAATAGCAGAAAAAGGTGCCAATTTGACTGTCTCAGAAGTCAAATTTTTTCACATCATTATGTTCAACATGGTTTAATAATAACATTTACTATGTTGAATATTTTTTATCAAGTCATTTGTGCATACATAATCACTACTATGTGTTTAGATGCATTCCATGCTATAACTTGAAATCCAACGGATAAAAACTAGAAAAAATACATGCATACGTTACTAGGATAGTGTAGATCACTTGTACGGTGACAAAATTTGTAGAAAATAGCCCGAACTTAGCAGGTCTGAAAGAGGCTCACGGATTTCCCTTTGTGCGACAAGCTGAAAATGACTTGTGTTGCCAACCTGCTGTAATTTATCATCTGTGATTGGCCACAGGCTCATCTGCGGTTGCAGCAGGTGCACCTGCGGCACCCCTATATGGGTCCCACCCCTCCGGCTCGGTCCAGTTCAAGTTACAAAGGAGTTCTTGCGGACTAGAAAGGTCAAATCGAGAATAAAAATGCCACGCGATTGAGCAAAACAACATACAATCCTAGCCTTCTCAGGTGAAGCTTTGAGTCTGCATATCACTCATTGGTAGTCACCCGAACACGAGGTATACTCTGCCAATGATCTCATTTATTACAAACCACATCCGGAAATACCTTGTACAGGTCCGATGCCACCAATTCTGGGTCGTTACTCTACGTAGATCCCCGACGGGTTACAACGTAGATCCCTGATGGGGGTTACAATGTAGATCCCCAACGGGGGTTACAACGTGAAGCCCCGGCAGGGGATTACAACGTACATTCAAGTTGTTAACACACATATCAATGAAGGTCAAGAAGCCTTGACGTTATTTCAGCCGATAGCGATTAAACCTATCAGAGCTTTAGAGCTATTCGACGATTTCATACTCGATTGCTCATATGTAGATCCCTGGCGGGGGTCACAACGAAATGTTCCGTTGATTCACACATTAGCGAAGGTCAAGTAACCTTGACAATCTACCCACAGAGTATCAGCCGTTGATTCACATATCAGCGAAAGTCAAGCAACCTTGACGATCTATCCCACAGGGTTTTTCAACCGTTGATTCACATGTCGGTGAAGTACACATCAACGAAGGTCAGACATCCCTGACAGTATTTGCTGTTGGCAGTAAATCCAACTGAATCTTGACATGTCCCGGAGATACCAACCAGGAAAGGTCAATGTTATCAAATAGGATAGATGATGGAATATGTTATATACATCCTCGAACAGACCAAGCTTTATCCCCACAGATCTCTTGCACATAAGAGTTACCTCTTCAGGATCAAGTCATTATCAAGAACACAGGAATTTGGTGATAACTCCAACATCAACATCCTAACAGATTCGACTTACACATCAAATCTAGACAGCATTGCCAATACCCAGTTGAAGCAACAGGGATCCAACAATCATCCCCAGCATGTTGGGTTACAACCCCGTACACATGTATCATACATTTGCCTAATGTTGCTACATATAGTACCATGTTTGTCTTGTTGCGTTTCAAGTGTCTATGATTCTTTATCCTACCCATGCATCGCCATGCATGAGTATGATAAAGAGGAGCATCTGTAGACACTCAAAATTTTATGTACTACTGTCACTAACATTGCAGGAGGACAGATTCGTCTTTTAAGAGGGAACCCTGAAAGACAATCCATATATATACTGAATACTATCGGAAGTTCAGCATTGACCCCGGAGCCCACTCTTGGAGTAACAATTCCAACCTCGGAGAAAACCCCGAGGCGTGCAGATACAATACCGAAACACACACCGGAGAAGACCGATTAATCTCGAAGATAACCCCGAGGTATACAGTCTCAGTCCCAACTTTGGTGATAACCCCAAGGAATGCAGTTTCGGCGATAACCCCAGAAATGCTTGTTTCAAATACGACCAGCTTCAATCTTGGCACTCACAACGAGATACACTGTACCAACCCGGAGATAACATCGGGAAGACAGGCACACCTCAAAGATGACAATGAGGACCTTCAACAATTGCAGTAGTCCAATCTCAGCAAAGCCTGAGCAACGTCTACTTTATCAGCCCAATCCGACGATAACACCGGTAAGGGGCAACATCGCCATCTTGCCAACGCGATGCCACGCCACGTCGTCTCAACATATCTACGCAACGATGTCCCACAAGACTAACCAATCCCGAGTGACTATTGTGCGGGGTAACAGATGAAAGTTGAAGCTTGAAGACCGGAGGGCATCGTCCCATCTTCAATGATTTCGTACAAACTCTAATCCCATGTCATCATACAACTCGACAACGGCAGTCCAAAATAGGTCCTGTATACCTCAAAACGGATGCCCGGATTGCACTTCTTAAAGTTCGAGTGGATATTAAAGTACCCGAGTGCACGTACTTCGAGACGACCCGACCTAAAAAACCCGGGCCCACCTGGGTTGCCTCTGGTACACCTGCAGCTAAATCATCTATAAATAGAGGGATTGTCCTGCCCATTTTGAAAGAGAAAACGGCGAGGAAGCCCTGCCCAATTTGCTCTGCACTCACCCCATGCAGTGTACTTTCTCATTTTAAACATATGTGAGCTCATATATATCCTCTTTTGTACCTACAAAAGCCAGTGTTTACCCACTTTAAAGATATAGAAGTCTTCTTTGGCAGCCCACTGTAAGCTTTCTCACTTACTTTAGAGTCTTTCTCTTCATCTCTGTACACACCCTTCTTCACGTTGAGAGTCGTGTTGCTTGCTTTTGCCCGGACTTCGGTTCGTGGTTTCATTTCACTCAGATATATATATATATATATATATATATATATATATATTGACTAACATTATCGAAAGTTATGCCTCGATTGAGCTTATACTTGATGCCAGAGCGTTTATTTTCTTATCATATATATATATATATATATATATATATATATATATATATATATATATATATATAAAAGACAAATTGAGCACAGACTTGCCTAAACTTTAATATATATTACTTATATATATTTGATTGACTTTTATTTGATGTTTTTATTACTTTAATATATATATATATATATATATATATATATATATATATATATATATATATATATATATAAAATATATATGTCTAAAGTAATTTTATATCCCATTTACTTTTATATATATATATATATATTTTATATATTGAATGTTGTCAAACTCATTCGATTGGATTTTACATCCGGTGCTTTATATATATATATATAGACTAAAAAGACAAAGGCACCCTAAACTTTACTTCGGTGTTGATGTTTGCACCCTAAATAAAAAGAGAGTGTCTAAGTACACCCCATACTTTACTTATGTGTAATGATTGGACACTTTGTTTTCTCTTATCAAAAAAGTGACTAAAGAGAGAGGTAAGGTCTGCAGAGGGGTAAGCTTCAGATGGTTGCATTTATTGAAAAGAGAGGTTACATTTACAAAGTGTTAGTCGTTGGTTATCAGACAAATATCCCAAATCAAAGTAGGAGGCTAGGGTTCGCGATTTGAAGGAGAAGAATCACAATGAGTGATTCGCGATTCTTGAGGGATTCTACAAACAATGATGTTTATGGAGTTAAATGTGTCCCAGATTACAGTAAGTACTTCACAGAAATCTTCCACGAGCATCTATTTTGAGTAATCCGCTTTAGAAATTAGTGCATGTTCTTTTTGTAGTATATTATTTTGTTTTTGTAGTATAAAGTGGAATGGTGGACCCTTTTGATGATTAAATTCAAAACTCTCTCTTTTTCGACTTTTTTGGATTTTAGTCAATTAAATATGATGTGGTCCACACATTTTACCAACGAGGAATTATTTGTGTTTTGTGTCATGCGAAATGACCCGAGTATTTCTGATAAAATTTGTTCATGGTGGACACTTTGAAGAGAGCCCACATAAACAGTATGTGGGAGGTACATTTAATTTCTTTGATTTCTGTCATCCTGATTTCATATCATTACTTGACATTTGTAACATGGGGAAGGAGTTGGGATATAAAGGTGGACACCTCAAGTTCCATTATAAGTCTTTTTTATGGCGATATGGAGAGGGGATTATTTGGGTTAGAAAATGATGATGATGTGTTAACAATGTGTACACTTATCCATTCTAGTAGAATTGTTGAAATATATTTGGAGGTTGTTAGACCTGTGGGAGTAGAAGCTGACTTTGAAATTGATATTGAAGTTGATAATGAATCACGAGAGATTTGAGGAGAATTGGGGATGATGAAGTAGAGTCGGTGATGAAAGTTATGTAGATAGTTACGTGGAAGAATCAAGCTGAGGATGAAGAAGATATAGAAATTGGTGAGGGGATGAGGGAGATCAAACCGAGGAGGCGGGGGGGACCGAGGGAGATCAAGCTGAGGCGGGGAGAGGGGCCGAGGATGATCACGGTTGACAAAGGTAAAGGAAAACAAAGGGAAGGAAGGGTCTGTTGGAACACGAAGAAAGGCAAAAGGCAAAGAAACAAGATTTGCACATAACAAAGGTAAGGAAAACAAAGCTGCAGAGAGCCCCTTGCTGAAGTTGAAGAACCACAAGAACACGGATTTTCATCCTCGACTATGATGGCGGTGATGTGGAAAGGATGCCTAGGGTTGATGAGTGGGACCACTGAACCACGAACAAGAACATAAAGTGTATCCGAATTTAGGGAAGGTGACGGTGAGGATCTTGAGTTTAAGTTGGGAATGACATTTTCCAATGTCGATGAAGTGAGGGCGACAATCGAAATCATGGTATCAAACATGGAAGGAAGGTGTATTTCAAGAAAAACACATCCAATAAGATCCAAGCAAGGTGTGTGGAGCCATGTACATGGTACTTCTATCTTTGCAAAGGTGCAAAAGAAGGTGACATTTAAAATTACTAGGTTACAAAAAGACCATACTTGTAGTAGAGAGTGGGATAATTATTGTATAAATGCGAGTGGATTGCCAAAAAGTATGAAGATGATCTTGGATGAATCCAACATGGGGATTAGATCGGTTTCATACTAAAGTAGTTAAAGATTTGGATATTGGAGTATCAAGGAGCCTAGCATATAGAGCTAAGAAAAAAGAGCGAGAAGCATTGAAGGTAGTCTTTGAGGAGGAGTATGGTTTGGTTACGGACTATCTTTGCGAGCTCGGAAGAGCCATGCACGGGAGTACTTGTATTTTGAAGAAGCGAGAACCGAACAAGGACAAGACTTAGGTGATTCTTGAGGTTTTATATGTCATCTCCAACCACTAAAAAAGAAGGATTCAAGGTGGGGTGTAGACCATTGGTGGGGCTTGATGGATGTTTTCTCGAAAAAGGGCCGTATAGGGGGTCGATTATTGATTGCGATTGGTGTTGACCCAAACAATGGGATGTGGCGATTGCTTGGGCCATTGTTGAATCTGAGAACACTCATTCTTGGACTGGTTTATGAACTTCTTTGGTGCAAGACCTTGGGATTTCAAATGATGGAGAATTTGGACATTCATTTGAGGATAAACAAAAGGTATATACTTTACTATTTACTTTCATCTCTCCATTTCTATATACTTTTCATTGAGAATCGGTTTACGATTAATGCTTTAGAAGATGTCATTTATGATTATATCTCGATTATTTCATTGGTGTTGATCCGAGGTTTGATTAATGCTTTAGAAGATGTGGTCCCAAGTCTTTGAACACAGGCATTGTGTTATGCATTTGTATAGAACTTTGGCAAAAGCATAAAGGTTACGGATTAAGGAAATTGGTGTGGAATCTTTGCCAAAGCTACAAATCAATATGTCTTTCAAAAGGCAATGGATATGTTACATAAAGAGGATAAGAGTGCATTTGAATGGTTAAATCTAAGCCACTTTGCTTCGATGGAGTAGGTCTCATTTTAACACCATATGCAAAAGTGACATGTATGTCGATAATCATTGTGAGGTATTTAATAGCAAAATTAAGAAAGCTAGAGTGAAGCCGATAATAGGGTGTCTAGAAGAATTTGAGATTATATTGCATGAATAGGATTGTTAACAGGAGAGATATGATGATGAAACATAATGGTGTAGTGTGCCCTAGAATAGCTAAGAAGATAGAAAAATGGAAAGTGCAAGCAGGGGGTGGATTGCCATTGTGGTCAGGTGGTGGTGGTAGGTTTCTGGTGACAATGACTTCTAGGGGTCATTCATTTGTTGTGGATTTGGAAAAAAATACATGTACTTGTAGGAGGTGGGAATTGTCTGGAATACCATGTGCTCATGCAATATCATGCATCAACAAAATAGGACATGATCCATACACATATATGTACATGAGTGTTTAACAAAGGACATGTATCTAAAGGTTTACAGGTCACAACATTGAGCCTATAAAACACAAAGATGAGTGGGATCATACTGGGCTTTCCCCACCTTTGCCACCAGTTAAACATACTCCTGTGGGTAGGCCTAAACTTGTTAGGAGGAAAGGTAATGATATTCCAGTATCAAATACAGAAGGTACAAGGTTGAAGAGAAAGGAACATCTTTGAAATGTGGCTTTTGCAAGGAATGGGGTCCAATGCAAGAAGGTGTCCTCAAGTAAGTTAAGTGTGTGTTCATGTGATTATTTTATCAAGATCATATATTGGGTTTAATATATTTTTGTGTGTTGGTTTTGAAACTCAATAGTCAATCATCTCGACCTCCTCAGGAAAGTCAATCATCTCAACCTAAGGCAAAAGGCTAAGAGGGCAAAAAGAGTTCACCATACTTGGCAGGCTCATACTCAAGATTCTCAACCAATGTCATCAACACATGACAGTGGCATGAATGTGGATCAAGCTGGTGGTTCTACAAAGTGGCAAGGTGGAATCCATTACAAGATTAGCCAAAGAAATATCTCAGTTGATATATTACAACCTAAGGATTTCACATGGAAGGGGTCACAATGTACAACACTTGGGGACCTTGAAGCTGTAGCCAGATCCAAAAGAGAAGCTCGATTTAGGAAACCAACCGGTGGAGGGCCTAATCTGATTAATAGCGATCGACATGGGGTTTTGGGAATTTTTTTTGGTACTAAGCTTATATGGATGTATATATCCAGATTAGGGGATTTTTGGGAATCAACTTCAGACTTTTATGTATGTTTTTGTGCATAGGATGCATTTTTTGGGGCCTAAACTTATGAAGGTGTGGTTGGGATTGGGATTGTTAATAGGATTAAGCCATTGTTATTAGACTATGATGAGAATTTGTTATTAATTGCCTCTGATTTATGGATTGTACTGGGGATTAATTTGGTAATTGAATGGCATAACCAGTTCCTTAATGATGCAGTGTGTCTATGATGCAGTGTGTGTTTGCAGTGTTTAAGTACATGTGTTTGCAGTGTTTGCAGTGTTTAATTACATGTGTTTAAAGGTTATGTGTTTTACATGATGTGTATGCGATGTTATCTGGTTAGCAATTGCATTGTAGGCTCATTTTGAGCCATTGCATTTTGTTGTTTGCATTTTGTGCATTTTGTGTACTTTTGAGCAATTGCGGTTTGTTGTTTGCATTTTTATGCATTTTGTGCAAGAACACTTTCGGTTAAAAGGTGCATGTATCATAAATTGCACACCAACCATAAATAAGAAAAAGTGCAAAGAATTGAGTACAACAACTATATTTGCCCATATATTACAACATTTGAAATCACGAAATTGTCCATACATTACAACCAATAAATTACCCACAAAAGATACCCAACAATTACATTCCATAAGTCAACTAATTTCTACCACTATATTGCTAGAACCCGATTACGACTTGCATTTGATTACGGAGAACCCAAGTTGCTTCAGTAGAACCCAAGTTGCTTGTTTTCAAGTTTGAATGGGTGGTTCTTCTTGTCAAGAGATAAACATAAAATAAAAATTGCAATCCAAGTTGCGCCAACACCCAAATTGCAAACCTTGCCCTAGTTTTGTCTTGTTCGAGATCATCTTTCATGACTTTGATTTGACATCCAAATTCTCTAATCTTCTTATTAATCCGGTATTACTTCTCTTGAACGCTCACACGTTGGAGGAGGATCATTGGCGAAATAATTACAACCACCGTGCCCATCTTCACACCAATCTGGACAATAGAAGAATCTTCTACCTAGGCATTGTTTGAGCTTCTCTTCATCATCGATTTTGTCTTCATCCATGAGCCCTAATTTTTCTTTTTCTTGATCGATTTTCCAAGATCGAGATTTGATCCATGAATGACTCCTAATTTTAAATGATTTTCTTGATCGACTTTTTTCCAAAGTGTCCAGATCATAAGATCTTGTGTTAGACACTCTTTTTTCTTTAGGTGCAGAATGACATCAAGTAAAGTTTGGCGTTGGTCTATATATAAGATTTTAAACTTCGGAGAAGATCGCTTTTAAAATTTTGTCCCGCCTGGAGTTCCTCTCTGTGGCGGTTGAAATACCCTTCTTGTGTGGATTTCACCCATTGAATCCTATGATGGACATTTTAGGTCAATTATTCTTTTGTTCAATTTCCTCGGATGGTTACGAGGAAGTCCGCATTATTTTTGTGTTTAATGCCTCGTGATCTCGTTAAATAAAATCAATCAACGTAAGTAATAAGTATGAAAGTGTAAAAGGTCTGTGGGCATCGTGGTTTGAAAACACCTCTTTTTTTTTCTTTATCTTGCTTAAAACTAAATTTTTTACATAAATTCAAACAAGTATATAAGTTAACGAGGCCTCATGACTACTTCCAAATAATTACATTTGTCTTTACATACACACACATATTTAGAGTTAGCTTGAAAAGAGGCGATCACCGTGGTAACACGGATGTCTGGGGTGCCTAACACCTTCCTCTCTGCATAACCAAGTCCCCTGACCCTAATGAATCTTAATTAAGTTTAGAAAAGATGTCACATCACCGGGTTAATGTGCAAACCTTTTCTTGGTTGTGTTGGTACAACCATTTAAAAACCAACTGGCGACTCTTAACAGTCCATCGTCGACATTATACATGTCGGACCTTTTTCACTTGTTTTTTTAAACAAATCTCACTTAAAATGAGAACACCAAAGAACAAGTAACAGAAAGGGACATCTAAAAATCCCAACGTCGACACATGCTACACAAAATTGTCCTACAGGAACCATATCTCCAATCCCGACTGACTACTACACAAGATAGCACACCAGACAAAATTTGAAGACTTGAAGACTTGGGCATGGACCCATCTTCCTGACTTCGTACAACCTCTTATCCTATGTCATTGTATAGTTCTCGACAATAGCATTCCGAAAAGGTATTATACGCCTCCATCGGATGCCCAGATTAAAAATTATGAAGGTTCGAGCGGACAACGCGTTTCACGAGTGCACATACTTCGAGACAGTGGGGTCCACGGAGCCCGGGGCACCCCGAGCAGCTGCAAGTACATATGCGACAGTCGTAGGCACACCTGCGGCTCCCCCCTCTATAAATAGAATGTTTGGGGTGGCCATTTGTAAGGGGAAAAAGGCGAGGAAGCCCTGTCCATTTCACTCTGTACACACTATAAATTGAGTGCTTTCTCATTTCAAACACTTGTGAGCTTATATTTTGCTACATTTTATCGGTGGAAACCGAGTGTTATTTCATTTAAAGCTATTTGAAGTCTTCTTTGGCAGCCCACTGTAAGCATTCCTACATTTCTTAAAGCCTTTCTCCTATTTTGTTCACACACAATTATTCACGTTGAGAGTCATGTTGTGTGTGTATGCCCGGACCGTCGGCCCGTGGTTTTTATTACTTTTATATATATAAAAAAAAACTTATATATGTATATTATTATCGAGTTATCTCGATTGAGCCTGAATATAATATTCAGAGCGTTTATGTAATGACCGTGAATTTTAAACTCCTTATTTAATTAAATATGTGATTTAAATTTTTATGAGTTGGTTTTGTGAGTCTATTTAAACCTTATGTGGTTATGTGAATTTATGAAATGATTAAAGGGAGTCACTAATGGTTTATTTAAATTAGTGGTCTAACCCTAAGACTTTAATATCCAAGAATTTATAGGATTATCAATAATTAAATATTCAATTTATTTGAATATAGTAAGGAGATTTGAACATATTGATTAATTGAAATTATGGGTAATTAATTGATAATATGTTGATTAATAATTATTATGAATAAATAATAATTAATGAGTAAGAGATTAATAAATATAATGTGATTATATTTACTTGATTAAATTGTGAAAGCATGCAATAAATTAAACCTTTATTATATGGTAGTTAACTATATATATATTATATAATACAAGGTGACACATTTATATGTCTATATATTATATATATAGACTTTATAGTAAGAGTTATTGCATTCATGGGAGTACATAAATAATCCCCAACGTTTCATTGTGTAGTAGCATTAACATATTAAAATTTCATTTTGGGAATTATAGTAACCAAACTAAACTTATTACTGAGATTTAATCCTTGTCCCAAATTAGAAGTCTCACCTATTAGTTATGTATTAGGCCAATGTCCTATTCCTTTCCATTGCGTGAAGTCCACCAAAATGCTATTATAGCCATGATCATGAGCTGAGAGATGGGAAGAGGGAGTTGGTGATCTCTTTCCACCAAACTCTCTTAATCCAATGTCTTAGCATGGTCAATAAACTTTCTATAAATTGAACACTTCTATTCTCATTCCTTGTTGCTGAGATTGTATGAGAAGTGCATTAGTGAGTGTTAGTTGCTGAGCTATTAGGGAGTATTATCAGAGGAGAGAGGGAAATCAATTCAGGCTTCAAGAGGTATAAAATCTAAATTTTTGTTCTTAGTTTGAGTTTTCTTAAATTCTTGCAATTCTCATGAAATCTAACAAGGTGGTATGAATTAGCATGTCTCTGTGTTGTTTGAGTTGGTATGTATGCTATAAAGTACTGTAGCTGGTCTGGGTATAAAATTAGCAATACATGTGCTAAGGCTCTGCAGAAGTAGAGCCATTTATTTTTGCCTTTGAACGAAGTGGCGCAGCCGCGCCACTTCTATAGCTTGTTACCGCGCAACCGTGCAGGGTGTTTTTCTTGGATACTGCTTTAATGACTCAGTAAAAGGACGGGCATGCTACTTTGATTATTATATGCTTATAAACAACCTTAACACCTGTAATGAGGTTGTTATGTATATAGGGGTCATGTTAGCTTGTTTTGGTTGGAATATTAAAAGAAAACTTAAAGAGTTGGAAAATAGTTTTGATAAACTTTTTGCAAAACATGTTCTAACCTTGGATGCAAGTGTATTACGTTCTAATATGTCTTGACATGTGTCAATATGTTAGTTATATAGTTAAAGGTAATATAAGATATTCAAGCATGATTAAAAAGAGGAATTTCAAGAAAAAGGACTATATTGGCTATGTATAAACGAACTATGTATACACTAAGTTTTGAACTTAAAAATATGTTCATGTGATCTATTATGTGATTATGAAAGCATGATTTAGACTATACAAACTCATCTTGTATGCTTGAAGAAGTTTTACTAATGGAGACTTAAAGTTTTGAAAATGAACTTGATAAACTATATATACATTAAGTTGAGAACTTGTAAGTAAGCTTTTGATGTCTAACATGTATATATATGAAAGTATGATGTGTGGTAGGTAAAGTGGCTTGCATGATTGTTAGCTTAACATGTGAAGTCTTGATTAAATGAAAAGGAATAATGACCTATGATATGTTTTGATGAAGGGTTAAATTTAGTTATTCACATCATAACATATCATAATATGTGTGTTGTGCATGATTATTCATATATGTGCAAAACGGGTGTACGTTGACCTTCTGCAGAAACAACCATGTCTTGGTTTTCACGTGAGGAAATAGCAAATTGGCGCCACTCTTTAATACATAAACCAAAATACGCGCAAATACCGTAGTAGGGTCTCGAGTTCATTAATAATTTGAAAGTTGATGCATATTTATATGGTTACTTTAGTCTGTAATACTTGTCCAGTATAGTATTCATGTGATAATGAGCATGATATTGAAAGGGACCTATGATGAATTAGTGTTAATAACTTTAAAGTCAATGGTGATTTCAACTATGACATAGTGTGTTAGAAACTAATCGGGTAATGTAATGACACATGTATAGAGGCATGCTATGTGATGATTTGATTCTTGTAAGTGTAGACTCATATTAGTGTACACATACTAATTGGAAAGACTGACTTGTTAATGTTAGGTCAATTCAACGCAAGTTAATTAAAGCTAGAATTAAATTATAGCTGAGCAAATATGCAAGTTCCTTAAATTCTTACTCTTTTACTTGAGCAAGTATCCGAATATTATTTTTATTGTGATGCAAGTTCCATAAATTTACTCAAATTATTATTGAACAAGTTCCTTGAACTTCACTCTTTGATTGTGTAAGTTTTCTATTTTACACAACTTTGAATTGTGTGAAAGTTTCCTATCCTTCTCATATTGTATTGAGTAAGTTATTGTTGAATTGAAAGTTATTCATTTAAGCTTGAACTTTATTCCCAAGTAAGCTATTAAGTGGTTTGATTACTTTACAATTACTCCACATCGATATTATTGATATTCGCACTTAGTGCATTTAAGTTCGTGCAGTCTTGGACTTGTACATTATTTAAAGTTCTATAATTCTCGAACTGTGTCAGATAGAGTCTGACCCTTTGTTCGGTCAGACAAGTGTATGAAGTTTTATAAAAGCTATCCAAACCAATTGATGGTAAGAATTCTTAGACTGGAAGAACACACCTTTTATGTTAGGGGAGTACCCCATGTATCTAATATAAGATACAAAGAGCAGATTTAAAAGTTATGCATATACTTAGTGTACGCCAGGCTGATCCCCTCAAGTACTTATTTTGTAGCCAGTAACCAAAGGGTCAATTAGCGATTGATTCCATTGGAGTGTTATAGTTCAAAGTCTACTTGACTAATAGTTATTCTAAAAGCAATCATTATCTTTGCTTCTAATATTCATTGTTGAATCCTTCAGATATTCATATTGTTGAATTAGTTGTCAGATATTCTCCATTCATCATGATATATTCTTATTGTTGTATTTAAACTTGTTGAGCAAACTTGTTGCTCATCCTTGCTATATCATGAATTATATTGCAGCTAAGCCCGAGACCTCAGGAAAGGACAAGGGTAAAGGAAAGATGTAGGATAGTGGCAAGGAGCAGACTTTACCTTACACCTAGTTTAAATTACTGTTATGTAATATGAACCCTAATGACTATTCTAGGGTATGTTTGTAAGATTGTATTAAGGTTATCGAATCTTGGGACTAGTAATACCTTTTGAATGAACGACGTACATTTATTATATTCCGCATTTTAGTTATCGTATGTTGTTTAAAGGTGGATGTTTGTATTTTATCGTGATGACCAAACCAGGGTCAGAGGACCCGATTTTGTGGGTGTCACAGTTTACTGCTTTTATATATATAAATAATTATATATATATATATATATATATATATATATATATATTAATATCATCAAACTCTGTTTGATTGAGCCTGGATTTATATCCGGGCGTTTATCGCTTATATATATATATATATAAATACTTATATATATATTGTTATTATCAAACTCTGTTTGATTGAGCCTGGATTTATATTATATGTGTTTACCGCTATATATATATATTTACATTTCACAAGCTTGGAGTTTACTTCGCGGCCATTTACCGCTTATATATATATATATATATATATATATATATATATATATATATATATATATCACATTTAGTCCTCTTAGAGTTTACTTTCATGATGGTTGATTGTCTTTATATATTTACATTTTCTCGTCTCCGCTTGGAGTTTACTTCATGGCGGTTGATTATTCATATATATATATATATATATATATATATATATATATATATATAAAAACTATGATTTTCATACATAATGCATCATCATGTGAGCCTAGGAATCATGTGATCACAAATTGATCTCTTGAATTTAGATTCGGTTCCGTGATGGACATTTTTCACCAGAATCAAATTTTGTAAATTATTCACGGTGTTTGAATTTCCTTAGACGGCTCTCATGCCCATAAGGAATTCGGCACTTCTTTCTTATATTATTTTCTCGAATATTCTTCGCATCTCGAAAATAAAAGCAATCAAGCCGAACACATAATGAAATGGAAGTATCAAAGGCCTCAATTACTATTGAGCACAAGGGTTTGAAAAACCTCTTTTACAAAACATCATTGCTATATCTTGTTAAAATTGAAATTTTATACAAAATTCAAACCCCTTGTATATAGGTGCAAACGAGGCATAACACTACTTCTAGATAATTGCACATTGACCCACATACACACACATTCAGATAAAGGTTTAAATTGAAAAGTGACGGTCACCATGTCACCACAGATGTCGGGGGGGTGCCTAACACCTTCCCTCCACATAATCAATCCCCCGGACCCTAACGAATCTCGATTTCACAGACCAGTTAAATAGTGTCACATCACTAGGTCAATGTGCAAACCATTTCTGGTTGAGTTGGTGCAACCATTTAAAAATACCAACTGGCGACTCTAACAGTCCAATCGTCGACATATACATGTCGAACCTTTTCAGAACTTATTTTTTCAAACAAATCTCACCTAACATGAGAACACCAAAAGATAAGAACAGAAATGGGACAAATAAAAATCCCGACATTGACAGGTGGCGACTCTGCTGGCGACATCCAATAAGAGGGCTTAAGCCGTTATTTACAATCTTTTCAAAACCTTTATCTGCATGTGTGTATGTTACATTTACATTTGAATGAATGTGTATGAATGAATTAACTTATTGCACTTAGTGCTTTGCACTATATCTGTTTGTGATATTAGTGCTTCGCACATGTCATCATTTCCATATGGTGAGACACGTTGTATGTGAATTTATGTTGTGTGGTCCCTCCATCAGGAGGCTATCTTGTCAATGTTTGATTACTGGACTCGTAGGGAGACTAATTCCAATGAGGCTCAGGAAAGGCACCACCCAAATTCGCTCTAGTTGAAAGACCGAATTAACTTCCTGTCGAGTAAATTGCGATGATTTGGGAACCTTCATGCTGAAAAAACCGCGAGAGTAGCCTAAGATAGGTCAGCCTCTTATAAACCAAACGTAGCGAGGGAAGTCTCTTCATACTTTTCCATTTCAATTACTCGTAATTTCAATTACTTGTAATCTCATTTCTATGTCAATCTCAATGTAATGGAAAGAATAAAGGAATATGTGTACATGCATTCCCTTTCATATCAAAACCTGACATGCTATCTTGTCATACATACAACTGACATCCATTTTACAGGATAATACTTTTAAAACGGACACATCACAAAGCATGTAAAATTTCTACATTCCCTAAGACTAAACTACATAAGTCTTTTTGTAGGGAAACAATTGGTCTTGTTACCCGTTCAAAATCCAAAAAGGCAACAAGCCTACAACCAAGCATGGCTACATCTGGCCAGTCTAATCCTACTCCCGTCTCTCGCGAGGAGTTCGAAGGATTAAATAACCAAATTATAGAGTTGGTCGTTATGCTCAAAGAACTACACAAGTCCACTCATAGTCCACAAATACCCATACATACAGAATCCTCTGCACATGGAGGAACCCAGGGACCAGACAAATGAATTCATATACATGAATCTTAGTTGGACAAAGCCAACAAAACCCTTGAAAACACCCATCTCAAAGAAGATCTAGACACCGGTGATATCATGAAGACAGTCCTATAAATGGAAGAGACAATTCGGTCTATCAAAGGGATTGGAGCCGCGGAAGTGTTTCATACTCAGATCTTTTCATCGTCACTGGGATTCATTATCCAGAAAATTTCAAAACTCCCAATTTTGAAAAGTATGATGGATTGGGAGATCCTTACACACATTTGAAGGTATTCATTGGAAAGCTCAAATCTTATGTCGAGGATGAAAAGCTTAGAATGCAACTATTTCAGAAAAGTCTAATTGGAGAAGCCAGATCATGGTACACCAGATTAGACAACTCCAAGATTCATAGCTAGGAGGAGCTAGCTCATGCTTTCCTTAGTCAGTACAGTTTCCAAACTCAGATGGCTCCTGACCGATACCAAATTACCAAAATCAATAAACAAGCCAATGATTCTTTTAGAGAGTATGCCCAAAGATGGAGGTGTTTGGCTACTCAAGTTATTCCATCTATGACTGAGTCTGAAATGGTGATGACCTTTATAGACATTCAAGAAGCTCCTTTCTATGAGAGAGTTTTAGCTGGCATTGGCAAACCATTCTCTGAAATGATCAAACACGGAGATATGGCCGAGATGGGATTGAAATTTGGGAAGATTCAAGACCTTTCCACTCTAAAAGCTGTAGTTGAGCACATCTAGTTTGGAAGTTATGGAAACCCCTGGAGGGTCCATAAGAAAAAATAGGAGGATGTTTCCTTGATACTACAAGGATAAAAAGGCAATCAAAGCATGCCTATTCAGAGGAGAAACTACTCCCATTTTCAAGTACAATCTTCAAACCCTCCATTACCAAAAGGTGGAGAAGTCAGACGCACTCGAGTATTCACACCCTTAGGGGACTTACTCGAGAACATTCTCAATCTTCTGACAACCCAAAAGAAAATTACCCATCCTCTTCCACTAGCTAACCCGAGTGGAAAGGGTTTCAATGCTAACAGGAAGTGTGCTTATCATGCTGGAGCTCCAGGCCATGATACTCAAGATTGTTGGGCCCTGAAGCATAAATCCAGAACTTAATTGACAACGGTGAGATTGTGGTGACCAAACCCGATCAGCCTCACAATCAAGACAACCCTCTTCCTCAACACAAGGAAGAGGAGGTTAACATGATTAATTAGAGCAGTGGACAGAGCTCCAACTATATGGGTGGTTCATCCCAATCCAGCAAGGATAATGCTGACAGATGGGATTTTACACAGTTCCAGTTTATGATGGAATGAAAAATGAAGGCTCTTAGTGAGCAAGTCAACCAATTGGTAGAACTGGTGGTCCACTAACACCAAGTCACACGTCAATTATTTAGCCAAGAGCATGCTAGCATCTTACCTCTTATTCCAAGTACTCCACCACGTACTCCAGAAAGTGAAACATTGGAGGATAGAATTGCAAAAAGAGCAAATGCCAAAGCTCGTCGGGATTTATCCAACAAAAGAGAATTCACCTATTTAGACCAACCGATGGAAGAGATATTGCAGATGCTGATCAATGAAGGAAGAATAATAACTCTACTACCACCAATCAGCCCACGTTCAAGACAGTTTGATTTTAATGGAGTATGTCAATACCACTCCCACTCTCGCGGTCACAACACTAAAGAATGTTGGGCACTCCGCCATCTTATTCAGAACCTAATTGACAGCGGTGTCCTACAAATGACAGACAATGACGCTGTATTACTGGAGAGTGGGGACACATTTCCTACAAAGTGGAAGGAAGTCGTAGCAGTTATATCTTCCGAGGCAGATTCAGCTACCCCATTACGTACAATTCAACTCAAAGGAGTTGAAAATCCTTTGAAAGTGGCTGCACCAAAGCCAATCATCTTGCCATTTAGACCCAAATATCCTATTATCAGCCTACAGAAAGTGCCATGGAATTATGGAGAAGCTGAAGGATCTACATCCAACACGATTGCTGCAGTGTTGAAAGAAAATTTGATGTATCTTCCCCAACGGGTGATGAAACTTACCATCAGGTCAAATTGGAAAGTTCCTATGGCAAAGATTGAAGAATTCCTCCGTAATATGGGACACAAAGAAGCCAAGGTGGTTTTAATCTTGAAAAAAGCTCCACAACTAGTTTCCATACTAGACTTGGTATTCTCCTCAGGGTATAACATGAAGGTCTTACTGAGTGTTTTAGAAGAAGCCAACTTGCCAAAATTAGTGGATGTTGAAAAGTTCCATCACCTGGTTGATCACATTTTTAACAACAATGTGATATCCTTCATTGATGATGACATATCTCTCGAAGGGACGGGTCATTGCAAACCGTTGCACATAGCAGTTATGTCCTCCAGATATGTGGTAGCAAGAGGTCTGATAGATGGAGGATCATCCTTGAATATCTGCCCTCAACAAAATTTGAAGAAGCCATACAATTATCAAAGATTTTGATGGATCCCGATAAAATGTTGTAGGAGAGATTGAACTATCTCTGGAGATTGGTCCACACACATTCTATGTATCCTTTCATATGCTTAAAATAGCCACAGGATATAATCTACTCTTGGGAAGACCGTGGATTCATATTGCTGGAGCCGTCCCGTCCACCCTTCATCAGCAGCTCAAATATATCATTAACAACAACCAAGTTACTGTTAATACTGAGCCAGAATGTCCTGTACAAGGTGACATCCCACTCATCAGTTTTAATTTAGAAGTTGAGCTTGTCAGCTTCCATGCCCTGGAGGTGAGAAACACTCACTACCATCCCATTGGAGTGCCACCTCTGATACCCAGAGTTAATGCCGAGGTAATGTCGGTAAGTCAAGAAATGATATCCTTGGGTTATCAACTTGGACAAGGGTTGGGCAAATATCATCACGGCATTAAACGCCTAATTCAAGTTCACAGTCAAGCGGGGACAGCCGAACTAGGCTATTCTACTGGCTACAGTCACATGAATCCTCACAAACACAAACAGGTTCCTTCATCTTTAGCCATACGGTGCTTGCCACAACCTATAGGGACTGAGCCTATAGGGCCTTTATTAAAGGTTCCTGCTTATGTGATGACTATGTTATTTCCTAAGATGATACTGGTAAAAGGAAAATAGGTCTTGATACCAGATTCGCAGGCGGAGGAAAAGGATCGGAGGCGTAAGCAGGACATTGCAAGGCGCTTATCAAACATACGCATCATAGTCCATACGGACAGCACAAACAGAGAAATCCTAGACGATGATTGTCCAGATATAATGGTCACCAATCCGGAGAAGGAGGATGACAACAACCCCTTCATCACAGCCATCCACCAGGACTTTACCCTTGGCACTAGGAGAAACACTCCTTGTATTTGTCGATGAGGGTAAAAAGGGCAAAAAACTCCCTCTTCCCTGTAGATAGCAATAACTGCTTACTTTTGATGTACAATATTAGCAGTTATTTTTTTCATTACATGCTAACACTTTGTATGATTTAACAGTTTCATATATTAAGTGAAAGCATTTTGTTTCAGGACTCTAAAGTTAGATGTGCCTAAACTTGCTGATGAGGTGCCTATTCTCCACGAGAACTGTAACTTTGATGTAAAGTTTGGACTCAAACTTGATGGAAATACAAAAGGACTATGAGATACCTCAAGAGATCAAAGAATGGGTCGAAGACAAACCCAAGCCAAATCTTGATCAAACCACCTCTTTTAACCTCAGAAAACCCCAAACAAATCCTAATTGGTATGGACCTCACTCCAAACCAAAGGAATGACATGGTTACTCTATTGACCCAATTCTAAGATATGTTTGCATGGTCTCAGGAAGACAAAGGAATGACATGGTTGATTTGTCCACTGATATTGTCATTCATCGCCTCCCAATCAAAGAGGGATTCAAGCCAGTAATGTAGAAGCTCAGGCGATTAAAACCTGAGTGGAGTTTAAAAGTTAAAGAAGAAATTGTGAAACAATTTCAAGCCGGCTGTAATAACCTGATATTTTCTATATAAATAAATAAGAAATTTTGCATATTAATTTTTTATTTATTTATTTTAAAGATGGGAATATGTGCCAAGTAATGTGTATGTATATATGTGATAAATAAAATTTATTTATTACATGAATAATTTCAAATAATTTTATTTTAGAATTATTGCTCATTATAAGGTATATACTTATAATAATTAATTTTATAGTAGAAATGTCTTTATTATTTATTTTCTATGAAAATATAATTTTTATATTATTTAAATAATATATGAAATGATTATTAGAATTATAATAATAAATATTTTATTATATGACTTTGTTTAGAATATTTAAGATAATTATTTTAACTTAATTATTGATGTTGCATATGAAAGATAAATCGAGATATGGAATCCAAACCCTAATTTTGGATTTTTAGCTATGAATGAAAATAATAATATTATATAAAATATAATATTATTTTTCGGTGTTATAAATATATACAGTATATGTGTAGATTGTTAATGGTTAGTTAATTATGATGTATCACGACAAACCCTAGTATTACTGTCATAAACCATGATTGGAAATTTAAAACTGGTAATTAAGATCGGTCAAAAATTGTGTTATATGAATTATGTGCATATTATAGAATTAATGTTAATTAGATAAAACCCTAATTAATATTTGAAAGCCCTAATTTAAATATTTGAAACCCTAATTTGCTAATTAGAAACCCTAATTACAAATTTTAGAAACCCTAATTATTATTTTAGCCAATTGAATTTTTAATTTGGGAACCCTAATGATAATTAAGGAACCCTAATTATTTAAACCCTAATTTTCTATTAAAAACCCTAAATTCTATTAAAAACCCTAATTTAATTAGTGGGTGTAAAATTAAATTTTTATTACACTTTAATTTTTAATTGTCCAAACTCTAGCAATTATTTGGAAACTTTAAGATGTAAAATCTAGTGATTAAACCCTAGATTCAAGCACCTTGGACAAGAATACCCTTGAAATTGAAATGAAATTACTAAAATACCCTTTTATCCCATATGTTGAATTATTGCTAGACAAATCCCACCATATCTTGCAAGTCATCATTTCCCTAACCTAGATATGGGCTACAACACCAGCACATCAGCTATTAACATCCAAGGTCATTGCATCAATTTAATTGCATAGATTAAGACAGAGAAAGTGTATTATTACCTCATTTTTGTAACCCACACTTAGCCATACTCTCTCAAGCTTAAACCCACGAATTCATCTATCATTTCAGTCACTAAAATCAGCCCCACCAACACACATAACAAATCAGAAGCATAGAAATCAGAATTTGTTCATAAAGAGGTAAGAACCCTAGAAGAAATCTGATCTTGATCAAAGTGTTAGATGTTAGTTTTTTTGTGTTAAACATGTAATATGTAGTATATAATGATGATCTGGGTTGCTCGATGTTAGATCCATAACATCTAGAGACTCGGATTTAAAGTTTTTAAAAATTTGGAAAACTTTATTTTTGTTACTGACAATCGAATGTCAGGTCTGGTAGATCTCTGGCTGTTAATGATTTTAGTGTTTTTAATGTTTGAACATATAATGTACTATGAGATCTTTGATCTGAAACTGGAATCTAGCCCAGATCATGAACAGGTTAAAAGTTATAGCTGGTGAAACCTAGTTGACCGAGCATGACTTTCCAAATGTGGAAAAAACCCAGATCGTTCCCAGAAGGCTCTGACAAGAATTTCATGGGCTCGGATCTGTCAGTGGTTTAACGATCTGTTATTGTTGTTGTATCTAAGTTATAGTATGTTGAATGGACTTCATATGTATGCCTTATAATCTCCTAGGCATCAAACTGAGTGAATATAGTGTCTGGTCAAAGTAGGTAAAATGATCACGTTTTCTGTTTCTGGGTAACCTAGAAAACAGATGAACGCTGTCTCTGACAGACTTTGACCAGACTAGATCTTATTATTGTGTTGTTATTGTATTGATTTTATGTAATGGATATGTAGTATTACATGTTAGCTACAACCTGGAATCAATAGATCACATAGAGCAAACTCACAACGCGAGATATAAGGATCCAGTAAGATACTCGTTCATTTCTTCATTCGAAAACCCGAAATGACGAGCAGACTCATTACTGATTTTACGAGCCTTAGATCTTTTTGATTATTGATGTTTAGACTTGAACATGGATTGAAACATGTTCTCTGATAGCTTGTCTAGACAGCCCGATGAGCAGAAAACATTTACCATCAACAACTTTCATGTTAGAAGGCCACAAAAGGAGTTGACCGGCCATGACCAGAAATTCTGGGCAGTGAACATGATGAACATGTCTGACAGTGATTTCAAAGATTTATATCTTGCTCATATGTTATGATCTGACCCAGATGTTGATTTACACTTGTAGTATTACATCACTACTACACGATCCAAGTTATAGCTAGCCCAGAAACACTACACATAACGAATTAAAGATGGTCAAATGAGGTACCATTGAGCACTGATTGTCAGTGTTCTTGAGCCTCAAGAACACCTATAGCGACAGATATTGTCGCTAAAGCCTTTAGCGACGAATTTAATTATTTTTATTTTATAAATTTCAAAAAATACATTAAAAATAGAAATAAATTCCTAAAAATTATAAAATCAGTTTTAAAAATTATTTTAAGTTATAAAAATTAACCATAGTCTCTCAAGCTTAAACTAACGAATTCATCTATCATTTCAGTCACTAAAATCAGCCCCACCAACACACATAACAAATCAGAAGCATAGAAATCAGAATTTGTTCATAAAAAGGTAAGAACCCTAGAAGAAATTTGATCTTGATCAAAGTGTTAGATGTTATTTTTTTGTGTTAAACATGTAATATGTAGTATATAATGATGATCTGGGTTTCTCGATGTTAGATCCATAACATCTAGAGGCTCGGATTTGAAATTTTTAAAAATTTGGAAAACTTTATTTTTGTGACTGACAATCGAATGTCAGGTCTGGTAGATCTCTGGCTGTTAATGATTTTAGTGTTTTTAATGTTTGAACATATAGTGTATTATGAGATCTTTAATCTGAAATTGGAATCTAGCCCAGATCATGAACAGGTTAAAAGTTATAGCTGGTTAAACCTAGCTGACCGAGCATGACTTTCCAAATCTGGAAAAAACCCAGATCGTTCCCAGAAGGCTTTAATGAGAACTTCATGAGCTCGGATCTGTCAGTGGTTTAACGGTCTATTATTGTTGTTGCATCTAAGTTATAGTATGTTGAATGGACTTCATATGTATGCCTTATAATCTCCTAAGCATCAAACTGAGTGAATATAGTGTAAGACCCCAACTTTTTATAAATGAAATTTAATTTTCTCTATTTATTATTTTGAAATAGTAAGGGTTGAATTGATTAATATGGTTAGTTATGGGTAAAATGCGTAAATATTTTAAAATAAGCAGGTGGTTATAAAATATTCATTGTTGCTTGGGAATATTCATTTGGTCGTGGAATATTCTTGTCTTTGTGGGGGGAATATTAAATGCAATAGTAGATTTTTGTGGGCCCCATAACTAAAAAAGCGATTGGATGAAGAAAATGACAAGTATAAGTTGTTTATAAATAACGAGCGTAGTTGTTACCATTAATCTTGTTGGAATACCGGTGGTTAAAACACGATGTCTGGCGTTGTTGCCTGATAGAGCAGACACGGTATTGCACCAATTATTGATTCTTACGTAAGAAAACACTACTCAATAATTATTACGATAATTCGCTCAAAGATCGATTTTATTTTATTGATTCAATAATTCTTTGCGTTGATATTTTATATTCTTGTTGTTTCAATAATTGTCCTTTGCACAATATTTTCTATTATCGGATCAATAATTCATATTATCTGAATAATATAATTAGAAAAAATTATTGGCAATGTCTAGAAAGTTCTGTCTAAGGAGAGGTTTGGTCACCTAATTGCGCGCTAGTAAGGAGAAATTCTTATTAGAAAGCCCCTCTTTCACAGGAGGCTGCACTGGTTATCGTGATTGTGATTTCGTAATATTATTTGTGAATAATTAATTATTGATTTATATGATGAGGAAAATATTCATTTTATGTGGATATAGATGGAGAAAATTTTAAAGTGACAATTGTTGAAAATCGATATTTTATCTTTTCTGATAAAATAATATTTTATTATATTATTATAATATAATAATGATGATATTTTTACAATGAATGTGGGATATATGAGTATATGGGGAGGAAGAGTATTTTTGTTGCAAAAGTTGTTTAAAACATGTTAAACATGTCTGTGGGCCCATTTCTTGACTAAAATTTGATTATAGCCTGTAAAATCTCCCGTTTATGGATTTCGGTCAATTTCTGTTTAAAATTTGGAAAACCTTTCTTCTTCAAAGTTGTAGAGAATTGAATTTCCTATATAAAGTCGCAAGATTCGAATTTTCTGATAAAAGGGCTATTTATTTTGAATTATTGAAGTTCTGAAGTTCTGAAATAATTGATTTTTGAAAGTTTTAATTGTTTTAATTAACAAAAACATTTTTGTTGTGTTTGGAACATGTGTGGCTGATTTGTTAACCAAAGAAGAGGGTGCGTAGGAATTTAATATATATATATATATATATAAATATATAAATATTAAATTAAATTTTCTACTTTGGTGTTCTAAGCATTTTCCTATAAATATGGTGCTTAGGTTAGAATTGAAAATTACACCAGAAACTGAAATCTTCTCTCTCTTTCTCTCTCTATAATATCGAGCGTATTTTGTGAGTATTTTAGTACTTTGAGTATTGTTATACGGTACAAGTTCTTTCAGCACTATATCCAGTATTCCAGTCAGAAGTACTATCCTTTTGAGGTAAGGGATATTTTTTTTAAAAAAAAATGATATTATTTCTTCAATATTATTATGCTGAAATATTGGTTGGAACTTTTAATCAAATTTGGAACTTTTTCATGTCGGGGTTACTATTCATGAGTTACTATTCACGAGTTACTATTCATAAGTTACTATTCACTAGTTACTATTCATGAGTTACTACTCACGAGTACTATTCACGAAGCATGATGATGTTTTTGTGAAATTTCTATCTTTTGGTGTCGGAGTTACTATTCACGTATCTGACTATTATTCACGAATCGACATTATTCACAAAAAAATTAAATTTTCTTTTCTGTGTCCAAGATTGTCTGTTATAGTTCATATCTTTGATTGGATCTATGTTTTGGTCTTCATTCTTGAATTTTACTCCACTCTGGTTATTTATGAAGTATTTTCGAACTTGGGTTATTTAAAGTATGAATCCTTAATACTTGTTCTTTTGTTTCACTGGATTCGTTTTCTTTAAAATATTTTCATCATCCTCGGTCCTAAATGATGATATTCTTGAATATCTTTGGCACATAGTGCAAAGATGAATGATTTGATGAATATCTTTGGCTTTGTAGTGCAAAGATGAGCAGTGTTTAGATGAACATGACCAAAGTGATGAATATCTTTGGCACGTAGTGCAAAAGATGAATATTTGATTCGATATATATATTGATTGATGTTACGAGGATAAAAGATAGAGCGATGAACTTTTAAATTCATATATAGAAGATAGTAGATTTTATTTCTACTTAACTCTTCTAATGAATTATTATTTCATTGCGAATATTGATTTAAAACTTGTTGTCTATTGTATTCTATTAGATTTTTCCTTGTTGAAGACTAACGATAATTTGTTCTATATTATCTTGGTCATAATATTCTCTACTGGGCTAGTTGAGCTCACCCTTTTTCTTTTTGTTCCATTTTTCTTCTCAGGAGGCGAGAATATAGCGAGTACTAGTCGGGGTATGGAATGAAGGTTTTAGAAAGTCGTTTTAGTAGTCCTCACCATTTTTGTAAAATAATGTATCAATAATTGTACTGAGGACTTATTTGAGTGTGGATATTGTCTAGATGACAATATTTGTATTTAAACTCACAGTTTTTATGTTATATTAATAAAGTTGTAGTTGTTTCTGTACCATGTATTTTGACGACTCAGAATGGGTGTTGTATACCTATTTTGGGGGCGTCACATATAGTGTCTGGTCAAAGTAGGTAAAATGATCACGTTTTCTGTTTCTGGGTAACCTAGAAAACAGATGAACGCTGTCTCTGACAGACTTTGACCAGACTAGATCTTATTATTGTGTTGTTATTGTATTGATTTATGTAATGGATATGTAGTATTACATGTTAGCTACAACCTGGAATCAATAGATCACATAGAGCAAACTCACAACGCGAGATATAAGGATCCAAAGTAGCATACTCGTTACATTCTTCATTACGGAAAACCCCGAAATGAAGAAATGGACTCTATTTCTGCATTTTCTCGAGCCTTAGATCTTTTTGATTATTGATGTTTAGACTTGACCATGGATTGAAACATGTTCTCTGATAGCTTGTCTAGACAGCCCGACGAGCAGAAAACATTTACCATCAACAGCTTTCATGTTAGAAGGCCACAAAAGGCGTTGACCGGCCATGACCAGAAATTCTGGGCAGCCCAAAAACATGATAAACATGTCTGACAGTGATTTCAAAGATTTATATCTTGCTCATATGTTATGATCTGACCCAGATGTTGATTTACACTTGTAGTATTACATCACTACTACACGATCCAAGTTATAGCTAGCCCAGAAACACTACACATAACGAATTAAAGATGGTCAAAGGAGGTACCATTGAAAGATTGATATCGAGTGTTCTTGAGCCTCAAGAACACCTATATCATGACAGATATTGTCGCTAAAGCCTTTAATGATTTGATTTAATTATTTTTGTTTTATAAATTACGAAAAACACATTAAAAATAGAAATAAATTCCTAAAATTATAAAATCAGTTTTAAAAATTATTTTAAGTTATAAAAAGTAACTTTTAATAATTTGACATATTTTTCATAAATATTAATATTTATTTGGATATTAGTGGTATTTAATTTATTTAATAAATGCATTAAATAAATTAATTAAAAATGATTTATTTTATTAAAAATTATTTTAAATAATAATAAGGTATTTAATAATATTTTAAGTTATAAAACATAACTTTTAATATTTTAAGATAAGTTTCATTAATTATTAAATATTAATGAATTAGATTTATTTAGTAATTATATTAAATAAATTAATTAAAATGATTTTAATATTATAAAATCATTTTAAATAAAATAAATAGTTTAAAAATATTTGAAGTTATAAAATATAACTTTTGATATTTAAAGGTAAATTTCATCAATAATTTAATATTAATGATATTAAGTTTATTTAATAATTATATTAAATAAATAGTTTAAAAATGGTTTTATTGATTTAAAAATCATTTAAAATGGAAATAAATGAATTAAAAATATTTTAGGTTATAACTAATGACTTTTAGTATTTTGATAAATAATAGATTAATATTTTAATATTAATGGTAATTATTTTAAAATGATTTTAAATGTTTTAAAAATCATTTAAAGGGTAATATAATACTTTAAAAATATTTTGAGTTATTATAAATAACTTTAATATTTTGGCAATGGTTTCATTAATAGTTTAATATTAATTAAATATTAATGATAATAGAATTAGTTAATATTTAAATCATTTAATAATGATTTTAGTGTTTGAAAATTCATGATAAATTATAATAATTATTTAGAAATTATTATAAAATTTATGAAAAATAATATGACGGATATTTAAAATATCTAAACGACTATTGAACTACGATAGAGTCTTAGACTAAACAATTACCCGATAAAAGCCGAGTTAAATTTTGCAAAATATTTCCAAAATTGATTTAGACTTAGAAAAAATTGACTAGATATGTGCATTGGTGAATCGATAACAGTTAAACATATTTGACAATGTGATTAGGTTATGTCTTTGTTGCAATTAGCGATCTTATGTGATATGATATATTATTCTAATTGAGCGAATGATCTTATTAACGATAGGTCATTTGTATAAAAGATTAATCTAAGTTGCGTTATTTGAAGCGTAGATTCGAATGATATCTAAACCTTATGCACTATCTATCATGTAATGCATGATCAACCAGAATGTTTAAGCCAGAACAAGGAAAAAGGAAAGCAGTCAGAATAACCTTATGTTATCTTTTGTAATAGTTAGACAGTATTAAGACAATGATATTTATTATCTATCATGTAATGTATTATAGTAAAGGTTACGTACTTGGGATTAGACTTTGATATATGTAAATTAAGTTTGATATTTATATTATTGTTATTATTATTAGTATTATTTCACTCATAGAAATGGTATCGTAAAGCACCGAGTTCGGGTTTCAAGTACCCAAGTTTGGGAGCGTTACACCGGCATTATCATAGTGTCAACATACCCTGAGTGGCTATCCAACATAGTCCCCGTGCCTAAACCTGGAGGAAAGGTGCGAGTTTGCGTGGATTACAGGGATCTGAATAAAGCTTGTCTCAAAGATAGCTTTCCCGTGCCATTCCTCCACATACTCATTGACAATACAGCTCAATATGACATATACTCCTTTGCTGATTGCTTTGTGGGGTACCATCAAATCATGGTTGCTGAAGAGGATCGTGAGAAAACTGTATTCATCACTCCTTGGGAAACCTTTTACTACAGATGGTTGTCATTCGGCCTCATCAATGCCAAAGCTACCTATGAGGCCGAATGACAACCGTCTGTAGCAAAAGGTGGATGACATCATTATTAAATCCCAAAGGGAGGAAGACCACTTAGACCATCTCAGAAAGCTTTTCAACAAGTTGTGTAATTACAACTTGAAGTTGAATTCAGCCAAGTGCGCCTTTACCGTGGAATCAAGTAAATTGCTAGGATTCCTAGTCAGCCACAAAGGGATTAAGCTGGATCCCACAAAAATCCAGACCATCACGGAAATGCGCATTCCTTAGACAAAGAAGGAAATACGGGGATTTTTGGGAAGAATAAACTTCATCAGTAGATTTATTTCTCAACTCATAGTAACTTGTGAGCCTATCTTCAAGTTATTAAGGAAGAACACCTCCATGAAATGGAATGATCAGTGTCAAAAAGCCTTCCTTACAATCAAAGAGAAGCTAGTCAATGCTCGTGTTCTGGTACCTCCCAGGGATGATGTTTCCATGTTTATGTACTTGTCCATCAACGACAATGCCATGGACTGCATGTTGGGACAGAAAGACGATAGAGGCCAAGAGCGAGCTATCTACTACCTCAGCAAAAAATTCAGCATCAGTGAACACAAGTACACTTTGATTGAGAAAACTTGTTGTGCTTTAGCATGGGCGTCCATAAGATTACAACATTATCTCCATGGTCACACAACCCATCTCATATCCCGCGTGGATCCTCTCAAGTATGTGTTCATCAAACCCATGTTGAATTATCGACTGTCCAGATGGCAATTGATCCTACAACAATTTGACATCGTCTACATGACTCAAAAGTCTATTCAAGGTCAAGGAATTGCAGATCAACTAGCCGCCACACCTTCAGAGGATTTCAAACCCTTGGAAACATACTTCCCCGATGATGGGGTAATGACAATTCAACAATGCCATCAGGATGATACACACCAATCATGGAAGATGCATTTTGATGGAGCCATAAACATGGAAGGTTCTGGGGCCAGAGTAGTTCTAGTATCCATTACGGGGGAGCAGTATCCCGTCGCCGTCAAATTAAAGTTTTCCAACACCAACAACATAGCTGTGTATGAAGGCTGTATCATGGGGCTAAAACTTGCCCAATCCATAGGCATTAGATGGTTAACTGTCTTTGGGGATTCCAAATTGGTAATCAAATAAACCATTGGAATCTATCACACCAAAGAGCTACATTTGATGCCTTACCATCGGCAGGTTCTATAGATGGCTTTGGAGTTTGAAGAAATATCCTTCCTCCATATTCCTCAGAATAGGAATGACTTTGCGGATGCATTAGCAACCTTGGCCTCTTTGATCAACATACTTGACAAGGAAAACATGTTAACCATCACATTTGCCTGATAAAAGGCACCAGCCAATGGGAACTACATTGGAGAAGTATCGGATGAGCTACCTCCCATCCAACACCTTTGGTATCAGCATATCAAGGAGTATTTATGAGATGGATCTACACCCGCTGAGGCGAGTCCAGCTGAAAGAAAGCAGATCCATCGAATGGCTATGAAATTCTACATGAGCGAAGATGCACTCTACAAAAGAGATGCGAGATTAGGTCTCCTTAGATGTCTAGACAAGGACCAAGCTCAGAGGCTCATGGATGAAATCCATGGTGGAGTATGTGGCCCACACATGAGCGACCCCCTACTTGTCAAGATGATCCTAAGAATATGGCATTACTGGCTCTCTCTCAAAGCTAACTGTGATGATCACGTCAAGAGATGTTATCAATACCAAATTCATGGGAATGTTATCCACGCCCCTTTGATAAGTGGGTTTTATACCTACTTATTGGATATCAATTCACAAGAACTATGCCCAGCTTAAGCACATTTTAGTATGTTTTTAGTTGCATTGTGTTCTATTTTGCATTGCATGTACTGAGAACTCCTTTGGTGTAAAAGTGCAGGAAATAACATAGCTTAACAGTGGCATGTGTGATGATAATAGTGAAGGTATGGCACATGAGACGAAAGGAGATAAGGAATTGAACAGTAATGAAGGAACAAGAAATAACTAGTGGAGCATCGTGAAATAAAGTGAGAAAAAAGAAAGAATGCAGAACATAGAAGCCGCAGCAATTTGAACAAAAGTGAATTACGCATGCTTGGCGCCATCATCCTCTGATAGCTAGAAATGCACACACGCGCGCCCGCACTTGTTTTGTATAGGAACCTCGCGTGGCCGCGCACGTCATTGACTACTGTTGTTTGACTTTATTTTAAATTGGAAATTGGAAGCGTAACTGAGTGGGGGGGGGGGGGGTTCAACTAGGGCTTATATATTAGACTTATATTAGTTGTAAAGAGGGGATACATCCCCTTGGGGGATCAATAAGCTATCATTATTTGCTTTCTTCTCTTTAGTTTCGATATTAGATTAGAGTAAATTAGAGAAGTGATTTCTAGAGTTGATGAGATTGAAGACTTGAAGAAATTGGGAAGCATCATAGATTCCATCTTAGAGCAGGAGAACAGATTTGCACTTCAATTCTCTACTTTTATCCTCTCTTTGATTCTTATTTATAATCTTATGATGTTTATTCAATATGTGGATGATAGATTTGATTCAACTATGATTTAAACTCTATTCTGAGATTGCAATGGATTCTATGGATTAGTTTATTCTGATATATTTTATTGTTAGCCTTATTGATTGCTATAGGATTGTCTATTTAGATTCATGATATTTGCTTAGTTGATTGGCCATCAATTACTGTGATAATCCATATGGACTTGAGAGACGATGTATGGGTTTGAATCTGATGATCTTAATAGTTTATGATGATATATTCTATATTGTGATGGGATGTATGATTTGTGCTTAAGATAAATATATACCGAAGCACCATTCATAGTCAATTGAGAACTTGGGCTTAAACCCTAATTATTTGTAAATCACATAGACATACAGTGGTTTAGGTAATGTGGGTGTTCACATGTATTCTATCAACTGTGGATTACATGTGATATGTCTATGGTACATTGAGAGATAACTATACTTCATTTTCGTGTTCTTGACTAACAATCCGATATAATTAGTTTGGCTTAACATGAAATGTGTGGATTTGAATGAGTTAATAGATGAAATTGTGATCACAGGTCTTCATTATCTAATCTCACTCTAGGAATAGTTAGGTTTATTTAATTTCATAGTTTAAATATAAAAATCAAATCATTCGTTTAAATAAGACTGAAATGGTTATGGGCTAATGTTTGGTGAACTTTATTAGTTAATTCTCCGTGGGAATGATACTTTACTTACTCTTTATTACTTGTTGACCGTGTATACTTGCAGTAATATATTGATCGGTAAAATGACCAACAAGTTTTTGGCGCCGTTGCCGGGGAATTAGCTTAATAAATTTTTACCAACATTAATTTCAATCAAATTGGTCTTAATTTAAACATTTTTTTTGTTTTAATTATCTTCTTATATTTCTCTCTTTTCAGGTACCATGGATGACTCTGCATATCAATGGCCTTATGCAAATATGACTCAACCAAGGGACATAAGCACTGAGGGACTCAATGTATTTTCTACATTGTCAGCACAAATTAAAACACTTTCGAAGAGGTTGGATGTTCTTGCAGCCCAACGTACTCGAGTGATAGCAGTTACATGTGAATATTGTGCTGGAGAGCATCCGAGTTATCAATGCAACATCAGGGTTGGACAAGTACAGTTGGGGAGTGATTGCCTTAACAACTATGTTTATCCCAATTATCATCAAGGTGGGGGGTATCACTCGAATTTTGAATAGAGTTATAACTATCGATACCCATACTGTGTCCCAAGTCCAACACATCCATCAGATTTCTCATATCCACCTCCATTGCTACAAGAAGAAAATTCAGAGTTAAAGGAATTCATGTCTAAGAGCATAGCAGACTAGGAAGAGATGCTAATGAGTTAGGAGTTATCAACCCAGAATCTTAATCGACAGATGGAACAACTCATTAACTCTTCAATGAATGGCCCTCAATACAAGAATTTCGAAACTGAACAGGATAATTCAAGACTGGAGGATTTGTGGTTCAAGTTTGTAGCATAAACTGAGGAAAAGATGATTGAGCAAGAGAGGTCAATTCAAAATCTTCAGAATCAGATGGATTAAATGTTTGAAGCCTTGAACAATCGCCCTCCAAACAATTGGTGCTATGACATGGACGATGAAACTGATGGAGAGCCAGAAGTGTACACGCCACTGAATGAACTAAAAGGAGTGGACATTGAGGAGACAATTGGGGGTATGGAAAATGAAGATCATGAGCTGACTTGTATAATACCCCAAGTGGCTTCTCATTTAGAGTTAAAAAATTCAGTGAATTTTGCACACCCATGTCCCCTTGGTAGTCACATCCAAAGCAAGAATGTCTGCGATTATGAGGCCTCTTACAAACCATGGTGGGTTGAGGAAGAGATAATAGAAGAATAAAATCTTGTTGTATCTTTCATGCATCAATGCAAAAATCTATTCACAGATACAATGGGAGAAGCACCTGGCGATGCAATGGAACTGGGGACATCATGTACAGGAAATATGCTAGGTGGCTTCAATCCGAAGACTCTCACGATGGGGAACCTACCAAAGTACATAGCGGTTCTAATGGATGAAAGGTTCCTAGCTTATCGTAGAGGAATTGGATAGCGGTGTCAAGAAAAGAGTCCAGCTAACGGACTATAAATTGAACGCTAGATGGGAGGCACCCCATCCAATCTTTCTCCCCCTTGTTTAACTCTTATTTACATTTCTATATTTAGTAGATGTTAGATAGTGGTAAGTCTTAATAATAGTTTTATTATTTCTCCTCTCAGGTTCAATCCAATTGCTATAAGCATTCAGGATCAAACAGAAGTCAAACAAAACTGAAGCTGCCAGAGTACAGGGTAGCGCAGATGCGCCCAACTACAAGCCAAACACAACGTGACCGCGCCATAGTTCAGAATAGAAAAACAAATTGCTAAATTTTTAGAATTTCTGACTCAAGCATTCGGACAGTGAGAAGCCCACACTCAGTTTCCAACTATAGAATATCTCAAACTTATCCATCGCCTGATATACCATCGGATCATGAGGAAGCGAACGGAGATGATATTGCCACTTAGGGGAGTATTCTTTCACTTTTAATTACAATGAGGGCATTGTTTATTTTAAGTTTGGGGGTATTGGGTTGTAGTGAGTAGTTGTTACATATAGTTTGATTGCATGTTTAAGTTGTATAGTAGGGGTATTTTAGTATCTTTGTAGTTAAATTCTACATGAATTTTTTTTTAGTTTTCTTTTGTCTTGTTTACTTAGTATGTGTTTAGTTGCATAACATTGCATAATCCCAGGCTTTTAGTTAGTTGAATTCTAATTTGGCCAATGATGAAATAGATATTTGATAGATTTTAGAATTTGGTTGATATCTTGAGCTTAGTTATAATTTTATACATGATATAATTCATGCTTGCTATTTAGATGTTACCAGGTAGCACGACAATGTTCCTATTTGCTTGTTGGTTAATATTAGCATGCTTGACTGCTGAGAGGAAAATGTTATTTTTAATGATAGAATTGTGTAGGAAATGAGTAATGACTATGAAGACACTGAAACTCAAGTTTTGGGAACGCATAGGTATGCTTGCTTTATATAAAAAAAAGAGAAAAAGAAAAAGATAAGAATAGAAAAAAAAAAGAAAAAAGAAATTGAATAATTACCGTGGCTAGTCTTGTTTCGGGGCCTTTGTTACTTGAGTAAGTACGCCCGAGGGCATTGTCTCTACACCTAGTGCCCTAAGGTCTTAATGGTCTGGGAGTCGTTGGTTGAAAGCTCGCTAAGGGGTAGCACAGTTAGCCTAATGGAATGAGACATTGCACAGTCATGGGAAATATAAAAAAAAAATCAATAAACAGCGCGGGAAAGTGTGAAAATCTCCCTCGTGAGTAAAAATAAAACAGAATAAACCCATTGTTGAACCTTAATTTGTATTGATGTATTGGAGTAGTTCATGTCTCATTAGTATATGCAGTTCTTGATTTAAAACTTCAATTTTCTATCTTAAGCAATTTAGCATGTGGTATCTTCATCTTTGTCAAGCTTATCTGTGAACACAACACACACACATCATCTCTATAGCAGGTTGAGATTGTCTGATTGTATGTCATTATGCCTTTAGCTTAGATGGATGCTTTGTTCTTGGATCTTGATATTTCTCCGAGGCATATCTTATTAGAATTCTTAACATGGATGGAAATCTGGGGATTCAGTTGCATAGTAGCGTAGCTTGCATAGCATGTAGATTGAATTATGTTGTGTTGTTTATACTCATTTTTGTTTTCATTTTCATTGATTGAGGGCAATCAATAGTTCAAGTGTGGGGGTATTTGATAAGTGGGTTTTATACCTACTTATTGGATATCAATTCACGAGAACTATGCCCAGCTTAAGCACATTTTAGTATGTTTTTAGTTGGATTTTGTTCTGTTTTGCATTGCATGTACTGAGAACTCTTTTGGTGTAAAAGTGCAGGAAATGGCATAGCTTATCAGTGGCATGTGTGATGATAATAGTGAAGGCATGGCGCGTGAGATGAATAGAGATAAGGAATTGAACAGTGATGAAGGAACAAGCAACAAGAAGTGGAGCATCGAGGAACAATGACGAGAAAACAAGAATGCGAGAACCACGAAGCCTTGCTGGCATTTCTGTACTGAAACAAAATTCGCTACTTGCAGCGCCATCATCCTGCAGTAGCTAGAAACGTACACACACGCGTCCGCGCCTATTTTGTAAAGGAACCTCATTGGCGGTACGTGCGTCATTGACATTCTTGTTGTTTGACTTTATTTTAAATTGGAAATTGGAAGCGTAACTAAGTGGGGGGAGGGGGGTTCAACTACGGCTTATATATTAGACTTATATCAGTTGTAAAGAGGGGATACCACCCCTTGGGGGATTAATAAGATATCATTATTTACTTTCTTCTCTTTAATTTTGATATTAGATTAGAGTAGATTAGAGAAGTGATTTCTAGAGTTGATGAGATTGAAGACTTGAAGCAATTGGGAAGCATCAGAGATTCCATCTTGGAGCAGGAGAACAAATTTGCATTTCAATTGTCTACTTTTATCCTCTCTTTGATTCTTATTTGTAATCTTATGATGTTTATTTAATATGTGGATGATAGATTTGATTCAACTATGATTTAAACTCTATTCTGAGATTGCAATGGATTCTATGGATTAGTTTATTCTGATATATTTCATTGATAGCCTTATTGATTGCTATAAGATTATCTATTTAGATTCATGATATTTGCTTAGTTGATTGGCCATCAATTACTGTGATAATCCATATGGACTTGAGAGACGATGTATGGGTTTGGATCTGATGATCTGAATAGTTTGTGATGATATATTCTATATTGTGATGGGATATATGATTTGTTCTTAGGATAGACATATACCGAAGCACCATTCATAGTCAATTGAGAACTTGGGCTTAAACCCTAATTATTTTTAAATCACATAGACATATAGTGGTTTAGGTAATGTGGGTAACGGACGTGATTGGGGCCATCGAGCCCAAAGCCAGTAATGGTCATCGATTTATCTTCACCGTGATCGACTACTTCACCAAGTGGGTAGAAGCAGCCTCCTTCCCTAGGGTCACAAAAGTAGTTATCATTGCTTTCATAAAAAACAATGTCATTTGTCGATATGGACAACCAGAGGTAATTATATCAGACAATGCTAAGAACCTCAACAATAAAATGATGGAGGAGTTATGCAGTAAATTCTACATCAAACATCTCAACTCCGTCATCTACCGTCCAAAGATGAATGGTGCTGTTGAAGCGGCTAACAAAAATATCAAGAAGATCATGCAAAAGATGTCCGCCAATCACAAAGGATGGCCTGACTTATTTCCTCTGACTCTGTTAGCCTACAGAACATCAATTCGCACTTCCACTGGGGCACCCCCTACTCATGAAAGGCGAGCCGTTCTATGGTCAGTTATACCAACAGAGGATCGCCAGATCCTACAATAAAAAAGTCCGGCTACGGCAGTTTAAATAACATGACTTGTTTTTTAAGAAGATCATTGACAACCAAGATCATTCCAAAGGAAAATTCGCCCCGAACTGGGAAGGCCCATTTGTTGTCAAGGAGGATGGGATGAATTTCCACATCTCATTAACTCGGACACCGTGAAACGGTACTATGTCTGAAGTTACCATCAAGTAAACATCCTAGTTTTGGATCACCAGATCCCTAGTCAATTCAAGTTTTCTAAACCCTTCACTACATACAACTTTCTTCGCACCCATTTGCCCCATAAGGGATAATCACACATTCCAACCAGCAGCCTGGTTTTGGGATCACCAGATCCTTCACTCCCCACAGGTTTTCAAAACCTTTCACACCTTCAGTTTATCCAACCAGGGATTAAACTTTTCACACCTTCAGTTTGTCCTGTACATGGGATTAAACTTTTCATCTGTAATCCGTCCTGTACATGGGGCAAACTACGTCGACCTGATCTCCCCAATACACGGGAGTACGTAGGCAGCCATTTTTATGGTTCGGTCGCACCACAACAAAAACAAAAACAAAAACATCTTTACACCCCCTTTGCCACATGCAGCGTTGAACCCCTACACCAGGTTCGAACTACGCAGACCTGATCTCTTCTTCAATAGGAGTATGTAGGCAGCCATTTATGGTTCAGTCTTACCCCTTACTAAAACACAAAAACTTATCAACGGTACTGGGATCATCTTTCAATCCACTACACTTCATCAGGCTTCAGACCAAAGGGATGGAACTACCTGGTCTCCCCACATAAATGGGAGAATCGACGACCATCTAAGTTGCGGTAGACTCCTCAAAGAGAAACACCAATCTATAAGAGATGGAACTACCTGGGCTCCCCCATACAAAGGAGTACTGGCGACCATCTGTGGTGCGGTCAAGCTCAGAGAGAAAAGCCACACTCCTCTCCATACACCAGTCCCAAGACACCAAAGATGGTAGGGAATACACACAGATCAACGATCCATTCTGAAAAATCCTGAGACATCTCAATGTCCATCCATCAAGGAGGAGTTCAGAATACATCAAGATCACAAGCCCTGGAGAAACAGGAAAATATCAAGCAAGTAATAAGGCACAACGAAAAGGGAAGTCAATCAACATATATTTTCCTCCCATATATAATAATGTTTGATAAATACAATATGTGATGTACATGACAAAATGGCTAAGCTAGTCTTTGCAGGAAAATACAGGCCCATCTATAAATTAGTGTATATGGGCTATCAAGTCCAACATGGCATCCCTCTCAGAAGAAGGAGGTAACATTGTGATCTCCTACCCAAGGGTATCTACACGAGCCAACAGATCTATAGCTAACTACATGGTGACACTATGCTCATCAATATACGTGCTCATCTCTACAATGATGCCAGCAGTAAGGGACCTCACTACAGTACTATCTGTAATAGCGATATCTCGGGCAGATATAGCGCCATCCCGCTCAACAATCACTGCATCTCTAGATGATCTGGCCTCATCCCGCTCAGCGATATCGGTGTCTCTATGAGCTAAAACATCATCTCTCTCTAACAGAGAGGCATCTCTCCCAGCAAGAGCGGTCAACATCAAAGCCCTAACTTGATCTCTCTCAAAAATCATCAGATGAAGACTCTGCTCTAAATACTCTACTAAATGTTGAATCACAGTAGCAGTCATACTGGGAGAATCTACAAGAGCTACTGGCAACCCGGCGAATGGCTCTTCCCCCATGGGAAAAACAATGTCCTCCATGGGCTCCCCACTGATAAACTCAATCCCCGGCACTGTGGATACGATCGCATCTGATGTGATCTATGTATCCATCCATGCAGAATACTCTGTAGAATGGCTCGGATGGCTAATAGTAAACTCAGAACGCTCACGCTGATCCCAACATGCATACACCTTGGATTTTTCCTCTGCTGACAAATGCCGAGAAGACAAACGCTGACCTAATGCCCCCTTAAAAGGATGAGCATCCTGAAACTAGTTAAACTGTGACATCACAGCTAGTGGGTGATATGTGGTCATGCCCCTCAAACCAGCCAGAGGGAGATAATCCATGCCAGGTGCATGAGTAATGAAGTTGTAAGGAGAGCTGAGCCCTGTACACGGCAAAATGTCAAATGAATCCTCGATCCCTGCCAAGAATACCGACTAGGATTTAGCGTATGTACACTCTGCTGGCTAAAAGGAGTAATACATGACTATCTCATGGGAAAAATAGTACACATGTCGTCAAAAGGTACCAATCGGTCTTAGGTGTGACATAAAGCACACATACAACAAGACCAACCTGTATGTGAATACCCCTACAGAATGGGTGTGATAATATGTGGCCGACCTCAGTGTCTCTGCCACAATCATCCGTACAATGGTATGACCCTCCCTGAGAGCTCTTACTGCCCTAACAACACTGATGTCAAGATGATCCATGTATAGTGGCATGCACAAATAAGCCACTACGCACATCATGAGTAAGATAAATGTTGACCCACACACACACACACATTCAAATAAATGTTTTAATTGAAAAATGGCGGTCACCGTGTCACCACGGATGTCAGGGGGTGCCTAACACCTTCCATCCGCATAATCAATCCCCCAGACCCTAACGAATCTCGGTATCACAGACCAGTTAAATAGTGTCACATCACTATGTCAATGTGCAAACCTTTTCTCGGTTGAGTTGGTGCAACCATTTAAAAATATCAAATGGTGACTCTTACAGTCAAATAGTCGACATATACATGTCAGACCTTTTCACAACTTGTTTTTTTCAAACAATCTCAACTAACATGAGAACACCAAAAGACAAGAACAGAAAAGGGGCAAATAAAAATCCCAACGTCGATAGGTGGCGACTCTGCTGGGGATATCCAATAAAAGGGCTTAAGTCGTTATTTAAGCTTTTCAAAACATTTATCTACTTGTGTGTGGATGTTGTATTTACATTTGAATGAATGTGTACTAATGCATTTACTTACTGTACTTAGTGCTTCGCACTATATCTGCATGTGATAGTAGTGCTTCACACATGTCATCATTTCCATACGGTGAGATACATTGGATGTGAATGTATGTTGAGTGGTCCCTCCACTAGGAGGCTATCCTGTCGGTGTTTGATTACTGGACTCGTAGGGAGACTAATTCCAATGAGGCTAAGGAAAGGCACCACCCAAATTCGCTCCAGTTGAAAGACCAGATTAACTTCCCGTCAAGTAAATTGTGATGATTTGGGAACCTTCATGCTGAAAAACCGCGAGAGTAACCTAGGATAGGTCAGCCTCTGATAAACCAAACACGGAGGGAAGTCTCTTCATACTTTCCCATTTTAATTACTTGTAATTTTATTTCCATGTCAATCTCAATGTAATGGAAAATATAGAGGACTATATGTATATACAATCCCTTTCATATCAAAACCTATCATGCTATAAAACAACTGACATCCATTTTGCAGGATAATACTCCTAAATAGACACATTACATAACATGTAACATTTCTACATTCCCTAAGACTAAACTACATAAGTCTTTTTGTAGGGAAGCAATTGATCTCGTTGCCCGTTTAAAATCCAAAAAGGCACTAAGCCCACCGTTAGGCATGGCTACAAGTGCCCAGCTTGATCTTACTCCTGTTTCCCGTGAAGAGTTCGAAGGATTAAGGAATTAAATAGCAGAATTGACTGTCTTTTTAAAAGAAAAAAGTAAAAACACTCGGGCCCAGACAATGCCTACTAAATCAGATTCATTCACTCAAGGGGCAGCCAGGGTATTAACAGGAAGATGGAAACCCAGATACCTAAACCTTATTCAAATAAAGGAACAAACAAAACCCTTGAAATCATAAAACTCAGGGATAACTGAGAAACTGGGGATATAAGAAAGAAAGTCCAATAAATGGAAGAAACCATCCGGTCAATCAAAGGGGCTAGAAAGTATGGAAGTGTCACCTATTCAGATCTCTGCATATTCCTAGGGGCTCGATATCCTGACAAATTCAAAATCCCAGAGTTTGAAAAGTACAATGGGGCAGGCGATCCCTATACACACCTAAAAGTGTACATTGGCCAACTGGGTCTTATCTTTGAAGATGAAAGCCTCAAAATCGACTTTTTCAAAAGAGTCTCCTTTGGAGAGGCTAGAGCACAGTATGCAGACTTGACAATGCCAAAATCCCCAAGCTGGGAAGAATTATTACGCCTTTCTAAATCGGTATAGTTTTCAATCACAAATGGCACCAGATCGATACCAAGTGACTAAACTCAAAAATCAAAATCTTGAGTCTTTCCAGAATATGCCCAAAGGTGGGGCGATAACAAGTAAGTCATTCCATCAATGACATAAACTGAGATGGTAATGACATTTATTGATATCCAAGAGGCGCCTTACTATGAGAGAATTCTAGCAGACATAGGAAAGCCATTCACGAAGATGATCAAACACGAAAAAATGGCAGAGATGGGACTGAAGGCAGGCAAGATTAAAGACTTCACTACCTTGCAAGCAGTCGTCGAGCGTATATAGATTGGAAAGTATGTGAGCGTTCCCAAGAGGGTACTCGATAAAGGTAATGAAGATATATCCCTTGTTTCAAAGGGGCAAGCTAGGAGATCAACTTACAGTCCCCCCCATTTGGAAAAAGCAAGATAATCTGCCATTTTAACAACAGGCTACATTCAACCAATGCCAAGACATAAAAAGAAAATTTGAAAGAACAGAAAATCGGGTGTTCACTCCACTGGGCGATTCCCTTGAAAATGTATTGCCAATATTAATGGATCACAAGAAAATTATAGAACTGGCTCCACCTCTGGAACCAGGAAGCAAAAGATATAATCCAAGCCAAAGATGTGCTTACCACTTGTAGACACTCAAAAATTTTGCATTCATGTTACTAACCTTTCAGGAGGAATACATCGTCGTCCAGAGATGACCCTGTAAGTTAATTCAGCCCAGTCCCGGAGACAACCCTGGGATATTCAGTTTGCCATCTCGGAGACAACCCCGAGATATTCAGCACAGTCCCGAACACATCCCTATGATACTAAGTTTTCCATCTCGGAGACAACCCCGAGATATTCAGCCTAGTCCCGGAGACAACCCCGGGATACTCAGTCAGTTCCAGTCCCAGAGATAACCCCGAGAATTTCAATTTCAAACCTCAGAGATAACCCCGAGGAATGCAATTTTAGTTCTGGAAATAACACCAGAGAAGTCAGTTCCATCTCGGAGACAACCCCGAAAATTTTAATTTCAAACCTCGGAGACAACCCCGAGGAATGCAATTTCAGTTCCGGAGATAACACCAGAGAAGTCAATTCCATCTTGGAGATAACCCTGAGATATTCAAATCCAGTCCCGGAGATAACCCCGGGAGTTTCAGTTTAAACCTCGAAGAAAACCTCGAGGCATGCAGTTGTAATTCCGAAGATAACCCCGAAAGAGCTCGTTTTAGTCCCCAGCAATCAGCATCAACCTCGGTGATAGCCGCGAGGCACTCAGTCCAAAACCCAGAGATAACCCTGGGAGGTCAGGCACACCTTAGAGATAACCTTGAGGACATTTAGCACCTATAACAGCCCAATCTTAGAGATAACCCGGAGCAACGACTGCTAAACCAGCCCAACCTCGGAGATAACCCCGGTGAGGGGCAAAATTGTCATTTTTCCACCTCGATCCCACATTCACACCGTCTCAACGCAAAAGTGTCCTACAAGAACCATAGCTTCAATCTCGAGTGACTACTACACAAGACAGCACACCATATAGAATTTAAAGACTTGAAGACCTAGGCATGGACCCATCTTCCTGACTTCGCACAACCTCTTATCCCATGTCATTGTGTAGTTCTTGACAAAATCATTCTATAAAAGGTCTTATACGCCTCAATCAGATGCCCGGATTGAAGTTATGAAGGTTCGAGCAGATAACAAGTTGCACGAGTGCACGTACTTCAAGACGGTGAGGCCCACGGAGCCCGGGGCACCCCAGGCAGCCAGATGTACATTTGCGGCTATCGCAGGTACACCTACGGCTCCCCCCTCTATAAATAGAGGGCTTGGGGTGGCCTTTTATAAGAGAAAAAGGCGAGGAAGCCTTGTCCATTTTTCTCTGTACACACTATAAATTGAGTGCTTTCTCATTTCAAACAATTGTGAGCTTATATATTGCTACATTTTACTAGTGAAAACCGAGTGTTCATCCATTTAAAGCTATTTTAAATCTTCTTTGGTAGCCCACTATAAGTCTTCTTACATTTTTTAAAGCCTTTTATCCGCTTTTGTGCACACACAATTATTCACGTTGAGAGTCGTGTGTGTGTGTATGCTTGGACTGTCGGTCCGTGGCTTTTATTGCTTTTCTATATATATATATATATATATAGTTGTATATATATATATATATATATATATATATATATATTATCGAGTTAACTCGATTGAGCCTGAATATAATATTCAGAGCGTTTACTACTTATATATATATATATATATATATATATATATATATATCCTATCATCAAACTCTATTTGATTGAGCGTGGATTTTACATCTGGAGCGTTTATTGCTTATATATATATATATATCAAACTCTGTTTGATTGAGCACAATTTATATACGAGTGCGTTTCTGGCTTATATATATATATAGGATTCCATCCTGACAAGCCGGTTGTTGGGAGCAACCCATTTTTTGGCCGGTAAGCTACATTTTGTCTCTAAGCCCTTATGTAATTTTTTTTATAAGCTACAGTACAGGTAAGTGGTGGCCAAAAATGGGTTGCTCCCAACAACCGGATTGTGGATGGAATCCCATATATATATATATATATATATATTTACATTTCATGTCCCATATATATATATATATATATATATATATATATATATAACATTTCTGACTTTCATACAAATTGTTACATCATGTGAGCCTAGGAATATGTGATCACAGATTTAGTCTCCTGAATCTAGATTCGGTTCCCGTGATGGACATTTTCAGCTGTGACCAGCTTGTAAATTATTGACGGTGTTTGAATTTCCTCAGATGGCTCTCATGCCCATAAGGAGCTCAACACTGCTTTTTAACTTATTTTCTCGAAGGTGCTTCGCATCTCGAAAATAAAAGTAATCAAGCCGAACATAATAAAATTAAAGTATCAAAGGCCTCAATTAATATTGAGCACATTGGTTTGAAAAATCTCTTTTACAAAATATCACTGTTATATCTTGTTAAAACTAAACTTTTATACAAAATTGAAACCCTTTGTATATAGGTGCAAACGAGGCATATAATTACTTCCAGATAATTGCTCATTGATCTACACACACACATTCAGATAAATGTTTTAATTGAAAAGTGGCGGTCATCGTGTCACCACGGATGTCGGGGGGTGCCTAACACCTTCCCTCCGTATAATCAAGCCCCGAACCCTAACGAATCTCGATTTCACAGATCAGTTAAATAGTATCACATCATAGGTCAATGTGCAAATCATTTTCGATTGAGTTGGTGCAACCATTTAAAAATACCAACTGGCGACACTTACAGTTCAATCATCGACATATACATGTTGGACCTTTTCACAACTTGTTTTTTCAAACAAATCTCACCTAACATGAGAACACCAAAAGACAAGAACAGAAAAAGGACAAATAAAAATACCGACGTCGACAGGTGGCGACTCTGCTGGGGACATCCAGTAAGAGGGCTTAAGTCGCTATTACAAACTTTTCAAAACATTTATCTACTTCTGTGTGGCTGTTGCATTTACATTTGAATGAATGTGTACGAATGCATTTACGTATTGCACTTAGTGCTTTGCACCATATCTGCTTGTGATATTAGTTTTTCGCACATGTCATCATTTCCATACGGTGAGACACGTTGTATGTGAATGTATGTTTTGTGGTTCCTCCACCAGGAGGCTATCCTGTCGGTGTTTGATTACTGGACTCGTAGGAAGGCTAATTCCAACTAGGCTCAGGAAAGGCACCACCCAGATTCGCTATAGTTAAAAGACCGGATTAACTTCCCGTCAAGTAAATTGCGATAATCTGGGAACCTTCATGCCAAAAAGCCACGAGAGTAACCTAAGATAAGTCAGCCTCTGATAAACCAAACGCGGAGGAAAGTCTCTTCATACTTTCACATTTCAATTACTTGTAATTACAAATTACATGTAATTTCATTTCCATGTCAATCTCAATGTAATTGAAAATATGAAGGAATATGTGTACATGTATTCCTTTTTATATCAAAATCTGTCATGTTATCTTGTCATACAAATAACTAACATCCGTTTCACAGGATAATACTCCTAAAACGGACACATCACATAGCATGTAACATTTCTACATTCCCTAAGACTAAACTATATAAGTAACCCGTTCAAAATCCAAAAAGGCAGTAAGCCTACAACCAAGCATGGCTACACCTGACCAGTCTAATCCTACTCCAGTCTCTCGTGAGGAGTTCAAAGGATTAAGTAACCAGATTACAGAGTTGGATGTTCTGCTTAAAGAACTTCACAAGTCCACTCAGGGTCCACAAATACCCATACATACAGAATCCTCTGCACATGGAGGAACTCTAGGACCGGCAAAGAAATTCATGTACTTAAGTCTCAGTTGGACAAAACCAACAAAACCCCTAAAACAACCCATCTCAAAGAAGATCCAGACACCATTGATATCAGGAAGAAAGTCCTACAAATGGAAGAGACCATTCGGTCTATCAAAAGGATTAGAGCACATAGGAGTGTTTCATATGTAGACCTTTGTATCTTCCCTCGGGTTCATTATCCAGAGAAATTCAAGAATCTCAATTTTGAAAAGTATGATGGATTGGGAGATCCTTACACACATTTGAAAGTATTCATTGGAGAGCTCAGATCTTATGTCGAGGATGAAAAGCTCAGAATGCAGCTGTTTTAGAAAAGTCTAACTAGAGAAGCTAGATCATGGTATACCAGATTTGACAACTCAAAAATTCATACCTGGGAGGAGCTAGCTCATGCTTTCCTCAGTCAGTACAGTTTCCAAACTCTTATGGCTCCTAACTGGTACCAAATTACCAAGGTCAAGAAAAAAGCTAGCGAGTCTTTCAGAGAGTATTCCAAAAGATGGAGGCGTCTGGCTGCTCAAGTTATTCCATCTATGACTGAGTCTGAAATGGTGATGACCTTCATAGATATTCAAGAAGCTCCCTTCTATGAGAGAGTTTTAGCTGGCATAGGCAAGCCCTTCTCTAAAATGATCAAACATGGAGAAATGGCCGAGATGGGATTGAAGTCCAGAAAGATTCAAGACCCACTACAAAAAACTGGGGCATTGGCGATGGGCTCATTGCCGACAGCAACATCCCCGTCGAGAATAAGGTCATTGGCGATGGCTAGACCGTCGCCACTGTATGCCGTCGGTAATGATCCTATTATTTGGCGCCAAACTTTCCCGGTGGAGGGAAAACTCATTGGCAACCACACTAATTTTATGATCGATGGTCACGCCGTCGGTAATGACTCAATATACCTTAAAACTATTTCTCTGTAAAATTAAATATAAGCAAACAACTTGAGCGAGCTTCTATAATTGGTTGAAATTTTTGTTGTCGATTAGAACACCGAAGCAGGCAGGCAAGCAGTGGCCATTTGACAGTTAAATTGGGATACAGTGAGTACATAGTATAATTATGCTCATTTGATTGCTTGCTTGCTTTATTAATTGTTTTCCTTACAATGCTCGCATTAAAAGTTGAAACAACTTTTCTAGAATATATATTATCCTTATATATATATATATATATATATATATATATATATATATATCTTTTGCAAGTGAAACATTTCATCTTTAGTTTCTATTTTTGACTTGTTAATATAGACCAAAATTATGGAGTTGGTATGTTAATAATCTTAGTATGCTTTTATTTTCAAATTGACAATAATGTAAATATGCCTGGATATGAATGGGGGTTATAGAGTTCTAATCCTATATTTAGCTAGTTTTTGTATGGTGGAAAAGATTGTACACTACTGATGTTTACTTATATGATGTTCCTTTGTCACTATTATTACCTCTTGATTATGCTTAAAAGTAAATGTTTATTTTTGTTATTGTTGTCAAATCTATTTTGACAGTCTTGACCATCTTCACCTTTATCCACCCCTTCTTTTCTTCCTTTTCTTTCTTTAGTTAAACCTACAAATTCACTGTAAGCTTGGACGTGACTGCCTTGGATTTTTAGTGCTATTTTTTCTTTTTGGGAGGTGTTTAATGGTAACAAGGTAGCCACTATAGCTCTTCACTAGCATGGCAACTTCAAATCAAATCAACTTTTAGATCAATGCAAAGGTTTATTGTTGGGACTATATATATATGTATGTTATGTACAAGCATAAATAATGTTGCAATTCAGTGTCTTGTGCATTAGGTTGCTACCACAGATACTGAGTTCAATTAGGAGACTTAATTGTCGATGTGTAAAATGTACGAATTAGGAGTTTTTATTAAACTTGAGTTTTTATTAAGCTCAGACCACAATTTGACAGTTAAATTGGGAGTTTTTATTAAACTTGGTGATTAGAATCATATATACTGTGACACAGTTTGAATACATTGGTGATTAGAATTAACATCTCAACTCTGCAATATCTTTAAAAGTTTAAAAAAAAATAAAAAGAAAGACGGAGTTTCTTGTTTGTCAAATTTATTTTGCTTCACATTGTTGGCATTAATGGTTTGAAAGGTGCATGTGTAGTTATATAGAATAATCCTTACTTTCACATGTACATATTTTCATATAGTTTAGGAAGCTTAGAAACCCATTTGAGATTCACTTAGTAAGAGTGAATCACAAATAGTCCCCGTTTTGGGACTATTCTTGTATGTTTCGATCCCACTTAGGTCGGTGTTAAGGACTTGAGCATGTCTTTATATTTTTTGAATTTTCAGTCAGTATATATCTCTTGATGTTCTTCAGGTGCATATTTAGGCTACGACTTGGTATTATATTTTATGTACTTGAAGACCATGGGGAGGTGCTGCCAAAATTTCTTAAAATATAAAGATGTGTTCATGTTGTTGGCATCAAGTGGGGCAACACATTCGGGAATGGGATATGAAGAAATCATTGAGGATGACAAAGATGGTGATGATAACGATAGTGAAGATCTACTGCTCGAAGATGACGATTCTGATATTGATGGCTTTGATGATATAAATGATTAGGAGTATGTACTCTTTATGTCCTTTTAGTTGTATTCAAATGTAATAGTTGTCTCCTTTTAGTTCTATCTGCATGTTGTATCCTTTTAGTTGTATGTGTATGACGATTCTAATATTTATGTTGTATCCTTTTAGTTGTATCCGTATGTTATCCTCTTGATGATGATTTGACAGTATATATACAGATATGGCGCATACACCACACGACGATCGTGGTGGGCGTGCTGGTAGTTCAGGTCGTGGGGGCCGTGGAAGTAGTGCTTGTGATGATCAGGCCGGATCATCAAGTATAATTACATGTTTTGTTGTTATACATCTTATTATTTTTAATTTTATATAATATTGACATTATATTCGTTTATATAAATATTGTTGTATATCACTACATAGGTGATCGACGTAGGCCTCCGCGGGGACTAGCATGTGGATTGCTAAGGAATCCCCCCCAGGTGCCGCTTATATGTCGTGTTGGGACTACTAGGTAATTTCATATTTAACATTATGTTTGTATTATTTATTTAGTTCTTATATATTCTTTTTAATTTTCAAATTTAATAATTTCAATTTTAGTATCCTTGACGCGACGCCAAGGAACACGTTGCTTGGGATAGTCCGCAACCAATTCTCCAGCCCATGGATGAGGTGGGCGGATGTGGATGATCGTACACGTGGGTTAATTATTGCTGAGTTTAGGGTAAGAAGTCATTCATTCATATGTTAGTTTTAACTTGTGCTTTTGAATATTTATTTACCGTTTTTCTTTATGTTGTCTACGAAGTAACTGCTGATATTCATATGTTGTACTGCAGAGATATTATCGCTTCAAGGACGGGCAGGATGCCCACAGCAGCACTGTTCTCGGGAAGTATCTCAAGATGAATTGGCACAAGTGGGTCTACGACTAGAAGAAGAAGGCCCAAACTAAGATATATGGCTGATAGACAGACACTTAGAGATGTCCCGCCAGATTTCATTGGTGTTGCGGTGTGGGAGCAGATGTGCCTTATTTGGGAGGGCGAGGCATTCAAGAAGATATCGGCAAAGCGTACAGCTGCCCGACAACAGAGTCGTCTCCCACACTGCATTAGGTCTCAATCGTATGACCTCTACAGGAAGAGACTCGAGGTGAGTTTAAAGCACCCACCTTCCCGCCTCGAGTTTTGGTGGCACGCTCACTAGAAGAAAGGTGACGGTGGTTATATCTCACCTAAGGCAGAGCGCATTGCGGTAAGTAATTTAATTCTTTTATTTAGTATGTATTTGATGGCTTTGAAATTCTTTTGTATTTTTTTGTGTAATACTTGCTTTTCACCTATTTCTATGTTTTTTCAGACACGGTTCGAGGACCTTGCTGTGGTCTGGAGTAGCCAGAGAGGTGACACTCCAGTGGCTGATTCTACGTGTGAGGATGAGGAGATGGAGGACTGGCTACATGCTATAGGGGTGCTGAAGAAGGGTAGAGTTGTGGGCATTCCCCATGTCCCAGCCTACAGTATAGTCCTTGCTGCGAGATCTCGACGTTGCCTACCTATCGGAGATAGTGGTACGAGTGGATCAGACGTTGGCACTTCATTATCTGACGACTTCTTCAAGCAAATTATTAAGGGATGCATGGCGAGCAGTGTCGTGCAGTCAGGCGCACTATCACGCGAGCGGATCTACCATCTTTCTCAGGAGGTTATCCACGCCTCGCTCTTCCAAATGACACGAAAACATAGACATAGCATCGTATAGGAAATAGACACGCGTTACAACTGACGGGACTCGATTCCGATATACGGAGCCCGAGTTTGAGTCCCATCAGCCTAACTTACAAAAAACTTAGAAAAAATAGTCAAAAAGAGGCCAAAACCCGCCTCGGTCGTCCAAACAACACGCAAATACAGACATAGCACCGCATATGTAATAGACACGCGTTACAACTGACAAGACTTGATTCCGATATATAGAGCCCGAGTTTGAGTCTCGTCAGCCTAACTTATGAAAACTTTAAAAAATAGTCGAAAAAGAGGCCAAAACCCGCCTCGGTCGTCCAAACGACACGCAAACACAGACATAGCATTGCATAGGAAATAGACATGCGTTATAACTAACGGGACTCGATTCCAATATATAGAGCTCGAGTTCGAGTCCCGTCTACCTAACTTGAAGAACACAAACTAAAATAAAGTAAATATGTTTTCATTTCGACTTTATTATTAATATTTTAATTTTATAGGGTCTTGTTGACGAGACTCGTGGAAGTGGAGGTGGAGGAACTGGTGATGGTGATGACCGGCCGAGTGATGTGAGCGACCTCCTCCGAGTATAGGGTAATAAGCTGCCGAGTTGATGATGAGCGGCCTCCTCCAAGTCTGAGGTGATGACCTTTGAGTCGATGGCGATGGGAGCGGATGTATGAGTTGTAGTTAGTTTATGTTATATTCTGAGTTTAATGTATGTACTTGTATAGTTTTTGAGTTGTACAGACGACCATATTTGATTTGGATTATTATTTGAGTGGTGAATTGTATGATATTAGATTATTATTTGATGGTTTTTATTAGTTTATAACAGGTATATGTTTATATTTGTAAATGAACATGTAAATTTTGAAATTATAAAAAACAATTTCAAAATATATATAGTCATTGTCGATGGGGGTAAGGGCGACAGCAGTTCCTGTCACCAATGACCTATAGCGATAGACATGGGGACAGACATTTGATGCTTTTAATTTAATTTTAAATAGTCATTGTCGATGGCTACACAGTCATGGTCGACGGGCTCGCCGTCGTGAATGAGTAATTTCAAAAAAAAATTATTGAGCCTTCATCGACAGTCTTGCTGTCGCTCGGGCCGTGGGGAGTGACCTTGTGCCGTCGCCAATGAGACCCATCGCCAATGACAATGATGCCAATGGCGGCCGACGGGGACCAGGGGCGACGACCTATGAGGAGACGGGACCACTGCCGGCCACCGCCGTTGTGAATGACCTTAATGCCGATGGCACTGTAGTCATAGGCGACGGCAGTGCCCGTCGGCAATGACTAATTTTTTTATAATGACCTTGCCGCTCTCAAAGATGTAGCTGAGCACATCCAGTTTAGAAGTTATGGAAACAACCCCCGGAGGATCCATAAGAAGAAAGAGGAAGATGTTTCCTTGATACTACAAGGGTAAAAAGGCAGTCAAAGCATGCCTATCTAGAGGAGAAACTACTCCCCTTTTCAAGCACAGTCTTCAAACCCTGCATTGCCAAAAGGTGGATAAGTCAGACTCACTCGAGTGTTCACACCCTTAGGGAACTCACTCAAGAACATTCTCAATCTTTTGATAACTTAGAAGAAAATTACTCATCTTCTTCCACCAGCCAACCCGAGTGGGAAGGGTTTCAATGCTAACAGGAAGTGTGTTTATCATGCTAGAGCTCCAGGCCATGATACTCAGGATTGCTGGGCCTTGAAGCATAAGATCCTGGATTTAATTGACAATGGTGAGATCGTGGTGACTAAACTCGACCAACCCCATGTGCAAGACACCCCTCTTCCTCAACACAAAGAAGAGGAGGTTAACATGATTAATTGGAGTAGTGGACAGACTTCCCACTCCATTGGTGGATCCTCCCATACCAGCAAGGATAGTGTTGACAAATGGAATCATACACAGTTCCAGTTTATAATGGAACAAAAAATGAAGGCTCTGCGCGATCAAGTTAATCAATTGATAGAATTTGTGGTCCATCAGTACCAAGTCACACTTCAATTATTCAGCCAAGAACATGCTAGCCTCCTTCCTATTGTTGCAAATACTGCACCACGTACTCCAGAAAGTTAAACACTGGAGGATAAAATTGCAAAAAGAGCAAATGCCAAAGCTCGTCGGGATTTAGCCAACAAAAGGGAATTCACCTATTTAGGACAACTGATGGAAGAAATATTACAGATGCTGATCAATGAAGGAAAAATCACAGCTCTGCTACCTCCAATCAGCCCGCGTTTAAAACAGTTTGACTTTAATAGAGTATGTCAATACCACTCCCACTCTCGCGATCACAGCACTGAAGAATGTTGGGCGTTCCGCCATCTTATTAAGAACCTAATTAACAGTGGTGTCCTACAAATGACAGACAATGACGCTGTATTGCTGGAGAGTAGGGACACATTTCCTACAACATAGAATGAAGTCGTAGCAGTTATATCTTCTGAGACATATTCAGCTACCCCATCACATATAATTCAACCTAATCAACTCAAAGGTATTAAGAATCTTTTGAAAGTAGTTGCGCCAGAGCCAATCATCTTGCCATTCAGACCATAATATCCCTTTGTCAGCCTAAAGAAAGTTCTATGGAATTATGGAGAGGCTGAAAGATCCACATCCCACATAACTATTGTAGTGTTGAAAAAGAATCCACTGTATCTTCCCCAACGGGTGATGAAGCCTGCCATCAAATCAAAGGGGAAATTTCCCATGGAGAAGATTAAAGAATTCCTCCGTACTATGGGACACAATGAAGCCAATGTGGTTTTAAGCTTGAAAGAAGCTCCACAACACGTTTCTATACTTGACTTGGTATTCTCCTTAGAGGATCACAAGAAGGTCTTACTAAGAGTTTTAGAGTTGAAAAGTTCCATCACCTAGTTGATCACATTTTTAATAGCAATATGATATCATTCACTTATGATGACATACCTCCCGAAGGGACGGGTCATTGCAAGCCATTGCACATAGCGGTTTTGTCCTCCGGATACGTGGTCGCAGGAGTATTGATAGATGGAGGGTCATCTTTGAACATATGTCCTTATGCCACCTTGGAGAAGATGAACATCAATCTTAGTGATGAGTGAGTTTTATACCCATAAATTGAGTGCGTTTGAGCTTAAATCTTTTGGATGTGTTTAAGTGTTTGTGTCTATTCATACATGTTTTATGTTGTTTTATAGGAATTGGGACAAAAGTTACTTGGATCGACGTTTGGGGTTGCTAGATTCGCATTTTCAACTTGCCATTTACACAGCAGCCACTTCAGGGCCAATTTCAACATTGCTCCGGACCTTATTTCGAAAAACTTAAAGAATGAAAGTTGTAGATCTACGTCTCCTCTTTCTGAGACATCTTGAATCATAAAATTGGAGTTCAGACGAAGAGGTGATGGCCATTTTCCCAAAGGACGTGAGAGCAGAAAATTTTTGAAAAAGAGGCCGGCGTCGGGGCGCCCATTCCTAGCCTATTTCGGTATTTGAAGGCGCTAGAAGCGATGTTCCATCATCGTGAGCGTGTATTTGAAGCGCCTTGAGCTCGAACTGGTCAAGTTGGGACGCGTTTTGGGGCAAATTTTGACACTTTTTTGACACCACATGGGATTGGGTTTCCTCCTAAGCTAGAAATTGGACTTGTAGCCAATAAATACATGATGGGATGCATAAAATAAGGGAGAGGATGAGATAGATTAGCTTAGAAAGAACACTCCATTATATTAGAACATAAACCCAAGTTCTTAATTAGCCATTAGAGATTGGAGCAACTTGAAGAATACTGAAGATTCAAAGAAGGAGCGGAAGAGGAGTCTCAAGACTGCTGACAACATATTTTATTCTCTTCTTTTATCTTAATTTTATCTTTTAATGTTTATTTAATTGTGGATTCTTGATTTTTATTTAATTGCAATGAACTAAATTTCTTGTTTGAGGTTGCAACGGATCTTATTGCATAGCTTATTTTAGTATGCGTCTCTATTAATTACTGTAATCTATGCTAAGGATTGTCTATTATGATTGCGTATACTTGTTTAATTGTCTAGCTAATAATTACTGTGATAATCTATATGAATTCGGGAGATGAAATATAGATTTAGACCTGATCATAATAGATGTGATTGTGTTTTTTGCATGGTGTTGGAATACATGATTTGTGTTTAGGATAAGGATATACATTTATGCTGCATGTAATCTGATAGGGAACATATGCTTTAAATCCTTTTTAATTGTAATTCACTAAGGATTATAGTGAATTAGTTAATTAGGGTGTTTGATTCAATTCTATCAACTGTGGATTTGGATTAATATGTTTGTGATGCATCGAAAGGTGGTTATAAATACTAATAAGTTCCTGATTAACAATCCAGAATAGTGAGCATAATTAATAAGAAGTTTTTTAATATAAGTGAAACAATAAGTGAAGTTGTGATCTTAAATCTCCATAATCTGATTTTCAACTAGTGGTAGTAGTAGTAGTTAATTATATATTTTAATTCACAACATTAAATCGATTTTTTAAATAAAATTAGTTTGGTTAAGAACTAGTACTTGGTGATTTTTATTAAATAATTCTTCGTGGGAACGATACTCTACTTTCACTTTATTACTTGTTGACCATGTATACTTGCATGTATGTTTTGATTGCAAAATTGATCAACAAATTTTTGGCGTTGTTGCCGGGGAATTAGTTTAATAATTTTGCAAATATTAATTTTAACCAAATTAGTTTTAATTTAAACATTTCTTATTATTATTTTTTTTATTTATTTAAATCTCTTTCTATTATTTTTCTTTCTTTTCAGGTACCATGGCGAAATTTAATTATCAATGGCAGATATCACGAGAATGACTTCGTGAGGGGGGCGGAGATTGATGGACTCATAACACTTTACGCATTGGCAAAGACTGATTGAGACACTTTCGAGGAGGTTAGGCGCTTTTAAGACAACGTCGTCAAAGTGTGGCGGTTACTTGTGATTATTAAGCTAGAAATCATCCGAGTCATCAATGCACCACCATTTTCGAGCCAGTACCTCATGGTGGTGATTACCCCAACAATTATGTCTATCCCAACAACTATTATCAGGATTGGGGGTATCACCCGGATTTTTCATGGAGACTCATCAAGATCAACTTTATGCTCCAAGTCCAACATACCCACCGAATTTCTCGTGTCCACCACCACTACAACAGGAAGAACATTCAAATTTGGAGGAAATTCTGTCCAAGTTCATAGCTTCAAGTGAGGAGAGGAGGATTAATCAAGAGATATCGAGTCAAAATTTTACGAACCAAATGGAACAACTAATCAATGCCTCGAACATTTGTCCTCAATACACTTGGCCCTATGACATGGATTCTGAGACTGATGATGAGCCCGAACCAAATCTGCAACCGAATGTGCCAAATGATATAGATGTTGAAAGAGAGGAGACACTTGGGGACCAAGAAAAGGAGATCGGCGAAGATCTAACTTTGAGTACCAACGAAGATGAGCCGATTTTGATGGTGTTCCATGTACCTTCTCCACCAAAGTTCAAGGATCCGGGCAATTTTTCAAGACCGTGTCTAATTGGTAGCCATGTCATAGGCAAGGCTATATGTGATATGAGAGCTAAGACAACTTTAGAGCCATGGTGGGATGAGAAAGGGAAGATAGAAGAAGACTCTGTTGTTTTTGACAAGCTTCAATGCCACAATTTGATCGCAAACATAATGGGGAAAGCACCTAGTGGCTTGTCGTACTTAATAGGTGACTTAGATTTAATGGCCATTACTAATAGGAACCTCCCAAAAGAGACATTGATTCTGATGGATGGAGGGTTCCTCTATTTTCATAGGGAATTGGATAGAGAATTGAAGAAGTCAGGCTGAGACTATAAAACAAGCGCTTATTGGGAGGCAACCAAAGTTTAATTTTTATTTTTAGTTTTTATTAGGTTTTATATTAGTTGATAGATTTTTTTCATTTTTTTTAGGATTTAATAAGCTTGTTTCTTTTGTGTTCTGAGTTAGTTAAGTCCAACTCAAGTGTGGTGCGATTCATTCAATGTTTCTAACTATTCTTTGAGACTTCTCGCAGATAAAGAGATAAATTTCTATATGTCCGGAAAGGCCTCTCTTTTAATTTTTCCTATCTTAGCCATTGAGGACAATGTCTATTTTAAGTTTGGGGTATTTATCATGTTCAGTATTTACTTGGGCAATGTTTTGATGGAATTTGATTTTGGCCAATGATAAGTGAGTGGTTGATATTGTTAACTCTTGTAGAATTGATGAGCATGCTTAGTCTATATTTTAACTCATTAGTTGATTTTCACATTACTTGCGAAATTTTTGAAAAATTTTATACATCCATTTGTTTAGCCAGTTGGGATTGACATTTTTTGGCTAAATGCTTATGAAAGATACCATTGCAACTTCAGAAATCTTATTTGAGCATCATTCGAAGTGAAAATTAGGCACTCATATATGTTTAGGGGAAATCTTGAGGTATATTTGAAAAACAAATATTGGAACCTTCCCGAGTTAAATAATTGAAGCATGTGGTGGGTCGAGATGGAGCGTAAAACGCAATCCCCATAAACACAGGCATGAGATGGAGCGTAAAACGAACTCGTTCAATGAAAAGTGGAAAACGAGATGGAGCGTAAAACGCACTCGTTCAATGAAAAGTGGAAAGTGAGATGGAGCGTAAAACACACTCACTAAATAGAGAAAAGAAAATATGTATGTTTGAAATACTTGGGAAGGGTTCATATGTGCTTAAAAGTTTGAATATTCGGTTGATCCTCAAGAAAAAAAAATTGTCCTTTGTCTATTTTAGCAGTGATTGATGTGATAAGAAGTTTTGAGAGTTGTTTTGAAAATCTTTTATGAGTGTTGGTTGATCTTAGCTAAATCATGACTAGTTTGAACATATGGATGCACACACGCACTTAAAGGATCATGAGTAGATGTGAAACTAATGAAAGTTGTTGAAATTTTAGACATGACATTGTTTTGAAATTTTTTGTTGGTTATCATTTGTTGTAACCTTTGAGGCTATTGTGAGAATTTATATTGATTCATTGTTTCGGTGGATCATTGCTAGGGGATGAATTTTTCTAAATTGTGTTTTTGCTTGAGGACAAGCAAATGTTTAAGTTTAGGGGTATTTGATGAGTGAGTTTTATACCCATGAATTGAGTGCGTTTGAGCTTAATCTTTTGGATATTTTAAAGTGTTTGTGTCTATTCATGCATGTTTTACGTTGTTTTGTAGGAATTGGGACAAAAGTTACTTGGATCTTTTCGACTTGCCATTTACACAGCAGCCACTTCAGGGCCAATTTCAACATTGTTTCGGAACTTATTTCGAAATATGTAAAGAATGAAAGTTGTAGATCCACAACTCCTCTTTCCGGAACATCTTGAATCATCAAAATTGGAGTTCAGACGAAGAAGTTATGGCCATTTTTCCAAAAGACGTGAGAGTAGAAAATATCTGGAAAAGAGGCATGCGCCGGGCGCCATTCTAGTCTATTTCGGTGTCCGGGGCACTAGAGGCGGTGTTCCAAAGCCAAGTGAGCGAAGATTGGGGCCTTTGGGCTCGAGAGCTGGTCAAGTTAGTCTTGAGCGAATGAAGAGGAGGATGAGGGATGAAGAGAAGATTAAATATCATCTTATTTTGAAGGAGGAATTTGAGTTTCAAATAATTCCAAGTTAAAAGAAGAATTAATGAGAGAGGCCCTTAGTTTGAGGTGCTCGATACATCCAGGTAGTACTTAGATGTATTAAGACCTTCGACGGAACTTTGGTTGGCCAAATATGAAAAAAGAGATAGCGTAATGCGTTAGTAAGTGCTTAACTTCCAATTCAGATTATTCATAGGAAGGAACAAGTATTGAGAAATAAGATAATACCTTCGGTGAAGGTGATTTGGAGTAACCACAATGCCGAAGAAGCAACGTGGGAACTCACGATTAAAAAGAAGGAAAATTTTCCTCATTTGTTTATATAATTGTAGCGAGATTCTGGGGATAGAATCCTTATAAGGGGGGTGGAAGGATGTAACGCCCGAGAAAAATCAGATTTTTATGAGAATTAAATTTTTATTTGATTATGTGGATTAAATGAATTTAATTGATTATTTATGTGAGCTATTTGAAGGTCATTCTATGACCTAAAATGTGCGGATGTGGTTAGGATTCTTGCTATGTGGTAGAATTAAAGTGTTTGAATTTCTAAGACAAAAATAAAAGTTTTCCAAGAAATTTTTGTAAAAACACTATTCACTGATTTCTGCTCGAAAATTATTTTTGAACTTCCGAGAAATACGTAACGATAGAATATCAAGGGAAGATGGATTATGTAATAATAATTCACGTATGTCAAACACAGTTTTTTGCCTGCAGATTAAATTTGAGAACGTTAGGGAAAGTAAAACGTTAATAAGTTAATCGATGATCGTATAATACAAAAGTATTGTACGAGGTAATGAATATGAGTATGATACGAGGTATTATACGAGTATGTATGAATAATGGTATGTCATATATGGTGTATGTGTATATGAGTTAGTATACGAGAATGATATATAGATTATATGTTATAAGGCTTTGAGCCAAGTGTATTGGACTTGTAGGATGTGGGAGGAAGTTGTAACGTCCAATTGGAATTATGTTAAAGCCCAATGTTTGTTAAAAGAAAGCCCACAGATTAAATTAAAAGTTAGTTAACTTAAAAGCCCCAAATTAAGAAACTAAATCGCGGATGGAACCGATGGGTTATCGGATGGTTAAAACTCATGGGTGACCCAAAGTGATGGCTAAGTAAAGTGCATTTATTTGGTGGCCAAGAATGAAATAGTAAGGAGGTTAATAGTAAGGAGGTGGAGAAAGGAGGTGGGGTGGCTTAATGTCCAATCTACCCTAACCTTGAATTTCCTATAAATAGAAGGAGTTGTTAGATCATTTGTAACTTGTTATTCACCAACAACTTATAACTTATTTAGTAGATAGAAAAAGTAAGAAAAGCTAGTCTTGGATAATCCAAGAAGGAAGAAGAAGAATTAGCAAGAGAACTTCAAGGGTAAGCAATCCTAAACCATAACTCTTCATCTCTTCAATTGATAGAGAAGTGAGTAGTGGTAGAACTTGTATGCTAAGAAGTGATAAGTATGGTTAATCAATGGACTTAAACCTTAATAAGCCATGCACAAGAAATTCATATTTAAGTTATGAACTAAAGAAAAAAATGTAAGAGCTTATCATGTGTATACATAATGAAATATTTTAGGTTAGGATGTTAGTATGATGGAATGAATCCATTAAAACGATGTAAAAATCTCAAGTAACAAAGTTATGACGGAATTTACGAGATTAGACGATAATCGTCGAAATCGTGAAATTCTTGGAATAGAAGTCAAATTTTGACATTGAACTCAGAAACGTTGGTTTTCGATGGAGATTAGTCCAAGTTGGTATTTTAGAGTTGTGGACTCGAAAATGACTAAATTCCAACTTAGAATGAAGAAATGAGCGTTGAACGTTCACAAACGTTTATCGTTTTCGTTAAAATGAACTAAAAGATGAATTCTGAGTTAACAGATTCAAAAATGTAAAATTCTTGCATGAACACTTAGAGCATGTGATTTGTGAGCTAATGGCTTTTGAACGAGCCAATTCGAACTTAAATTGAACAAGTTATGCGTCCGAAAAATTCACATGAGAAAATTATATGTCCAAAGTTTCTTTGAGAGGCTGGCGGTATTTGCGGCCTGATCAAGGAGGAAAGTCGGTCCCTGTGACTTGGGCCGGACCCTCGAGACTGGAGAGTGGCGCCGCTGCATGACAAGAGTAGGGGGAAATGTTGGCACCATGAAGCGAGGTCTGTTACTTAGCCCTTTGTAAAAATTTGGCGGTAGATCGCCAACACTAGTAGAAAGACATTAAAGAATGTTTTTGAATATGAAAGGAAAAAGCTAGTTGATAATGGTGAATTATATCCATACTAAACCTAAAATAACAATGATTAAGATGTTGAAAACCTTAAGTAATACAACTAAAGGTTGAAGATAAGTTACTCGAACGTGAACCTAAGAACAATGTAATATGATAAACCGTAATCAATGATAACAAATCTATTGAACAATTAGATTGAGAAGAAGGGTAATATACGCTAGGAACCATACATGTTTGTTCATGACCTAATTTGGTATGTTATGTGGTTATGTATTATAGAGACTGTAAAGACCAAGAATTGTTGAATATTTATTTGAAGACGCTTGAAGGCAAGTTTTCTTAACGCTTGTCTAACCTTCGTGTTAGCCAAGTTTTTTGTGGTTCATGTTATGAGATGAATGAATTGTTTTATGAAAGGGTCGATGCCAATTTTTCCTCGGCTAGACTAATCTTGAAGAGTTGATTGATTTATTTACAAGTCTTTTAATATAGAATTGATAACGCTATCATACGCCAATTGTTTGGTACGGATTCAAGGTAAGCCTGAGTATGAATAAACAAATGTATTTTTCATCGATTATTCGATGGGCACACGAGGTTGCCAAAACTTAAATGTAAATACGTTTAACGGATGAGTGTTGATCAACATAGAGTACTATAGGCTGATCACCTAGATGTGCTCGTAAAATATATCGGACTTACGGACTTGGTGTCGGGTTGTCCTTTTCATAAAATGGAAATCAAAAAGAATGTTCATGGTCTTTTGACCTACTCAGAATTTCTAAGACACTATAAGTACTTCAAAATTGTTTTATGAGATGAGAAGTGTTATTCAAAGTTTCATAGTACTTCATAACTACTTGTTCAGTTATTGAAGAATAATCATATGATTCTCGATGTGGTATTTATATTATACATTATTAGACTTGCTGAGCTAGTTATGTTCACTCCTTGCTTGAATTATATGATTGTAGCTAAGGCCGAACGAACTGAGGGATTCTAGTAAAGATAAAGGCAAAGCGAAGATGAATAATTAGTTTATCCTGTAATAGACTAGTATGTTTGTATGAATTATATTATGGTAAGCAAAGAATGTATTGGTTAACAGAACCTGGGAAATGATTTATTTTTATTGTAAGAAGAATGTAGTTAATACACTCATTTTGCTGTTGTTTCAATGGAATGAATGTACAGTTAGTAGTACCGTGTAGCATCATATGTTGGGTTGGAAGATACCCGAATTTGGGGGCATAACAGAACCTTATCAAACCAAGGTTGGAACTACGAATACCTGATCTGCTCTCATCAATAGGAGTACGTAGGCATCCATATACGGTGCGGTCTAACCACTACAAAAATCAAAAAACCCTTTCAACCAATCTCAAACTCCAATAAATATTTTGAGCCTTTCAAGCCAAAGCCTGAACTACGAAAAATCTGATCTCCCTTCATCAATGGTAGTATGTAGGGAACCATTTATGGTGCGGTCAAACTAAGCAAAAAACCCAAAAACCCCCAAACAAACACTTCTCAAACCGTTTATCTTATCAACGGGAACTACATGAGACGATCTCCACTTTGCATCTGAGTCGTAGGCAACCATCGGTGATCTTGGTCGGACCCTTAAAAGAAATATCCAAACCCAAACATCAATTCCAAGACACCAAAGAACAACCCTCAAAAGGATCTTTGCCCAAATACCGGATGAAAAAATGTGCCCGGTCCAACTACTGGGTCAAGCTATCAATCTGTGTTAAATGAGTAGGATTTCAGACGCAGGCCATGCAATCCGTCATCATCACGGATCTAGGAACCATATCTCCCATGAACTGAGTGGCGCAGGTTTGGGCTCCGATTGTATGAGGGGACCATCAGCGGTATAATACCTCTTGAGTAAATGGACCCTCTGACAAAGTAAAGTCGTCAACTCCCATCAACGAGATATCACTGACAGGTGACTACGACACATGACAATAACGTCTGGCAGGAGGACAGATCGGTATATGGATCTCTCCTATGGTGCTACTAATAGCACGCTCTCCCAAATAGAGCTCCCATCCTCTATCTGTGAAGAGAGGAATCCGACGGGTGGACATCACATGCTCGAGACCAGTCGGGAACCCATCCTCAAAGCCAACTATCAAATGGTCCCCAGAATAGGGAATCCAAGTAATGACATCGGCTGTCAATAACTCCAACTGTAGGCGATAATGGGTGAAACCTTCAGCTATAGGAACCTCTGCCAACGTGGAGTGATGTCATCATCGTCCCCGTGGGTAGATGTCTAAACCTAACACGCTAATAGGACGTAAGCATGGAATCCTCTCATAGGCCCAAAACTGCCAATATAAGGGCAAACATCTGCGGTCAGTCAACACTCTTAACTTGTACATGGGAAATCAAAAGAGAAATACTCACCAGTAGAAACGTGAAAAATCCTAGCCAAGCCTCTGTCAAGCCCTACGAACGTATGCGCACTCCCCGGAGGAAATAGGTAAAGGTATAGGAGCCCAAGTCATACTCTCCAATACGGTCCACCTCTCGTATGGCGCTAACTAAAGCGAATGACACCATGGAAGAGTTATCTGCTATGAAACAACCCTGGAGGATGACCAGGAACAATCGCCGAAGAATGCGATCCCTAACTCTCACATTAGCGGGTATGGGCTCACTCAATGGCCCACTCATAGCATCTATGATCAAAGGACCAGCGCAAAATGTCCTACCTTTGAGCGCCTCAGCCGGGACTCCTAGCAAGGATCTGACGGCAGTCGGGGTAATGTTCGCCGCACAAGGAACTGACGCCCCTCCAAACTCTATACCGATGATAAACCGCCAATCCTTCGGCGTCATCATCACCTTGCAGTCCAGCAAATGGAGAGACTGAGTCTGGTGAAACCAGCGCTCAGACAATGCCTTGAGGTAACCCCAGGGACAACGGCGGGGGAGGATGGAAAATAATGCCTCAAAGCCCCAACCATACACAATCTCTTGATACTCTGGATGAATAGTCTGATATAGAAAGTGTATGTTGAACCGGTTCACACGAGGCTGCGTAAATCCGAGAACCTATATCACAAAAGCAAATCAACATCAGAATCCTTACTCCTCATCAATAGGAAAAAGGAAGATTAAATCCAGCTTTTACCTCGTTCGCATGCAAGTAGACCAAGGGGTGGCGACTCAAATTATCCAGAAGATCTGGAATCGTCACATTAATGCCTGGAACATCCCTGCGGGGAGTATGATTGGCAGGAGCGGGAGCCACAACCGGTACATCCTCTTTATCGTCCTCAACATCAGGTACCTCAACCTGGATAGGACGAATCATTGCCTCCACCAAACGATGAGGTTGTCAACCTACGCGAAGCTGAGGCACATCAGATGCCTTCCTCCTCACACCTGAAGTTGTCCTGCGGGAACTACTCGGCTGATCCGGATCCATATATCTGGACACAAGTCTCCAAATCACCTCAGAAAGGGTGTGGTAAATTCTAACCTAGAGCTTTTCAAATGCATTTTATGACTATATGCATACATGCATTACTTTAACATACGCCTATAATAGAGTTAAAAATGCATGTCTACTCAATGCATAGGCTCATTGAAATTTTTTTCCAGTCTCCTTTGTAAAAAAGACTATCCACATGTACGTAGGCATGACTAGGTGTCCATTCAGTAGCACCTAGGTGCATAAAAATGTCATAAACATCCTAGGTGCATAAAAATGTCAAAGTCATAATCCATACGGGTAGTCTAATTACCATGATTACTTTGTTTTACAACCTTTGCTTATTTGTCCTCAAATAGGATAAGAAATAACATAAAATGCATTACGCAATGCCCCACTCATAGCATCTATGCTCAAAGGACCGGTATAAAATGTCACGCCTTTTGGCGTCTCAAACGGACTCTAGCTTGAGGATCCGACGGCGATCGGGGTAATGTTCGACAAAAGCACCGGACGCCCTCAAACTCTATCTACCGATGATAAACCGCCAATCCTTGACGTCATCATCATCACCTCATGATCCAAAGAATGGAGAAGTGAGTGCAGGTGAAACCGGCCTTTCAGACAATGCCTTGAGGTAACCCTAGGGACAACGGCGGGGGAGGATGGAAAAGAATGCCTCAAAGCCCCAACCATACACAATCTCTTGATACTCTGGATGAAGAGTCTGATATAGAGAGTGTATGTTGAACCGGTTCCCGCGAGGCTGCGTAAAGCCGGGAACCTACATCACAAAAGCAAATCAACATCAGAATCCTTGCTCCTCATCAATAGGAAAAAGGAAGATTAAATCCAGCTTTTACCTCGTTCGCATGCAAGTAGACCAAGGGGTGGCGACTCAAATTATCCAGAAGATCTGGAATCGTCACATTAATGCCTGGAAGATCCATGTGGCGAGTATGATTGGCAGGAGCGGGAGCCACAACCGGTACATCCTCTTTATCGTCCTCAACATCAGGTACCTCAACCTGGATAGGACGAATCATTGCCTCCACCAAACGATGAGGTTGTCAAACTACGCGAAGCTGAGGCACATCAGAAGCCCTCCTCCTCACACCTGAAGTTGTCCTGCGGGAACTACTCGGCTGATCCGGATCCATATATCTGGACACAAGTCTCCAAATCACCTCAGAAAGGGTGTGGTAAATTCTAACCTAGAGCTTTTCAAATGCATTTTATGACTATATGCATACATGCATTACTTTAACATACGCCTATAATAGAGTTAAAAATGCATGTCTACTCAATGCATAGGCTCATTGAAATTTTTTTCCAGTCTCCTTTGTAAAAAAGACTATCCACATGCACGTAGGCATGACTAGGTGGCCATTCAGTAGCACCTAGGTGCATAAAAATGTCATAAACATCCTAGGTGCATAAAAATGTCAAAGTCATAATCCATACGGGTAGTCTAATTACCATGATTACTTTGTTTTACAACCTTTGCTTATTTGTCCTCAAATAGGATAAGAAATAACATAAAAAAGGTGCCAACCCGAGATTTTAGAAAATTTTTAAAATTTTAATTAATTAATTTAAGGTTCAATATTAGAACTTAGACATAAAATAAGTGTATGCGTTTGATATTTTTGAGAATGAATTTTGAGGATTTCAAAATTCTGTGAAGGATTTAGGTGAATTATTCAGGATTAAGGATATAAGAGTATATGTTCTGTGTATATGATTGTATATGTGTACAATATGTGGTTACGGGTTAAGGGTTGACCAGATAAATGTTATATGTGACAAACCCTAGGTATATATTAAGAACGTCAACGTTCGATTAGAAAACCCTAGCGATTAACAAGAAACCCTAAAACCAGTTCTGGAAACCCTAATTTCAGTTCTGAGAATCCGAAACCCTAATTTGGATGTTGGAAACCCTAAATTGGTAATGCAAATGATAGTATAAGGTTTAAACGTTATTAATAATAACCTAATTAGGGATAATCCTAATTAATTTAGAAATCCCTAATTTCTGGATTAGAAACCCTAATTTATAATTAGGGAAAACCTGATTGATAATTAAATAGTTTTAATGTTAATTAGGAAATATTAATCCTAATTTTCAAGTTATAAGTAATTAGGAAACCCTAATCTAATTAGGAAACCTAATTTCTAAATTAGAAAAATTATTTTTCTATTTAAAACCCTAATTCGTGGGTTATAAACCCTAATATACAATTTTGACCCTAATTACTAAATTAGTAATTTTAATTAAGAAATACTAATCCTAATTAGCAAGATTTAAATTATGATTAAGAAATTTTAATATAATTAGAAATTCAAATTATAATTTAGAAATATTAATTTTCGATTTTGAAAACCTAATTCGGAAATTCTAGAATTTATTTTTTAAAACCTAAGGGTTCAAACCCTAAACCATAAGGGTTTAAACCCTAAACCCTAAGGGTTATGGAAAAAGACATGTATGCCATGCAAATTAAAATCGAAATGACCAAAATGTCATTTGTGCATTATTTAGTATGTTGCTTCTATATATTGACAATTGAGTTGGCCACCAACTCCATGTGGCCTAAATCTCCAACCCACCCAGCCGAAATTATCAAGATCATAGCAACATGTCAACATTTATATAGATTAAAGAGAGAGAAAATGCTACTTTATTTTTAATATGAGCCAAAGTTGTCTCTCTCTAAGATTTTGAAAATGGAAAGAGAATAGGAGAGATAAGTTAAGATAATATCACTACTTAGCTTTCCAATAACAGATCATGAAGTCAGAAATCAAAAATCAAAGCATGGATGAGGTATAAACCTTAATTTTAGTACATCATGTGATTTTATGTAGTTGTTGTTTAGATTGGTGCTAGAGGGTGTCATTTGATGATCTGGGTTGCTAAAACTTAGATCCATATCATTTTGATGCTCGAAATTAAAGTTTTTAGAACTGATCTATGAGCCCTAAATTTTGGTCTGACAACCGAATGTCAAGGCTCATAGATCTCTCTGTGTTAGATGTTTTGTGTGTTTTATGTTTTGGATCTGTTTTATGATATGAGGACTGTGATCAGAAACTAAAAACAGGGTCATAGCATGTCTAGATCATAAGTTATTGTTGGTCAAACATCGTTGACCGATCACGAAGTCTGGAATCAAGGCAACCTGAATTTTCGGAAAAGTCGACAAGGTTTTTAAGGCCATGAATCTTGCTGTTGTTTGCTTGTTTGGTCATGTTGTTAGTTTGTTGTTATAGACTGGTATATGAACTACATATGTATGCTATTAGATCGCCTAGACTAACAATAGAATCGAAAATAATAACGGTCAAAGTAAGTTGACCAAACTGCCTCATGAAGGTTTCTGAGAAACCCAGATCTTCAAAAATGTGTTTTTTTGTCAAAGTTTAATCGGTCATGATCTCTTAGCATTAGTTGTTTTTATGATGATATGTTGTTATAACATTGTACACTAACATCTATATTGCATCCTTGAACCTTCATATCACACAAGACCAGCTCAGGACGCGTGTTACAAGGATCTAAATATAGCACCTTGTGTTGTTCTTCATTTTTTGGAAAACCCAGAAATGAAGAACAGCCTTGTCAGACTTTTTGATGGCTCAGATCTCCTGGTTGTGATGCCATATTACCTTGATGATGACTGATAATGTTAGTACTACATATCATCTACACGATTAATGTGTTAGATGGCCCAGAATCATTAAGACCAAAGATCTATCGTTGGTCAAACTTAGCACCTTGTTAAGCGACTTGGTTTACGGGTTCTTGCTTTCAGCGCGAAGAACACCTCGTGATGATTTGTATCGCTATAGGACCATTTATTAATTATTAATTTCCAAAAATGATTATTTTAATTAAATAAATCGAAATAAACGATTTTTAATTATTAAAAATACAAAATAAATTACTAAAAATTATTTTAAAGTCCGAAAATTAGTTTTAAATTATTTTGAGTATATTTCATAAATATTTAATATTTTTAGAATATAAATGGTATTTAATTTATTTAATTATAATATTAAATAAACTATTTAAAAATGATTTTAATACATGAAAAATTATATTATGGTATAAGAAAATATTTTAAGTTATTTTAAATGACTTTTAATATTTTGTGATGAATTTCATTAATTAATCAATATTGATGATAATTAATTTATTTACTAATTGTATTAAATAAATTATGGAAAATAGAAATAATGATTTAAGTGTTACAAAAATATTTTAAGTTATAAAATATAACTTTTGATATTTTGTTATGAAAATATTAATATTTTAATATTAAAAGAAATTATCGATAATGGATTTAAGTGTTTAAAAATCATATAAATATGATTTTAAGGTATTAAAAATACTTTGATATATTATATATAAGACCACGAATTTTATGAAATAAAAGTATTCAATTTTTCATATAATAACTATTCAGTAAATGGTTAAATTGATAAAAGGTTAAAGTTAAGGGTGATATATGAATTTTTTTCAAAATACACAAGTGGTTATAAAATATTCATTGTTGTTGGGGAATATTCGTTTGGTCGTGGAATATTCTTTCTGTCGGGAAATATTTGTACGACGACGCAGCCATTTGTGGGACCCATAACGGATAACTATCGGATGAAGAAAACGACAAAATTGAGTTTTTATAAATAACGGCGTAGTTATTACAAGAATTAACCTTTGTTGGAATACCCGATTGGTTAAAATATAGTAATACACGTTATTGCATAGTAGAAAGCTGCGGTATCGCGCAGTATTTTTGAAATTATTGATTCTTACGTGAAGAAAGGCACTACTCAATAATTATTACGATAATTCTTTATTCAATATTTTATTTTATTGGTTCAATAATTGCTGCGTTGATATTTTATATTATTGTTGTTTCAATAAGCATCCTTTCGCACGTATTTTCCATTATCGGATCAATAATTCATATTATTTGAATAATATTATTAGATAGCATTATTGGAAATATCTAGAAAGTTCTGTCAAGGAGAGGTTTGGTCACCTAATTGCGTGCCAGTGGGGAGAAATTCTTATTGGAAAGCCCCCTCTTTCCTGGGAACGGTCTGGTTGTCATAATTGTGATTCTGTAATATTATTTGTGAATAATTAATTATTGATTTATATGATAAGGAAATATTTATTTTATGTGGATATAAATGATGGATATATTTATTTTTATGTGGATAAAAATGAAGGAATTAATGCTGAGGTGTTTTATCAGTATTTTGTCGGTGTGGAGGTATTAAAAATCATCCGTTTGTGGATTTTGGATATTTTTGGTTTGGAATTTGGAAAAACTCAAAGCTACAAAGTTGTAGAGAATTAAATTTCCTATGAAAACACGTGAGTTTCGAATTTTTCTGATAACCGGGCTATTTTCTATGAATTGTTGAAGTTTCGAAAAATAAAATGATTTTTATTAATTTATGGGTGGGACCCACTTTTGGTGGGTGTTCAATACACATGTGGGCTGCTGAATTTTGTCAAGGATGGCTTGCTAGAATTTTAGTTTGGGTAGACGTAGAGGATAAGAGAAAATAATATATTATTTTATTAATTTAGTCTCCTTTGGCGTTCTAATATTTTCCTATAAATAGAAGCTTAAATTAGAATTGAAAATCACACCAGAAACAAGTTTTCTCTCTTTTTCTCTCTATATTATCGAGCGTATTCTTGTGAGTATACTTTGAGTGTTGCTATACGGTGCAAGTTTCTGTCAGCACTATATCTGAAATTCAGTCAGAAGTACGGTTATTTTGAGGTAAGGGATTTTAAGGGTTATTATGTTTTTCAGTTCGTACTTCTTCCGTCCTTCAGAAAATTCTGGAAAAATTTGAAATGATATTTTGATGAGTTTTTTTGATTTTTTCCAAAAATGGTTATTTTTGGATGTATAGATTAAGAGTTATGAATTTTATGAGAAAAGACTATTTTAAAAGTAACCGCTTATAACTCCTTGTGGTTAACTCCAAAATTGATGAAATTTGTATTGGGAGTACATCTATATAATATCAGTGTACTCTATGAATTTCGGAATTTTTAGATAAAAGTACAATTTATGATAAATGTCTAAATATTCGGCGGTTTTGGCCATATGAAAAATAGTAAATGAATTTTAAAAATTCTAAGAAAAATATATGTTCAATATGGGACTATATTCTGCTAATCCCAAAAAAGAAATATTTTTGGAACTGATTTGGTATTTTTCATGAAAATGATCTACTTATGAGTAAAAGAATTAAATATGTTATGTGAAGTAAGAAAATTGGGAAATATGATTTTATGGCTTCAGAATCATACATGAGTTATATGCAGATTTTTGATGAGGGTTTTGGTTATTGGTGATGAAATCTTATGAGTTTGGCATTTTAGAATGATTAAATGCATTATTTAGTAAAGTGTAAACAATTAAAATAAATTGTTTATAAGTTTAAGAAATGTTGTTTCAATATCATTATACCGAAATATTGGTATGAATTTTATTGTGAAATTCCTATCTTTTTGTGTCGGGTTTACTATTCATGAGTTACTATTCACGAAGTTACTATTCATGGGTTACTATTCACGAGTTACTATTCATGACAAAATTGGTTTCTTTTTCTAACCAAATTATAGTTGATTTATGAATATTACTCTTGAGATTAAAACTATATGTTGATCATATTATTTTTATTATCATATATAACATTTTTATAACCCTAATGATGATATTTCTCTTTGACTTGAGTGTAAAGATGGGTAGATTTTTGGTATGATCATGACTATGGGTTTTCTTTGGCCAGTAGTGCAAAGTTGAATTGTTGACTAGTATGATCGTGACCATTGAATTTATAATTGAATATCTTTAGCTTAAGTGCAAAGGTGAAATGATCAACATGGTTATAATTATTGTTTATATAAATTCTGAAATGATTATATATTTCTTTGAGATAATAATATATTTGGCCTGTAGTGGAAATATGAACTGTTGATTAATATATTTGGCCTGTAGTGCAAATATGAACTGTTGAGGAATATCTTTGGCCTGTAGTGCAAAGATGAATTGTTGATGAATATATTTGGCCCGTAGTACAAAGATGACATGTTGTTGAATATCTTTGGCCAGTAGTGCAAAGATGAACAGGTGTTGAGATGATCATGACCAACTGGTGATACAAATGAATATCTTTGGCCGTAGTGCAAAGATGAAGTTATTAGTATGATTATGAACAGGAAATGTGATTTGGTGTAACCATGATCTTTGATGTTTTAGGTAAAGATAGGTGATGAAAATTATCTTCGTCCTGGATGAGAAGAGGAATTTAGAACTACAATTGTGATTATGAGTTATTCATATGATTGTGGACCAGAATTGTTGATTGATGTTACAGGGATAAAATATTGTTGGTGGATTTTTAATATGGAGAAGATAATAGACTTTATAGTCTATTTGACTCTTCTAATGGATTTCTCGTTCCGCTACAACTATGGTTGAAATTTTTATCATCTACCATATGTTCTAAATCTCTGATTTATTATTGATGAAGGCTATTGATAATTTAATTATCTTTAGTCATGATATTCTTTACTGAGCTAGTTGTGCTCACCCTTTTGCTTCACAATTCCTTTCAGGTAATAAGAGTGTAGCTGGGTCGAGCGGGGGTAACAAGGGGATAGAACAGTGGTCGCTAGCTATGGAGTTCTCCCTAAACAGTATAGACAAGTGTGTTGAATACATCTTTTAGTAGTTATATTTGGTGAATCATATAGGGTGAAATAACCCAACGTTGGAAGGGTGTTTTGCCACTATCATACAAGATGTCTAAAGACATACAACCTCGTGTCATCATAAGACAGGTTGTGCTCATCCACTTCTTTGAGTATATTTACGAGCACTACCTATATAATATTGGTGTTTGTTTGAAGTATAATTCTCAATTAGAGCGGTGGAGATAATGATATGTCAAGAGAAGACTCACCATTGGGAAGAATATGATAGTAATCTTCTCGTTTTTCTTGGGGGTCTATTGGGTCAACCAAGGATAATTACGTGGCCATATGATATCTATCATAACCTGAAGCATGGCCTCCCATGTACGAAGGTTTCCTTGAGCACTTCCCAAAGATTCTAATTTCTAAAACAGTTTTTGACTATACCTTTATGTAAGGTGTCATTGTGACGTGCTATCCAAGGTTGGGATGAGAGTCATAGTTGGTATATATTTGTATCCAAACTCACAGCATATGTGTTGTTGTATTTTGCACGACAATTGTTGTAATAAAATTGTAGTTATTTTCTGTACCATGTATTTGGCGACTCAGAATAGGTTGGATGGAATGGACCTATTTTGGGGTTGTCACATTATAATTATATTATAATATTATGCTATTATTTTTATTTATATTTAATATTAAATAAATATTAGTGATAAAGAGAATAATGTGATATTTATATTAATAACAGTTATTGAATAATGTTTTTAATTACTTTAAAAACATTTAAAGGAAATAATAAAGTATTAAAAATACTTTGAAATATTATAAATATATTATAATATTATGACATGTATTTCATTAATATTTGATATTAAATAAATATTAATAATAAAAGAATTAAGTGATATTTAATTCATTTAAATACGATATTAATGATTGAAAATTCAAGATAAATGATAATAATTATTTGAAAAATATTATGAGACTTCGAAAAATGTTTTGACTATTAATAAATTATCTTAGATAATGGTTAAGTGTTTAGACAGAGTTTAATTGAACTTAAACTCGATATTTGTTCGATTAGACAATCGGGATGTTAGAATTGTACCGAACTCAACTCGGACTGCAATAGTTTAACTTGAGGCTAGGTGTTATGTGTTGTATAGATTGATAGGGTTACGTGTTATGTGTTTAGGTTATTCTATGTATATATATATATAATAGTATTAAATTGTGATGATATTATTCTAATTTGTATATCGATATTATTTATATATTAGGTCTTTAAACAAAGCGTAATAAATTGTGTAACGATAATCAATGAAACAGACAAGTTTTACTTAGCTCTAGTTAGAGTTGTTTCATTCAGATATGCTTATGGATAATCATTGCTGATTGCTATTATAGAATTGTACTCTGTACATATTGCATGTATAAGTCAGGTATAAAAGGATGATCACCTTCATTACCATTCAGTCCAGGTATATTTGTTCATGTTTAATACTTGTTCAGTCAAAAGTTTGTTCCTGCTAGTTCGCAATTATATTGTTGAATTATAGCCAGCTTATTATTCAAATTCTTTCAATCATGATATATCGTTAAATTATATATTGAACTTAAATTTGCTGGGTAAACTTATGCTCACCCTTGCTATATCATGATAAAACATTACAGATTAAGACGAATACGTCGGATACAAGGAAAGGTCAAAGACAGTTCCAACTTTAGTTTACGTGTGCAGCTAGATTTGTAATAGTATTGTATATTAATGTTATTGTAAGTCAATTAAGTTATGATTTGTGTATTAAGTTAAGGTTACTCGACCTTGGGGAAAAGTGTATAAGTTTAATGTATAAACAATTTATGTTTATATCTTTCGCAATAGTTGTATAGTGATAGTACCGGATCCGCGGTGATTCGGGACCCTGATTCGGGGCTCTCACAGTTGGTATCAAAGCTATAGGTTAGGAACCTTAGGTAGGAATACCTGAGACTAATAACCGCAGTGATTAGGATAAGTACTAACTCAAATAGAGTTAGTGTGTCTGTAAGATTCAAAGACGAATCTCGGCGGGTTATAAAAGATATAGAGTTCCCTAACTCTGATAATAAAGTTGAACAGTAGTTGTGAATAGATAAAGTCTAAAAGACTAAAAGTGCAGTGATAGGAGATCATAAAACAAAACGATCAAGACATAGAAATGAATCGTAATGTATACAATGAGATCACCCCATGATCTGATAAGGTTATAGTATGGAGAAGGATCAAGCGAATGATTGAATAGCTACAACAAGATTGCTGAGTGTCAGTTGTACTATGAATTGGTACAGATTCAGGAAAGAATTAAGAATACGAGTTGAATGAAATTCGTATTGAGAAGGGAGTTAAGATTAGGTGGGGATTTCAATTGAGGACTCATGTCAGCAGCTGAGTTGTATGATTCCTTGTATGGGCGGGGAATTGTACTTGGTTTAAAAACCACTTAGTTTCTGGCAATGATAATCATTGAAATGTTTGTGTCACGCTATTTGCTATATGCATGTTTCGAGGGTGATTCCTTTCTCATGTGTATAACAGATAGATAGGTTATAGGTAGAGAATATAAGGTTAAGTACGAGTTCTTAAAACTCATACTTATGTGACATTTTTGATTCATAGTTATATGAAATATTTATGAACCCCTCAGCGAATAGACGCCAAAGGTCTGACTAGGATAAGTTCTTAAACTCATATGATTGTGGCAAGTTCATGAACTCATAAGTGTGGTTTGACGAACTGGGTAGAGTTGTGTGTAAATGGAATATTAAGGATAATAAGAACAGATAGATTGATTAAGCAAATGATTATTAGTGGAGACATAAGTTTTCCAAAAGTCCTAGCTATGCTAGACTTCAAAATTTTGACATCAAGCTAAATACGCACTATGTGCTTTTGAAAAAAAAATGTAGACTCGTAATCATTTTTGGAACGGTTTAAAGTATAGTCTATGCTACTTGTTTCAGCTAGACGAAGATGATTTGAAATATCAAAATTTATTTTATTCATCACTTATGTACCATGTAACCTGGTGCAGAGATGATAAAGTTAATAGAGTTATAAATGCAGGAATACTTGGTGTAAATTCGATCTAAAAATCATTGTTCCACTATTGTATAATGTGTTATGACAAAGTCATGCAATGACGGCATCCTCAAACAGATTGTTAATACAGTATGGCATCATGACGTCATTCTCAAAAATATTTCAAAATTTTAATTTGCCAACTGGGTTTGGCTACACTTAAATAATTTGATTGAATTGAATTATCACTACTACAAAACAGTAAATAAACAATGCGGAAAAAACGTTGTGGTTTCAGTCAGAAAAACGTCGTGGTTAAGGGTGTTATCTATTTGACACCCTTACACAACGTTTTTAAAACGTTATATTTAAGCACATTACACAACGTTTTTAAGAAAAAAAATGTTCTAGATTTGTTATCCATAAATTAGCAGATGCTTAAAAACGTTGTAGAAGGTATGATTCCACAACGTTTTCTGGATAAAAATGTTGTAGAAGGTATGATTACACAACATTTTTAAAATGTTGTAGATTAAAAAAAAAGAAAAAAAAGGTTGGTTCACCTACATTACCAATGCACCTGCAATATGCTAATGCCATGATATATAGCTAAAAGGTCTAAATTCTCATTTAAATTTAAATCCAAAATGTATCAACCATTCAAAATACATTCCAATAATACCATTCGTGTAATTCAAATTACTACATCTACAAAATATATACCAAACTATCATATACGCTCTACATGACATTTCCCGCTCATCCCGTATTGATTAAAGTATCATATATGCCTTCAATCGCCATATTTCATGCAAATCAAGAAGCGCCTACTCAACTGCCAAGAATAAGAAGAGAGCTATATCGTTAGTCGTTATTAAAATTATATCATATCGGTCCATGAACCACATAAGACAATAAGGCGAGAAAAACAAGCCAAGATTACTATATTAATAACTAAATCAAGTGTCATTATTAGCAAAGAAAAACAAATATCCATGATTGTACCTCATTACAAGCCAAGTATTGGTTTGACAAAATTGATAAGGCATACTTGCAAACTCATGTGAATTACAACTCTATTAATCGAGACATTTCAAATGGCAAGGCATAAAAAGGATGTCGAACGAATATTGATTCACATAAAAATATATAATAACAACTTTTGTAAATTGATAATCAACCCTCCAAATTAGGAAGTCGAAAGCAACGCCGGTGTTAAAAAGTCGACTATGTAACGGAAGGAAATGATTACCTAGATGATTTGGTCATAAGTATCTTTGGAGGCAAACTCGATACTCGGTGAGACCTTATATCCTCGAAGATAATGACCCACTTTGAGCCCCAATAAATAAATTGCATCAAGAATAATGAAGATTCCAACTCGTGACAAGCATAATAAGATGGGAGATTATTCTCACGGTAAAAATTGGACTTAAAAAACAAACAATTGATCGAAACATTTTAATATAGCCATGAAGTGTGCAGAATTATTACCAGACGGAAATTTGAGAAAACTAAACGATAACCACAACCCTCCTTGGCAATTGCGCAGTTCTTTGTTGTTCATGCTTGAGCTGCTATGTAGTATGAAAAATATCATACAAATGCAAGATTTGGTATCTGCGAGGTAAGTAAATAAATAAAAATCTTAAGCACAATGGGATATCATCACAAAACCGCGAGAGAAGATGAATTAAATTTGAGAGAAGGAAAACATCAATTAGAAGGCCTAGCACTAAATAAAAGATCATGATTTCAAAGCAAGTCAACAGAGTTTCACAGGATTTATATTCTAGTAAATGTAAGACCCTAAATTATTAATAAATGAAATTTAATTTCCTCTATTTATTATTTTGAAATAGTAAGGGTTGATTTGATTAATGTGGTTAGTTATGGGTAAAATGCGTAAATATTTTAAATAAGCAAGTGGTTATAAAATATTCATTTTTATCGGAGAATATTCATTTGGTCGTGGAATATTCTTACCGTCGGGAATATTCAGTAGAGACAAATAAATGACCTTGTGTGGGCCCCATAATGAGAAGCGATAGGATGAAAAAAAAAAAGACAAGTATAAGTTGTTTATAAATAACTTGGCGTAGTTATTACTGAATTATCTTATTGGAATACCCGGTGGATTAAAAAAAACAATATGTCTGGCGTTGCACAAGATATTACCTGCAGATTGCACCAATTATTGATTCTTACGTAAGAAGGCCTTTACTCAATAATTATTACGATGAATTATTGCTTTCGATATTTTTATTTTATTGATTCAATAATTGCTACGTTGATATTTTATATTACTATTGTTTTAATATTGTCACTACACGGTATTTTCCATTATCAGAGTAATAATTCATATTATCTGAATAATATTATTAGATAACATTATTGGCAATGTCTAGAAAGTTCTGTCTAATGAGAGGTTTGGTCACCTAATTGCGCACTAGTAAGGAAAAATCCTTATTGGAAAGCCCCCTCTTTCTTGGGAACTGCCTAGTTGTCAGTATTGTGATTCGGTAATATTATTTGTGAATAATTAATTATTGCTCTATATGATGAGGAAAATATTCATTTTATGTGGATATAGATGGAGAAAATTTTTAAAGTGACAATTGTTGAAAATCGATATTTTATCTTTTCTGATAAAATAATACTATATTATTATAATATAATAATGATGATATTTTTTACAATGAATGTGGGATATATGAGTATATGAGGAGGAAGAGTATTTTTGTTGCAAAAGTTGTTTAAAACATGTTAAACATGTTTGTGGGCCCATTTCTTGACTGAAATTTGATTATATCCTGTAAAATCGTCCGTTTGTGGATTTCGGTCAATTTCTACTTGGAATTTGGAAAAGGTTTCTTCTGTAAAGTTGTAGAGAATGAAATTTCCTATAAAAAGGTCATGTGGTTTGAATTTTTCTGATAAAAGGGCTATTTATTATGAATTATTGAAGTTCTGAAGTTCCGAAATAATTGAGGTGAGCCACATGGTAGCTGATGTTTTGGGAAAAAGAAAGGTGCGTAAGAAATTAATAAAATATATATTAATATTTTATTAAATTTTCTACTTTGGTGTTCTAAGCATTTTTCTATAAATAGGGTGCTTAGGTTAGAATTGAAAATCACACCAGAAACTGAAGTTTTCTCTCTCTTTCTCTCTCGATATATTGAGCATATTCTTGTGAGTATTTTAATACTTTGAGTGTTCTTATACGGTGCAAGTTCAAGTCATAGCCTATATCCGGTGTTTCAACTAGAAATCTTTTGTCTTTTACGAGGTAAGGGATGTTATTTTCTTCTTAAATGATATTATTTTCTTCAATATCATTATGCAGAAATATTGGTTTGAACTTTTTATCAAATTTAGAACTTTTTGTGTCGGGGTTACTATTCACGTATACAGCACTATTCACGAATATGGCACTTTTCACAGAAAAATTAAATTTTCGTTTTTCATCTAAAATATCTATTATGGATACTAGCTTTGATTGTATCCATGTTTTGATCATTCTTAAATTTTACTCCACTATGATTATTTATGAGGTATTTTTGGACATGGAATAGCTAAAATACGAATCCTTAATATTTATTCTTTTGTTTCACTGGATTCGTTTTCTTTAAAATATTTTTCATCATCCTCAGTCCTAAATGATGATATTCTTTGAATATATTTGGCATGTAGTGCAAAAGATGAATGATTTCGATGAATATCTTTGCCCAGAAGTAGTGCAAAGATGAACAAGTGTTTAGATGAACATGACCAATCGATGAATATTTTTATTCAGTAGTGCAAAGATGAATATTTAATTCCAGATATATATTAATTGATGTTACAGGGATGAAATATCGATGATGAACTTTTAAATTCATATATAGAAGATAGTAGATTGCATTCTCTACTTAACTCTTCTAATGAATTATTATTTCACCGCAAAGATTGATTTAAAACCTGGTTTGTCTATTGTATTCTATTAGATTTTTTCCTGTTGAAGACTAACGATAATTTGTTCTATGTTATCTTAGTCATAATGTTCTTTACTGGGCTAGTTGAGCTCACCCTTTTCCTTTTTGTTTCATTTTTCTTCTCAGGAGGCGAGAATGTAGCGAGTACTAGTCGGGGTGTGGAATGATGGTTCTAGAAAGTCATTTTAGTAGTCCTCACCATTTTTGTAAAATAATGTATCAATAATTGTAATGAGGACTTATTTGAGTGTGGATATTGTCTAGATGACAATATTTGTATTTAAACTCACAGTTTTTATGTTGTATTAATAAAGTTGTAGTTGTTTACATACCATATACTTTGACGACTCGGAATGGGTGTTGTATACCTATTTTGGGGGCGTGCGGTTCAGTATCGAGCTTAGGATATGATCTCCATGAGATCGAGGAATAGAACTAGAGGAGAGAGGACGAGTAAATCCTTCGCTAGTGTGTCCTACCTAAGCTTATTTGTTGGTGGCTCATCATAATATAAGAGTATTATGTGATTTGTTAATTTGTTTAATTAACCCTTGTTTTATGGCGATGATTTAAGAATGGCAACCGAGAATGTTAACGGTGGAGTAAATGAGACCCAGGAGACGCCTTGACTCACCAACGAGGAGAAACGTGCAACAGTGACAATGTTCCTCATGAACGAACACCACCGAAAGCGAGATGATGAACGATGGGATGTTTAGAAGCTTTTGCAGTTCATGCAAAATCGCAGACGAGGAGACTCGTGTTCAAAATACGAGGAGGAAATGATAACAACTCACGGTTTGTCACAACCAAGCAGTTCAAAGAGTTGGGACCACCAGAATTTATTGGAAAGCCTGATCCGATCAAGGCAGAGACGTGGGTTAAACAAATTACCAAGATATTCGATGTCTTGGGATGCACGGAGGAACAAAAAGTTCTATTCGCCACCTTTATATTCCGTCGCGAGGCGTACACTCACGGTGGGAGTCGTGAAGCGACTCATCCAACCGCTACCAAACATGTCTTGGGAGACATTTCAGAATGTTCAATGACAAATACTTTTACGAAAGTGTGCGTCATATGAAGGAGGTAGAGTTTATTAGATTGGAACAAAACAACATGACGGTGTCCCAGTAACGAGGCGAAGTTCGCGGAGTTATCCGGGTTTGCACCTCATTTGGTGGAGAATGAGGAACGTTTGACACGGATGTTTCTGAGAGGTTTAAAACCCGGCATACGTCAATATCTCATTTCTCATAAATTTTCTCTCTATTCAGATGTTGTCAACAGGGCTCAATTATTAGAGCGAGATAACGAGTACGGTCAATCGAGGGACCACAACTAGGATCATACCGGTGACAGCAGTCATCAGAACAACGATAACCAGCAGAGAAAGAAAAATACGGACAAGAGCGGCAACCACTCTGGTGGTAATCATGGCCATGAGAATAGAAGAAGCGAGTCGAGAGGAGATTTTAAAAAGAGGAGATTCAACAATGACAATACGAAGACGTCAGCACCAGTAGTAACTGGTTCCAAGGGAGGAGAACGACCACCGGTCATATGCTATAAGTGCGGAAAAGAAGGACATATTAGCCCAAACTGCCCACAACAGTTTAAGGTATGTTATAATTGTGGAAAGGAAGGACATATCGCTCGAGATTGCACTGTAGTGAAACCAAGTCCAATGAGGATGGTGACTCAAAAGGTCATCCCGAGAAAAGTCAAAGTCAACGAGCCTAGAAGAAGCGTTTGTCGCGATTTGGTCAACATGTGAGGAACCCAAACGAGGTGATCACGGGTAAGCTAATCATAAATTCATGCGAAGTTTATACCTTACTAGATACCGGTGCTACCCATTCATTTATTTCTCCTGCGTGTGCTCAACGTTTAAACTTGACTCCGGAGAAATTAGACTTTGATTTATCTGTGGAGACTCCGGTAGGAGAAACTTTCATCACATCCACTATTTATAAATCTTATTTGATCCAATTTGGCACCATCACCTTACCTGTTGACCTTATCTCTTTAAAAATACTTGCATTTGACGTGATTTTAGGGATTGATTGGTTAACTACTCATCATGCCAAAATTGATTATTTTCGTAAGGTTGTTAGTTTTCATATTCCTAATCAACCTGTTGTTCGAATTCAAGCAACTAAACCATTAAAATAAATTATTGTCATATCAAGTCATAAAGCTATTCATTTATTGAAAAACGGATGTCAAGCTTTCTTAGCCCATGTTATGGATTTGAATAAAGACACGTCAGATTTGAATAATATTCCTGTCGTTATTGACTTTCCTGACATATTTCCTGAAGAACTTCCCGGTCTACCCCAAGAACGTGAAGTTGAATTCTTTATTGATCTTGAACTGGCACAAAGCCCATTTCTAAAACCCCATATCGAATGGCTCTATTGAACTTGAGGAGTTAAAGGTCCAACTACAGGAGTTATTGGACATCGGTTTCATTCGATCTAGTACATCTCTTCGGGTGCTCTGTTTTATTAAAGTAAAGAAGAAAGACGGGAGTATGCGACTTTTGTATCGAATACCGTGAATTAAACCATGTCACTATCAAGAATAGGTATCCTCTACCTCGTATTGATGACTGTTTGACCCGATGCAAGGAGCAAAATTCTTTTCAAAATTGATCTTCATTACGGATATCGGTAAATTGAAGGTTAAAAGCGAGGATATTCAGAAGAGGCGCCTTGAGAACTTCGAGACGGGCATTATGAATTCTAGTCATGTCTTTTGGATTGACTAATGCTCCTGCAGCTTTCATGGATATGATGAACCGAGTATTCAAGGATTATTTGGATCAGTTCGTTGTTGTCTTTATTGATGACATCCTCATATTTCCAAAAGTCGTGAAGATCATGAGCACCATTTGAAGCTGGTACTCCAAAGGCTTCGTGAAAACAAGTTATATGCCAAGTTGAAGAAATGCGAGTTCTGGCTTGAGGAAGTAGCATTCCTTGGGCATGTGGTGTCAAAACATGGAGTATCTATTGACCCGACAAAGATTGAACCAATAAAAAATTGGGAACAACCGAAGTCGGTGACCGAAGTACGTAGCTTTTTTGGCTTAGTTGGTTATTATCGGAGATTTGTGGAAGGATTTTCCCGAATCTCTACTCCGTTAACTCAGCTGACTCGGAAAGATATCAAATTCGTATGGAGCGAGGAATGCGAGAAGAGTTTCTAAGAGCTTAAGAGGAGACTCATTTTAAGACTGCTCGACAATACCATCTGGTTCGGATGGATTTGTTATCTACAAGCGATGCTTCAGCAAAGGGTTAGGATGTGTTCTCATGCAACGTGGAAAAGTCATAGCCTATGCCTCGCGACAACTTAAAGAATATGAGAGGAATTATCCTACTCATGATCTCGAGTTGGCAGCAGTCATTTTCGCGCTAAAGATCTGGAGGCACTATCTATATGGGGAGAAAGTGGAGATATATTCAGACCATAAAAGCCTCAAATATTTCTTCACCCAAAAAGAACTCAACATGCGGCAATGATGTTGGCTTGAGCTGTTGAAAGATTACGACCATACCATTCAATACCATCCCAGAAAAGCGAACGTGGTAGCTGACGCGTTGAGTAGAAGATCATATGCGGGAACGAGTGCAATGTTGTTAACACAAAGGCCTATTTTGTGTGATTTACAAAAGATGAAGATAGAATTCAAGACTCCGGGGACCTATACAATGATGTTAAGTATACGTATAGAACCAACTGTAATCGAAAAAGTTAAAGTTGCTCAAGCCACGACCCCGGAGCTGATGCGTATGAAGAAGAAAGTGCAAGAAGGTGCTATTCCAGAAGCAAGAATCGATGAAGAATGAATACTTCGAGTCCACTCCAGACTTTGTGTTTCTAACGATTCTGATTTGAAATACAAGATCATGATGGAGGCACATAATACACCGTTTGCAATCCATCCTGGAAGTACCAAAATGTATCGTGATCTTCGACATACATTTTGGTGGAACAATATGAAGAGAGAGATTGCAAAGTTTATCTCGAGGTGTTTGTCAACGTGTAAAGGCGGAGCATCAAGTCCCAAAGGGTCCATTGCAACCACTTGAGATTCCGAAATGGAAGTGGGAACACATTACCATGGATTTCGCTACGGGTCTTCCCACGGTTTCTCAAGGCATAAATGCTATTTGGGTTATTGTTGATAGATTAACCAAGTCTGCTCATTTCTTGCCGATACGGGAGACTTATTCCCCTGAACGTCTTGCTCGTATGTACGTAAATGAGATTATGAGGTCGCATGGCATGCCAGTATCCATAGTTTTGGATCGTGAACCAAGATTCACTTCAAGATTTTGGGTTAGCTTGCAAAAAGCTATGGGCGCAGTTCTGATTCGATTCTGCATACCATCCTCAAACAGACGGGCAATCAGAGAGGACTATTCAAACTCTTGAAGATGTATTAAGACTCTGTGTCCTAGACTTCAAAGGCAGTTGGGATAAGTATTTACCATTGGTGGAATTCTCCTACAACAACAATTATCAGGCAAGTATAGGTATGGCTCCATTCGAAGCATTGTATGGACGAAAGTGTTGCTCTCCAATATGTTGGGATGAGGTGGGTGAAGCAATATTATTGGGACCCGAGTTGGTACGTATGACTACAGAAAAGATCCAAATGATTCGACAACGTATACAAACGGCACAGGATCGACAAAAGAGTTATGAGGATCTTCATCGAAAGGATGTGGAATTTAGTATTGGGGATCATGTATTATTGCATGTTGCTCCATGGAAAGGAGTTACAAGATTTGGGAAGAGAGGAAAGCTCAATCCACGAATTATTGGTCCATTTCAGATTCTTGACCGAGTAGGAAATGTGGCCTATAGACTCGCGTTACCTCCAAGTATGTCTCGTGTTCATAATGTTTTTCACATATCCATGCTTCATAAATATGTGAAAGACTTGAACCACGTTATTGAATTAGAACCGGATGAGATAGCCGAAGACTTAACGTACGAAGAGGTACCGGTCAAGATCTTGGATAAAAAGGAGCATGTCCTACGCACAAAGGTCATACCACAAGTTAAAGTTTTGTGGAGGAACCATGCTATTGAGGAAATGACCTGGGAGTTGGAAACGGAAATGAAAGCGAGGTATCCTCATCTTTTCGAAACACCAGGTACGTACGTCAATTTCGAGGACGAAATTTTATAAGGAGGGGAGGTTGTAAGACCCCAAATTATTAATAAATGAAATTTAATTTCCTCTATTTATTATTTTGAAATAATAAGGGTTGATTTGATTAATATGGTTAGTTATGGGTAAAATGCTCAAATATTTTAAATAAGCAAGTGGTTATAAAAATATTCATTTTTATTGGAGAATATCCGTTTGGTCGTGGAATATTCTTACTGTCGGGGAATATTCGTAGGACGGCGCAACCTTGTGTGGGCCCCATAATGGAAAGTGATTGGATAAAGAAAACGACAAGTATAAGTTATTTATAAATAGCTGGCGTAGTTATTACCAATTAATAATGTTGGAATACCTTGGTTAAAACACGATGAATGGCGTTGTTGACGCGGTAGCACGGTATTGCACCAATTCATCGATTCTTACGTAAGAAGGCACTACTCAATAATTGTTACAAAGAATTCTTTATTCAAAGTATTTTATTTTATTGATTCAATAATTGCTACGTTGATATTTTATATTACTATTGTTTCAATAATTGTCACTACACACGATTTTCCATTATCAGACAATAATTCATATTATCCGAATAATATTATTAGATAACATTATTGGCAATGTCTAGAAAGTTCATCTAAGGAGAGGTTTGGTCACCTAATTGCGCCAAGAAGGAGAAATCCTTATTGGAAGGCCTCCTTTCCCCGAGAACCGCACTGGTTATCGATGATTGTGATTCTTGGTAATATTATTTGTGAATAATTAATTATTACTTTATATGATGAGGAAAATATTCATTTTATGTGGATATAGATGGAGAAAATTTTTAAAGTGAAAATTGTTGAAAATCGATATTTTATCTTTTCTGATAAAATAGTATTATAGTATTATAATATAATAATGATGATATTTTTTACAATGAATGTGGGATATATGAGTATATGAGGAGGAAGAGTTTTTTTGTTGCAAAAGTTGTTTAAAACATGTTAAACATGTCTGTGGGCCCATTTCTTGAGTGAAATTTGATTATAGCCTGTAAAATCGACCGTTTGTGGATTTCGGTCAATTTCTGTTTGGAAATTGGAAACATTTTCTTCTGCAAAGTTGTAGAGAATGAAATTTCCTGTGGAAAAGTAATGTGGTTTGAATATTTCTGATAAAAGGGCTATTTATTATGAATTATTAAAGTTCTGAAGTTCCGGAATAATTGATTTTTGGGGTTTTAAATAATTTTAATAACAAAAACGTGTTTGGTGAGGTGAGCCACAGGGTGGCTGATGTTTTGGGCAAAAGAAGGGTGCGTAAGAAATTAATAAAATATATATTAATATTTTATTAAATTTTTTGCTTTGGTGTTCTAAGCATTTTCCTATAAATAGGGTGCTTAGGTTAGAATTGAAAATCACACCAAACTCAAGTTTTCTCTATTTTCTCTCGATATATTGAGCGTATTCTTGTGAGTATTTTAATACTTTGAGTGTTGCTATACGGTGCAAGTTCAAGTCATAGCCTATATCTGGTGTTTCAACTAGAAGTACTGTCTTTACGAGGTAAGAGATGTTATTTTCTTCTTAAATGATATTATTTTCTTCAATATCATTATGCCGAATTATTGGTTTGAACTTTTTATCAAATTTGGAAATTTTTGTGTCGGGTTTACTATTCACGATACTTGATTTATTCACGATACAAAGACTATTCACTGTAAAAAATTAAAATTTTGTTTTTCGTCCAAAATATCTATTATGGATACTAGCTTTGATTGTATCCATGTTTTGATCATTCTTAAATTTTACTCCACTATGATTATTTATGAGGTATTTTTGGACATGGAATAGCTAAAATACGAATCCTTAATATTTATTCTTTTGTTTCACTGGATTCGTTTTCTTTAAAATATTTTTCATCATCCTCAGTCCTAAATGATGATATTACTGAATATCTTTGGCATGTAGTGCAAAGATGAATGATTTCTGATGAATATCTTTGGCCCGTAGTGCAAAGATGAACAGGTGTTTAGATGAACATGATTAAGTGATGAATATTTTTGGCTGTAGTGAAAAAAGATGAATATTTAATTCCGGATATATATTAATTGATGTTACTGAGGATAAAATATCGACGATGAACTTTAAATTCATATATAGAAGATAGTAGATTGCATTCTCTACTTAACTCTTTTAATGAATTATTATTTCACCGCAAAGATTGATTTAAAAGCGGTTGTCTATTGTATTCTATTTGATTTTTCCACATTGAAGACTAACGATAATTTATTCTATGTTATCTTAGTCATAATGTTCTTTACTGGGCTAGTTGAGCTCACCCTTTTCCTTTTTGTTCCATTTTTCTTCTCAGGAGGCGAGAATGTAGCGAGTACTGTCGAGGTGTGGAATGATGGTTCTAGAAAGTCGTTTTAGTAGTCCTCACCATTTTTGTAAAATAATGTATCAATAATTTCAATGAGGACTTATTTGAGTATGGATATTGTCTAGAAGACAATATTTGTATTTAAACTCACAGTTTTTATGTTGTATTAATAAAGTTGTAGTTGTTTCTGTACAATGTATTTTGACGACTCAGAATGGGTGTTGTATACCTATTTTGGGGGAGTCATAGTAAACCTATATATGCATCTCCTATTATGTCCTTCAACTTTATAAATATACTGTAAATGCATGTCCTATTATTTGTAACCAAGTCTGATAGCACATATATGATCATCAGTGGATTAATTACTCAAACTAGCAGGAGTTTGACTTTATTGAACAATGTAGATTTTGTCATTTCATGAAGCCAACAAGAAACACTATTCATCATTTTATAGTCACATAAATCATAATTTGACATTAAATTATGACAATTTCATAGACAAGTGTCCTCGTAATCATTAAAACACACAGTACCTTTGTCCTGAAATGAGAGCCCTGTTTAATTTCTCAAGACTTTTGACAAAATTGTAACTTAATTAGAGCATGGACACCAATTTTTGGACATTAGAGAACAAGGAAAGAGAATGCTTCAATACTGAATTAAATGATCATCAGAGTTCTAATACTTCATAAGTAGCTTAATTAGATGTAAACATAGAAAGGATGACTATAGTTGATTATTAAACAATTGGCTTTATTATCAGCTAACAGTGGAGAACAAGAACCGGAGGGGAAAACTGAAAATGAAATGGGTATGTAGCTTCTGGAGGGGGAAATGGAAATCAACCTATTAAAACCGATTGATCAAAAACTGAAAAAAAAAAGAGTAGGAGAAATAGCAATTACTAGAAGGAAGTGTAACTGTAGAATTCAACAGGTATGCACATAAAGAGGAGAGAAGCGAGAGAGAAGAGGACCTGACCCAACCTCAAAAAGAACAATTTGAAAGAACATCAAAAAGATACAAAAAAAATTTACTAGGTAGAAACTATGGTGTTACATACTTTTGACAAGTTGTTGGACTGCATAAGCCCCAAGTGTATCATTATGTAGTTCATATGCATCAATACAAGGCAGAAATATCCAATTATGAAGGATAGAGATGTCATCATTTTTTACCTGTTGAAACTTAGTTGTCGGACTTCCACATCCAAATTTTGATGCCTAGTTAACCATACAAGCTAGTGAAGCTGCAACTACATCTTCAGCCTGCAAGAAAACTAAAATCAAATCACCTACATTCCTTGGACCACTAGATTTTTTATCTTTGGGTGGAGGAGGTCTTGCAAATTGCTTAAGAAGTGGCGGGTTCTGCAATCTTGCTACTTGAAGGTAGCGGCGGATCAACCATGTTCCGCACTTTCCAATCTTTGGGGTGGGTGGTAAAAGCGGTGGCATCGCCATTGGATCAATTTGACAAGCCGGATCCCCAAAGATGAATTGGCTTTATGGGAAGTACATTCGGGGATTCTTAAGATCGACACATGGATTCCCTGCATAACCAAGGGATCAACTTTTTGATAGTCACAACTAAACATTAAGAAAAACAAAATGTATAAATTTTACGCCATAAATATACTAGTTAGTGTTTGTTTTGTCCAACAGGGTGAGGTGCGTTTTAACGGTCTAAATGTACTTAAAACTTTTGTTCATCTAAAAATAATTTATTCCAAATATATTTTATTTAACTCCCAAACGCTCCAAATACTTGGACAAAACGTTGTTGCGTTTATGATGAATAAGATTGCAAACTCCGGTGTACACAAACAAGTAGTATAGCTATAAACGATGTAAACGCTTATAATTAAACAAACTTACTCATGTATCTACTTGCAATCGCTGGAAATTCGGTCATGACACCGTCAACATGTAGTGAAACATAAGTAGCAAGCTGCAAATAAGGATCTGAAAGGTAATCAAAATTAAAGAAGACAAATTCATTCCGAATAGGTGTGACATATACGGATATATTTTCAGCATGCATTTCATCAACAACTTGTGTGACTCCCTTGGTAAAGAAGCCCGAGTTTTGTTGAACGATTGACTCTCTATCGACAACAACCGCTTTTGCATTTTTATTGATTTCTGCCACTACATCCTTAGGGTAATTGCTTATTGCCTCTTTAATCGACAACACTCTTTCGTAATTTGGGAAATTGCAAAATTTTGATAGGACCGAGCTATCGTCCGACTGAATCATAACCTTTTGAGTGGATTCCCCGTCAAAGCTAAGCGTTATAAAGCAGTTGGACGCAGCATCTACTACACCAAGACCCTTTTGACGCTAGATATGCAAAGATTCTATCAAAAAATAAAGGTTTGAACTTGTTACAAGTCTTTTTTTCACAGAATCTTGAGCTTTGCTAAAGAGGGAAAAAATCAGCTCACATCTATGTTAATCAAAACTCCTCCGATTTTGTTCGTCTTGGCAAGTTATAAGCCAAATTATAGTGAGAAACCACTAATTCCAAATGTTTTTACTATATAATAAGCATGGTGTACATAAATCATCGAATACTATAAAATCGAAAGACTTACTAGCTTAATTGGGAGGTTGGGGTCTGAAATTGAAAGTGTCAGATCTTCATTCCACTCGGGGTTGACATTATTCTTAACCACACGAGTCTTTAACTTCTGCTTCAAATATCACAAATAAAAACCAACATTAATTTTATATTTATAGCTAAAAGGGTCAAACACAATCAATTCTAGTATTCCATAAAGACCAATAAACAAATATTTTCAAAATTAGTTATAAATTTTGACTTTTAAAAGTCAATTTGCAAAATTTGATATGATTTCATCTAAAGTTTACAAATAACAAATAACAAGAGGACACAGCACCAAGGAGGTGAAGTAAAATTAGAAAAGTACACGATATGAATCCAACACTCAAACAAACGAACCCATAAAAAAATAGGTCATTTATTCTTCAAAATTGTGACACTTTTATAAATCAACTCTAATGTTCTTACCTAGAAATGGGTAAGGAAATCACAATATTAAATTTTCGAATACCTTTTGGAGAAGTGTTATCGGAGGTGGCGGTGATCTTCGCTTCTTCTCGCATTTACGACGGAGACAAAATCACCAGAGTCTCTACCTTGCAGACCTTGAAATCGTGAAGAGTGATTTGATTTGTGGTGTGAGAGGGCTTTAAAGGAGGTCATGGCGTGAAGAGAGAATCAGTAGGGCGAATGCAGTGAGGTTTTTAACCTAGCTTTGAGATCTAAAAGGATGATTGAGCTTTGAGATTTGCGAGGAAGATTTGGCTACGAAATTTGGCGATGAAGAAAGGGGAAGATACGAGATATTGAATCCCCTCTGGTTTTGGACATTTGAACCCTAGTTATCGTGACTATTTAGGAGTAGAGAAAGAGAGAAGTGTGAGATGAAATACGAAGAGAGAGAAAGAACGGATTTGTAATTTTAAGTTTTCACTTCCGCCTAAATTAAGCTCCGTGTTTTTCACATACACAACATTTTTAAAAAAACACGTTATCTATTTAAAACTAAAAAAATGCCTTTTTAAATAGATAACGTTTTTGCATATATATCTACAACGTTTTTAAAAAAAACGTTGTAAAAAAAATACCACAACATTTTTATAAAAAACGTTGTGGTTTAAGTGTTGTCTATTAGGTACTTTGTAGTAGTGTATTGATATGAGTCTATGTTATTCGATTCAGCTAGACTAATATTTATAAAAACTCTAAGTGTTCATTGAAAGAAATTTTCCGAACCAAATTATTTTGGTGCGGAATCCGAAATTTTTTTTTTCCACATATCGTTACCGATGTGCTTAGGCTGTTGAATTATGGATAGGGAGAGAGAGAATCAGTCCGAAAAAAAAAGAAGAAGGTTGGATCAGAATTGAACAAAGTGAAGAAAGAGATAGAGAGAAAGAGTGATAGGGGTAGAAGAACCCACCTACCATGGTAGCTTTGTGGATAAAATCTGGGCATTCCCGCAATACAAAGCATACCAAATATGATCCCCAATGGCAAAGACCGCTTCCAACACCACCCACGCCATCGATTTCTTCTTCTTTCTCTACTCTCGAAACTTTTGACCAAGCCTTTTGGGTAAATATGATGGTACTCCTTGGCCTTGCCCTGGTCGTGTTGTTGTTTTTAGGGTAAAATTCACTTGAAGACACGATGTTTGAGCATTTTCTCACATGACCAATTATAGCTCATTTATTCACTTATTTGTGATAATTTGATTTATTGAATTAATATTTCAAACGAGCAAAATCAGAAATTAAATTTAATTTGATTCGATTGATTCACCAAAAAATCTCATATTTCATTTACTCATCCAAAAACACTTTCTTTGTTCTCCGATTAAGATTTGTGCCTTCATACATATATAAGACCCGAGGTAAAAATTTTGTGCCTATATAGTAGACGAAATGATTCGATCAAAGAAGTACTTAATAAAGCACAGGCATACAAGCTAATTACCCACTATAATAAGTAAGTTATGATGAGTTAATAGATGAATTTCATATAACCTTTGCGAAAATGATAGACAATAGTCTATATAACCCCTCAACACAATTGAAAATTGTTAATTCTTGGGAGGAATGTATTGGGTAGCATGTAAGGCTGAGTATGAATGGTGTATGGTGTATGGTGTAAGGTGTAAGGTAAATTTCGGGGACGAAATTTTTAGAAGAAGGGGTGAATGTGACAACCCGAGAATTTAGAAAATTTTTAAATTTTTAATTAATTGATTTAAGGTTCAATATTAGAACTCTGCGATGTAAAATAAGTGTATGCGTTTGATATTTTTGAGAAGGAATTTTGAGGATTTCAAAATTTTTTGAAGGATTTAGGTGAATTATTCAAGATTAAGGATATAAGAGTATATGTTCTGTGTATATTGTTGTATATGTGTACAATATGTGGTTAAGGGTCAAGAGTTGACCAGATAAACGATATCTGTGACAAACCCTAGGTATATATTATGAATGTCAACGTTCGGTTAGAAAACCCTAGCGATTAACAAGAAACCCTAAAATCGATTCTGGAAACCCTAATTTCAGTTCCGAGAATCCGAAACCCTAATTTGGATGTTGGAAACCCTAAATTGGTAATGCAAATGATAGTATAAGGTTTAAACGTTATTAATGATAACCTAATTATGGATAATCCTAATTAATTTAGAAAACCCTAATTTCTAGATTAGAAACCCTAATTTATAATTAGGGAAAACCTGATTGATAATTAAATAGTTTTAATGTTAATTAGGAAATATTAATCCTAATTTTCAAGTTATAAGTAATTAGGAAACCCTAATCTAATTAGGAAACCTAATTTCTAAATTAGAAAAATTATTTTTCTATTTAAAACCCTAATTCGTGGGTTATAAGCCCTAATATACAATTTTGACCCTACTTGCAAAATTAGCAATTTTAATTAGGAAATACTAATCCTAATTAGCAAGATTTAAATTATGATTAAGAAATTTTAATATAATTAGAAAATTCTAATTATAATTTAGAAATATTGATTTTTTGATTTTGAAAACCTAATTTGGAAATTCTAGAATTTATTTTTTAAAACCTAAGGGTTCAAACCCTAAACCCTAAGGGTTATGGCAAAAGACATGTATGCCATTAAAATTAAAATCGAAATGACCAAAATACCATTTGTGCATTATTTAGTATGTTGCTTGTATATATTGACAAATGAGTTGGCCACCAACTCCATGTGGCCTAAATCTCCAACCCACCCACCGAAATTATCAAGATCATAGCAACATGTCAACATTTATATAGATTAAAGAGAGAGAAAATGCTACTTTATTTTTCATATGAGCCAAAGTTTTCTCTCTCTAAGATTTCGAAAATGGAAAGAGAAGAGGAGAGATAAGTTAAGATAATATCACTACTTAGCTTTCCAATAACAGATTATGAAGTCAGAAATCACTACAAAAAAATGGGGCTTCAGCAACAACTGATTTTCGTTGCTAAAGGTGCCAAATTTCATTGCTAAAGATTTTTGGCAACGACTTTACTGTCGTTGCATCTTTCGTTGCGCAATGAGCGTTGCTAATTGTTCCAAGAACGAATGTATTTTTTCGTTACAAAAAGTAATACAATTTGCAACGAAATTTGGCTTTCGTCTGAGATACATTGATCCTTTAGCAACAAAATGTATTGTTGAGTAATAATTAAAATTTCGTTGTTAAAAACCCCATTTCGTTGAAAAAGCATGTTAATTGGCAACGAAATGAACTTTTTTTTTGGTGACTATACATTTTCGCCAGTAATTGACACCATTTTGCAACGACATTTTCGCTGCAAAGAAATTATGAAAATTGTTGCCTAAGCTTGCTTTCGCTATGGAATGTAAACTTTTTAGCAACGATTTTCGCTGTCTTGATTATATTATTTGGCAACGACATTATATTTGAATCAAAGAACAAAATGTTTGTTCTTTGGTTATTTTTCAATAGCAACGAAAAGTCATCAATTAGCAAACGACATTATATGTTGCCTTTTCTTTATATGTGCAACGAAAGTTGATATGATTTGCAACGATAAAAAATGTTGCCTTTTATTTTAGTATTAGCAACAATATCATCTTTGTTGTTATTAGGTTAATTTTTCGTTGCCAAATATTATATTTTTAATGCCATTAGCAACAAAAATTTGTTGTTAAATGTATAAAAAATTATTGCTATATTAAAACTTTTTTAATGCTTTGGTAACGAATTATATTGTTGTCAAATCAAAATTTGACATTTTTTTGTGTACCTGGCTGACTCAATATCCCCATAGCAAATCATGGCAAAAATACAAAAAACTAAAATATTATTAACTTAATAAAATCATCCACTACATAATCATTCATTATCTTTACAATTAACCATCTAAAGCTACCACAGTTCTTCAATCAAAGTATATATCTACATATATAGAGAGAGTACACTTCATAATTTCGTCCCTTGTCTTCCGTAAATGTAGCACGAAAATTTGATACCTAGTATTGTAAGGCAGGTCATAGAAGCAGTCTTCCTACACATATTTAAAAATAATAGCAAGTCAAGAAAATGAAACAAATAGGTCACCAGAGGCACTTAGTGCCAAAATCAATACACAAAGACAACAATGTTGTGTTGTTTTCAAACTAGGACCAAGGTCAAATGGCCCTTAACAAGAACATTCTGCTTCTCGACATCGTACTCGAGCAAAAGATACTTGGAAACAAAGCTTAAAAATAAGGTAACCATAAGGAAGTAAATATATTAGCCGCACGTCCTACTCGTATTTATAATCTATATCATATTTGCTGGAATCACAGCAGAAAAGAGTAGTTTACAAATGTCGGTACCAATTATACTTGGCAATCTATAATTTATACTATTGCACATTGAAAAAATATGAGCGTGACCAAGCTGATCAAACACTTTGTATGCACAAAATGAGTGAGTGAGAGAGAGAGATCACCTCAACTTGTCGGAAGGTCCAAATCGACGCTTGAATGCTAATGATAATATATTTGAAGGAAGAGAAATGCTTGGAATGAAGGACATTTGCCCATCCTGCAACAAATTTGAAACTTTCAACTCCATATACCAGGAGGAAAATGGAACACAGAATAGGACTTACAATCCCAACATTTCTTCAGAAAATCCCTTGGGCTAAATTTGCAAAACCATCCCAAGGGCTTAAATTTAAAGTTGGAAATAAATCGTTCAAGAATAATATTTTTAGAAAAACTAATTGATTAACAAAGCTAACTTAGACCTTATATGAGTATCTCAAGTTCAAGTTTTCATCCCTGTATTGAGCAGTGCAAACCCCATTCAGAACTTGACCTTTAAGGATTCCATTTATCAATAACATTCTCTTTGCTTCCTCTTCCTCTTCTTCTTTCTCCTCAAATGAAACTTCACCTAGGGGGAACTTTAAGGTTGTTTTTGTCTGTAATAGCATAAAGATGTACAAGGCAATTAGAAGATACTATAGTAACGTAGTAACTGGTAAAAGGTGTCGTGCATATCAGGCAATGAAAGCAAATACAACTAGATATGGGTTGGAGAAGTCAAAGTTTGCATTGGTGCAGCATGAAGAAGACAAAAAAATAAAAACACCACAATGTTGTCGTGGATATACAAAAAACAAATCTAAGAATGAATGCAATGAAATTTCGTTGCTAAACATAAACTTTTAGCAACGACTTATAAAATCGTTGCCCAAAAAATCGTTACTAAAGGCCCATTTTTTGTAGTGAATCAAAAATCAAAGCATGGATGAGGTATAAACCCTAATTTTAGTACATCATGTGATTTTATGTTAGTTGTTGTTTAGATTGGTGCTAGATGGTCTCATTTGATGATCTGGGTTGCTAAAACTTAGATCCATATCTTTTTGATGCTCGAAATTAAAGTTTTTAGAATTGATCTATGAACCCTAAATTTTGGTCTGACAACCGAATGTCAGGGCTCATAGATCTCTTTGTGTTAGATGTTTTGTGTGTTTTATGTTTTTGATCTGTTCTATGACATGAGGACTGTGATCTGAAACTAGAAACGGGGTCATAGCATATCTAGATCGTAAGTTATTGTTGGTCAAACATCGTTGACCGATCACGAAGTCTGGAATCTGGGCAGCCCAGAATTTCCAGAAAGCTCTGACAAGGTTTTTAAGGCCATGAATCTTGTTGTTATTTGCTTGTTTGGTCATGTTGTTAGTTTGTTGTTATAGACTGGTATATGAACTACACATGTATGCTATTAGATCGCCTAGATTAACAACAGAATCAAAAATAATAACGGTCAAAGTAAGTTGACCAAACTGCCTCATGAAGGTTTTTGGGAAACCTAGATCTTCAAGAACGTGTTTTTTTGTCAAAGTTTGACTGGTCATGATCTCTTAGCATTAGTTGTTGTTATGATGATATGTTGTTATAACATTGTACACTGACATCTATACTGCATCCTTGAACCTTCATATCACACAAGACCAGCTCAGGACGCGTGTTACAATGATCTAAATATAGCACCTTGTGTTGTTCTTCATTTTCTGGAAAACCCAGAAATGAAGAACAACCTTGTCAGACCTTTTGATGGCTCACATCTCCTGGTTGTGATGCCATATTACCTTGATGATGATTGATAATGTTAGTACTACATATCATCTACAGGATTAATGTGTTAGATGGCCCAAAATCATTAAGACCAAAGATCTATCCTTGGTCAAACTTAGCACCTTGTTAACTGACTTCAGTTTCTGGGTTCTTGCTCAAGAACGCGAAGAACACCTATAGCGACAGTTTTGTCGCTATAGGGCCATTTATTAATTATTAATTTTTGAAAATAATTATTTTAATTAAATAAATCGAAATAAATGTTTTTTAATTATTAAAAATACAAAATAAATTCCTAAAAATTATTTTACAGTCTGAAAATTAGTTTTTAATTATTTTGAGTATATTTCATAAATATTTAATATTTTGAATATAAATGATATTTAATTTATTTAATTATAATTATAAATAAATTATTTAAAATTATTTTAATACATGAAAAATCATGAAAAAAAATATATTATGGTATAAGAAAATATTTGAAGTTATTTTAAATGACTTTTAATATTTTGTGATGAATTTCATTATTTAATCAATATTAATGATAATTAATTTATTTACTAAATGTATTAAATAAATTATGAAAATAGAAATAATGATTTAAAAATCATATAAAATGATTTAAGTGTTACAAAAATATTTTAAGTTATAAAATATAACTTTTGATATTTTTTTCATGAAAATATTAATATTTTAATATTTAAAGAAATTATTAGATAATGGATTTAAGTGTTTAAAATTCATATAAATATGATTTTAAGGTATTAAAAATACTTTGATATATTATAATTATATTATAATATTATTCTATAATTTTCATTAATATTTAATATTAAATAAATATTAGTGATAAAGAGAATAATGTGATATTTATATTAATAATAGTTATTGAATAATATTTTTAATTACTTTAAAAACATTTAAAGGAAATAATAAAGTATTAAAATACTTTGAAATATTATAAATATATTATAATATTATGACATATATTTCATTAATATTTTATATTAAATAAATATTAATGATAAAAGAATTAAGTGATATTTAATTCATTTAAATATGATATTAATGATTAAAAATTCAAGATAAATGATAATAATTATTTGAAAATTATTTTGAGACTTCAAAAAATGTTTTGACTATTAATAAATTATCTTAGATAATGGTTAAGTGTTTAGACAGAATTTAATTAAACTTAAACTCGATATTTATCCGATTAGACAATCGGGATATTAGAATTATACCGAACTCAACTCGGACTGCAATAGTTTGACTTGAGGCTAGGTGTTATGTGTTGTATAGATTGATAAGGTTACGTGTTATGTGTTTAGGTTATTCTATATCTATATATATATATATATATATATATATATATATAATAGTATTAAATTATGATGATATTATTATAATTTGTATATTGATATTATTTATATATTAGGTCTTCAAACAAAGCGTAATAAATTATGTAACGATAATCAACGAAGCAGGCAAGTTTTACTTAACTCTACTTAGAGTTGATTCATTCAGATATGCTTATGGATAATCATTGCTGATTACCATTGTAGAATTGTACTCTGTACATATTGCATGTATAAGTCAGGTATGAAAGGTTGATCACCTTCATTACCATTCAGTCCAGGTATATTTGTTCATGTTTAATACTTATTCAGTCAAAAGTTTGTTCCTGCTAGTTCGCAATTATATTGTTGAATTATAGCTAGCTTATTATTCAAATTCTTTCAATCATGATATATCGTTAAATTATTGAACTTAAACTTACTGGGAAAACTTATGCTCACCCTTGCTATATCATGAAAAAATATTGCAGATTAAGACTAATACGTCGGATAAAAAGAAATGTCAAAGACAGTTCCAGCTTTAGTTTACTTGTGCAGCTAGATTTGTAATAGTGTTGTATATTAATGTTATTGTAAGTCAATTAAGTTATGATTTGTGTATTAAGTTAATGTTACTTGACCTTGGGGAAAAGTATGTAAGTTTAATGTATAAACAATTTTGTTAGTTCCCGGAGGCACAATAGTTATCTAGAAGGGGGGGGGGGGTTGAATAGATATTTTAAAAATCTTTTCGTTTTAACTTGTTAGTTGATAATGATTAAAACTCAGCGGAATTAATATTTGTTTTAATCTCCCTTAAGATAGTGAGTTAATGAGAGTGAGACAGTATAGCAGTTATAGCAAGAATGTAATAGACACAGTCGTTTTAAGTGGTTCGAAGCACTTAAAGCTCATAGTCCACTCTTCTACTCCTCGAGTAGGAAATCCACTAAGGATGTCTTTTACACTTTCTGAATCACACAAATTCCTTCTAGACCAAAGATAGCTCAGAACTTCTTAGTTCTCTTGCACTCTTCAAGTCCAAAGCAGACTTGGCTCTTCACGATTCACTTAGAACTCTTCAAGTCCTTCCGACTGGAACTCTTACTTCAGTTGATTGGTAGTTGTTGAGTTCTTGATTGTTGATACTCAGTTGCTGTTAAGCACTTGTTCGAAAGAACTGAGTAGCTGAGCAAGCTTTCTCTTTTTCTCAGATCATAGAGTTGAGAGTTCTTGTGCATTTTTGTTCAATGCTTGCTTACTTCTCTCATCTGCACATGTTCTGCATATATGTGTTCCTTGAAATCTATCCGTTGAAGCCTTTTATTGAAGCATTAAATGCGTTTGACATCTCTGAGCTTTGATAGAGACTTTTTTACGCACACCTTTCGATTTGCATTTCGCCCAACCGACACGTAGAATACGCTTTCTCACCTAACACCGAAAAGGTGTTTCTCCTCATCTATGGTCCTTTTCTTAGCTTCTTCAATACGTTTCTTTCGTTGTATACTAAGGATATCTTTTGTACCGTTGGGACTAATGAGGACTTAAACATTTAAAACCCATTCCACATTTGTTGGAATTTGTCTCCTAATGAAAGGTAGGGCTCGATGCTTCTGACATATGGCAGATGATACTCTATGATTCAGATCGTGGTGTCTTGTCTCCTTGGTGCTTGGTTTGATGCTATCCAACAAGAGCACTAAGATTTCTCTTAAGAGACTTGCACACTACGATCTTTACTTGCTTGTATTTGCAAGCTCTACGTTTTTGAGAGTACACTACGATCTCTGAGTTGGCTCGGCAAATGTTGGGACCACTCTACGATTTCTGAAGAGGTCCTTCAAGGTAGGCACACTACGATCCTCGATGCTCTACGTTTTTGCCTTGGTTTTTGTAATCTTGATCAGCTTGATACACTACGATCTATCTATTTCACTTCAAGATGTAGATCAACCTAACAAATTTGATCTATCACTAAGTCTTTGTACACGTATTTCTCTAAGGACTTTACATATAATCATGAGCATTAATTATATTTAAACATCAAATCAAAATATGCACTCTCCCAACAATCTCCCCCTATTTGATGTTGACATAACAAAGGAGATTTGTTGTCATGATTATTAGTTTCTAGATGCATTTGCAGGAAAGTAAACATGACTTAATATTTCAGTGAGCAGCTGAAATTTCTAGAGAATAAGCATGAATTTATTGATATTTGAAAAATAGATATTACAGTTAAGCTTTACATCAATAAGAATATAAGTTTCAACTTATCTCTATTTCTTTGATCTTTTGTGAGGAGGATTGGCATACTCCTCAGCTCTTCTTTTCCTGCTTGCTTCATCCCACCTGGCTAGATCTTCCAGCTCACTAGGGCTTATCCTTGGATTTTGATCATGCCTATTCATGAATACAGGATCTCTAGTTGGCATTCTAAGGCATGTGGTGGTGACATTTTGTGAGCTGGTAGCTGGTCTATACTCCTTATTGGCTAAGCCATTAAAACTTCCTATTGATCAGATCGTTTAGTCTGATGGCTGGATCGTGGAGTCTGTTGGATCGTGGAGTCTGTTGGAATTGCCTTGTAGGAGGACTCCTTGAAGCTTGAGTTTGGAATTGTCCTCTACCCCTGCCCTTGCCTCCTTGAACCCCTTTCCCTTTATTCTCCCCCTTTATGTCAGCATCAAGGGTTCAAATGTCTTCGGATAGTCGAGTCACTCCTTGGACGAGCTCGTTGAGTTGACTTTGAGTTTGAGCAATGTCCTCTCGATTTTCCTTGATCAGAGCTTCAGATCGATCTTCCCTATTTTTGAAGACTGCTAGAACATTGTCAGTTTGATGTCCTTGGTTTACGTAGGATTATTGAAATCTTTGACGACGGTTTTTAAATTGATGATGTTCTCCATCATAAGTTTATTCAGGGATTCCTGAGGGTTATGTAATGCAAGAACAGTATCTCTGTGTCTTTTGGCTTCTAGGAAGTGAATATCATCCCTGTCCTTTATGCTTTTAATTATTTCCTTGATAATCTCCCTCAGCTTCTTAGTAATCTCAGCGTTTAGGGTGCCTGGGAGATTATTTACAGCAGTGATCATGTTTGTCAGTCTGAGATGAATGAGTTCTGATTGAGCTTCAAGGCTATCATCGATGTCCTTGATCACTTTCTTGGACACTTCTGTCAACTCAGCTTTGGTGGGCAGATCTGAGAGTAGATCACTGAGTTGTGGATTCTTTAAAGGAGGGGATGTTTTCTTGTATTGATCTTGCAAGGAGTAGAGGGAAAGATCAAGGTTAAAGTATTCTTTGGTGGATGAAGAGGAAATATCTAATGGAGGGGTCTTCATTTGGGTGTCTAAAAAGGGTGGCTCTACGAGTTGAGCTTGGGACTCTATGATGGGGCTAGGGTTATCAATCGTAGAGATGATGGGAGTTGGGATCAATATGAAGTTATGCACATTTGGTTCATCATTTATAGAATTTTGGGATTCTATAACTGGGGATTGACTTGGTGGATTCAGAACTACTTCCAACCATCTTGGAAATTCATAAAACTGGCTGAAGAAAGATAGTGGATAGTGATTAACTCGAGCAGATTGGGATAGATAATACCTCATGCACCATCCTTGAGGAGGACCATTTGTTATCGACTTCTTCGCAAAGTTGAAGTTTCTCGGAAATCCATGAGCTGAAGAGTAGATGGTGGATATTCTTTGAATCTCCAGAACATGTGACTCCAGGAGTTTAGAATTTGAGCTTGATGATAGGGCATCATGGGGAGATAGGAGAACAACTGATTGTAGAGATAACTCCTATACCCATTACGGCCCACGCCTGTGATCTCAAGTTCATCATCATCTTTGTCTTCCTCTTCTTCTCCATCTCCTTTTGAGGATTCCACTATGTCAATGACTTCTTTTTGATTTTCTTGCTCAGGCTCTCCCTCATTTTCTGCAGGAGCAACTTCTTCTGTAATGGGGATATCATGAGGCTCCCCCTCAACATGATCATTCATCTGTAGGACTAATAGATCACCCTCAGCTAGAGCATTTTCTATCATGAGAGCTTCAGGTGTCTCCCCCTCAGCTTGAGCTATGTCCTTTTGGCTTTCTTTGGATAGTTCCTTTTTAGCAGCCATCTTTTTGTCTTCCTCCTTTAGTACTCCTTCATTGATCAGGATGTACTTCTTAACTAATTTTCTTCTTGGTTTTCTAGGCTAAACCACAGCCTCAAGACTTTCTCCAGCTTCAGCTTTGTCCTGTTGATCAGTCAGGCCATCTCGTGCGGTAACTTCCTTGCTTAAGGTGTTCAGTCTGGTCTCTATGATCGGTAGAGACTCTACGATCGAAGAGACAGATGGCCTCTTGGACTTGTAACTGATTTTGTTCTTCTTCAGCAGGTGTGATATGGTGGCTCTGTCTTCATCTGCCTCAGCCAGCTATTCTTTTCTCCTTAGGATTCTCAGAGTCTCAATATCAAAGGACTCTATAGGTATATCAGTGGTAGACCCTTGAGGTTCTTCTACCATCCTAGACTTTAGCTTTCTTTTGCCCTTGCTTTTTCTGATAAGGGCAGTAGGTTCTCCTTTGTTGATCTCTTCCTCTTATTCTTCTTCAGTCTCTTTGACGACTGACATGTTTCCTGGAATCCCTGATTCCTTTAGATCACCAGTTCTTTCGCTAGACTCAGACATCATACGAACATTTTCTGCTGGATTCCTTTTCCAGTTTTCAAATAATTGCTGGGTCATCCGTCTGTTTGGGTTGATAGACTCTCCTTCATTGTCACCAATTTTTTCACCCAGAGCAGACTGTAGGATGATGTTTATAAAGCGCCTGTAGAGCATCTTTTGCGAGCTCTTTGTCTTCTTCGAGCTTAAGATCCATTTTCCTATCCACTCAAGTAGTAGAGCTCCATAGTTGAGCTGTATGCCACAACTTATGGTAGTCATGAGTTTTAATTTGCACCTCATTTCTGTAATCGTGGTGGACTTTTTAAAAGATATACTATAACGCCCCAAATTCGTACTTGAAACCCGAACTCAAGGTGCTTTACAATACCATTTCTATGAAATGAATAATACTAATAATAATAACAATAATATGAATATCAAACTTATCTTACATTTATTAGAGTCTAATCCTAAATACGCAACCTTTACTACATTCTTTACATGATATATAATACATATCATTATCTATATATTGTCTAACTATTACAAAAGACACCATTAAACATATTCTGTTTGCTTTCCTTTTCACTTGTTCTTGTCTGAACCTTCGGGTTGATCATGCCTAGTCGAAAACATTTAAATTTAAGCAAGGATGAGCATTTGGGTGCCCAACAAGCAATAACAAATTATGAATATAATTAATGAAAGAAATAAATGTTTTTTTCAGACGTCACTTCTACAACTAATTTATAGTTGTGAAGTAAACCGAACCGATAATAAATAACATAACAATTCTATCTCAAATTTTGAAACTACGATTGACTATATATATATAGGTATTAGTACATATGATTATGAACATTGTTTTTAGTTTTCATAAGGTTTTAGCATAACTTCATCTCGCAAATCGTCATAACTTACTACGCACGAGGGTGTACATCCCATGGACCTCAGATTGATCAATACTACATTGCTAGAACGATATTATTGTTTCATCCTTTGTTCTACAAGATAAAAATTTTCCCGTGATCGGATGTTCATATTTTATTCCGAATCCAACCAAAACAATTTGATTGGATACAAAAAGGTTTTATCATATTCAACGATATTTCAAATTTGTGTCTAGTCGATCAAGTAGCTTAGACATTTATATATATATATATATATATATATATATATATATATATATATATATATATATATCAACATGTGTTTAAATATAATGATTATCCAAGTGGGGACAATTTCAGATAACCATATTTAAAATTAACGTAATGTAAATATATATATGAATTACTATATACTAACATGTTGATAATCAATGATAATCGGATATAGAATATATCACAATAGGTTAATAATATAGCATAATAATAATAATATAATTTCAAACTTTTACTCATGTCCATCAGATAAAGGAAATGCAAAGGTAAGATCTTCACCGATGCTACTGCTTATAATTTGCAACTTAGTTCTATCTTTTATACCAAAACCTATCATTAATAAAATCATTTGATCGATTAGAATAATAACATACTATAACACATAAGACCGCTTATTACATTAGATAAAGACATAACCTAATCACATTGTCACATATATTCAACAACTAGCTGAATCACAAATAAACACATATCTAATAAAATTATCCAAGTCCAGATCAATTTCGGGGAAATACGCTATGTACCGATTACGCTGGCTTTATTGGGTAATTATCGAGTCTAAGACTCTATTCTATAGTTTAATATTTGTAAGTATCGGTCATATTATTTTTAAATGACTTAATATAATTTTAAAACATGTATTATAATTTATCATGAATTTTCAAACACCTAATCATTATTAAATGATTTAAATATTAAATAATTCAATTATCATTAATATGTAATCAATATTAAACTATTAATGAAAACATTGCCAAAATGTTAAAGTTATTTATAATAACTCAAAATACTTTTAAAGTTGTAATATTACTCTTAAATGATTTTTAAAAGAATTAAAATCATTTTAAATAATTATCATTAATATTAAAGTATTAATGTATTCTTATCAAAATATTAAAAGTCCTTAATCATAACTTTAAAATATTTTTAATTATTTATATACTTTTTAAATGATTTTAAATAAAAAAACTATTTTTAAACTATTTATTTAATATAATTATTAAATAAATCTAATATCATTTAATATTAAATTATTAATGAAATTTTCCTTTAAATATCAAAAGTTATAATTTATAACTTAAAATATCTTTAAACACTTTATTTTTATTTTAAATGATTTTATAATATTAAAATCATTTTAAAACTAATTTAATTAATATAGTTATGAAATAATTCTAATATCATTAATAGTAAATAATTAATGAAATTTACCTTTAAATATTAAAAGTTATATTTATAACTTAAAATATTTTTAAACTATTTATTTTCATTTAAAATGATTTTTCTAATATTAAAATCATTTTTAAACTAATTTATTTAATATAATTATTAAATAAATTTAAAATTATTAATATTATAATATTAATATTTTTCATGACAAAATTTAAAAGTTATATTTTATAACTTAAAATATTTTTTAAATTATTTTTTATAAATTTTAAATCATTAATTCTATTTTTCATAATTTATTTAATATATTCAATAAATAACTTAATTATCATTAATATTAATTAATTAATGAAATTTATCACAAAATATTAAAATTTACATTTATAACTCAAAAATATTTTAAAACACTTTATTCTTATTTAAAATGATTTTTATAACATTAAAATTATTTTTCTCCAATTTATTTAATACACTGATTAAATAAATTAAATATCATTAATATTCAAATAATTATAAATATTAATGAAAAATATCTCAAATAATTAAAAGTTATTTTTCATAATTTAAAATAATTTTTAAAACCATTTTTGTAATTTTTAGAATTTATTTTCTATTTTTAATCATTTTTTGGAAAATCAGAAATTAGAAATTAAATAATCCTTCGCTATAGCCTATAGCGACGCTTTCTGTCGCCTTAGGTGTTCTTGGCCTCAAGAACACTGACAAGTCCGTGTTCAAGGTGCCCTGTTTGACCGCCTTTGATTCTCAGTGTAAAGTGTTTCTGGGAAATCTTGTGTATCCATCTTGTAGTATTTATGTAAGTCTACAAGTTACAACACTTAGTTTGGTCATACAACAAAATATCAAGACAATCTGGCAATAAGAACTCACTGTCAGACGTTACCTGGGTTTTCCAGAAACCCAGCAATCCGAAAGCAAATCTTCAGTATTTCGATTAATTTAATGTTCTGGTCATTAGATAGTTGATTTATAGATTCATATATATAGTACACATATCACAGCACATAAATACAACAACAAATAAGTCCAACAACATCAACATCGCCAGATACATCTCGGTCAATGGCTGTCAGAAAGTGTGTTTTTCATGTTTCTGGAAATTCCAGAAAATGCAATCGTGACCGAGTGACCTGGTTGGACCACTCAATACGTTCAATAAGTTGATGATTTAAGGGATCTAAAGGCCAAATGCTAAAGTTAAGATTACATACTACAAACTAGTTAGAAAAACAACATCAAAACGTAAATCACCTGACAGATATTGGCCTTCAAAGAGCTTGTCAGAAGCTGAAATCCCATTTATGGGTTACCAGAATCGATTAGGCCACGCCAATTAATCGAGTTTTCAATTGCTTATAAAATGACATCTAGACATCATTCAACCTTGCTTCAAGTTTTGTAATAAAGACCACACATCGTGGACTACATATACCAACCTTCAAACAACAAAAATTCATAACAGCAAGATCAAAGTGGTCCGACACATTCAAATTGTCGACTCATAAAATAAAATTTCAGATTTGTAAAAACACTAGATCCGAGCTTATAGATGTTATTGATTCAACATCTATCAACCTGATCACTTAATAACACTATAGACAACATATTCAAACACAAAACACAACATCTAAAAAGAGGATCAAGATCGAATTTGTCAACTAGGGTTTATACCTTTAAATGAGCAAATCTGATTTTCGCTTCGATTTGTTAGTGGATTTCGTAATGATTTTGTGACCTAAAAAACTAATATATTTCGTAGCTATGAGCTTGAGAGAGTTTAGATTGAGAGTTGGTACAAAATGAGCTAGCAATTGATTTTTCTCTCTCTTTAAATCTATTTATAGAAGTTAGATGCAATGAATGGCTGATCTAGAGCTGATTTGCTGGCTAATGTCAGTCACATGGAAAGTCAATGGTTGGTCACAAACCACATTATAGCTAGATTTACAAGTTTTGTACAATAGTGCAACAAGAGGTAAAATTGTCATTAGCCCTATAAAATTAATGGCATTTTAGTCATTGGTTTGACCCTTAGGGTTTAACCCTAAGGTTTAGCACAAAATTGAAGCATTTCTAGTTTAGGGTTTGTATAAAATAATAAATTTTAGTTTCTAAAAATTGTAATTAGGGTTTACTAAATTAGTTTAGGTCTTTAATTACTTAGCACTTTACTAATTAGGTTTAAGAGACACTAATTAGCATTATACTTCTCAATTTAGCGATTAGGGTTTACCATAGACAAATTAAGGTTTATAATTTAGAAGAAAAATAATAATAAGGGTTTATTCTAAAAAAAACATTAGCATTTCGAAAATTAGGGTTCTCCCTAATTAGGGTTAAGTTTTACTAAATAGTATTTATCTTTCCAATTTGGTAATTAGGATTACCCAATTAGCAATTAAGGTTACCATTAGGAAATTAGGGCTTTAAATTTTTAGCATTTAATTAATATTCCTAATTTATACAATTAGGATCCTCAATTTACAATTAGGGTTTCTTAATTAATAATTAGGGTTTCTAATTAACCTTAAATTATGCTATACACAACATAATTCAATCGACACAACTACTACATGCCTTAAATTCCCAATTGAATTAAAAATAGGGTTAAACAAATTAATGCTAGGGTTTGGTCATAAAATACCATAATTGACCAATCATTATCATCCACCCATATACATATAGTATATATTTACTAAGATCAAATAAAATAATATTATAATAAATATCATTAATCACATAACATAATTACTAGATAGATTTTAAAGTCTCATTTGACTTCAAACTAGGTTTATCAAGAATATTAAAAATTGTTCCATCAAAACCGATCCTCACATTAACTTTTACACATAGCATACCTAATTATAACATCGACAAATAATAATATAATATTATTATTCTCATTCTCGATCAAAATCTAAAATTAGGGTTTTGGATTCCATATATCGATTTTAATCTGTATATATAACATTAATAATTAAGTTAAAATAAATAACTTAATTAATATAAAATAAATTCATATAATAAAATAATTATTATAATTATTCTAAAAATCATTTCATATATTATTTAAATAATATATAATTATATTTTCTTAGAAAATAATTAATAAAAAACATTTTTATTATAAAATTAATTATTATAAGAATATAATTTATAATAATCAATAATTCTAAAATAAAATTATTTATAGAAACATTCATGTAATAAATATATTTTTATTTATTACAATAATTACATAAGTTTTATCTTGTACAAATCCTCATCCTTAAAATAAAAAAAATTTATACGCAAAATTTCTGATTTAATTATATAGAAATTATTGGGTTATTACATTCACCCTCCCTTATAAAGATTCCGTCTCCGGAATCACCGTTTTAAAACCTATACATACATGGGTACATAACATACACAATCATTACGATTAGATCTCGATCAAAATTGATCGAACTGATCTTTAACTATTCAGCAAAAAGCTTATCTATCTTATTAAACGGAAATTTGATTTCTAAGAGAACTCAAATTCCTCCTTCAAAATAATTTATAAAATAATTTACTATATATAAGAAAATAATATAGAAGAAAATAAAATTGATTAGAATAATACCGAGTCAGATCCCGACCGCCATTTATATCTTGAATCTGGCCATGTTGAAGACGACTTTACAGTTGATTTCGTTGGTTTGATTGTTGATGTTGGTCCCGTTGTCGCCAATGTCTTGCTGTTTTTTCCCCGTATTCGCATTCCTTGCCTCCCATATCCTTCTTGGACAGTCTTCCACCTTATACTCCATTGATTCACACTTAAATCACGTATACTTGCCCTTAATCTCCTTTCCTTTTATCGTATAGGTGACAAAACTATCTTTTGCCCCTCCGTTATCCTAGCTATCACAAACGCTGCTATACAGTCATTGATCCTCTAAATCTCAAGCAGATATTTAACGCCTTGAAGTCTTTGACATTTCTCGTTCGATTATTTGGCTGATCTTCCCGTGACTGATATTCCGTTCTGCATAACTTGATCGTCCATATTTGCAAAATTTTGTATCGGGTCTGGTTGTCTTCCCGCTTTGTTGATGATGTGTTCTTTCGTCAAGTGTATTTCATTTTTTCATCTTGGCGACATTATCATAAATTATTCTTATTAACTTACATTCTAAACCTTAACGTATACGCTTAACATATAACACAAAACTTTCTATTCGAATAATCATGTACTCAAAATATTAGATTTTGAAATTTTGGTTTTCTCGATTAACCAAAGATTCATATAATTAACTACTATCTTTATACCAACTTATTTCATTAATCCCACATAGAGTCATATTCATAACACTTCGACATACCAAAGCACATATCGCTTTTAAACATCCGTTATCCCTTTTGTGACTCAAAAGTCGGAATCACGCCACAACTTATATAAAATTTGAAAAATATTACATTATACAAACATACCTATCATATACACTACATACATAGAATCATACATAATCAAGTAATACTAGTACTACTTATTTCTTACGCTCCACTAAGGATCAATTGCTTAGAAATGCTCATTCCCATTATCCTCAATAATCCATTCACACCTAACTGCACCTAGTTCGTCTAACTTACCATACATTATGAGTTTAAGAACTCACCACAAACATTTGAGTTTAAGAACTCGACATTGACCACACATATTCTTTAACTATACTTTACCTATCGCTTATACTATCGCTTCAGGTCCAATATTATACTTTTCAAAACAACCACCTCATTGAGGTAGCTTTCAATGTGAGCCTCTATTTCAAATGCCTATTCGCTTTGATATTGGCTCTGCATATGGAGGTTCGATCCTTCTTTGCAATTTGAGGGTATTCTAATCCTTTTCTATCCGACATCTACACACAAACTATCTTGCTTATCACTTAATATATACACACAACAATTAATAGTTTTATATAAGTTATCTTTTATTTGATTTGACGATGAACTTATTCAATTCATCTCCCTTTTTAAACTCTATATGAGTTATTTGAATTTTTCACATTTCCCTCTATTCTGAAGTTATAGCCTAAGGTCTAACCCACCTAAGGTTTCAAACCCTAAGCTCGATATTATGTTGTAACGCCCCAAATTCGTGTACTTCAAACCCTAACTCTAAGGCTTTATTTATACCATTTCTATGAGCAGAATAATACTAATAATAATAACAATAATATGAATATCAAATTTATCTTACATTTATCAAAGTCTAATCCCAAGTACGCAACCTTTACTACATTCTTTACATGATATATAATACATATCATTATCTATATATTGTCTAACTATTACAAAAGATACCATTAAACATATTTCTTGCTTTGCTTTCCTTTTCACTTGTTCTCGTCTCAACCTTCTAAGTTGATTCATGCCTAATCGAAAACATTTAAATTTAAGCAAGGATGAGCATTTTGGTGCCCAAAGAAGTAATAACAATTATGAATATAATTAATGAAAGAAATAAATAGTTTTTTTGTACATCACTTCTACAACGAATTTATAGTTGTGAAGTAAACTAAACCGATAATAACAACATAACAATTCTATCTCAAATTTTTGAAACTATGTATTGACTATATATATAAGTATTAGTCGACAGATTATGAACATTGTTTTTAGTTTTCTCTAAGGTTTAGCAGAACTTCATCTGCAAACCGTCATAACTTATGGGCACGAGGGTGTACATCCCATGGACCCTGTATTGATCAATACTACATTGCTAAAACGATATTATCGTTCATCCTTTGTCCGCCTTCTTTGGCGATAAAATTTTTTCTTGATCGGATGTTCATACTTAGATCGAATCCGAACTAAAATAATTTGATTGATACAAAAGGTTTTATCATATTCAATTGACATTTCAAATTTATGTCTAGTTGATCAAATAGCTTAGATTATTTATATATATATATATATATATATATACGTCAACATGTTTAAATATAATGATTATCCAAGTGGGGACACTTGTATAACCATATTTCAAAATTAACTAATAATAATATATATATGAATTACTATATACTAACATGTTGATAATAAATGATCTGATATAGATTATATCACAATGGGGTTAATAATATAGCATAATAATAATATAATTCAAAACTTACTCATGTCCATCAGATAAAGGAAATGCAAAGGTAAGATACTTCATTGTCGCTACTGCCGCTTATAATTTTCAACTTAGTTCTATCTTTTATACTTAAACATATCATTAATAAGATCATTTGATCGATTAGAGTAACATACTATAACACATATAGATCGCTTATTGCAACAAATACATAACCTAATCATATTGTCACATATATTCAACAAACCATGAATCACAAATAAACACATATCTAATCAAATTATCCAAGTTCGATCAATTTCTCAAACATGCTTGGTACCAACCGGCTTTTATTATCGGTAATTATCGAGTCTAAGACTCTATCCTATAGTTTAATATTTGTAACTATCGGTCATATTATTTTTAAATGACTTAATATAATTTTAAAACATTTATTATAATTTATCATGAATTTTCAAACACCAAAATCATTATTAAATGATTTAAATATTAAATAATTCTATTATCATTAATATTTAATTAATATTAAACTATTAATGAAACCATTACTAAAATGTTAAAGTTATTTATAATAACTCAAAATACTTTTAAAGTATTATTATTACATTTAAATGAATTTTAAAAGAATTAAAATTATTTTTAAATAATTATCATTAATATTAAAGTATTAATGTATTACTTATCAAAATATTAAAAGTCCTTAATCATAACTTAAAATATTTTTACTTTATTTATATCCTTTTTAAATGATTTTTAAATAAATAAAACTATTTTTAAACTATTTATTTAATATAATTATTAAATAAATCTAATATTAAATTTAATATTAAATTATTAATGAAATTTTCCTTTAAATATCAAAAGTTATAATTTATAACTTAAAATATCTTTAAACACTTTATTTTCATTTTAGATGATTTTTATAATATTAAAATCATTTTTAAACTAATTTATTTAATATAATTATTAAATAATTCTAATATCATTAATAGTAAATAATTAATAAAATTTACCTTTAAATATTAAAAGTTATATCTTCTAACTTAAAATATTTTTAAACTATTTATTTTCATTTAAAATGATTTTTCTAATATTAAAATTATTTTTAAACTAATTTATTTAATATAATTATTAAATAAATCTAATATCATTAATATTATAATATTAATATTTTTCATGACAAAATATCAAAATTATATTTTATAACTTAAAATATTTTTAAATCATTAATTTTTTTTCATAATTTATTTAATATATTCAATAAATAACTTAAATCATTAATATTAATTAATTAATGAAATTCATAAAAATTTACATTTATTCAAAAATTTTTTTAAACATTTATTCTTATTTAAATAATTTTAATAAATCATTTTTCCAATTTATTTAATAATTAATTAAATAATTAAAATCATTAATATTCAAATAATTAAAATATTAATGAAAAATCTTAAATAATAAAAAGTTATTTTCATAATTTAAAATAATTTTAAAACCATTTTTATTCTTAGAATTTATTTTCTATTTTTAATCATTTTTATAACGAAATTAAAATAAATAATCCGTTTTCTCTAATTTAGTGTTAATAACACTAATTAAATAAATTGATTATCATTAAGTATTCGAAATAATTATAAATATTAATACAAAAATGTCCCAAATAATATCAAAAAGTTATTTTTCATAATTTAAAATAATTTTAAAACCATTTTTGTAATTTTAATTTAATTTATTTTTGATTTTAGATTCATACATATTTCACAAAGACATAAAACATAAAACAAATAATTAAACAACATCAACACATCGCCAGAGATACATCTCTTTAATGGTCAGCCGAAGTGTGTTCTTCATGTTTCCGGAAATCTTAAAATGCAATCGTGAATGAAAGTGACTGGTTTTGACCACTCACTACGTTAAATAAGTTGATGATTTAAGGAATCTAAAGGCCAAATGCTAAAGTCAAGATTACATATGTGACGCCCCCAAAATTAGGTATACATCACCCATCTTGAGTCGCCAAATACATGGTACAGAATTCAAATACAACTTAATAATACAAATCGTCAGGGTACAATACGACAAAACATAAACCGTATGCTTAAATACAAATATTGCCTACTAGAGAGTATACAAACTCAAAAGGAGTCCTCATTACAATTATTATCACACTATTTCACGTAATAGTGAGGACTACTAATGCACCATCTAGGACCATCACATGTTCCCGATTAGTCTCAACCACGTTCTCATTCCCTCAAGAGAAACGGTGAAAAAAAAGGTGAGCTCAACTAGCCCAAGAAGAAATATTATGACTAAGATAATGCGTAATAAATTATCATTAGCCTTAAAAACAGTTGTTAAACCGATACAATATAACAAACATCAAGTTTAATCGCAATGAACAAGCAATCCATTAAAAGAGTCAAGTAGAGAATAAAATCTACTATCTTTTATTATTTAAAAGGTTTTTCATCACTTTTATCATTGGGACTCGACAATAAATAATCCACATCATCGAATCATCTCCCCACACTACGGCCAAGGATATTCTTTAGTATCACGACCACAATTATCCATGCACTACGGGCCAAGAATATTTGTGTATTCATTAATGGTCATGATCATGCCAACAACTGTCCATCAATGCACTACGGGCCAACGAGGACTTTACCACATCATTTGTAACATTACGATGGCTATGATTACAATCGAATAATCCTCGATCATAATCATACCAAGTCCATCTATGCACTACAGGCCACAGATGACTTTTAAAAAATATAAATATGAGGATGATGACAATGATATAAGAATTCAATAAAACAAGTTCAAGAATTAATTTGTCAAAGAACCAATAACGTCTAAATTGTCAACATGATATTGCTTTGTAGAGTAAAATTCAAGAATGCTCAGAAGAATATTTTCATGAAAAGATACTGGATGAAGCACAAATATCAAGGATATTCCACTAATTTAATGGAGTATAGAAACTAAAACTTTAACCAACTGAGTATAATAGAATATATGAAACGCAAATGAATTTTCACACCGCCATGCCAGTAATCCACGATATCTGATCATTTCCACAATTTAATAAGGAATGAATACAAAGGATCATTCACCATGCATGTGGTAATCCACATAGATAAAAGTTATTCCAATGTAATAATAAAGAATGGAATAATGAAGGATTCACCATGTGTGCGATAGACCTGGATGCATGTGTTATTCCCAATGTAATAATAAATAATGGAACCAGTCCCACGTAAAATGCATGCATGTGATATTAAACGTAATAATAAAATTGGAACTAGGTCCCACAGAACGCACGCATGTGATATCCGACGAATAATAATAAAGAATGAATAATAAATAATGGAACTGAAGTCGTGTAAATTGCATGCCTAATGAGGATATTCCAATGAATAATAAAGAACGGAATAAGAGAAGAATTTCACCATGTATAGGGTATCCTCAGATATCTGAGTTATTCCAATGTAATAATAAAGAATGGAATAACTGAAGTTCTCTTTATGAATAAGAAAGAAAGAATACCCCTTACGAGTACAACAAATAATATCCCCTACCTTAGAAAGAAGAGTACTAGATATAGAAGTAGTGAAGTAACAGAACACTTTTCTTCTTTCTCTCTATAGTTTCTCTCTCTAGAGTTTCAGTGAATTCGTAAGAAAATAATGAATGAATGAGCTTCTATTTATAGAAAAATAGAACGTATAGTAACTAACTCATGAGCGGTCGATTGATTTACTTTAATCTGATCATCCATATTTAAAGCAAAATCTTTTAAATAAAATATAATATATTCTATTTATAATCTAATAAAACGAATAACTTTATAAAAGATTATACTATGCAAATACTATGCAAGTTAACTATGCAAACACTATGCATAATAAAATATAATATATTCTAATTATTGTCTAATAAAACAAATAACTTTATAAAAGTATTTTGTTTTATATAAAAAGATTTTACTATGCAAAACACTATGCAAACACTATGCATAATAAAATATAATATATTCTATTTATAGAATAACTTTATAAAAGTATTCTGTTTTATATAAAAAGATTTTACTATGCAAAATACTATGCAGACATTATGCAACACTATGCATAATAGAATATAATATATTCTATTTATAAAATAACTTTATAAAAGTATTCTGTTTTATTACATTAATAATACCAATAAAACAAAACTGAGTGACTTATCACATAAGCATCAATAATCAATATCATGTGCTACTATGCAACCACACGTATTACTGTACTTTTACTACCCAGTAGTTCAACATTATTAACGATAAAACTTCCGCCGTTATTTTTAATAAAATATTTTTGTCGTTTTCTCAATCCGGACAATAATTTCATCATGGGTCCACTAATGATTGTGTCGTATAACGAATATTCCCCGATAAAACAAATATTCCCCACCAATCGCATAATATAATATGACAACTTGCATACTTTGCAAAATTTATAAATACTACCCACAACTATAACATTATATCAAATCCACACCATAATATTCAAAAAAATATTTCGAGAAAATTAAATCTTTATTCATAAAACTGAGTCTCACAATCTCCCTCCTTATGAAATTTTCCTCGAAATTTATGTAACGCACTACACAGTATGTCAAGAGGTGAGGATACCTTGACTTCATTTCAGATTCTAACTCTTGAGGTATAACCTTTGAGTGTTGAATACGATTTTTCTTATCCAAGATTTTAACACGCATCTCCTCAAACGTTAAATCATCTGCTATCTCGTCCGTATCTAAATTAATAATGTGGTTCGGGTCGTCCACATATTTATGTAACATCTATAATGAAAAAAAACCTTATGAACACGCGTTGTTATCACTTCCAATTCGTATTCAAAATAGGTATACAACACCCATTTCGAGTCGCCAAATACATACGTAAAAAAGCAAACTACAACTTCAATAATACAATTGTCGAGGCAAAAATATACAACACATACGCGTGAGTTTAAATACAAAATATTGTCTTCTAGATAATATCCACACTCAAATAAGTCCTCATTATAATTATTCAAACACTATTTTACGTACGTAAATAGTGAGGACTGCTAAAACATCTTTCTAGAACCATCACCCATACCCCGACTAGATCCTCGCTATGTTCTCACCTCCCGAGAAGAAAAATGGAACAAAAAGGAAAAGGGTGAGCTCAACTAGCCCAAGAAAGAATATTATGACTAAGATAATATACAACAAATTATCATTAGTCTTCAACAGGAAAAATCTGATAAAATATAATAGACAACAAGTTTTAGATCAACAATCATAAAATAAAACAACAATCCATTGTAAGAGTCAAGAGAGAATGAGTTCTACTATCTTCTAAGATTTAAAAGTCCATCATCAATATTTTATCCCCGTAAAACAACAATCAATATACATCTTTAATCAAATATTCATCTTTGCACTACAAAGCCAAAGATATTCATTTATATCACCAATGGTCATGTTCATCTCAACACTGCTCATCTTTGCACTACGCCAAAGATATTCATCGCTTAATCATTCATCTTTGCACTATGTGCCAAAGATATTCAAAGAATATCATCATTTAGACCGAGGATGATGAAAAATATTTTAAAGAAAACGAATCCAAATGAGATGTAAGGACAAATAGTAGGATTTCAGATAACAGCTTTTTATCCAAGATCAATAATACTTCATATAATAACCAATTTTGAAAGGTAATTCAAAAATAAAGATCAAAAAACATGGATACAATCAAAGATAGTAACCATAATAGACATCTTGGACAAAAAAAAGAAGAAAATTTCATTTTTTTAATGAATAGTGTCGATTCGTGAATAAAGGTCAGATACGTGAATAAAGGCAGATACGTGAAATAGTAACCCCACACAAAAAGTTCCAAATTTGATAAAAAGTTCAAACCAATATTTTGGCATAATGATATTGAAGAAAATAATATCATTTAAGAAGAAAATAACATCCCTTACCTCAAAATAATAAGATTTTCGATCGGAATATCTGATATAAAGTCAAGGAAACTTGCAGACTAAATAACAACTCTCAAAGTATCAAAATACTCACAAAAATACGCCGATAATATAGAGAGAAAGAAAACTTGTTTCGTGTGATTTTCAATTCTAACCTAAGCGCCTATTTATAGGAAAATGCTAGAATTTATAGAGACTAAAATAATAAAATATAATATTATTTTTTTCAATTTTTCTACGCATGCTAATCACCAACCAAGACCAACCATGCCATCTTTGAAAAATCCAAAGAAATTTCACATGTATTTTAAAACAAAAGTGGGTCCCACCCATAAATTTAATAAAAATCATTTTATTTTTTCAAACTTCAAGAATTCATAGAAAATAGCCCGCTTATCAAAAAAATAATGAATTTTATGTCCATTCCATTAAATTTAATTTCTACAACTTTGTAGCTTTGAGTTTTTCCAAATTCCAAACATAAAATATCCCAAATCCACAAACGGATGATTTTTAATACCTCCACACCGACAAAATAATCGATAAAACACCTCAAAGATTAATTCCTTCATTTTTATCCACATAAAAATAAATATATCCATCATTTATATCCACATAAAATAAATATTTCTTATCATATAAATCAATAATTAATTATTCACAAATAATATTACGTAATCACAATTATGACAACCAGCCGCTCCAGAGAAAGAGGGGCTTTCCAATAAGAATTTCTCCTCATCGGGCGCCGCAATTAGGTGACCAAACCTCTCCTCGATGTAACTTTCTAGACATTGCCAATAATGCTATCTAATAATATTATTCAAATAATATGAATTATCGATCCGATAATGGGAAATATCATGCAAGTTGATAATTATCAAACAACAATAATATAAAATATCAACGCAAACAATTATTGAATCAATAAAATAAAATATTGAAACAAGAATTATCGTAATAAATTATCGAGTAAAGGCCTTCACGTAAAGAATCAATAATTCAAAATATCAGGTAATATCGCAATCCATCACAGCATCATCGCAACCACGCCAGATTATCGTATTTTAACCACCGTGTATTCCAACAAAGTTGTTAATAGAATAAATAACTACGCCGTTATTTATAAAAACTCAAACTTGTCGCTTTTTTCATCCGATACGCTTATTCTCGTTATGGGGCCCATAAATGATCATAGTGCCGTCGCATTTAATATTCCCGACAACAAGAATATTCCACCACCAAACTAATATTCCCGACAACAATGATTATTTTATAACCACTTGCTTATTTTGCAAAATTTGCACATTTCACCCATAACCAAAGAATTATATCAAATTAATACCTTATTATTCACAATAATAATTAGAGGAAATTTGATTTTATTTATAATAAGTTGGGGTCTACAAACTCCCTCCTTATGAAATTTCGTCCCTAAATCGACATACGCATTCGTGTGTTTCAAAAGGTGAGGATACCTCGCTTTCATTTTTCGATTCCAACTCCTGTGTCATTTCTTCAATAGCATGGTTTCTCCACAAAACCTTAACTTGTGGTATAACCTTCGTGCGTAGGATATGCTCTTTCCTATCCAAGATCTTAACAGTACTTCTTCAGACGTTAAATCTTCTGGCTATCTCGTCTGGTTCTAACGCAATAATAATATGGTTCGGGTCTTTCACATATTTACGAAGCATAGATATGTGAAAAACATTATGAACACGTAGACATACTTGGAGGTAATGCGAGTCTATAGGCCACATTTCCTATTTGGTCAAGAATCTCAAATGGACCAACAAATCGTGGATCGAGCTTTCTCTCTTTCCAAATCTTGTAACTCCCTTCCATGGAGCAACACGTAACAATACATGATCCCCAATATTAAATTCCACGCCTTTTTCGATGAAGATCAAGATAACTCTTTTGTCGATCTTGTGAGGTTTGAATACGTTGTTTAATCATTTGGATCTTTTTCGTAGTCATGCATGCATTTAATTCTCGTCCCAACAACGTTGCTTTCTCCCACCTCGCCCCAAAGATAATCGAGAACGACACTTCATCCATACAACGCCTCAAATGGAGCCATGCCTATACTTGCTTGATAATCGTTGTTGTAGGAGAATTCCACCAATGGCAAGTACTTATCCCAACTTCCTTTTGAAATCTAGAACACGTAGTCTTAATAGATCTTCAAGGGTTTGAATAGTCCTCTCGATTGTCGTCTGGTCTGCTCGAGGATGGTATGTCGAATCAATCAAAATGCGCGCATAGCTTTTCTCGCAAGCTAACCCAAAATCTTGAAGTGAATCTTGGGTCACGATCCAAAACTATGGATATCGGCATGCCATGCAATCTCACAATCTCATTCACGTATATACGAGCAAGACGCTCAAGGAATAAGTTTTTCTCGACGGCAAGAAATGGGCGACTTGGTTAATCTATCAACAATAACCCAAATCGCATCTATGCCTTGAGAAACTTTGGGAAGACCAGAACTAAATCCATAGTAATGTGTTCCCACTTCCATTTCGAATCTCAAGTGGTTGCAATGGACCCTTTGGCACTTGATGCTCCGCCTTTACACGCTGACAAGTTAAACACCTCGAGATAAACTCCGCGATCTCTCTCTTCATATTGTTCCACCAAAATGTATGTCAATATCATGATACATTTTGGTACTCCTGTGATGGATTGCAAAAACGGTGTGTTGTGTGCTCCATCATGATTCTATGCTTCAAGTCGTAATCGTTAGAACACAAAGTCCGGAGTTGAATCTAAGTATTCCTTCTTCATCGATTCTCGCTTCGAATAGCTCCTTCTTGCACTTTCTTCTTCATACGACGCCTCTGTGTCCGTAGCTTGAGCAGCTTTTAACTTTATCGATTAAAGTTGGTTCTACTCAGATATTCGCCATCATCATGTGGGTCCCTCGAGTCTTTAATTCTATCTCCATCCTTTGCAAGTCATACAAAATGGGCCTTTGTATTGACAATATCGCACTCAGATTCGATATGATCTTCTACTCAATGCGCCACCTACTACGCTCGCTTTTCCAAGATGATATTGAATAGTGTGATCGTAATCTTTCAATAGTTCAAGCCAACGTCGCTGCCGCATGTTGAGTTCTTTTTGGGTGAAGAAATATTTGAGGCTTTTATGGTCCCAGATAAATCTCCACTTTCTCCCCATACAAGTAGTGTTCCAAATTTTCAACGCGAAACGATCGCCGCTAACTCTAGATCATGAGTAGGATAATTCCTCTCATATTCTTTTGAGTTGTCGTGAGGCATAGGCTATGACTTTCCCATGTTGCATGAGAACACATCCTAACCCTTTGCCTCAAGCATCATCAGAGATAACAAATCCATCCGAACCAGATGGTATTGCTGTAACAGTGCCAAATGAGTCTCCTCTCGAGCTCTTGGAAACTCTTCTCGCATTCCTCGCTTCCATACAAATTTTGTATCTTCCGAGTCAACCGAAGTTAATCGGAGTAGCGATTCGAGAAAATCCTTCCACTAATCTCCGATAATAACCAAATTTAAGCCCGTAAAGTTACGACTTTGGCCACCGACTTTTTGCTTTGTTCTAACTTCAGATCGCTTCAATCTTTCGCCGTCAACAGATACTCCATGTTTTGACACCACGCGCCCAAGGAATGCTACCTCAAGCCGTAACTCGTGATTTCTTCAAATTTTGGCATAAAGTTTGTTTTCACGAAGCCTTTCAAGTATCGCCTTCAAATGGTGCTCATGATCTTCACGCTTTTGAATAGATGAGGATGTCATCAATAAAGACAACAACGAATCGATCCAAATATTCCTTGAATACTCGGTTCATCATATCCATGAAAGCAAAGAGGAGCATTAGTCAATCCAAAAGACATGACTAAGAATTCATAATGCCCGCATCGAAGTTTCAAGGCGCCTTTGAATATCCTCGCTTTTAATCTTCAAATGATGATATCCGTAACTAAGATCGATCTTTGAAAAGAATTGTGCTCTCTTGAATCGGGTCAAACAGTCATCAATGCGAGGTAATGGATACCTATTCTTGATGGTGACATGGTTTAATTTCTCAGTAGTCAATACAAAGTCGCATACCCCGCCTTTCTTCTTTACTTAATAAAACAGAGCACCCCAAGGAGATGTACTAGACTAATGAAACCGATGTCTAATAACTCTCAGTAGTTGGACTTTTAACTCCTCAAGTTCAATAGAGCCATTCGATATGGGGTTTTAGAAATGGGTTTTGTACCCGGCTCAAGGTCAATAAAGAATTCAACATCACGCTCGGGGGTAGACCGGAAGTTCTTCAGAAATACATCAGAAATTCTAACAAATGTAAATATTATTCAAATCGATTTGTCTTTGTTCAAATCCATAACATGGGCTAAGAAAGCTTGACATCCGCTTTTTCAATAAACGAATAGCTTTATGGCTTGATATGACAAGTGATCGATTTTAGTGGTTTAGTTGTTTGAATTGTATGATGACAAAGTTGGTTAGAATATGAAAACTAACAACCTTATTTAAAACAATCAATTTTGGCATGATGAGTGGTTAACCAATCAATTCCTAAAATCACATCAAAAGCAAGTATCTTTAAAGAGATAAGATCAATGTGTAATGTGATAGTGCCAACTTGGATCAAGCAAGATTTATAAACCGTAGATGTAACGAAAGTTTCACCCAACTGAGTTTCCACCGATAAATCAAAGTCTAATTTCTCCTGAGTCAAGTTTAAACGCTGAGCACAAGGTGAGAGATAAAAGAATGGGTAGAACCAGATTCTAGTAAGGTATAAACTTCGCAAGAGTTCAAGATTAGCTTACCCGTGATCACCTCGCTCGGGTTCCTCACGCTTTTGGCCTACCACGACAAACGCCTTCCAGAACCGCCGATTTCGACTTATCCGGACAAATTTCTTTTGGAGTCACCATCCCCGTTGAACTTGGTTTTGCTATGTAACAATCCTCGAGCTATATGGCCTTCCTTTCCAAGCTTATAACATACCTTGGATTGTTGTGGACAGGCCAATGATGTGTCCCTCTTTCCCGCATTTGTAACATCTAACCAAGGCCGTTTCTCCTCCCTAGAATTTGTTGTGGTGTGTGTCTGGTCGCCGATGTCTTCCCGTCATTGTGAATCTCTCTTTTGAAATTTCCACTGACTCACCTCTCCTATTATCATGGCCACGATGACCACCCGAGTGGTTACCCGCTTTGTTCGAGATTTTCCTCCTCCTCCTCGTTGGTTATCATCGCTCGATGATCATTGCCACACCCAGATGACTCTCGTCAGGGTCCCTCATTGAACATACTCACTATCTCGCCTAATAATTGAGCCTCGTTGACAAATCTCAATATAAGAGAAAATTTATGAGAGATAAGGTATCGATTTAATCTCGGTTTTAGACCTCTCGTAAACATCCTTGTCATTCGCTCCTCATTCTCTACCAAATGAGGTGCAAACTCGATAACTCAAATAACTTCGCCTCAGATCGGGACACCGCCATGTTGTTTTGTTCAACGATAATAAACTCTACCTCCTTCATATGATTTAATACTTTCGTGAAAGTACTTGTCATTGAATAGTTTTTCAAACGTTTCCCAAGACATGTTGAAAGCAAACCAGTCGGGTACGCTTCATGCACTCTCCCACCAAGAGTCCGCTTCACCACTGAACATAAAGGTGGCGAATGGAACCTTCTTTCTCTCCGCATCCCAAGACATCGAATATCTTGGTAATTTGTTTGACCCATGTTTCCGCTTTGATCGGATCCGCTTTCCAATAAATTCGTGGTCCCAACTCCTTGAAATCGCGCTGGTCGTGATAAATCGCAAGGCTGGTATCACTTCCACCCGTATTTTGTACACGAAGTCTCCTCGTCCGATTTTGCATGAACCGCAAAAAGCTCCTAAACATTCCATCATTCATCGCTTGTTTCAGAAGTGTTGTTTACATAGGAGGAATATTGCCTTCCGCAGACGCTCTCCCGGTTTGTGACTAAAGGTTGTTCCACGCCTCATACACTCCATTGTTAACGCTTCAGCAGCCCATTCTAAATATCGCCATAAAACAAGGGTTAATTAAACAAATTAACATATCACATAATATCCCTATATTACGACCGACCAACAAATAAGCTTAGATAGACACACTAAATAAGGATTTACTCATCTCTCTCCTCCTAGTTCTATTCCCCGATCTCCGCCAGAGACCATATCCCTAAGCTTTGATACTAAATCATGACGCCCCAAAATAGGTATACAACACCCATTCCGAGTCGCCAAATACATGGTACGTAAAGCAAACTACAACTTCAATAATACAATTGTCGGCAAAATACGATACAACACATACCGTGAGTTTAAATACAAATATTGTCTTCTAGACAATATCCACACTCAAATAAGTCCTCATTACAATTATTCAAACACTATTTTACGTAAAATAGTGAGGATCGCTAAAACATCTTTCTAGAACCATCACCCATACCCCGACTAGATCCTCGCTATGTTCTCACCTCCCGAGAAGAAAAATGGAACAAAAAGGAAAAGGGTGAGCTCAACTAGCCCAAAGAAAGAATATTATGACTAAGATAATATACAACAAATTATCATTAGTCTTCAACAGGAAAAATCTCGATAAAATATAATAGACAACAAGTTTTAGATCAACAAATCGCAATGGAAACAACAATCCATTGTAAGAGTCAAGAGAGAATGAGTTCTACTATCTTCTAAGATTTAAAAGTCCATCATCAATATTTTATCCCTCAGTAATAACAATCAATATACATCTTTAATCAAATATTCATCTTTGCACTACGTGCCAAAGATATTCATTTGTATCACCAATGGTCATGTTCATCTCAACACTGCTCATCTTTGCACTACGCCAAAGATATTCATCGCTTAATCATTCATCTTTGCACTATGTGCCAAAGATATTCAAGAATATCATCATTTAGGACCGAGGATGATGAAAAATATTTTAAAGAAAAACGAATCCAAAGGAGATGTAAGGACAAATATAGTAGGATTCAGATAACAGCTTTATCCAAGATCAATAATACTTCATAATAACCAAATTTTGAAGGTAATTCAAAAATAAAGATCAAAACATGGATACAATCAAAGATAGTAACCATAATAGACATCTTGGACAAAAAGAAGAAAATTTTATTTTTTCTATGAATAGTGTCGTATTCGTGAATAAAGGTCATATACGTGAATAAAGGTCAGATATACGTGAATAAGAACCCCGACACAAAAAGTTCCAAATTTGATAAAAAGTTCAAACCAATATTTTTGGCATAATGATATTGAAAAGAAAATAATATCATTTAAGAAGAAAATAACATCCCTTACCTCAAAATAACTCGCAGATTTCGATCGAATATCTGATATAAAGTCAAGGAAACTTCAGATCTAATAAAGAACTCTCAAAGTATCAAAATACTCACAAAAATACGCCGATAATATAGAGAGAAAGAAAACTTGTTTTCGTGTGATTTTCAATTCTAACCTAAGCGCCTATTTATAGGAAAATGCTGTAACGCCATACAGAGACTAAAATAATAAAATAATATTATTTTTTAATTTCTTTTTCACGCATGCAAGCTTTGAAAACCAAAGACCAACCATGCATTTTGAAAAAATTTCAAAGAAATTTCACATGTATTTCAAAACAAAAGTGGGTCCCACCCATAATTTAATAAAAATCATTTTATTTTTCAAACTTCAAGAATTCATAGAAAATAGCCCGCTTATCAAAAAATATGAATTTTATGTCCATTCCATGCCGAAAATTAATTTCTACAACTTTGTAGCTTTGAAAGTTTTTCCAAATTCCAAACATAAAATATCCAAAATCCACAAACGGATGATTTTTAATACCTCCACATCGACAAAATATCGATAAAACACCTCAAAGATTAATTCCTTCATTTTTATCCACATAAAAATAAATATATCCATCATTTATATCCACATAAAATAAATATTTTCTTATCATATAAATCAATAATTAATTATTCACAAATAATATTACGTAATCACAATTATGACAACCAGCCGCTCCTGTGAAAGCAGAGGGGCTTTCCAATAAGAATTTCTCCTCATCGCGCCGCAATTAGGTGACCAAACCTCTCCTCGATGTAACTTTCTAGACATTGCCAATAATGCTATCTAATAATATTATTCAAATAATATGAATTATCGATCCGATAATGGGAAATATGTGCAAGTTGATAATTATCAAACAACAATAATATAAAATATCAACGCAAACAATTATTGAATCAATAAAATAAAATATTGAATAAAGAATTATCGTAATAATTATCGAGTAAAGGCTTCTTCACGTAAGAATCAATAATTCAAAAAAATCAATAAATGCATCCAACCACCACCAGACATCGTATTTTAACCACCGTGTATTCCAACAATGTTGTTAACTCAGAATAACTACGCCGTTATTTATAAAAACTCAAACTTGTCGCTTTCTTCATCCGACAAGATTATTTATTTCTGCTTATTTTATGGGCCCATAAAATGATATCAAATTGTCAGCATTTAATATTCTAGAGGAAATTCGATTTTACAACAAGAATATTCCACCACCACCAAACTAATATTCCCGCCGTAGGTACAATACGACAACAATGATTATTTTATAACCACTTGCTTATTTTGCAAAATTTGCACATTTCACCCATAACCAAAGAATTATATCAAATTAATACCTTATTATTCACAATAATAATTAGAGGAAATTGATTTTATTTATAATAAGTTACCCCTCTTGACTACGGCCAAGAATATTCTTTAGTATCACGAACCACAATTATCCATGACTACGGGCCAAGAATATTTGTATATTCATTAATGGTCATGATCATGCCAACAACTTTCCATCAATGCACTACGGCCAATGAGGACTTTTACCACATCATTTGTAACATTACCACCATGATTACAATCGAATAATCCTCGATCATAATCATACCAAGTCCATCTATGCACCTGAAGCCATAGATGACTTTCAAAAAAATATAAATATGAGGATGATGACAATGATATAAGAATTCAATAAAACAAGTTCAAGAATTAATTTGTCCAAGAACCAATAACGTCCAAATTGTCAACATGAATCTTTGCTTTGTAGAGTAAAATTCATGAATGCTCGTAAGAATATTTCCATGAAAAGATCTTTGGATGAAGCGCAAATATCAAGGATATTCAACTAATTTCATGGAGTATAGAAACTAAAACTTTAACCAATCGAGTATAATAGAATATATGAAAGCGCAAATGAATTTTCACCGCCATGCGGTAATCCACGATATGATCATTTCCACAATTTAATAAGGAATGAATACAAAGGATCATTCACCACGCATGTGGTAATCCACATGTAGGCAAAGTTATTCCAAATGAATAATAAAGAATGGAATAATGTAGGATTCACCATGTAATGCGATAGATTGGATGCATAAAAGTTATTCCCAATGAATAATAAATAATGGAACTAGGTCCGTAGAAATGCATGACATGGATATTAAACAAAATAATAAATATTGGAACCAGTCCCAGAACGCGCGATGCATGTGATATTAAAGACGAATAATAAAGAACGGAATAATAAATAATGGAACCATGTCAGGCGAAATTGGCACCGACAAGATATTCCGACAGAATAATAAAGAACGGAATAATAGAAGAATTTCACCATGTATAGGGTATCCCGCGTATACAGGTTATTCCAACAGAATAATAAAGAATGGAATAGCAGAAGTTCTCTTCATGAATAAGAAAGAAAGAATACCCCTTACGAGTACAACAAATAATATCCCCTACCTTAGAAAGAAGAGTAATCGGATATAGAAGTAAAAAATGTAACACTTTTCTTCTTTCTCTCTATAGTTTCTCTCTCTAGAGTTTAAGTGAATTCGTAAGAAATAATGAATGAATGAATGAATGAGCTTCTATTTATAGAAAAATAGATTGCATAGTAACTAACTCATGAACGGTCCAGATTGATTTACTTTAATCTGACGGTCCATATGTAAAGAAAAATATTTTAAATAAAATATAATATATTCTATTTACAATCTAATAAAACGAATAACTTTATAAAAGATTTTACTATGCAAACACTATGCAGGCACTATGAAAACACTATGCATAATAAAATATAATATATTCTAATTATTATCTAATAAAACAAATAACTTTATAAAAGTATTTTGGTTTATATAAAAAGATTTTACTACGCAAAAACACTACGCAAACACTATGCATAATAAAATATAATATATTCTATTTATAGAATAACTTTATAAAAGTAATTCATTTTTATATAAAAGATTTTACTATGAAAAATACTATGCAGCATACTATTATGCAACACTATACATATTAGAATATAATATATTTTATTTATAGAATAACTTTATAAAAGTATTACATTTTATTACATTAATAATACCAATAAAACAAAACGGAGTGACTTATCACATAAGCATCGATAATCAATACCAAGTGTGTTACTATGCAACCACACGACATCGCATTTCTTTTACTATCGAGAGTAGCTCAACATTATTAATCGGTAAAACTTCCGCCATTATTTTTAATAAAATATTTTTGTCGTTTTCTCAATCCGATAATAATTTGATCTTATGGGGTCCAATGATTGTCTTAGTTTACGAATATTCCCTAATAAAACAAATATTTCCCGACCAATCGAATATAATATGACAACTTGCATACTTTGCAAAATTTATAAATACTACCCACAACTATAACATTATATCAAATCCACACCATAATATTCAAAAAAATATTTCGAGAAAATTAAATCTTTATTCATAAAATCTGGGGTCTCACAACATACTACAAACTAGTTAGAAAAACAACATCAAAATGTAAATCACCTGACAGATATTGGCCTTCAAAGAGCTTGTCAGAAGCTGAAATCCCATTTCTGGGTTACCTAGAATCTGACCGGTCATGCCCGGTCAACGGGTTTTAACCGTTTTTAAAATGACATCTAGACATCGTTCAACCTTGCTTCAAGTTTCAGAATAAAGACCACACATCAGACTACATATACCAACCTTCAAACAACAAAAATTCATAACAGGCAAAGATCAAAGTGGTCTGACATTCAGTTGTCAGACTCATAAAATAAAATTTCCAGATTTGTAAAAACACTAGATCCGAACTTATAGATGTTATTGATCCAACATCTATCAACCCATATCACTTAATAACACTATAAACAACATATTCTAACACAAAAACACAACATCTAACAGAGGATCAAGATCGAATTTGTCAACTAGGGTTTATACCTTTAAATAAGCAAATTTGATTTCTTGGCTTCTGATTTGTTAGTGGATTTCGTGGGGCTGATTTTGTGACTGAAAAACTAATATATTTCGTAGCTATGAGCTTAAGAGAGTTTAGATTGAGAGTTGGTACAAAATGAGCTAGCAATTGATTTTTCTCTCTCTTTAAATCTATTTATAGAAGTTAGATGCAATGAATGGGTCGATTCAGAAATGATTTCTTTGGCCGATATCGACCACATGGCAAGTCAATGATTGGTCACCAACCACATTATAGCTAGATTTACAAGTTTTGTATAATAATGCAACAAGGGGTAAAATTGTCATTAGCCCTATGAAATTAATGGCATTTTAGTCATTGGTCTAACCCTTAGGGTTTGACCCTTAGGCTTTAACCCTAAGGTTTAGGACAAAATTAAAGCATTTCTAGTTTAGGGTTTGTATAAAATAATAAATTTTAGTTTCTAAAAATTGTAATTAGGGTTTACTAAATTAGTTTAGGTCTTTAATTACTTAGCACTTTGCTAATTAGGTTTAAGGGACACTAATTAGCATTACACTTCCCAATTTAGCGATTAGGGTTTACCATAGGCAAATTAAGGTTTATAATTTAGAAGAAAAATAATAATAAGGGTTTATTCTAAAAAAACATTAGCGTTTTGAAAATTAGGGTTCTCCCTAATTAGGGTTAAGTTTTACTAAATAGTATTTATCTTTCTAATTTGGCAATTAGGATTACCCAATTAGCAATTAGGGTTACCATCAGGAAATTAGGGTTTTAAATTTTTAGCATTTAATTAATATTCCTAATTTATACAATTAGGGTCCTCAATTTGCAATTAGGGTTTCTTAATTAATAATTAGGGTTTTCTAATTAACCTTAAATTATGCCATACACAGCATAATTCAACTGACACAATTACTACACAGTCTTAAATTCCCAATTGAATTAAAAATAGGGTTAAACAAATTAATGCTAGGGTTTGGTCATAAGATACCTTAATTGAACAATCATTATCAGTCCACCCATATACAGTACATATTTACGGCAGTGAAATAAAATAATATTATAATAAATATCATTAATCACATAACATAATTACTAGACAAATTTTAAAGTCATTTGACTTCAAACTAGGGTTTATCAGTAACATTAAAAATTGTTCCATCAAAACTGATCCTCACATTAACCTTACACGCATAGCATACGTAATTATAACACTGAGAAATAATAATATAATATTATTATTCTCATTCCTTGCTCAAAATCCAAAATTAGGATTTTGGATTCCATATCTGATTTTAATTGTCATATATAACATTAATAATTAAGTTAAAAATAAATAACTTAATTAATCTGAAATAAATTCATATAATAAAATAATTATTCTAATTATTCTAAAAATCATTTCATATATTATTTAAATAATATATAATTATATTTTCATAGAAAATAATTAATAAAAACATTTCTCTTTGTAAAATAATTATTATAAGAATATAATTTATAATGATCAATAATTCTAAAATAAAATTATTTGCAAACATTCATGTAATAAATATATTTTTATTTATTACAATAATTACATAAGCTTTATCTTGTACAAATCCTCATCCTTAAAATAAATAAAAAAATTACGCAAAATTTCTGATTTAATTATATAGAAAATATCGGGTTATTACATATACACTTCTCAACAATATCAGCCAGAAATTCGTACCTCTTAGGAAACTCCTTTTTCTTGTATCCCCTGACCGTGGGGATTTTCTTATGATGCATCTTCTTTAGGCCTTCATAAAAGTCAATGCCATTTATGATCGGGAACCCCTCATTTTTGAAACTTAGGGCTAGGTTGATATCCTCAGTTTTGAGTTTGATTTCCACGTCCTTGGCCCTCGTGGTGATAAAGTTATATTTGAATACCCATTCCTGTAAAACTCATTTATCAGCTTTGAGTAGATCCAGGTGCTCGTACCCAGGGCTTCTTCGAGACCTGCCTTCTTTATCAATGTCAGAATCTTGTGAAATTTGGGTTCAGTAGTTTTGAACTCATCGAAGCATAGTCTGTAGCCAGAGACGACGTTGGAGGCTGCCATTAATTTCTTTGCAAGGAGTATGGTTGTCTAAACTTTCTTAAGGGTTAGGGTGTCTGCTTGTAGAGAGAGAAAGGAGATAGATAAGCTTTTTGAACTTCTAATTTCAAAAGGTGTTTTCAAACTATACTTTTAGTTTCCCTCTCTCCATTTTTTGTTTAGTGGAGCAGGTGTCAAATTCTGCTTGGCTCTGCGAATTTGACTGAGGAGGATTGTACTGAATTGCCCTTAGCTCCTTCTGAGCTAATGTGTCCTTAGTGAGGACTACGATCGTTGAGGTAGCCTTTGAGATCGTTGAGTCTCGCCAAAGATTCGTCGTGTCTGCATCAAAGAATAAATGCGGTATCGAACTACGATCGTCGAGTTTGTCCAGCAATCGTCGTGCCTGAACTAAGATCGTCGAGTCTGTCCAGCAATCGTTGTGTCTGAGCTACGATCGTCGAGTCTGACCGGATCCTTGTGATGAGTTTTTAACTTAGCATTCTTTTAAGGTAACTCAGGAAGGGCCAACCTCATAGAGTGAATCAAGGGTTAGGTTTGTTCCTGAGGCGCTTATCAAAGGGGTTGTTTTGTTTTGAACTTTCTCATCACAGGATGCTCATTTGTTTTGTTGATGGTGCTCTACCATCGTTGAGTGTGTGCTACGATCGTTGAGTCTGTGTTACTCCAGTTCTGCGATCGTGGACTTCCTTTGATCATGTCTATGATTTCAACCATAGCCTTTATATCTGTATGGTTAGCACACACTAGAGCATATATTTCATGGTTGTAAATTAAGCATTCCTAGTTCACTTCTTAACTTGTTAAATCTGGATTCATCTAGAGGCTTTGTAAAGACATCGGCAAGTTGATTTTTAGTATGGATATATTGTAACCATTTTGCACATGATCCCTAATGAAGTGATACCTTATTTCTATATGCTTAGTCCTAGAATGCATGACAGGATTATGAGTTATTGCTATGGCACTTGTGTTATCACAGTGAATAGGTATGGATTTGAATTCAAACCCATAATCTGCTAGCTAATTTTTCATCCGCAGATCTCGAGCACAAAGAAATTTGCCAAGCAAAGAATGTATTCAAACTTCCGATTGAGGTAGTGAATCTTGAGTTTTGCTTCTTGCTAAACCAGGACACAAGTCTGTTTCCTAGCAATTGACAGGTGTCACTGGTACTTTTTCTATCTATTTTGCAGCCTGAAAAATTAGCATCTATATATCCTGTTAGTTCAAATGAGGATTCCTTGGGATACAAAAGTCCCAAGTAAGGTGTACCCTTGACATAACTGAAAATCCTCTTTACAGTAGTTAAATGTGATTCTTTATGATTAGCCTAAATTCTAGCACATATGCATGTTGCAAACATTATGTCTGGTCTACTGGCAGTTAGATATAAAAGAGAGCCTATCATACCTCTGTATTGAATTATATCAATACTTTTACCTTTCTCATCTTTGTCAAGCTTGGTTGCAGGAGCAATTGGGGTTTTCATGGGAAAGGCTGATTCCATGCCATAATTCTTAAGTAAATCTTTGATGTACTTGGCTTGGTTTATGAATATTCCTTCATCAGTCTGCTTTACTTGCAGTCCAAGGAAGAAGTTCAGCTCACCCATCATGGTCATTTTTAACTTGCTCTGCATAAGCTTGGAAAATCTCTTACATAGCTTTTCATCAGTAGAACCAAAAAAAATATCATCAACATATATTTGAACCAATAAGACTTTGTCTTTATGCTTTCTAAGGAATAATGTGATATCTACTCTACCTCTAGTGAATCCATTTTTAATAAGAAAGTTAGTTAGTGTTTCATACCATGCTCTAGGTGCTTGTTTAAGACCATATAAGGCTTTTTCTAATCTATAAACATAATTAGAAAGAGATGGATTGATGAAACCTGGAGGTTGATCTACATAGACTTCTTCTTGAAGTTCACCATTCAGGAATGCACTTTTAACATCCATCTAAAAGACCTTGAATTTCATGTGAGCAGCAAAGGCAAGGAAGATTCTGATGGCTTCTAATCTGGCAACAGGTGCAAATGCCTCATCATAGTCAATGCCTTCTTCCTAAGAATAGCCCTTGGCCACTAGTCTTGCCTTATTCCTGGTTATTACTCCATCTTGTTCCTGAAGACCCACTTGGTTCTAATGACAGGATGACTTTTTGGTCTTGGTACCAATCTCCATACTTTGCTTCTTTCAAATTGGTTAAGTTCTTCATGTATGGCTTCTATCTAGCTGGAGTCTTCCATAGCATCCTCTATCTTCTTAGGTTCCATTTATAAAAGGAAGCTTAGATAAAAACATTCATTCTGGGTGGCATCTCTTTTTTTTACTCTTGCACTCGGATCTCCAATGATTAGATCTTGAGTGTGATCTCTTGCCCATCTGTTTCCTGTTGGGACATCTGTCCTGATGCCTTCTTATCTTAGGCCTTCAAGATCTATTTCTTCTTTTTGGTGTGGAGGTTCGTTGTCTGGCATAGGCCTCTCTACGATCTCATTTCCTTGCTCAACGATTTCCATATCTAGTACTACGATCGTAGTGTTGAGCTCGACGACCTCGTTCGTAGTGTCTGAACTGTCGATCATAGTGTCTTGAGGCACTATTTTGTCCAAGTTTGTTTCATCAAAAATGATGTGAATCGAGACTTTAACACTCAATGTCTTCTTGTTGAACACTTTATAGGCTTTACTTTCTGTGGCATATCCAAGAAAGATTCCTTCATCTGACTTGGGTTGAAACTTTGTCAAGTACTGCTTTCCATTGTTGAGAATGTAGCATGCACAGCCGAATACATAAAAGTAGCTGACACTTGGCTTTCTTCCTTTCCACAGTTCATAGGGAGTCTTCTTGATCGTAGAGTGTATGAGTGATCTATTCTGAGTGTAGCATGCAAGTGTTGATGACTTACGCCGAAGTATTGAGGCGCAGATGGGTCACGCTAGTAGAGTTCTTCTAGCCTCTATCAAAGTTTACATTCTTTCTCTCACTACTCCATTTTGTTAAGGAGTTCGTGGAGTCGAGAAGTTATGACCGATGCCATTATCCGTGCGAATCTGGTCCATTTTCGAGAAGTCAATTTCTACCATGATCACTCCTTATAGCCTTGATTTTCTCTCTTTTCTCGTTCATCACTAGCTTTGAACATCTTGATCGGTTGGGAGCTTGTTTCATCCTTTGAGGTTAGAAAGAACACCCATGTGAACTCGGTGTAGTAAACGACTATGACCGAGTGAGTATCTTTTCCATCCGAGATTTGTTGTTGGAATTGGCCCAAAAAGATCCATGTGGAGCAGCTGCAGGGGCTTGTCGATTGAGTTGGCAGTTTTGCTCTTGAATGAGCTTCTGGTTTGCTTTCCAAGTCGGCTGTGAATGTGCATGGCCTTTCTTTGACGAAGTTGAACTTGGATAGGCCTGCAACAAGATCTTTTGAGGCCACCTTGGACATGCTTTTGAAGTTTAAATGAGACAATCGTCTATGCCATAGCCAGCTCATTTCTTCAGATGCTTTAGCCAGAAAGCATATTGTTTCATCTAAGCTTAGTTGTCCAAGATTCACTGTGTAGACATTTCCTTCTCTTCTTCCGGTTAGCTTTACAGCAGATGTCTTCAAATCTCTGACTTGACACTAATTGTTGAGGAATGTTACTTGATGACCCTTGTCACAGAGTTGGCGAATGCTTAGAAGATTGTGTTGTAGTCCTTCCATATAGGCCACTCTACTGAAGGACACTGCTCCATTTCCAGCTGAGTCATATCCTCTTGTCTTGCCAGAGCCGTTGTCTCCGAAGATGACTAAGGGACCTTCATTTTCTATGTAATTAGACAAAAGGGCTTTGTTCCCAGTCATGTGCCTTGAGCATCCACTGTCCAGATACCAGGTCATGATCGTGGAGCTCTTTTCCTGTGGTAACATTAAACCTTCATTTTGGTACCCATATTTGCATGGGTCCTATGTTGTTAGTACCCTTGGGGACCCAAATCTGTTTGATCTTGGGTCTCACATGCATGGAATTATAATAGCACTTTGCAGCCTTGTGAACAATTTTGTAGCACACAAAACATTTAATATGATGCAAGCTTATGTGTGAGAGAGAATTCATTCTCCATTTGGACTTTTGTGGTTCTTTAGTCATCCTTCTGTTAAACTGATTTTTCTTCTTCCACGTGTCCTTGGGTTTCATGAATTGTGAGGAGTGTACCTTACCTCTACTGTACCTTCCCAGTTGATTCGTAGAGTTGGTCTTACTTGACTCTACGATCCTTCGAGGTTGGTGAGTAGTGGATGGGTTACTCTTCTCTTTTATGAAGCCCAAGCCAGCATGGGATCCTTTACTCCTTAGAGTATGGATTGAATTAGTAGAACAGGGTTTTAATGGTTCTTCCTTCTGTGAGGATTTCACAAATGTAATGCCTCTACTAAAACTTGAAGCATTACTAGTGCTAATTTCCTTTATCTTTGATGGGTCGGGCCAAAAGCTGGCCCGGTTTTCATGCCAAAAAGCAAGCCCAAAGTCGGGTTTTATGGCTCATTCGTAGAAACGACGCGTGCCAAAAAGCCTTTTATGCTTGTTTTTTGGGCTTAGCCCAAATGGGCCGGGCTGGGCTAGGTCAGCCTTCAGCAGACGGGCCAAAAGGCCCAGTGTTACGTGGGCTTAAAATGCTATTAAAGCCGGTGTTTTGGCGGTAGGCAGAGGAGCCCACAGACTTTTAAGCAGATTGCTTTCCAGTCTATTTTCCACACATAGCTCTAAGGTGGATCCCCCAAAGCCTAGGCATGTTCTGTCAGATGCACTTCTCTGACTAGAGAGTAGGGAGTCCATGGATGATGAGGATTTATTCCATGTAGAGATAGTCTTTTCTAGTTCCTCAATTTTAGAGGTTAGATTGGACTCTCTTTGTGCATTGAGCTCATTGGTCTGTTTTAAGATTTCATTCTCAGCCTCAAGCTTGGAGAGAAAGTTAGTACTTAGAAGGGATGTTTCCAGTTCTTCTTGAACTTTCTTTTTCTCCTCTTAAAGAAGTGAATAATCCTTCGACAGAACTCTGAACCACTTCATGTATTGATGCAGATCAGTTGTTATGCTAAGCAGTGCAGTTCTTAAATCATTAATGTCTACATCAGAAGAGTTGAAGTCAAATACCTCATCGATACTTACTTCATGTATGTTGGAGTTCTGTTTGTCTTTTGCACTTTTGGCCATTAGGCAAAGATTTTCCATTTAGGGATCTTCATCATCTCCAGATTCAGGAGTTGAGTCATTGTCTGAGTCACTCCACGATCCTCCAGCTACAAGGCCTTTGTCTCTCTTCTGAGGCCTTTTATTGCCTTTGGATGTGATTTCTTCTTTAGCTCTTCTTTGAGAGGTTTGTTGCAATTAGAAATGAAGTGGCCAGGCTTCTTGCAGTTGTAGCATAGATCATTCATTTGCTCCTGGCTACTGTAGTTGTTGACCTTTTTTGGTTTGCTAGTTTTGCCTTGACGCATAAACCTTCTGAGTCTTTTTACCAGCATTGCAAGGTCTTCATCATAGTCCGAGTCAATTTCAGTGTTAATCTTGAGGTACTTTCGGTTGCTTTGAGAGCAACACCCTTATCCTCTTTTCGCTTTCCTCGATAGAGTTTCGTCGTTGAGTCACTCCCAGGTTCAGTATGTAAGAAGGTTACCGTATAACTGTTGAACAATCATCTCGTTGATATTCTTTGACTCTCTAATAGCAGTGGTTTTGGCATCCCACCTGCTTGGTAAGGCCCTCATGAACTTTATGATTAGATCTTAGTTTGGATAGGTCTTTCCATAAGCTCGTAGAGAGTTGAACAGAACATTGAATCTCTCGTAGGTGGCAGTGATGTTTTCTCTTTGAACATGAGCGAACATTTTATACTGCTTTGTCAGGAGAAATTGTTTGTTTTCTCTTACTTCTTTCGTTCCTTCATGCATGATGAGAGTGATTCTCAAACCTCCTTTGCTGTTTTCCTGTTGACCACATTTTCGAACAGATCGTCTTCTAAGGATTGAAACAAAATGTTCTTGGCCTTCTTGTCGAGTTGAACAGCTCTCTTCTCGTTGTATGTCCACTCCTCTTTGACTTTGATTTGTATTCTCGTTTGGATAAATCATAGTTGGTGCAAGCTTTGTTGGAACATAGGGCCCATTCTGAACAGTCTCAAATAGATCTTCATCTATTGAGTCCATGTATGCTTGCATCCTAACTTTCAAGTTTGCAAATTTAGCTTTGTTTCACATTGGTGGCTTGCTGCCTCCTCCAGTCCTTGATTCGCTTGGTAAGTGTGCCATTGGATCTACTTAAGCTTTATAGGTTGTATAATAGAACCTGCTCTGATACCAATTGTTAGTTCCCGGAGGCACAATAGTTATCTAGAAGGGGGGTTGAATAGATATTTTAAAAATCTTTTTGTTTTAACTTGTTAGTTGATAATGATTAAAACTCAGCGGAATTAATATTTGTTTTAATCTCCCTTAAGATAGTGACTTAATGAGAGTGAGGCGCGTTATACTTGAGCTTATGGTAGATATGGCGGTTATAAAGCAAGAATGTAATAGACACGCATTGCGTTTTAAGTGGTTGAGCACTTAAAGCTCCTAGTCCACTCTTCTACTCCTCGGTAGAAATCCACTAAGGATGTCTTTTACACTTTACGAATCACACTGATTCCTTCTAGACCCAGTGATCTAGGAACTTCTTAGTTCACTCTTGAACTCTTCAAGTTCAGCATACTTGGCTCTTCACAGTTCACTTAGAACTCTTCAAGTCCTTCTGACTTGGAACTCTTACTTCAGTTGATTGGTAGTTATTGAGTTCTTAATTGTTGCTACTCAGTTGTTGTTAAGAACTTGTTCGAAAGAACTGAGTAGCTGAGCAAGCTTTCTCTTTTTCTCAGATCGTAGAGTTAAGCGTTGAGAGTTCTTGTGCGTTTTTGTTCAATGCTTGCTTACTTCTCTCATCTGCACATGTTCTGCATATATGTGTTCCTTGAAATCTATCCGTTGAAGCCTTTTGTTGAAGTATTAAATGTGTTTGACATCTCTGAGCTTTGATGGAGACTTTTTTACGCACACCTTCCCGATTTGCATTACGCCCCACATGACAGCGTGATCTACTTCTCACCTAACACCGAAAAGGTGTTTTCTCTCATTCTATGGTCCTTTCCTTAGCTTCTTCAATACATTTCTTTCGTTGTATACTAAGGATATCTTTTGTACCATTGGGACTGATGAGGACTTCAACATTTAAAACACATTCTACATTTGTTGGAATTTATCTCCTAATGAAAGGTAGGGCTCGATGCTTCTAACATATGGAAGATGATACTCTACGATTCAGATCGTGGTGTCTTGTCACCTTGGTGCTTGGTCTGATGCTATCCAATAAGAGCACTACGATTTCTCTTAAGAGACTTGCACACTACAATCTTTACTTGCTTGTGTTTGCAAGCTCTACATTTTCGAGAGTACACTACGATATCTGAGTTGGCTTGGCAAACGTTGGGACCACTCTACGATTTCCGAAGAGGTCCTTCAAGGTAGGCACACTACGATCCTCGATGCTTTACATTTCTGCCTTGGCTTTTGTAATCTTGATCAGCTTAATACACTACGATCTATCTATTTCACTTCAAGATGTAGATCAACCTAATAAATTTGATCTATCACTAAGTCCTTTTACACGTATTTCTCTAAGGACTTTACATATAATCATCAGCATTTATATTTAAACATCAAATCAAAATATGCACTCTCCCAACAAATTTATGTTTATATCTTTCGCAATAGTTGTATAGTGATAGTACCGGATCCGCGGTGATTTGGGACCCGGATTCGGGGCTCTCATATTCAGTACCTATAGCAACCCAATCTCAGAGATAACCCTGAGCAACGACTGCTAAATCAACCCAGAGCCAGAGATAACCCTGGTGAGGGGCAAAAGTGTCATTTTGCCACCTCAATCCCACATTCACACCGTCTCAAACATAATTTTACACCACATTCTACACAGAAGTGTCCTACGAGAACCATAGCTAAAATCCCGAGTGACTACTACGCAAGACAGTACACCAGATAGAATTTAAAGACCTAAAGATCTGGTCATGGACCCATCTTCCAGGCTTCATACAATCTCTTATCCCATGTCATTGTGTAGCTCTAGACAACATCATTCCGGAAAGGTATTATACGCCTCAATCGGATGCCCGGATTGAAAGTTATGGAGGTTCAAGCGGACAATGCGTTGCATGCGTGCACGATTTTGAGATGACTGGCCCACGAGCACTGGGAACCCGTAGTGAAGCTGTGATTACATTACACGTTGCCATAGGTAGACCTATGGCTCCCCCTATATAAATAGAGGGCTTGGGGTGGCCATTTTAAGAAGAGAAAAGGCGAGGAAACCATGTCCAATTTACTTCGTACACACTTTAAACTGAGTGCTTTCTTTTTACAAACACCTGTGAGCTTGTGTTTTGCTATATTTTACCGATAGAAACTGAGTATTCATTCATTTAAAGCTATCTGAAGTCTTCTTGGCAGCCCACTGTTAGACATCTCAGATTTCTTTAAGCCTTTCTCCACTTCCATTCACACATACTTATTCACGTTGAGAGTCGTGTTGTGTGTGTATGCCCGGATCGTCGATCCGTGGCTTTTATTGTTATATATATATATATATATATATATATATATATATATATATATACTGTTATCGAACTCCATTCGATTGAGCCTGTATATACATCCAGTGCGTTTACCGCTTCTATATATATATAAATACTTATATATATACTGTTATCGAATTCGATTCGACTGATCCACAGATATATATATATATTGTTATCAATTCAATTGGATTGAGCCACCGGATATGACATCTCAGTGCGTTTATTGCTTATATATATATATATATATATATATATATATATATATATATATATATATATATATATATTGACATTTCAATCATGTTCTGGAGTTCACCGTGGCGGTTGATTGTTCATATATATATATATATATATATATATATATATATATATATATATATATATATATATATATATATATATATATATTTATGACTTATATATATATATATAATCTATTTACAACTTTTTGTACATATTGCATCATCATGTGAGCCTAAGAATCATGTGATCACATATTCGATTTCGAATCTAGATTCGGTTCCGTGATGGACATTTCCTATTGTAATCCGATTTTGTAAATTTTTCACTTGTTCAATTTCCTTAGATGGCTCTCATGCCCACAAGGAGTTCGGCATTGCTATGTATTTTATTTTCTTAAAGATGTTTCGCATCTCGAAAATAATAAAAGCAATCCAGCCAAACACATAATAAAGTGGAAGTATCAAAGGCCTCAATTACTATTTAGCATAAGGGTTTGAAAACCTTTTTTACAAAATATCACAGCCATATCTCGTTAAAATTGAACTTTTATACAAGATTCACACCCTTTGTATATAGGTGCAAACGAGGCATAGCACTACTTCCAGATAACTGCACATTGACCTACACACACACATTCAGATAAATGTTTAAATTGAAAAGTGGCGGTAACCGTGTCATCACGGAAGTCGGGGGGTGCCTAACACCTTCCCTCCGCTTAATCAAGCCCCCGGACCCTAACGAATCTCGGTTTCACAGACCAATTATATAGTGTCACATCACTAGGTCTTTGTGCAAACCTTTTCCGGTTGAGTTGGTGCAACCATTTAAAAATACCAACTGGTGACTCTTATAGTCTAATCGTCGACATATAAAATTCTGATGGAAGACGATGCAAGACCGACAGTGGAGCAACAGAGACAGCATAACCCTATCATGAAAGAAGTGGTTAAGAAGGAAGTCTTGAAATGGTTAGATGCGGGTATCATTTACCTGATTTCAGACAGTAAATGGGTCAGTCCAGTGCTATGTGTGTCAAAAAAGGGAGGAATGACCGTGGTTCAAAATGATGACAATGAGCTAATTTCGACTAGGACAGTGACTGGTTGGAGGGTTTGCATGGACTACATGAAGTTAAATAAGGTGACCCGCAAAGATCACTTTCCTTTGCCCTTTATCGATAAGATGTTGTACAGATTAGCGGGACATGAGTATTGTTGCTTATTGGATGGATATTAGGGTTATAATCAGATCGACATCGCTCATGAAGATCAAGTGAAGACAATATTCATGTGCCCATACGGCACATTCGCATTCAGGAGAATGTTGTTCAGCTTGTGTAATGCACCCGCTACCTTTCAGCGGTATATGATGGCTATCTTCTCAAACATGGTAGAGAAAAATATGGAGGTCTTCATGGATGACTTCTCTATCTATGGGGATGATTTTGATGCATGTCTGGAGAACTTGGTAATGGTCTTACAAAGATGCACTGACACGAATTTGGTACTTAACTAGGAAAAATGCCACTTCTTAGTTGAAGAAGTCATTATTTTGGGGCACAAGGTCTCGGCCCAAGGATTAGAGGTTGACAAAGCGAAGTTGGAAACAATTGAAAAGCTTCCTCCACCTAGTTCAGTTAAGGGAATTAGAAGTTTTATGGGGCATGCTGGATTTTACAGACGATTTATAAAAGACTTCTCTAAAATTGCAAAACCTCTGTGCAGTCTTTTAGAGAAGGATTCGGTTTTCAAGTTTGATGAGGAGTGTAAATTAGCATTCGAGTTGTTGAAGAAGAAATTAACCACAGCTCCAGTCATCGTCGCACTGGATTGGACCATGCCCTTCGAGTTAATGTGTGATGCAAGCGACTATGCGGTTGGGGCTATTTTGGGGCAACGCCGAGAGAAGGTATTTCACTCCATATATTATGCAAGTAAGACACTCACGGAGACTCAAATGAACTATACGACTACGAAAAAGGAGTTCCTTGCAGTGGTGTATGCGTTCGATAAATTCAGGACGTACTTGATCGGGACAAAGGTAGTAGTTTATACAGATCACTCGGCCATTCGGTACTTAATTTTGAAAAAATATGCTAAGCCACGCCTTATCCGATGGATTCTCCTTTTACAAGAGTTTAATTTAGAAATAAAGGATAGAAAGGGGATAGAGAACCAAGTCGCTGATCATTTGTCTAGGCTAAAAAATCAGGGTAAAAAGGAAGAGGATAAGTGTGTAATCAACGAGTCATTCCCGGATGAGTAACTATTTGGGATAAATTAAGAATTTCCATAGTACGCGGACTTCGTGAATTATCTAGTAAGCAACATGTTTCCCCCTGATCTTACACGACAATAGAAAAAGAAGTTTCTCCATGACGTCAAGTGGTATATGTGGGATGAGCCATACCTATTTAAACAGTGTGCCGACAAAATGATTAGAAGGTGTGTGCCTTACATCGAGGTGAATAGTATACTGCATGAATGCCACGCGTCGGCGTATGGGGGACACTATGGTAGTGAGAGAACAGCGACAAAATTCCTTTAAGTCGGGTTTTATTGGCCTACATTATTTAAAGACCCCCACCAATTTGTTAAAACTTGTGATAGATGTCAACGGGTGGGCAACATATCGAAAAGGAATGAGATGCCACTTCAAACTATTTTAAAAGTAGAGATTTTTGATGTATGGGGCATAGATTTCATGAGGCCATTCCCTTCCTCATTTACCAATCAGTACATTTTGCTTGCGGTGGACTATGTATCAAAGTGGGTGGAAGTCGTAGCACTCCCGACAAGCGATGCCAAAGTGGTTCTCAAATTTTTGCAAAATAACATTTTTACGAGGTTTGGAACGCTGAGAGCTATTATAAGTGATGAAGGTAGTCACTTATGCAACAAATCATTCATATCTCTACTAGCAAAATATGGGGTCAACCACAAGGTCGCTACAGCATATCATCCCTAAACAAGTGGGCAAGCTGAGGTTTCGAACAGGGAGGTGAAGAGAATTTTGGAAAAGGTAGTGAATTCGAATCGAAAGGATTGGTCTTTCAGGTTGGACGATGCACTTTGGGCTTACCAGACTGCGTATAAAATACCGATTGGTATGTCACCATACCAACTACTATACGGGAAAGCATGTCACTTCCCATTGGAGATACAGCACAAAGCCTACTGGGCCATTCAAAAACTGAACTTTGATCAAGCAGCTGTGGGGGAAAAGAGATTACTTCAGTTAAATGAGCTCGATGAATTCCGTCTTCAAGCTTACGAGAACTCGAAACTATACAAAGAAAAGGTCAAGAAATGGCACAATAAGAAAATCATGCACCGAACGTTCGAGTCGGGGCAATTAGTACTGTTGTTCAACTCACGATTGAGGTTATTCCTAGGCAAGCTTAAGTCATGGTGGTCTAGACCATTCACCATCAAAATCTTTTTCCCACATGGCGCCGTTAAACTCTATAGTCGAAATCCATTGGAAACCTTCAAGGTCAACGGTCAGTGGTTGAAGCATTATTGGGGTGGAGAGTCCAATTGGGACATCATCGCAATCACACTGACCGACGCACCATAAACAGGGAGTAGTCAGGCTGAACGACTTAAAATCAAGCGCTAATTGGGAGGCAACCCAATCATACTTTTATTTTTTCATATTTTTATTCATAACTGTCAAATTATTGTTAGCATAATTAGTAATATATAATAAGTTCTTATACTACTTAGTTAAGTTGCACACTCATTATATTCTCTCCATCGTGTTGATAATCTACTCATAAAGAAGTTTTGTGGTATGGCAGGATGCTTAATTGATCATAGTTTAGATTGGGAGGGAACAAACGAGCAAAGCAGCATCAAGCATGGAAAACCCACCCTCCTCGGGCGGGGGTCTCAGTCTGTAAGGCAGAGGAGTCACGCTGCAGGTGAGCCTCTTAGGCCTTATACCCCCGTCAGGTGGGGTCCTAGATTTGAAGAGGTTTTTTTCGGCAGTTACTTCTGTCCAACCCCACTTCATCATCTCAACTCTCAATCTACCCACAACTACTACCCACGATTTTGGCAACTCCTTCTCTATCTTCCCACTACATTAACATAGTTGCCCATTACTTCTATCCATTACTCCAACCCACAAACCTCTCCATCACATTATTCCTATAAATTCACACTATCACATCCTTGCAATTCCATCTCCAAAAGCCACGAATTCATATTCGTATTGCAGTAAGTGTAGAGCAATTGACAACCTTGCACCTTGTCTTTAAATTCCTACCTTCCTAGCACCATAGTAGGGCAAAATCATCAAGTTGGGGGGAGTTAAACCACTGTGCACACTAAGTGTTCGACAGTTTGTGTGAACCAAGTTTGGGGGGAGATATTGTTGTCTACAGCATCCGAAACTCAATGGCGTCTCAACCTACATCCAAACGACAAAAGGGAGAAAGTTCAAGGCCCACACCACCATCACGAACCTTCGACCGATGCAAGTTCAAAAGTGTCATCGGCGCCGACTGATACGATTATATGGCTACAAAATCACTCACACCGGAGCGGGGGTTGGCACCGGATCATGTGGATGGGGAAATAATGCAACAAATTTATCAGAAAGGGTGGAACAAGTTCACTGAGGAACCCGAGCCCGCCGTTGTCAACATGGTCAAAGAGTTCTATGCTAACATCGAGGATAAAGCACTTTTCAACGCGTTTGTATGGGGGAGATTGGTTCCGTTCAGTGCCAATGCAATCAACACGTATTATCAGTTACGGGTTCCTAGACAGTGTCAATATGCTTACTTGAGGGATTTCGACCCTGACTTTGAGGCGGTTCTAAATGAAATGACTAAGCCAGGAATAACATGGATAAAGGGTCGAAAAGGCGGCACGGTTTTTCACAGCAAGGATCTCAGCTGGTATGGTAAGATATGGTATGCATTTTTATGTGCAAAATTGTTTCTGTCCACGCACACCTCTGATGTGACCAAGGAGAAGGCACTACTTCTATATGCAATTGTGCAAGACTTCATCATCGACGTCGGAGCCATAATCAGTTTTTCCATTCGCCGTTGCTTACGGGGTAATTTTTCGGGGGGCTTGCCACAACCATCACTCATTTGTGGGTTGTGTCGCCAAGCAGGAGTGCGTTGGTCTGATGATGAACCCACCCAAATGCCGTTGCAGCTACTAGATTCTAGAATGATAGCGTGGTATTCGGTGTGGGCCGGTGGTGATTCACATCCTCGAGGGTTAGGTTTTGTATTTCCATCAGCTTCGGAGGACGAAGCTGACGCTGAAGACACCTCGGATGATGAGGATGCGACTACGGGAGAGTAAGGAACTGAGGCAGAACCATCTTCTGACGCCATATCTAACCATCAGTTTCTTGTATTTCAACAACAAATGGAGGAGCACAACAAGGCAGCACGAAGGGAGATGAGGCGGCTCGCAACGAGACAAGACCATATGTTTGATGCAATGAACTTGTCATTCGCATCCTTGAACACGACGCTCCACAGCCTCAATCCTAATGCCCAATTTCTATATCAGCAACCGGATCCAATGCCACGCTTTCCACCAAGTGATTCGGAAGAAGAAGAACAGCACAACACACCACGACCCCAGGCTTAAAGTGATTACAGGGAAGTCCTCATATTTTTACTATGTTATCTATCCAATGAGGGCATTGTAATTTTTAAGTTTGGGGGAGTTAGATAGTTTTTACATTTTATGTTGCATGCATAATGTCATTAGTTAGGTTTGCATTTAGTATTGCATGTTAGTTTTGCATATTAGTTTTACCATTGATGTAATCATATAGTTGCATAGTAGCTTAGATGCATAGTATCTATTTAAGTTTGTTTTATGTTGCATTTATGTCATGTTTGCCATATATAAAAACATAGTTAACTATTGTGTTCATTTTGCATATGTCCAGCAGTGTTGTAGTTCATTTTATTTTTGACCGATGATGAGATTTAGATTACGTAGACAAATATAGCATTAATTTTTAAGAACTGTGATGTAGTTTTGAATCATGACTCGGATTTTGTTCTTGTTTGAAACTAGTATAAAAAGGGTAGCACGTAATAACGTATGTGTTGACTGATTGGTTTAAATCGATACATAAATAATTTCTAAAGGATAATGCAAGTGTAAACAAGAGAATGACAAGAATAGGCAGTGAAGACAACGATTGAGGCAAGAACCTAAGTTTGGGGGAAAGAATAGGGTATATAAGCTTTATGGAAAAAAAAGGAGAAAAATATTTATATATGTCGTGACTAGTCTTGTTTTGGGGCCTTTGTTACTTGAGGAAGTATGCCCGTAGGGGTGTCTTAACACCTAGCGCCCTAAGGTCTTTTATGGTCTAGGAATCGTTGGTTGAAAGCTCGCTAAGTGAGGGTAAGATTATAGCATATTATATATATATATATATATATATATATATATATATATATATATATATATATATATATATATATATATATATATATATAACGAGAAGAACGGGAAATAAGAGCAGAGAGCCCCCATCAATGAAAAAAAATAAGAGAGCATGAATACCCTATTCGGACCCCTAATCTTGGTAAACGTTTGATTTTAGTTGGAACTTATTTGTTTTTGAAATTTTTGAGTTTATTCTGTATGAATCCTAATAAGAGATCGGTAATGTGTTGAATTTGAATTTAAATCAGTTAGCATGGATGTTGCTTGCACACACACACTATAGCAGTGATGATAGTCTAAGATTCGAGGATTGATAAGAAGTTATTGACGGGTTTTATTATGAAGTGTTGTAGTGTTTGCTTGATTGTTCTGAGGTCGAAGGAATAAATTTGATTTGTTGATACTGTTGGAATCATAGATAGATAATTAGATAAAGTACATCTCATTGCATTGCATTGCATAGCAAGTAGTTTGTTTTGTGCTCGAGGTCTAGCACGGTTTAAGTTTGGAGGATTTTGATAAGTGAATTTTATATTCACGAATTGATGTCCATTTTAAGCTTAATCCTTGTTAAATTCTTGCTTTCATGTTTGTTTTTATTCGTTTCTTGTTATTTTATGTGTAGGGTGGTTGGTGTGGAGAGTAGCAAAGAAAGGGAGTCATTTGGAGCAATTAGGGAAGCAAACACGAAGTTTTAGCAAGTCAGAAAGCAACAGGTACCCCCGCCAAGGCAGGCCTATTTTTCCTTTTACACGTCGGGAAATGAGGATCTTCAACTACGCGTGATAGGGCCTATCACTGTAGGGGTGGCTATTCCTTTATAAACACTTCACGGAAGTGGAGTCCCGAATTCTGGCTCTCCTATCATGGTTCAAACACTGTTGGGGTGAGGATTTTAGTGGGTGAATGGCATAGGGACTCTGTTTAGCATGGGATTTCGGTCAGAACTTATTGGTGGTATTTATATTGAGTTACAAACAACAAATTGATCATCATGCGAAGCAATTAACAGCAATTAATCACAGATTTTCATATTGAGCAATGGAGTAAAGATTTTGAAGAACGATCATATCGATTGCGGATAAAGATGTTATCTTTAGTTTATATTTGTAATTGAGAAGATGTTATCTTTAATTTATTCAGTTATTATTTCATTTATTATGAACTAATTACTTTTTAGGCTTAAGAAGGATCTTTAAGTGGAACGATGATTATGTAATCTTTGAATTCAGTTTATTAAGCTATTATACGGTTTATCTATATTAATTTGAGCGTGAATTTATGAATTGCATGATCAACGATTCTTTGTGGACTTGTATGAACTCGAGCGATGAAAACATGTGTCTGAGACTTAGTTAGATATATACGTGTTCTTGATTTATGTGAATGAACAGAATCTTGATGAATGTTAGGGTAGAGATATGCTTGACATCGCATGTAATCAGATAAAGAACTTGAGTTTCAACCTTCTTTAATTATAATTCACATAGAGATATAGTGAGTTAGTTGATTAAGGTGTTTAACGTAATTTTATCTTAATTGTAGATTTGAGTTAATACGGTATTAGTACATCGAGAGGTGGCTAGTACTACGTACGTGTTCTTGATTAATAAATTGGGATAGTGAATTAAATTAGAATAAAGGTGTAATAATCTGAGTGATGCTTAGAGTGAAGTCCAAAGACTAATTCTCCATTATTTGTGTGAAAATTCAGTTTTTAGCGTTTACTGATTGTTTGGTGATTTTACTATTTTTAATATTTTAGTTACCAACTAAAAATTGATTAGTTTAATAAAATTAGGATTAATAGGAAATTGGTAATTGTGAGGTTTAATTTCTATTTACAGTCTTTGAGGGAACGATACTCTACTTACTATTATATTACTTGTTGACCACGTATACTTACGTGTTGTAAGTAATTAGATTTTACCCAACAGCCAACTCCTTTGTACCCTATATTATGCATAATACTCAATAATAGCGCATAGGTCGATTTACGACATTAAAATTTGTTAATTTCAGTCTTACGTCACGAGTTCGTACCCTAACAATATAGTTTGGATTACTTTCAAAGAAATACTATGATTTCAATAATTAATAGCAATACTAATCTAGCTGAAACCGATGGCATAGATCTTCCAATAACAATTCAGTTCATAATAAATAGAACATTTCATGCTTTAACAAATATTAGTCTCGCCAAAATAATTAGCTGAGACATGATTTATAAATAGTTCAAATAATAGAACAAGAATTAATTGCACTACGTGCGAATTACAACAATCATTATAGATGTGAATAACAATCAATAATTATTCAGTACCATGCTTGAAAAATAGTAACTCAAGTTGAATTAGGAAACTTGTCTGATTCGTTGACTACTGTTACGCAATTTAAGTTAACTTCTTTTGTAAGACCTATCATTAATAAGATTGGTCTTTTAATCAGCATATCATACTTTGTATCATAATATAATTACTTTATCAATCAATTATCTAACACTTAATCACATAATTAAATATTAGATAACACCTTACAATATTAGTATTATTATCATCATTTGCTAATTCTTTAATCTCTATATCATATTATGATTCAACACTCTAATCTTATATATTATAAGTTCTTCTTTAAACTCTAATAAGTCAAATACCAAACCCCAAAGAACTGGATTCCAAATCCAATGACTCGGATTCCAAATCAAACAAACCAAACTACAATCCAAAGAAATGGATTCCAAATCCAAAGAACAGATTACAATCCAAAGAAGTGGATTCAACATATTTTAATTCAAGAACTTCTTTTCAATCCAAGCAAAATTTGGATTCATCGATTTTTCAATCCAAAGAACCTGGATTCATTAATTATTCAATCTAGCAAGTTGGATTCCATATCCTTTTCACGAAAACACCAAATCAGCTTATTATTTTTCTATCCTTTGTCCAAACACATATACATATATTTCATACACAAAAAGTATTTTTCCATAAATTTCAAACTTCCTTTAGTATTTTTCAAAAATCATTTTTAGTGTGTAGCTTAAGAATTTAGCCCCATCATGCTCAACTCCAAAAATTCCCATCTCTTGTCACAATCTTATACGTGTTAACGTGAGCCTCCCATTTAAATTTTGTGGCCATCGGAGTTATAGAACTCCAGTTATAGCGATTTTTCGTCCAAAAAACCTAAATATTGAAATGGTCATAACTTAGTCATTTTAAATCGGAATGAGCTCATTTTTGGACAGGGGGTACTTTATACCATATATTTCCATTTCCCTAAAGACCATAATTTATTTCACAATTGAAGTGGCCGAAACAGCCCTTACAAAAACTTTGGCAATTTACTTTTGTCATTTTTCTATTTTTGACTCGTTTGTTAAAATCAGTCCACACAAAAATCTACAACACCTTTTCTACTGATTCCACTTGGATATGTTATAAAACTCATATATCTAACTCTAGGACTTGACCACACTCAAAAATTCGAAATATAATAGGAGATATGGTCATTGGAATTTCTTGTTTCGTTTTCACAAAATCTGATATTTAACCCTTTATGGTTTCTAAGAAAACTTCTATGTTCTCACATAATAACCAACATAACTCATCATAATACCTACTAATACTTCATATACCCATGAATATACCATAATACATGATTTATCTCATCAAAAAAGCATCAAACACAAGATTAAACACAATCAAGGCTAAGAAAAATTAGGTTCTCTACATTTTGAAAAACCTAGTTTCCATTTCATACTTTAGATCTAACTTTTGATTATCAAAAGGGTTAGATCTAAACATGAAACATTTATATACACCTAGATCTAAGGTTTTAAACCTCAAGATCAAAACTTCATATTATCAAAATTCAAATCAAACTAAAAAGAAATAATACTATATTAAGGTTAAAATTTTATAACTTTGTTTACTCTTCTCTTTTCTTCTTCTTGCTAACTTTTATTAAGGAACTTTGAAGCTTTCAAAAACTCTCCCTCTCTCCTCTCTCTCTATAGCCGAATTCCCTAGGCTTTCTCTCTCTCTTAGTTGCTTTCTTTCTTTCTTAGTTTATGCTAGATAATAAAATGAAAAGAACAAGATAAGACTTAGAATTTTTCTTGTTTGTTGGAAAAGTAAGTATAGATATATTTGGTATATGTATCCCCAATCTACCAACATATTTAGTTCTTCTCTCTCCCACTCAATTACCAAGTGGTTACTTGAAATCTTGAACAAAGATGTTGGAAAATTTAACAAGTGACACATAGGAGGAGTTGTTCACCAACTAAAGTAAGCAATCATTACATTCTTCCCCCCTCCCTTTTGCCTCTCTAATACCCGACCACTTGGCCTTAGATTGTCCCAATTTTGGCTTTCCTTTTATGCTTTAATTAACTTACTTAATGTCCAACATGTCCCCTCCCACTTGGGCTAAAGGTTGGGCCACTCCTTTAATTCTTTGGGCTAGAAATTTTAATTCTATGGACTTGCAAATCAACATAGTTTCATACTCTTTAATTTTTTTATATACCACCATTCTCTTATATTATAACCCATTAGGTTATTAATTATCATACCTAATATATGTATTAGGCTTCATAACTTTAATCTTAATTCTCTTTACCAAATAAATGTTTACACATTCATAATATATATTTATTCAATTACGTACATAATTCACATATGTCATAACATATCCCTCTAGTGTATTAACTTAATAGCCCTAATTGACTTAATAAGTTATAAACACTCACATAATCATCAATACAATTACTTAAGAATTGTAAATTCTTTTAATTTAATAATCAAGGCTAACATTCAAGCTATGTTAATTTCTTACATAACTTTCATTACTCTTCCTTGAGAATGATTAAGTATACTTCTTAGTTAATAAATTAAATATCTAGTTTAATTATCATAAACACTTATAGGATTCAAGTACTTTCTTTATTTAATTTTTTATTTTTAAAAATTATTAAAAAAAAATTGAATTATGTGAAATTCTAGGTTCTCAGAGAGGCACTTCAAGACAAGACCAGGAGATAACAGGAAGGCAGGCACACCTCGTAGAGATGACATCTGAGGACCTTCAACACCGCAGCAGATTCAATCTAGGAGATAACCATGAGCAACGTCTGCTTTATCAGCCCAAACCGGAGATAACCCCGGTGAGGGGCAAAGTCGTCATATTGCCACCTTGACGCCACATCGCACCGTCTCAACATTTCATACATACATTTCTACACAACAATGTCCCACAAGAACCAAGGAGGTCCAATCCCGAGTGACTATTACGCAGGGCAACGTATAGAATTTGAAGCTTGAAGACCGGAGAGCATGGTCCCATCTTCCTGACTTCGTACAACCTCTAATCCCATATCATTGCGTAACTCTCGACAACGACGGTCCGAAATAGGTCTTACATACCTCATTCGGATGCCCGAATTGCAATTCTGAAAGTTCTAGTGGATATTATAGTGCATGCATGCACGTACTTCGAGACTGTAGCGATGATTGCGAATGAGAAGCACGAGGACGCTGTTATGCATTATTAGAAATCTAAAGTTATAAGTATGTGTAGTGACGTAAAACCCTCTTTTGTATAACAGGGTAGTCTTTTGTAAATCTCAACTTTTGTGAGGTACTATTTTGGAATAAAAATGTAGTAGCTTTTAGTTATGAGAACAAATTGTAAATTGTTTCAAACTATGAAGAATCATATGAATATAAAGAAGTTTTCTTTTAAAATGATTTGTTATGGTGCGAGTTGGTATGTGGCGAATAATAACGAAGTAAGTACATAGATAATAATGAAATCTTATTTGATTAATTAGAAAATACCGCCATGGAGAAGACAAAGTAATCAGGAAGCAGAATCACATAATGATAACCAAGATGGGTCAGAACAACCCTGTGCAAGAGTTCGTTAATTTATTAACGGCTGCATTTAACCAAGCCGGGGGAAGAGTACCCCGAAACCTAGAATAGTCAGAACAACTACCTTTAAAGAGTTTAGAAGCGTAGGTCCGCTGGAGTTCAAAGGGACGACGGACCTAATAGAGGCTCATACATGGGTAAAAGAAATAGAGAAGGCGTTTGTTATTACAAACATAGTTAAGGCGCAAATGATTTCTTTTGTGACTTACACGATGAGAAGAGAAGCCAACGTTTGGTGGGAGGTTCACCAGGGTGGGACTAGAACAGATGTGGTAGCATGGGAACAATTCAAGAAGGTTTTCTTCGAGAATTATTTCCTTACAAGCATGCGAGGGAGGACGGAGATTAAGTTCTTAGGACTTAAACTAGGGGACATGACGGTTCCCAGTACGCGGCCAAATTCAATAAATTGGCAAGGTTTGCTCCACATCAAGTGGACACTGAGGAGATGAAGACTCGAGGAAGTGCGAAAGCGGGGCACTGCAACCTCGGCTATATAGTGAGATATCGGTGTTCTAGAGTGTTTCCTAAGGGACCATTCTGGAGAAAGTAATTATAACAGAGGATGGTAGTGAGGCGTTGACTCAATACCACAAAGAGAGGAAGAATGAGAGCAAGGGAGAGAGAGGAACCAAGGTAGAGAATACTAATGGCAGTATGCCAAGAAGAAAGAATTTTTGTTTTAACTCCGGGAATACTAGAGTGGGACAAGGGGATCCTAAGCGTAAGAGTGAAGCGTGTAAGACAGGTGGAAAGACTCATCTAGGAGTCTGTCTGAAAGGGATTAAAAATACCTTTAAACATTAAGGTAGAGTAGGAGGAAATAACTTCCGTTAATTGTATTCGTGGAAATGGTTTCATCAATAATAAAGTTAAGAGAATTTGAAGTAATTATCGGTATAGACAGGTGGATTAACCATATAGCTATAATAAATAGTTATAAGAAAAGTATGAATTTTCAATTTTTCAGAAAAAACCAAGGTAGTAATTTATGATAATAAAACACCGAGACACCTTGTCGTCTAACCTGGACGTAAGTTAGTAGGATGTTAAAGAAGAGGATGAGTCATTACGGTTGCGTATCGACTATCGTAATAGGATTAAGTTAGTGATTAAGGATAAATACCCATGGCCTAGGATCGATGATTTATTTGATCAGTTGAGAAGGGCAAATAATTTTTCTAAGATAGATTTGTGTATGGGGTATAGTCGGTTGAAAGTAAAGAAGAAAGAGGAGGGACCTAAGATGACGTTCAGAATTCGTTATAGTTATGACGAGTTTCTGGTTATGTCATTTGGGTTGACTAATGTACTGAAGCTAGATTTCCTTAAGGGGCGCTGAACAAGTCAGTGGCAAATTGATAAGTACCCTTGTGAGATGTTATGGTTGAAGGTATCATTAGCGTTATAGTTAGAGGAAGGTTAAGCGAAGCACCTGTATTATCTTTATCAGATGATACGGGGAATTTGTAGTGTATCTCGATGTTTTGCATGGATGACGAGATTGCGTGCTCATGTAGCATGGCAAGGTCATTGCATATGCATCACGCTAGTTAAAGGATTATGAGGAGGTCTATCCTACTCATGATCTAGAATTGGCAGTTGTAGTTTTTGAATTAAAAATCTGAAGATAGTATTTATACGGAGAGAAGTATGAAATATACACAGACTCTAAGAGTCTGAAATATATCTCTACATAGAAGCAGTTGAATAGGAGCTGGAGAAGGTGATTAGAATGGATAAGAGATTATGACGGTGATATGTTATATCATACAGGGAAGGTAAGCGTAGAAGCCGACACATTAAGTAGTAAGGGTAGGGAAAGCTATCAATGTTAACGACTCAGAATGAGTTAATAACGGAGAGGGCGAGAACGGAGTTAGAAGTTAAATTACAGAATGAAAGGGTAGAAATGTTTTTCAAGAGGTAGACTCAATCCCTGATAATAGAACGAGTTAATTAAATACGACTAGGTAACAAGGAGTACCAGTAGATGAAGAAGAAGACGCATGATAAATAAAAGACTAAGTATAGTCTTGTTTTGAAGGAGGAATTTGAGTTTCAGATAATTCCAAGTTAAAAGAAGGACTAGTAAAAGAAGATAGTGTAATATGTTAGTAAGTGTTTAACTTTCAACTCAAATTATTGATAGGAAGTAATAAGTCATGTGAAATAAGATAATACCTTTGTTGAAGGTGAAATGAAAGAACCCCAATGTCGAAGAAGCATTGTGGGAACTCAAGATTTAAAATGAAGAATATTTTTTTTCTCATTTGTTTATATAATTATTAGCAAGATTTTGGGGACAGAATCTTTATAAGGAGGGAAGAATGTAATGCCCGAGAAAAATCGAATTTTTTAGAAGAATTAAAATTTTATTTAATTATAATGATTAAATGAATTTAATTGATTATTTATGGAGCAAGCTAATTGAAGGTCGTTATATGACCTAGAAATGTTAGAACATCGTAGGATTTTGGCTACGTGGTAGAATTAAAGTGTTTGAATTTCAAGGCGAAAAATAAAAGCTCTCCAGAAATTTTTCGAAAAACACTATTCACGTATTTACGCTTTCAAGAATTATTTTGAATTTTCGAGAAATACGTAACGATAGAATATCAAGGTGAGATGGAATATCCAATAATATTTCAGTTATGGAAAACGTAATATTTCACCTGTGGACTTAAAACCTAACGTTTTAGAAAAATGATTTACGAGAAGGAAAAGTAATACGATTAATGAATTAACTAAATGATCGTATAATACGTAGGTATTATACGAAGTAACGACTACGAGGTATTATACGTATATGTATGAATGATGGTATATGGTATATGTTGAATAAGTATACACGTTAGATTACGAGAATTATACGTAAAGTATATGTTATAAAGCTTTAAGCCATTTATGACTAGAATTGTGGATTGTGTATGAAATGCAAGTCCATAACTTTAAGGGCAAGCCCAAGATGGATTAATGTTTAGCCCAAGTGTTTATTAATATTAAGCCTAAGTGTTTATTAATATAAGCCCAAAGTAAAGTGAAGACAAGCCCAAAAGTAGAAGTTAATTTAATTAACCAAGCCCAAGCTATGATCCATGAGTTAAATAAGATCCATGGGGCAACACATGGGTGAAGTGGAGAGCAAGACCTTTGTGTGATGAACAAGAAGACTTAATGGCAAAGTAAACTTAATGCTTAAGTGTTGTGATGGACAAGTAAATAAGGTGGGGAGCAAGTTAACTTAATTAGGAAGTAATGAATAGTAAGGAGGTGATTAAGGAGGTGGAGTGGCCTTATGACCATTATACCCTCACTTTGAGATTTCTATAAATAGGAAGCTTTGCATTTCATTTGCTAGTTGTTTGTTTTTCATCCAATAAACTTATAAATTGAGAGCTTATTTGGTTGAGAGAATAAGCACATATAAAGTTAGACTTTCCTTGTTAGATTTTCCACCAACAACTTATAGCTTATTGGTTTGAGAGAAAAAACAAGGAAAGATAGAAGTTAACCTTTGTTATTTCAAGAAGCAAGAAGAAGATTAAGACTTAGCAAGAGATCATCCAAGAGTAAGTGTTCTTAAATCATGTTTCTCTTTCTCTTCTTTTGTTAGAGAAGGGGGTATTGGTAGAACAAGCATGCTAAGAAGAGGTTGGAATAATGAATCAAAGGGCTTAAGTCTTAATAAGTCGGATAAGTCATGAATAAGAAATTCATTCGTAAATAAGTTATAAACTTCTAATGAAAGTATAAGAATTTGTTAGAATTTATAACATGTTTACATTAATAAAATTAGTATGATTAATAAGATGTAAGAATAATGATTAAATGACTTAACTCATTAATAAGTCATATGAAAATAAGACATAAGTCATGAAATGGAAATATAAGTATTTTATATTTTAATAAGTTGCAAAATCATCAAGAATAGGTAATAACTAATCATGAATATAAGTTAATGAAGTATGTATGTCAAGATGTTAGTATAATGGATTGAATCCAATTGAAACGATTTAAAAATCTCAAGTAACGAAGTTTTGCCGGAATTAACACGATTGGACGATAATCGTCAAATTCGTGAAATTCTCGGAATGGAAGTCGAATTTTGATATTGAGATTGGAAACATTGGTTTTCAATGGAGACAAGTCTTATTTGGCATTATAGAGTTGCGGACTCGAAAATGGCCGGATTCCGACTTAGAACAAAGAAACGAGCGTTGAACGTTCACGAACGTTTATCATTTTCGTTAAAAATGGACTAATGGGTGAATTTTGAGCAAACAAAGACAAATAGATAAAATTCTTGCATGACCACGTAAAGTATGAAATTTGTGAACCATAGGCTCTTGAATGAGCCAATTCGGACTTATAACGAAGAAGTTACGCGTCCGAGAATCTCGTAAGTTGAAAAATTGTCAAAGTTTTCTGTGGCTCAGAGTCCGTGCCACGTCGCGACTCCAACCTTAAATGACCGGCGCCGTAGCGCCAAAGTGAGCATCATCCCCTGGAGAGTCACGCTGCAGCGCGACTCATAACAAAGGGACTCGCGCCGCAGCGCCGAGTCCGGTCTTTAAGCCCTAATGGGCGACCTTGATGGCATAACAAAAGAACACTTGGTATTTGCAATACCTCGATTTAAACCCTAGACAAAGAAAGAATGGTTACAAGTAGAGCTTGAATGGAAATTGTTTAACAATGAACTAAGGGACTTAATAAAACATTGTTAAGTCATAGCTAAACCTCAATGTGATCACTTAGGGTTAAAGAAACTTAATTGAAAGTAAACAGAAATGGTGTACAATAAGTGTACATAACCAATGCCGATTAAGTGCCGATTAATAACGTAAGGACGTTAGTAAGCCGTGAGGAAGGATATTTAACTCGAACCGAGTTGTAATAATGAAATAATTTCAATTAAGTTATAGAAAGGAAAGAAGTTGGTAATAACGATGTAAAAGAACGATGGCAAGCCGAAACCAATAATAACAAATCTAATATGGGATTAGATTGAGAAGAAGGGTAAGATTCTTTAGGAACTACGTATGTTCATTCATGACCTAATGTGGTATGTTATGTGATTATGTGTTGTAGAGGCTGTAAAGACTCAAAGGAAAGCGTAATTTTTTTGTGTAGCGAGCGCGCTTGAAGGCAAGTTTTTCTTAAACGCTTGTCTAACCTTCGTGTTAGCTGTGTTTTCAAATGATTCACATTATTAGAGATCATGTATGGTTTTGAAGAAAGAATCGATGCCGCTTTTAGCTTCGGCTAGACTAATCTTGATAGATTGATTGAGCTGTTTACAAGTCTTTCAATATAGAATTGCTACTTATCCTACGCCAACTATTTGGTGCGGATTTAAGGTAAGCTTTGAATATGAATAAACAAATGTATTTTCATCGAGTATTCGATGGGCATGTGAGGTTGCCACAACTTAAACGTATACACGTTTAATGAATGTAGTGTTGATCAACATAGAGTACTATAGGCTGATCACCTAGACGTGCTCGTAAGATATGTCGGACTTACGGACTTCGTGTCAGGTTGTCCTTTTCAAAGAAACTATAAGACGTTCACGTCTTGAACCAGAATTAATGAATTGATGAATATTGTTATTGTAAAATGTTTTGAAGGAAAAGAAACGTTATTTTAAGTTATTGATAGTACTTCGTAACTATCATCCAGTTATTGAAGATATATGATTCTTATATTTCAAGCATGCTTTTAAAAATGAAATTGTTGTACTTGCTGAGCTTGTTATGCTCACTCTTGCTTGAACCATATGAATGCAGCTTAAACCAAATGGACCAAAGGATTCATCAAGGTTAAAGTGAAGGATAAATCGAACGTGTAGATTACCTATGTAATAGTATAGGTTTGAAATGATAATATTTGATATTATGATAAGAACAAATGTAACGGTTATAAAGAACCTAGGAATGGTAGTATTATTTTGGAATATATATAAGACATATTCGTTCTTTTGAGGCATTTCAATTGAATGTTTGTGTGAACTGTAGCACCGTGGAGCACCATCTACCGGGTTGGAAGAGACCCGGATTTGGGGGCATTACAACCATGGTAACACGAATGTCGGGGGGTGCCTAACACCTACCCTCCGCATAATCAAGTCCCCGGACCGTAATAAATCTCGGTTTCACCGACCCGTTTAGCAGTGCCACGTCATTGGGTCAATGTGAAAACCTTTTCTCAGTTGTGTTGGTACAACCATATAAAAAACCAATTGGCGACTCTTAACAGTCCATCGTCGACATAATACATGTCGGACCTTTTTCGCTTATTTTTTCAAACAAATCTCACCTAACATGAGAACACCAAAGAACAAGTAATGAAAAGGGACAAATAAAAATCCCGACGTCGACACCCAAACGATGTCCGAATTGCTTTCCCTTGCGTTTTCATACCAATAATCGCTCACACAGCTCCCAAGCATATAATCTACAAAATGAACACAAAATGCATGAAAAGTAACTAAGAAACATGAGTTTAAGCAACTAATTCAAGTAACAGATACCGGATAAGTAGGTATAAAATCTACTTATCATGGACCAATCTTCCAGGCTTCGTACAACCTCTAATCTAATGTCATTGTGTAGCTCTCGACAACAACATTCTGAAAAGGTACATCGCTCCTTTATCGGATGTCCGGATTGAAAGTTATGAAGGTTCGAGTGGACAACGCGTAGCCCAAGTACACATACTTCAAGACAACAGGACCCGCATGGCCCGGGGCAGCCACGGGTCAACCCGCGGCCATCTGGTCTTTAAATATGAGCTCTTGGCAGCTCATTTGAAAAAAAGAGAAATAAGAGAAAACTCTGTCCATTTCAACCTTTAACCCCTGCTAAAGTGCTCTAAACTAAGTGATTCTTCTTTCTAAACACTTGTAAACTCGTGTTTTGTAACATATTGAAGTTTAACTAGTGAAAACCAAGTTCTCAGGCATCAAAAGCTATCTGAAATCTTCTTGGCAGCCCATTGTAAGATATTTCAGATTTTTAAGCTTTCTACGAACTATATATATATATATATATATATATATATATATAAAAGTAATAAAAAGCCACAGATCGATGATCTGGGCATACCTACTCGACGTGACTCTCAACGTTGGTGAATATATATTAATATATATATATATATATATATATATATATATATATATATATCGAACTCGAACTCGAATGAGCCTAGATAGAATATCCAAATCGTTTCTTGCTTTTGTATATATATACACATATATATCATCGAACTCAAATGCGCTTGAGACTGGATAGAATATCCGGTGCGTTTACAGCTTATTTTTATATATATATATATATATATATATATATATATTTACATTTCTGTCAGGCCTGGAGTTTACTTCGTGGCCATTTACCGCTTTTATATATATAATTAATAAATTACATTCCTGTCTGGCCTGGAGTTCACTTCGTGGCCTTTTACTGCTTTTATAGATATATTTACATTTCAAAGTCCTGCCTGGAGTTTACTTCGTGGCAGTTGATCGTCCATATATATATATATATATATATATATATATACCATTTTTATATAAAATATCTGCTTTAACTACTTTCATAATGTAGATATTTAATCTTTTAGCCTGCGGGCTAGATTTGCCTAAATCTGGTTATTTCTAACTTTGACCAGTTCAAAAGTGACTAAACTAGAACCGTTGAAGCTAGAATGGTTTAGATTTACTAAAATTTGGTTCTTTTTCTAGCTTTTGTACATATTGCTCTTTCATGTGATCCGAAGAATCATGTGATCATAGATTCAGTCTCCGAATCTAGATTCGGTTCCCGAGATGGACATTTCTCAGTTGCAGTCAGCTTTTAAATTATTTACGGTGTCTGGATATCCTTAGATGGGTCTCATGCCCACAAGGAGTTCGACACTGCTATGTATCTTATTTTCTCCAAGATGCCTCGCATCTCGTAAATAAAAGCAACCAAGCCGAATATAATAAAATGGAAGTATCAAAGGCCTCAATTATTATTGAGCATAAGGGTTTGAAAAACCTGTTTTCTAAAACTTCACTCCTATATCTTGTTAAAATTGAATTTTTATACAAAAGTTAAACCCTTTGTATATAGGTGCAAACGATGCATAACACTACTTACAGGCAATTGCACATAGGCCCTACACACATAAAAGTTAATGAAAAGTGGCGGTAATCGTGTTATCACGGAAGTCGGGGGTGCCTAACACATTCCCTCCGCTTAATCAAGCCCCCGGACCCTAACGAATCTCAGTTTCCAAGACCAGTTAAGCAGTGTCACACCATTGGGTCTTTGTGCAAACCTTTTATCGGTTGAGTTGGTGCAACCATTTAAAATTACCAACTGGCGACTCTAACACTCAAATCGTCGACATATACATGTCGGACCTTTTCAAACTTATTTTTTCAAACAAAACTCACCTAAAATGAGAACACCAAAAGACAAGAACAAAAAGGGACAAATAAAAATCCCGACATCGACAACAACAATTGAGTACAAGAAGAATTTGAACCCAAAAACAAAAACTCATTTCACAAATTCATCTCTGCTCACATCTAATGTCGCAATATACAAATAATTTTAACATTCTTTCTTAAAGATTCTTCATTTTATGAACAAACTCATCAATGAATTAAGCAAATTTTGAAGAATCTTGAACGCAAACCCAGTTATCCAGCATAGAGGACAGAGAAAAAAATTGTGAGGGCCCCGAATCCGAGGTCCCGAATTACCGTTGATCCGGTTCGATCATTCTATACAAATATTACTATTTGCGGAAGATATAAACATAAATTGTTTATACAATAACTTTACACACTATTTTCCAAGGTCGAGTAACCTTAACTTAATACACAATTCATAACTATCTAACATAATGCATTATTAACAAACTATACTATTACAAATTAGCTGCACATTTTATCCCAAGCTGAACTTGGAATTATTCTTTTCCTGTATCCAAACGCATTCGCCTTATCTGCAATGTTTTATCATGATATAGCAAGGGTGAGCATAAAAGTTGCCCAGCAAGTTTAAGTTCAATAATATAACGATATATCATGATTGAAAGAGTTTGAATAATAAGCTGGCTATAATTCAACAATATAATTATGAACTAGCAGTAACAAATTTATGACTGAACAAGTATTATACATGAACAAATATATCTGAACCAACTGGTAATGAAGGTGATCAGCCTTTCATACCTGACTTATACATGCAATATGTACAGAGTATAATTCATGGCAATCAACAATGATTAACCATAAACTTATCCGAATAAAACAACTCTTAGTAGAGTTAAGTAAAAATAAACTTGCCTAAACCGTTGATTACCGCTACACAATTATATCGCTTTATCCGAAGACCTAATATTAGTAATATAGATCTCCAATATTAGAATAATATCATCACAATATAATACTATTATATATATAGATATACATAGAATAACCTAAACACATAATACATAACACATAACCATATCAGTCTATAACACATATAAGACTCGGTATCAAGTCAAACTATTTAAGTCCGAGTTGAATCCGACAAAAATCTGACATCCCGATGGTCTAGTCGGACTTTTATCGAGTCTAAGTTCAATTAAACTATGTCTAACACTTAACAATTATCTCAGATAATTTTAATAACAGTCAAAATATTTTTATAAGCTCGTAATAATTTTTAAATAATTATTACTATTTATCGTGAATTTTTAATCATTAATAACGTATTTATACGAATTAAATACCACATAATTCCTTTATCATTAATATCTATTTATTATCAAATATTAATTAAAATCATCACATAATATTATAATATATTTACAATATTACAAAGTATTTTAATACCTTAAAATCATATTTATATGATTTTTAACACTTAAATTCATTATCCGATAATTGTTATTAATATTAAAATATTAATATTTTCATGACAAAATATCAAAAGTTATATTTTATAACTTAAAATATTTTTATAACACTTAAATCATTTTTATATAATTTATAAATCATTAATTCTATTTTTCCATAATTTATTTAATATATTTATTAAATAAATTAACTATCATTAATATTAATTAATGAATGAAATTCATCCTAAAATATTAAAAGTCCTTTGTAAATAACTTAAAATATTTTATTATAACACAATATTATTTTCATGATTTTTCATGTATTTAAATCATTTTAAATAATTTATTTAATATTATAATTAAATAAATTAAATACCATTTATATTCTAAAAATATTAAATATTTATGAAATATACTCAAAATAATTAAAAACTATTTTTCAGAATTTAAAATAATTTTTTAGAATTTATTTAGTATTTTTAATAATTAAAAACCATTTTATTCGATTTATTTAATTAAAAATATTAATTTTCGTAATTAAGTGTCGCTAAAGGTACCATAGGCAACAAAACTGTCGCTAATGGTGTTCTTGAGGTGTTCTTGAGCTGCCCAGAAAATGCATGTCAGACATCGAGGGACCATGTTTGACCATCGATAGATCTTTGGTCATTCTGTTTCTGGGCTAGATTGAACCTTGTACGTGTAGCTGAAATGTAATACTACAACTAGAAATCATCAACTTAGTTATACAACAAATACACAAGGGGATCTGATCTCCCAAAGTCATTTGTCGGGGCGTCACTGGGTTTTCCGAAACCCAGGCGGATTCGAATAACCATCTAGTTGCTCAATTTAATCTAGGTTAAATTATGATTCTTGTGATATAATGGTACAACTTTATAGTCCACATGTCAAGGTACAACAAACAATCACCAGATCAACTTAACAACATCAAAACAGTACAATCTAGGTCGGTCAAACTAGGTAACAACAACTATTCTTGAACATTTCTGGAAAACCCGGGGAATGTTCTTTTGCTTACCCCATTCGGCGGTGGTTTGACCACCAATAATTTTGATTCTGAGCAAGATCTGTGTGATCTAAAGGTTTGAGTATCTAGCTTAAATGTCATACTACAATCTGCAACCAACAACAGGACATAAAACATAAAATACAAGCAAGATCAAGGACTTCGAAAATTATGTCAGACCACCTAGAAAGTTACGGGTTGCCCGATTCAAACTTTGTGTTTCGATTCGACCATGTTTGGCGCTTATATCTGGAGATCTAGACATAGTATGACCATGATTGAAAGTCCAGATTACAGTCCACATGACAAAGAACAAATGTATAACATAAAACAACAAAAAATCAAAATCAGAGAAGGATTTACAGGCCCTGACATATGGTTGTCAGGCCATCATTTTCAAGTTTTTCCAGATTTTAAAAAGATGCTATTTCGAGCAATTTGATGTTATGGATCTGGAATTTAACAACCCAGATCACTAAAAGACACCTTATTACACATCTTTAACCAATCAATTACAACATTTAACATCAAATTCAAAGATTTTGAAATTTAGGATTTTTATACCTTTTAAGCTTTGATCTTGATTTCTAATTTTTTATTCATGTTCTTGGAGAGCTATGAACTGATCCTAACTTTATTTATCACTCCCCTCTCACTCTTAAACTCGAAATATAGAGAGAGAGTGGCTTGGTGAAAAATGAAAAGTAAAGTGAGACTTTTCTCTTTCTTTAATCTATTATATCTTGATTCATTGTATAAAAGGCGATCTGAGGTGGGCGATTTCGTGGATTTAAGGCACATGCTAGGCTAGGTTTTCTCACCAACTTCACTAGGTCAAATCTTGCAAGTTAAGTCACAATAATGCACTAAAGACATTTTAGTCTTTTCGCATACAAAATTAATGACATTTTAGTACATGGCCAAACCCTTAGGGTTTAGGGTTAGGGTTTAGGATTTGGAACATTTAGGGTTTAGGGTTTGAAACCCTTAGGTTTTAAAAATAGAAATTTAATATTTCTAAATTATAATTAGGATTTTCTAATTATATTAAAATTTCTTAATCACAAATTAAATCTTGCTAATTAGGATTAGTATTTCCTAACTAAAATTGCTAATTTAGCAATTATGGTCAAAATTGATCATTAGGGTTTACGACCCACGAATTAGGGTTTCTAAACAAAAAATAATTTTCCTAAATTAGAAATTAAATTTCGTAATTAGATTAGGGTTTTCTAATTACTCATAACTTGAAAATTAGGATTAAGGTTTCCTAATTAACATTAAAAGTATTAAATTAACACTTTCGTTTTCTCTGATTATAAATTAGGGTTTCAAATCCCGAAATTAGGGTTTTCTAAATTTGAAATTAGGGTTTACTAAATAATTAAGCTTTACCCTAATTAAGATTATAATTAATATCACTTAAGAATTATAATTATCCTTTAAGTTCCCAGATTAGGGTTTTAAATTCCCGAATTAGGGTTTTGGATTTTTCGGAACTGAAATTAGGGTTTCTAGAACTGGTTTCTAGGGTTTCTTATAATCGTAAGAATTTTCTAACCGAACGTTGACATTCTTAATATATACTTAGGGTTTGTTACAGATATCGTTTATCTGGTCAACCCTTAACCATATTCTGAACATATACATAACCATATTTGTAGACACTCGAAATTTTACATCTTATTGTCACTTAACATTACAGGAGAGGATGATTAAGTCTTTTTAAGAGAGAACCCTGAAAGACAATCCAAATCCATACCGGATACTACCGGAAGTTCAGCATCAACCCCGGATCACATTCTGGGAGTAACAATTCCAACCTTGGAGATAACCCCGAGGCGTGAAGATCCAATACCGGAACGCACACCGGAGAAGACCGATTAATCTCGGAGATGGCCCCGAGGTATCCAGTCTCAGTCCCAACCATGGGAATAGCCACCAACCTTGGTGATAACCCCAAGGAATGCAGTTTCGGCGATAACCCCAGAAATGCTTGTTTCAAATGCGACCAGCTTCAATCTCGGCGCTCACAACGAGATACACTTTACCAACACAATGATAACATCGGAAGGCGGTAGCACCTCAAAGATGACAAGGACCTTCAACAATTGCGGCGGTCAATCTCGGTGAAGCTCGAGCAACAACGTCGCTTTATCATTAATCCGTGATAACAGATGAGGGCAACATCGTCATCTAACGCAATGCCATGCCACGTCGTCTCAACATCTCTACGCAACGATGTCCCACAAGACTAACCAATCCCGAGTGACTATTATGCAGGGTAACGGATGAAAGTTGAAGCTTGAAGACCGGCGGGCATCGTCCCATCTTCAATGACTTCGTACAAATTCTAATCCCATGCCATCGTACAACTCTCGACAACGGCGGTCCGAAATAGGTCCTGTATACCTCAAACGGATGTCCGGATTGCACTTCTTAAAGTTCGAGTGGACATTACGGTTCGAGTACGTCTTGAGATGACCCGAAAAAAACACGGGCCCACCCGGGTTGCCTCTGGTACACTGTGGCTCAACCAGCGGTACCTGTGACTAAATTGCCTATAAATAGAGGGCTTGGGGCGCCCATTTTGCAGAGAGAAAACAATGAGGAAGCCTGTCTAATTTGCTCTGCACTCACTCCAAGCAGTGTACTTTCCGCTTTTAAACACCTGTGAGCTCATATATAGCCCTTTTGTACCTACAAAAGTCAGTGTTTACCCACTCTAAAGATATAGAAGTCTTCTTTGGTAGTTAGCTGTAAGCCTTCTCACACACTTTAGAGTCTTTCTCTTCATCTCTGCACACACCCTTCTACACGTTGAGAGTCGTGTTGCTTGCTTTTGCCAGGACTTGATCCGTGGTTTCATTCAGATCTCTCTCTCTCTCTCTCTCTATATATATATATATATATATATATATATATATATATATTTACATATATATTGACTAACATTATCGAGTTATGCCTCGATAATGTTAGTCAATATATATAAATATATATATATATATATATATATATATATATATATATATATATATATATTATATAGCGTGTGTCGAACTTTGTTCGATGAGCCTGAACTTGATGCAGTGCGTTTATTTGCTTTAATATATATATATATATATATATATATATATATATATATATATATATATATATATATATATATACTTTTATATATATTAACGTGTATCGGACTGCTCGATGAGCTTTCGATTTTACATCAAGTATGCGTTTATTCGCTTTTATATATATACTTATATATATATGAGCTGTGGTGAACTCATTCGATGAGCACAGATTTTACATACAGTGCGTTTATTGCTTTTTGTATGTGTGTGTATATATATATATTTTCGCCCGCACTCGAGTTTCCTTCGTGGCAGTTGATCACTTTTACTGACTTTATTTACATTTCGTCACTTTCGAGTTTCCTTCGTGGCGGTTGGCCATATTCTGATTTCATTTACGTTTTCGTCACTTTGGAGTTTCCTCCGTGACGGTTGATAACTTTTTACAGCTTTATTTACTTTTCTGATCCCCCATGAAGGTGCTTCGTGGTTGGTGATCCTGTATGTATATATATATATTTACAGCTTTTATATATATATATATACCTGCTTACTACTTTCATACAAATTGCGGTATCTTGTGCGCCTAGAAATCATGTGATCACAGATTCAGCCTATTAGATCTAGATTCGGTTCCGTGATGGACATCTTCATTGTATGGCGACTTTGTAAATTATTCTCATGATATCGAATTTCCTCGGATGGTTTCCATACCCACGAGGAAGTCGGCATTATTTTGTACATTATTTTTTCATACGGATGCCTCGCATCTGTCAAATAAAATCAATCAAGCCAAACACTTAATAAAATGAGAGTGTAAAAGGTCTTAATTACTATTGAGCATCAAGGTTTGAAAAACCTTTTTATAAAATATCATTGCTATATCTTGCTAAAAACTGAATTTTTACATAAATTCAAACCCTATGTATATAGGTTCGAACGAGGCCTCGCACTACTTCCAAATAATAGCACATTGACCCCACACACACACACACATTCAGATAATAGTTTCTTGAAAAGAGGCGGTCACCGTGGTAACACGGATGTCGCGGGGTGCCTAACACCTTCCCTCCGCATAACCAAGTCCCCGGACCCTAATGAATCTCGGTTTCACCGACCCGTTTAGCAGTGTCACGTCATTGGGTCAATGTGCAAACCTTTTCTTGATTGTGTTGGTACAACCATTTAAAAAATCAACTGGCGACTCTTAACAGTCGGATCTTTTTCACTTGTTTTTCAAACAAATCTCACCTAAAATGAGAACACCAAAGAACAAGTAACGGAAAGGAACATCCAAAAATCCCGACGTCGACAATATTCACAGAATATATTCACGTATTCACTTAATCCTGAATAATTCACCTAAATCCTTCACAGAATTTTGAAATCCTCAAAATTCTATCTTAAAAATATCAAACGCATACACTTATTTTCTGTCTAGGTTCTAATATTGAACCTTAAATCAATTAATTAAAACTTTAAAAAATTTCTAAATTCTCAGGTTGTCACAAAAATGGAAATTTAGTGCACAATTCTTCACCTCCCAGCACCATCGTTTCACCGCCTTGCCTATCTGAGCGGCTGCCGATGTCTGTTGAAGAAAAGTCTGACTATAAGTGGGAGAAAACGCGGGAGGCCACGAAAACTTAGGCATGCCATCTCAAAAACACTAATCAAATCAAAAAACAAATCAAATCTAGCTACCATAATCGTAAATAAAAAACTCTCAAGTACTAATGTTGACACCATAAATCTAAATCTAGATTGAACTAATAAATTTTCACCTTCAAAATCAGATCTGGATTTTTTAGTATTTATTTTCGAACTAATATCCAAATAATGAAGGGATCGAAATCAGATCTGGATGTTTTTAAGATTTATTTTCGAACTAATATCCAAATAATGAGGGATGATAGAGAAACGAAGAACAAAGGAATGGAAGAAAAAGACCCAACAATCACCATGGCTTACAATATTATCTTCGCCATGCTTTCTACCATGGTTGTCGTCCAACGAGAGACTAGTGGTGGACTCGGAGAAGGAGCGAACAATTTTTTTTCCCATTTGAACTATGTTGTAGCTTTTGTACTATCTACGTGCTTAGTCAACAAAAAATGTCTAGGTGTAAATGGAGTTAGTCTAGGTGGCAATGTTAATAGCAGGGGCACAATTGATCCAAAATTTGTATAATCAAGTGTATTTTTAGAAAAAAAAAAGAGTACAGAGAGCACATTGAATATCGGAGTAAACGTCAGGATCATTTTTGCACATTTGCCGCTACTTAATATGGTAGAAAGACTTGCGCATTTCTTAACGTGGGACGGAGGGAGTACATCCAACGAAATATGGTTGAAGGGAAGAAAGCATCAACTCCGGGGAGTTCCTTGACCTCTGCAAACCCGACTGATTGGATCGAGTAAGTAGCTAATCTTCCAAAACAAATTCTGTCTATACTTAAATTATTAATATCTATATTTGGTATTTGTTTGATTAAGGGCTCAAGATGTACTGAAGAGAAAATTAGTGACAAAAGATATTTTCAATTGGGAATTACGCACAAGAAAACACTCAGAAGGAGGAGGAGACGAGTGTTCTAGATTATTGAAGTATGTGGGTGGTGTTGATTTGAGCTACTCAAAAGAAGACCCATCAATTGCCTGTGGCACCCTTGTTGTTTTGGACCTCGAAACTCTGGAAGTAGTATATGAGGATTCTTCTGTTGTCAGGCTTGATGTCCCATATGTTCCTGGATTCCTTGCCTTTAGAGAGGTTTATTCATGAACACATTTTCCTTTTCTTTTATCTTTTCTTGTAATGCATTAAATCCGCTAAAAGTTTTGGTCCTTTTTGAATCGAGTCTTTACTATGTATGACAGATAAATTAAGGTCGATAGTAAAAATCCACGTTTGTGTATATATGAGATGCGAAAAAATAAAGAAAGACCCCACACTAATTAGTTACTTTGAGTCATCAGGTAAGGTATATTGGTACAATTTGCAAATGTTATGGAATTGTTTACATGGTTACTAGTTACCTAGCACACACAATATAGAAAAGAGAAAAAAGTTTTAAAATATGAGAGACCAAGAGTCCAAAAAGAAAAAAAAAGCTGCTCTTGTTGCTCTCCCTTAATAATAAAGATATACTCCTTTAGTCTCAAAATGAGAGTCCAATTTTCAGAAACCAAACATTGTAAAATATAAGAGCAGTTATACTCAAGTTTGTTGCTTAATTTGAAAATAATATTGGTATTCGTTTACTTACTTTTAATTAAGTGAAATTTTTTTGGTCTATTAATAGAAATGGAACTCTCATTTTAGGACGACAATGGATATAAAGTATGTAATGATTCTTATATGGATCTTATTAGTTATACTTTTGAAACGTTGTTTGATTACCAGCTTGATATCATTTAATCATATAAGATCTTCCATTAAGCGTTGTTTAATCTTTTCTAATGTCTATCCTTCCTTTAGGCTCCTGTCCTTTTAGAGATTTTGGAGAAAATGAAAGCCTGTTCTCATCCTTTATATCCCCAGGTAATGGTAGTCTTTATTAGTCGTTTCCTAGTTGTTTCTAATGCGCTTCTTATTGCATTTTATATCACATGAAACTTACATTTCTTTTCAAGTTAAATGTAATGACATTTTATTTTCTAAACTAAAGTACTGTTAGTAATTACTTTAAAATAAATATGATCTAAAGTTTTTGAGCCATACTTTGTTTAATATAAATCTAATTAGGTCTAAAATTCTGATCCTAAGGCATATATGCCCATGAACTTTGACAGTTGTTGATGGTTGATGGCAATGGAATACTCCATCCTCGAGGCAAGTGTTTCCATCATATGTAGTAATTATATTACCGTTGAAATTGTTTTCATGTTTCATATTATCTCATTGTTTTGGCTGGGAAAAATATGAATAGTATATTGGAGCTTCTAATTCTCTAGTAAAAAGTAGTATGGGTTCATCTACTGACTCAGTTTTTCATACGAGTTATATCTACCTCAATGAATATAACATCAAACATCAATAGTAGCTGTCAACACCTTCTGAAACAAAACTTTCAGCGGTTCAAGCTGTTCAGAGATTTGCCATATGTTGAATAAGTGAAAGGCTAGACTTTTGTGCTTATGGTCAATTTAAGAATATACTTGGCACTAATCAATTTGTCAATTACCAACATACCGTCTTCGTTAGATTAGGGAAGAACATTCAATTCTTGAATGTTTCTGGATATAACACCTAATTGCTATTTTCTTTTAGGTCTCTGAATTTATATAAATTAAGGGAAAAAATAATAAGATAATAACATTCTTAATTTTTTTTTATTTTAGATATTACCCAATAAGAATAGAAACATAAACTATTTACACTACTAACTACTATGCAAACAAAATTAAACTAAACTACAGATGCAACTACATGAATGCAAACATACTGACATGAAAACAAACTAAACTAACATATGCAACTAAACATACTTTAACAAAAACAGATAACAAAACAGATAACTAAGCTTAACTCTCCCAAACTTAACAGTTACAATGTCTTCATTGTAAAAATATTGCAATAAAAGAACAGAGGACTTCCTTGTATCCTGCTAAGCTTGTGGTGGTGGTGGTGGCGGCTGTGGAATAAAGACAGAAAACTCCTCCACATCAGAATCCGGTGGAGGGTGCTTGTATGCGTAAACCTTTGGGCTGAGTATCTGGGCCCGATCGGCGATGGCGAGATTCAGCCTTTGTAATGCCGCATTCAACGAGGCAAAGGAACTGTTCATGGTATTGAACATGTGATCCTGCCTTGCCGCCAGTCGCTTCATCTTTCTATCAGCAGCTTTATCTCTATCATCAAGGTGCCTCTGAAGATTGCGGAATTGAGAACTGAACATGTACTTTGCAGATTGACTATTTCCCGCAGCTTCCTCCTCGCCAGTGACCTCATCAGCTCTAAACTCCTCCTCAGGAGCGTCTGGAAACACAAAGCCTAACCCCCGAGGATGTGACTCCCCTCTAGCCCATACATTGTATCGAGCAATCATCCTAGAATCCGGTAATTGGAGAGGGTCACATTGCATGGGCTCAAATCACTGACCATAAGCACTTGCCGGATGCTGCGCGACAACCCACATATGAGATATGGGTGTGGCAGTCCTCCTGAGAATGGCCCGCGCAGACATCGTCGTATGGAGAAGCTGATGATAGAGCCGATGTCGATGTCGATGTCAAAGTCCTTTACTATGGCATAGAGGAGCAACACTTTTTCTTTTGTGACCTCACTGGTATGCGTTGAAGGATATAACTTTGCACACAAAAACGCATACCATATCTTTCTCTATAGGCTCTGGTCCTTGCTCATGAACAAGGTGCCACCCTTTCTTCCCTTTGCCCAAACAGTGCCAGGTTTTGCTATCTCAGTGAGGACCTGGTCATAGTCTGGGTTGCTGTTGCATAACTGGACATACTGGCACACTGTAGGGGCTCGTACGCTGTAATATTCATTAATTGCTGCAGGACTGAACGGTACTTGCTTGCCCCTCATGAATGCCACATATGGTGCCCTGTCCTCAGCGTTGGCATAGAACTCCTTGACCACATTCACAATGGCAGGATCAGGATCATCAGTAAACACCTCCCAGCCTTGTTCTTGTATCTGCCTCTGCATCTGGCCATCAAAGGCATCCGGGCTCAGACCCCTCTCAGGTGTCGGTGCTTTGGGCACGAGGTAGTTGTATTTGTCCGCTGCACTAGCACTCAGCCACTCACAAATTTCCTCTTGTCATAGCTACGTGTGGATGGGGAAGAGCCTTCGCCCCTTTGGCGCTTTGAAGGAGTCTTAGGTGCCATAGCTCACAATGCAGTCAACAAAATCCCCCAAACTATTCTTGGACAATTACACAAACACTTGGTGTGCAACCCACTGGAAATACCCAAACTGAACAATTGAAACCCAAACTTTGAAGAAAACGGATAACAATAGCTTACCCAAACTGAATTCTCCAATTGATGATGATTGTGCAGTGGGTGATTGAGTAATTTGTTGAATTCCCCCTTGCTTACTGCAACCCGAAATTGTATGAAACCCTAAGTGTATGGTGACTGGAATTCGAGAATTGGATGAAGACTGGTGTGGAATTGAATTAATTAGGGATTAGGGTTATATAAAGTATGATAGTACTGATGATCGATTTTGATGGGTGGTGGATGAGATTGAGGGAGTTCGTGGGTGAATTAGTGGGTTCTTGGAGTGATATCGTGGGTTTAGGGAGTTGTATGTTCGGTTATGGAAGAAGTGGGGAGAAATCAAGTTCAACAGGTTTTAAAAAAATTTCAGATTTCGTACCCATTTCGGTGAAGGTAAATGAACTATAAAGGCCAGCAGGGGGCATATCAGAGTACCCCCTCGTCGGGGCGAGGGTCCCTTTTCTGCCAAACTTCGATTTTTGAGCTCCTTTGCCCCGTACGCATGTAATACTTCATCAATGATACCTGAAACCCATAAAAACCAAAAATAGTAGATAAGTACATGGAGTTTGAACATGCAAGTTCGAATTTACTAAAAATTACTAACTAGCTAACTATGAATTATACCGAAATAAACTAAGTAATACTAAATTATCAACTAAGCTACGTATTGAATAACAAGAAGCAAAAATACTGTAAATGACACAAGATAATTGGGTTGCCTCCCAATGAGTGCTTGTTTTTGAGTCTTTCAACTTGACTACTCCCTGTTCATGGCACATCGACAAGAGTGATTACGGTGGCTTCGTTGTCGATGTCGCCACCCCAGTAATGCTTTAGACACTGCCCGTTGACTTTGAATGTTTCGAGAGAATTCCTGCTGTAGAGTTCAACGGCGCCATGTGGACTGTCTTGATTGTAAATGGCCTCGACTATTGGGATTTAAGATTTCCGGGAAACAACCTCAGTTGTGAGTTATAATAAGATAGATTGACCCGGTTCGAACTTTCTCTGCAATATCTTCTGATCGTGCCACTTCTTGACCTTTTCCTTGTACAGTTTTGAGTTCTCATAAGCTCGCAGTCGAAGTTCATCAAGTTCATTCAATTGCAGTAATCTCTTCTCTCCTGCAGCTGTTTGGTCGAAATACAGTTTTTGAATGGCCCAGTACGCTTTGTGTTGAAGTTCCACTGGGAGGTGACACGCTTTCCCATAAACTAGTTGATACGGAGACATCCCAATTGGTGTCTTGTATGCTGTCCGATAAGCCCATAAAGCGTCGTCTAACTTTATAGACCAGTCCTTTTTGTTCGGATTCACCACCTTCTCTAAAATTCGTTTCACCTCTCTGTTGGAAACCTCAGCTTGGCCACTCGTTTGGGGATGATAAGTTGTTGCAACCCTGTGATTAACCCCATAATTTGCCAAGAGAGCTGTAAAGGACCTATTGCAGAAGTGACTTTCCTCGTCACTTATGATTGCTCTCGGTGTGCCAAACCTTGTGAAGATGTTTTTCTATAAAAATTTTAGAACCACCTTGGCATCATTAATAGGAAGTGCCACAGCTTCAACCCATTTTGATACGTAATCCACAGCTAGCAAGATGTACAAGTTGTTGTATGAAGGCGGAAAAGGTCCCATGAAGTCCATCCCCCATACATCAAAAATCTCGACTTCCATGATCGTGTTGAGCGGCATCTCATTCCTTTTTGAAATATTGTCCACCCTTTGGCATCTATCGCAATTTTTTATGAACTGGTGGGCATCCTTGAACACAGTTGGCCAATAGAATCCTGCCTGAAGAACCTTAGCTGTTGTTCGCTCACTTTCATAGTGTCCCCCATACGCAGATGCGCGACATTCGTGCAAGATATTCTTCACTTCACTGTAAGGCACACATCTCCGAATCATCTTGTCTGCACACTGTCTGAAGAGATAAGGCTCATCCCACACGTACTACTTGACATCATGTAGGAACAACTTTTTCTGCTGACGTGTCAAATCAGGGGGAAGGATCTTGCTCACCAAGTAATTAGCAAAATCCGCATACCATGGAAATTCAGAATTAACTCCAAATAGCTGCTCATCCGGAAACGACCTATTGTCAAACACTTATCTGCCCTGTCCTTATCTGGGTTTTCTAATCTTGAAAGATGATCTGCCACTTGATTTTCTGTCCCCTTATTCTTTATTTTCAAGTCAAATTCTCGAAGTAGTAGAATCCATCTTATAAGCCGGGGCTTAGCATCTTTCTTTGAAATCAGATATCGTATTGTCGAGTGATCCGTGTATACCACCACATTTGTTCCTATCAAATATGGTCTGAATTTATCAAAGGCGTACATGACTGCAAGTAACTCCTTCTCGGTGGTTGTATAGTTCAATTGAGCATCCGTAAGGGTTTTACTTGCATAATATATGACATGGAATATCTTCTCTCGACGTTGACCCAAAACAGCCCCTACCGCATAATCGCTAGCATCACACATTAATTCAAAAGGAATTGTCCAATCTGGTGCTACGATCACGGGAGCTGTCGTCAATTTCTTCTTCAACTGCTCAAATGCTGTCATACACTCTTCATCAAAATTGAAAACTGCATCTTTCTCTAATAGACTGCATAATGGTTTTGCAATCTTAGAGAAATCCTTAATGAACCTGCGGTAGAATCTGGCTTGTCCAAGATAACTGCGGATTCCTTTAATTGAGGTCGGCGGTGGAAGATTTTCAATTGTGTCCCGCTTTGCCCTATCAACTTCCAACCCCGTTGCAGATACTTTGTGCCCAAGAATAATTCTTTCGATCATAAAGTGGCACTTTTCCCAATTCAGCACAAGGTTGGTTTCCACACAACGTTTTAGAACCATGACTAGATTTTCAAGACACATATCAAAGGTGTTCCCATAGACTGAAAAATCGTCCATGAAGACTTCAACATTCCGCTCCACCATGTATGAGAATATGACCATCATGCATCTTTGAAAGGTTGCTGGTGCATTACACAACCCGAACGACATCCTCCTGAAAGCAAAGGTGCTACATAGGCACGTGAAGGTGGTCTTTTCTTGATTCTCAGGAGCGATGACGATCTGGTTGTACCCCGAATATCCATCCAATAGGCAATAGTACTCATGCCCAGACAAACGGTCCAACATCTGGTCGATGAAGGGTAGAGGAAAGTGGTCCTTTCGGGTTGTCTTATTAAGCTTTCTGTAATCCATACAAACCCTCCATCCGGTCACTGTCCTCGTCGGAATCAGTTCATTGTCGTCATTTGTCACCACCGTCATTCCACCCTTCTTAGGGACATGCTGAACTGGACTTACTCATGTACTGTCTGAAATTGGGTATATTATCCTAGCATCCAACCACTTCAAAATTTCTTTCTTCACCACCTCTTTCATGATTGGATTAAGTTTTCTATGTTGTTCCACTATTGGCTTTGAGTCCTCTTCCAAGAGAATCTTGTGCATGCAGAATGATGGACTTATCCCTTTGATATCAGTGATTGTCCATCCTATCGCAGACTTGTACTCTCTAAGCACCCTCAACAACTTACTTTCCTGCAATTCGTTAAGCGCAGATGCAATAATAACAGGTAAAATATTAGAATTACTCAAATATGCATACCTGAGGTGTTTAGGAAGAGGCTTAAGCTCAAGAGTTGGTGGCTTCTCAAGTGAAGGTTTCATTTGTGTCGATGCTTTTTCTTCCGTGTGAAGTGGCTCGAATGGTACCTTGAATCTGGTCACTCTTAATCTACGAATTCTGGATCATCCAAATCATCATCCTTCCAGTAGAGTGCTTTCCAACAGATCCCTGTCCAAACCTTTAACCAAGTCTTCATTGATCATTTTGTCTATCACATCCATTCGGAAGTATTCTTCATCATCTGTAGGGAACCTCATGGCTTTGAACACATTGAATTTTACCTCTTGGTCTTGTACCCTCATTGTTAATTCTCCTTTCTGAACGTCAATGAGAGTCCTCCCAGTAGCCAAAAATGGCCTCCCTAAGATGATTGGGATGTTCTTGTCTTCTTCATAATCCAAAATAATAAAGTCTGCCGGAAATATGAACTTATCCACCTTAACTAAAATGTCTTCAACGACCCCTCTTGGATAAGTCACCGATCTATCTGCTAACTGTAGTGATATGTTTGTAGGTTTCGGAGTTGGCAAACCCAACTGAGTATATACTGACAATGACATTAGGTTCACACTTGCCCCCAAATCACACAAACACTTGTTGAAAGCCATATTCCCAATTGTGCAAGGAATAGTAAAACTCTCCGGATCCTTCAACTTCGGAGGCAACTTTATCTGTAATATTGCACTGAATTCCTCTGTCAATGCCACAGTCTCGTAGTCCTCTAATTTCTTCTTCCTTGACAGAATACCCTTCATAAACTTAGCATAGCTCGACATTTGTTCTAGGGCTTCTGCGAAAGGAATGTTGATCTGCAATTTCTTAAAAACTTCCAAAAACTTAAAGAATTGGTTGTCCAATTTCTGTTTCTGCACTCTCTGCTGAAATGGTGGTGGAGGATAAACAACTGGCTCAACATCTGTCTGACTTGTCCAGTTTGCTTATCTTCACCTTGTTTCTCCTTGTCTAACTTTTCTTCATCTTCTTTGACATCTTTCTTAGGCAAATTTTCTGCATTCTGTCCCTCAAGATGTTTTCCACTTCTCAAAGTAATTGCTTGACACTGTTCATGATTTCCCTTCGGATATTTCTCAGTGTCACTTGGTAATGTCCCTTGAGGCCTGTTATTCAACGCTAATGCAAGCTGTCCCATCTGATTTTCTAAGTTCTTTATCGTTGCTGCTTGCGTTTTCATTGCTGCCTCATTACCAGATATGTACTTCAACAACAGCTCTTCCAAATTCGACTTTTTCTCATGCTGTGGAGCTGGTTGTTGATGTTGATTTTGAAACCCAGGGGGAGAAGATGGTCCTGGAACCTGCTGATTTTGATTATTACTCCACGAAAAATTGGGATGGTTACTAGCCCCTGGATTGTAGGCATTCTGATATTGATTATCTGGAATTAGATTATAATCGCTTTATAAACCGGATATGACTTGATTAATGGCACACCTGCATTACATCGGATGTTCCCCAACACATAATTCACAACGGGTTAAATGCTTATTTAGTCACTGTACTATAGGTCAACTTACAAGCGAGTTACTAAACTGATTTTTCTTACAGTCAACTCCCTATATCTTTACTTTACTAACAAAACGTTAGAAAATCCGTTAAGTATGTTGACTTTAGACATAATTTGACACCTAAGCTGCAGACGTGTACAAAATTTCTGATGTGGCACGGATCAGTCCCATGTGACTTTCATTATGTGGAAATGGAGGAAAATTTACAAATGTAATAATATAAATTAGAAAAGTTAGTAAAAAAATAAGAAAATAAATGAAATATATATTTAATTATTTTTGTAATTAATTTCAAATGAATTTTTATTTAATTCTTTACAAATAATAATATAAATTAGATAAGTTTGCTAAAAAATAAGAAAATAAATAAATAAAATATGTTTAAATAATATCAAATGAATTTTTGTTTAAATATTTACAAATATATATAAATTAAAAGAGTTAGTCAAAAAAAAAAGAAAATAAATGAAAAATATATTTAATTATTTTGTAATTAATATCAAATGAATTTTTATTTAATTATTTACAAATATAATAATATAAATTAGAAAAGTTAGTCAAAAAAACAAAAAAATAAATAAATAATATATTTAATTATTTATATATCATTTAATCAAAACAAAATAAAAATACTAAATTCAAAATCAATACATGTAATAGATTACCAAAAATTCATCTCAACCTCATCCAAATCTGTTGCAGATGATAAGGTCTTGACCTTTCAAATTTCTCCCATTTATCCATCACTTTATAAATATTCATTTATATCAAATTCTGATCAAAGCCTAGAAAATATGAATACCGAAACCCATAATCAATTACTGCAAGTCTTTGTTCAATCCCCAGAACTCCGAATTCTAAATCCTAGACCCCTCCTCCTTCAATGGGAAACCCCTATCCGATTCTACCATGGTCCAGAAGGCCCAAATTGCCCTTCCTCCACCCTCACCCTACAGTTCCGCCTCCCTTGGGGCGGTGTTTCAGATTCAGATTACGATAAGGGTTCAGATTCAGATCTAGCCCCAGATTTAGATTCATCACTTGGGCTCCCCGTCTCCTTCACGGTGGTTTCGATTCTTTCTTATCCTCCATCATAATAGCCAGTTAGATCTGAAATTAATGGATTCTGGAATGGAACTTCCTTCCATTTTGCTGATGAGATAGCCTCCTATTTGGTTCGGTGTCGGTATTGAAATTTATAGTGGTGCATCAGGACAAAAGATTAATTTCGATAAGTCAAATATATGTTTCAGTAGTAACACTACAGGCGCGAATCGTACTTATTTTTGCCCAAGGCTGGGAGTGGTGGAGGATTCTTGGGATTCTCTGTTGTTGTCCAAGGCAGGAAAGGAGGTTCTAATTAAAGATGTTGCTCAGGCCATCCCAACGTACTTTAAAATCCCTTCCATTTTGGAATGGAATTAATGGATTCTGGAATGGAACTTCCTTCCATTCTATTCGGCATACGGGGTAAATCTAATTTCCGTGTTTTACATCGGAGGTGATGCAGTGGAAGTGGAAGGAGTGTGAGCATTCTGCAGTGAAAATGGCATGGCCTTGGCTGGGTTTAATGGTGGTTAAACATATTGAGCAATTAGTAGATCTAGGCTTTCGGAGATGAATGATGGGTTTGAATTAGATGACGAAGGAGATGAACAGTATATTTGATTATGCAGTGAAGATTTGATTTGTAATTTTAGTATATTTTAATTTTATAATTTTTTAAATAATTATACTTGTTACTAATTATCTAAAAACTTATTTTCTTATAATCACAAAAATAAGAATTGTTTTTTCCCTCTTTTAATAAAATGATTATTTCTTAAATTTGATTAAATTAAATTACAAAATTTAAATTTTGTATAATTTTAAAATAAAAATTATTTGATAAAATTAAAATTACAATACAAATTATTTGATAAAATTAAAATAAAAATTATTTGATAAAATTAAAAATTATTTGATAAAATTATTTGCATGTAAAAGTACAAATTTATTTATCCTAGTTAGAAAAGAAAAAAATTATCACCAAATTGGCTCAATTATAATTTTAATGTCCGAATTTGAAAAGATTTTTAATTTGAAAAGATTTTTAATTTTATAATTTTAATAATTTTTTCAATTATAAAATTATAAAATTCTTGGCGGTGTTGGTGTGTTCTTGACATATTTACCCTCAAATGATTAATAATTGTTTAAAAAATATTTGAAATAATTTTTTAATTACACATAAGCATGTAATTTTTAAATTTATTTTCTTATTTTTTGGGAAATTTTTTAATTTATATTATTACATTTGTAAAAATTAAATAAAAATTCATTTGATATTAATTACAAAATAATTGAATATATATTTCATTTATTTTCTTATTTTTGGCAAACTTTTCTAATTTATATTATTATATTTGTAAAGAATTAAATAAAAATTCATTTGATATTAATTACAAAATAAATGAATATATTTTTCATTTATTTTCTTATTTTTTGGCTAACTTTTCTAATTTATATTATTACATTTGCAAATTTTCCTCCATTTCCACATAATGAAACCCACATAGGATTGATCTGTGCCACATCATAAATTTTGTACACGTCTGCAGCTTAGGTGTCAAATTCCGTCTAAAGTCAACAGACTTAACGGATTTTCTACCGTTTTGTTAGTAAAGTAAGGTATAGTGAGTTGACTGTAAGAAAAATCAGTTTAGTGACTCACTTGTAAGTTGACCTATAGTACAATGATTAAATAAGCATTTAACCCATTCACAAACATGAGCTACCTGCTGAGCCTGTGCACCTGTAAAAGCATCCATCTTCGACAACGTTGAAATCTGTGCCACCAGTGCTGTCACCCTTCTACTTCTAACACCCCAGCTGTCTTAGGCTGTGTCATTCTCGCTGTGGGCCATTGGTTGTTGTTAGCCGCCATCGTCTCTATCAGATCCATAAGCTTCCTCAAAACTCTTAGCCATAAAGGCTCCCCCAAATGCTGCATCAATACTCGTTCGAAGATTACCATTCAACCCATTATAAAAAGTATTCATCTGTAGCCAATTGGGTAGTCCATGATGCGGATACTTTCTAAGCAGTTCCTTATACCTCTCCCAAGCTTCGTACAGTGAATCCCCATGCTGCTGCTCAAACATAGTAATCTCATTCCTCATCTTCGCAGTCTTTGCCGGTGGGAAAACTTAGCCAAAAATTTCTGAGCAAGGTCGTCCCATGTAATAATCGACCCTGACGGTAGTGAGTGTAACCAACTCTTCGCCTTGTCCCGCAATGTGAACGGAAACAAGCGAAGTCTGACTGCATCATCCGTCACACCGTTGTACTTGAAGGTGTCGCAAATTTTCAGAAAGCTTATGAGGTGCTCATTCGGATCGTCGTTAGCTAATCCCCCAAACTGCACTGAGTTCTGTATCATTTGTATCGTCCCATGCTTGATCTCAAAGTGATTTGCAGCTATCGCAGGCCTAGTAATACTCGACTGAATCTTAGTGACTTTGGGAGTAGCGTAATCCCTCGGCGTTTTCTGATCCTCTGCAGCTATATTTTCTTCCTGTTTATCAAAATTCTCTCGATTTTCCTTGATCCACTTACTAAGCCTTTGAAACCGTCGTTCGATATCGTCCTCGAAAGGAAGCAAGTCTGGCTTCTTAGACCGAGTTTGCATACACTAAGTCAGAGAACCTGAAACAAGAAATAACAAAAACAAAAAGAAAAATGTTTAACTAAAACTGAACTAATTAAACTGATATTGAAAGTAATAAAATCAAAACTAGTCCCCGGCAACGGCGCCAAAAACTTGTTGGTTGAATTCTAAGTAAAGCACAACATGCAAGTATACGTGATCAACAAGTAATATAATAATAAGTAAAATATCGTTCCCACAGAGACAAGTATGAATTTTAATCAATCAATTACCAGCTTTCTATTATTTAAATTTTATTAAACTACTCAAATTAAGGATTGAAAATAATTAAAAACTAATAAACTAAAAATCAAAACAAATCAACCTAACTAGTTACCGCAAATTTCAATCAGATAATGGAGAATTAAGCTTACAACTTCACTTTTAAGTTTCACTCTGATTATCACGCTTCTTTTCAATTTAATTAACTATCTCAGTTCATTAATCAAGAACACTTAAGGTAGAATTAGCCATCTCTCAATGCACTAATCCCATATTAACTTAAATCCACTGTTGATAGAATTAAGCCAAACACCCTAATTAACTAATTCATTATTCTTTATGTGAATTAAAATTAAATAAGGTTTAAAGTCCAAGTTCTTACACGATTACATGCGATGTTAGGTATATCTCTATCTTAAACATACATCAAGAAATCCATCTACACGCAGAAATCATGAACACATGCTATTATGATTAAGTCTAGATTCATATATCATCTCTCGAGTCCATACAAATCCACAAAGAATTGGTGATCAAGCAATTCATAAATTAAGTACGAATCACATTAGATGAACTAAATAGATAGATTTATTAAACTGAATTCAAAGCATGACAATCATTGTTCCACATTAAAGATTCATTGCAAGCCTAATTAGTAATTTAGTTCATCATGAATGAATTAAAAACTGAATAAGTAAAGAAATTCATCATCTCAATTACAGAAATTGAATTGAAAATACAAAGATGAATATAGAACCACCCTTAATCTCACTCAAATCTGCAATTTATGTGATATTGATTTCCTGCTCCACTTCTCCAATGATCTTCAGCAAATTAGGGCTCCAAGTTGTTTTGATTGTTGTATGATTGATGTTTGTGTTATGTTAGGCATAAGCCATGTAATAACTGATAAAAGACGTCCAAGCACAGTCCCAATCCAAGCTAAAGTTGCTCAGTCCACGAATTCACAGTGTTCGGATTGCATTAGAAGTCTCCAATTTGTCTGCGTACCCACTTACGTGAAGTTTTGTGTTATAGAAGTCTGGCGAGGGATATCAAGATGATTTGCCACGTACACCATTAATTCATTGTTCAGTTGTTATGATTTGATATGCTATGTATTATGAATATGGTAAATCATTAGAAAAATAAATATATTAAGAGCTGGTTTGGGTAGTTATTAAAATTAAAAAAATCTTTCTGTCAAATTTTCTGGGAGGGATTTTTTTGCCGCCTTGGGCTTAGGTGAGGCGTCAGGGAGGCCTAGCGCCTAGGCGAACCCAGGCGGGGATTTTTAGAACACTGGGTGGAACAAGTACAGGCTCAATAGGGTTAGTAGACGAAGAATCAGGAGATGAGGTCGACGGACTTGAAGGTCCATGATATGGAGTAAGATCGGCCACATTAAATATAAGACCAATACCCAAATTACTAGGAAGATTTAACTTATAAGCATTAGTACTAACCTTCTTTTTAACAAGAAATGGACCCATCCGCTTAGCATGCACCTTTTTCATGTGCCCAGAGGTAACCTCTCGACACGGTGTCGAAGTATCACTTGATCATTCTCATTGAACTCTTGGTATCTGCGATGAACATCTGCAACAGACTTATAATTTTCATTGCTCAAATTAATTTCTGACTTATCTAAGTATGCAAATCATGAATGTGTCGTGATAAAGTTTCAGCAGACTCATTAGCTCTATATGCGGGGGGAAGAGGGACCAAGTCAATAGGTTTCCTAGGCTGATAACCAGTGTAAATCTGAAAAGTACTTGCCCCAATAGAGCGATTAACAAAACTATTATAAGCAAACTCAGCCATAGGTAAAAACTCTATCCCAATTGGACACATGATCTCCTAAAAGGCATCTCACCAAATCACCTACTCCTATTAACTACCTCAGTTTGACCATCATTCTGTGGGTGATAAGCAGTGGGAAATTAAAGTGTGGTATTTAGTTTCTTCCACAGGGTTTTCCAAAAATAACTCATGAATTTGACATCCTGATCAGAAACTATAGACAAAGGCAAAACACGTGGCTTCACAAGCTCACTAAAGAAAATTGAGGCAATGTGTAAAGCATCATCGGTTTTGCTCCGGTACAACAAAAACGGAATCATGACCTCTAGGGGTCCACGGTAACTCCAAAACAAAGTCCATGCTAAATATCCTCCCAAGGAGCATGGGCTATCGGCAAAGGCATATACAACCCTGTGTTTTGCTTCTTGCCCTTAGCAGTTTGACATGTATGACACTCGAAAACAACACGAGCTACATCCATCTTGAAGTTAGGCCAAAAGAACTTATCCTCCACAATCGCAATGGTCTTATCGCGACCAAAATGACCTGCGATCCCTCCCGCATGCAACTCCTAAACTAAATGCTCACGCATAGACGTGCTAGGAATACACAAACGGGTTCCCTTAAAAAAGATACAGTAATACATCGATAAAAAAGATATAATAATCATGATCGTGCTCATCATCTGTATTCATTACTGATTGAATAATTTCTTCATCTGTAGGCAATTCCATCACTGCATCATTCTCACTAGGATAGTTCAAAAGATGTTCAACATAAATTGAAAAACTCCCTCTAAAATATTGAATATTAATTTATCGATAAATGAATAAATTATTCATTTATCGATAAATGAATAAATTATTCATTTATCGATAAATGAATAAATTATTCATTTATCGATAAATAAATAATCTCGCTAAAGTATTATTATTTTTCGGTCCCAAGGGTATGCATTTATCAAGGTTTTACTGTAGTACCCCATCATGAATACGAAAATCACAAGAGGGTGGTACACTAGAATTCTGTAGAGCAATATATGTCTTTAAAGTCTCGACAAGAAGGGTACTCATGGACAATACAGTCAAACCAAATAACCTTTACACTCAAAGTGTTAAGGTGAATAGAACTCAAAGCATCAGCAGCTTTGTTCTCTACCCTTCGACAGTGCTTTAGAACAAAAGAATAGTCCTGAAGAAACTCAACCCACTTAGCGTGTCTATGTCTCAACTTCTTCTGGGCATGGCGAACTCTACAATCATCGGACATCTCATACCAATCGAAAAATTTATCCATACTAGACAACTAATCAAGGAAGACATTAGGATTATACCTACTGTCAAACTCAGGTGCATCAGCCTTAATTTTTCTAATGTCATCATCATAACCTCGGTCATAAAGTTCGACGTTCCTAGGTCCATGGTATGCATAATCTCTAGGTTCACGGTAGCCATCGTCTCTACGTTCACCATAACGTCTCGATGTCTACGGTCTCGTCTCTCGGGGAGGGGGGTAAAATGCAAATGTTGTCCCTGAACTTTAGGTGTTTTTGGGTAACGAGCCCCTTTCTTTTGGTCACCGCAAATCGAGCCCCTTTCTATCACAAAATTTGGATATCGAGCCTTTAGGTGCCACATGTGCGTTGACTTGCCTACGTGGCACAAGTGGCACCGCTTACGTATACATTTTTGCCACGTGGAACTGCTTGCGTGTACATTTTCCAATTAATTTTCAAAAAACACGGTACCCCCAAGAATCGAAACCAAAACCTCAAGTTTGAGATCGTTGTCATAAACCCACCTGAGCAACACATAAGTAGCGAATCAATTCATTTCCCCAAGCAAAATGGAGATTACAACTACTGAACATACAAAAATCTTATTTTTTTTAAAATTCATCCTCTTCATCGGTAAGCTCGTTCTCTCTCTACATATTGTATATATACAAATTGTAATTTTTGGAGTTTGATTTTCACTCAGATTAGTTACTTCTCTTTCTCTTTCTTTTTTTAATTTAGTTATTCTTCTTGATAAAAGTCTCGACATGAATTGCTCGATCTGAAATGGGAATTATGATATGCTGATGAAAAAATTTCTTCCTAAACACTCGGATCTAATTTTGATATTGAAATTTGGGGATTAGGGCTTATTTGAAAATTTGGTGATTGTGGATTTTTGAATTGGGCAAAGGTCCAAAAATATCCCTGATGTTTTTCCCGAAATCTCACTTCCACCCTAATTTTTTTTTTTCAAAAGTACACTTGACGCTATTAATTTAAGGTCAATTGTGCCCTTACCCTTAACGAACATGCCAGCTAGACAAATTCCGTTACACCTGGACAGTTTTTGCTGACTAAGCTCTTTCTCTCTCTTTTATTATTTGTTTTTTCTTTCTCTCCACTATTATTTCCTTCTCTCTCTGTAATATCTAACCAAAAAACCAGATCCATTTTCTACGCCGCCGGAAGCTACGCCACCACCCTCGCCGACGTAGCCAAGTCAAACGGAACCCCCTAGAAACAACCACCGCCTGCCTCAAGAAGCTCTTTTACGAAGAGGCGGTCCTCAGCTACTTCACAAACCCTACCGTCACAATCGAGGTTAAACGAGAGCTCCTTAACCAGTACACGACGTTGGCTAACCTCCAGCTGCACATCGCCAATTTTCTTGACATTTTAATCAACATGAAACTGATCGGCCAGATAAAGGAAATTGTGAAGGAATTCGAGATCGTGTACAAATCAAAGCCACAACAGCCATTTACTCATCAGATTTGAACTTTAATTGATGAAGAAATTGGCTAAAAATTACCTCCTCGATACGAAGTTTGCAATTATACTTTTGAGGTGAGATTTGATCATTATTTTGAGCTTTTAGTTGTGATTTTGGTCTAATTCTACTCGAAATTTGTTGTGGAACAAAGCCTAGTCATTTGCAAGCTCTAATGGAATGATTTGAATGGATTTAAAGCAAGATTTTAGGGGATTTTTTGGAGTTTCGCGATTTAGCAGAATTTATGAGTTTTGGGGTTGATTCTGAGATGATTTGATGATGTTTGAGCTCCTAATCTTTTTGAAATTTCTGTTTCGTTCGCTTTCCGAACTTAATTTTTATCGGTTGATGTCACTTTGTGTGTGTGGGTGCGATGAAGATTATATAGATTACTTTGCTTTTTGCATTTCTCTGTTTTTTTGGGAATGGAGGGAGTATATAATTCTATGAGGCTGTCGGGTTCTTTGCTTGTTTTTCAGGGTTTTGTTGTGTTGGAGGATTTGGATTTGTCTCATAATAATTTGAATGGAAAATTTGATTCACAATTGAATTGGGTTGGTTGGCCTGAAGGTTTTGAATTTTAGCCATAATTCTTTTTCTGGGTTTATTGCTAATAGTCTAGGAAATTTAAAGCTTTTAGAGGAGCTTGAACTTTTTGGGAATGGGTTTGTAGGGAACATAGCAGTAGAAATTGCGAATTGTGGGAATTTAACTCTAATTAATCTTGGTGCTAATTCGCTTGACGAGTCAATCCCTCAAAGATTTGGAGAGTTCCCCAAGTTGGATAGTTTGATTCTGTCTTTAAATAATTTGTCTGGTGAAATCCTATAATTACTCACGAAATTTGGGGCTGAGGTTTGCAATGGGGCTGAGGTTTTTGCGATTGAAGAATTAAGCGAAAATGTGAGAAAGATGAGGAAGAGAGAGAAGAAAGAGAAGAAAGAGAGAGAAAAGTTGGAGAAAAAAGAGAAATGAATAAAAAATTTATAAAACTTTATTTTTGCCACGTGTCAGTCGCCTAGCTGGATTTTTTTTAACGGGAGGGGCACCGTTGACCTTAAATTAGTAACGTCAAGTGTACTTTTGGAAAAAAAAAGTTCAGGGTGGAAGTGGGATTTCGGGGAAAACGTCAAGGGTATTTTTGGACATTTACCCTTTTTGAATTTGTATCTTCATATGCGTATACCCAGTTCGGATCATCCATGTTCTGTTTCGGATTTGGTATTATGCAATGTTCTAAAAGGCAGGAGGCAGGCGACCGGGGGGCCTAGGCGGGATTTTTTGTTTTAAGTCAATTTTAATATTTTATCTTACATTTATCTAAACAAAACAATAATATAAAGCATAACAATCTATAATAAAGATAATAAAGGCATTTGCTTATAGTTGAAACACATTTCCATATTGCCAATATCAAAGTTCAAACACAAACATGCAATTGTTAAAAGTTAAATATATCTTTAACGTATTAGTTTTATTCGTGAACAATATTTGTATTAAATAATAAAATTTTAAGAATTCAATTCAATATTAAAACTTAAGAAACTAAACATAAATTAAAGAATTATATTGAATTAAACTAAATATTACAAATGTATCATCATTTATATAATTTGAAGTTGGTACAAATTAAAAAATTACAACTATAATAAAATTATCCATTTTGACTTGATATTATTCACTTCTTGTTGTGATTTGATATGCTACAAGCATTATGAATATGGTAAATCATTAGAAAAGTAAATATATTAAGATTTGGTTTGAGTAGTTATTAAAAAAAAAACTCTCCGTCTAGACCCCGCCTAATTTTCTGGAGGGATTTTGTTGCCGCCTTGAGCCTAGGTGAGGCACCAGGGGGGCCTAGTACCTAGGCGGGGCCTAGACGGACCTAGGCGGGTTTTTTTTAGAACACTGGTATTATGTGTGCTTATTGGTCATCTAATCCATAAATCAGATTTGAGTTGTTAGTTGGTGGTACCGTGCTTCCTCTTTTGGAATGCTAGGTTGCTGACGCTTGGCCGGAAGTTGTGTTGGTGACGATTTGGTTTTGTTGTTGTTTTGATCTGGATTGCCGGCATCTATGGTGGTCCGCCGGCGCTTCAGCTGGTTGGGGTGGCTGCACATGGTTTCTGATTTCCAGCTTTGGGCAGAGTTTCGCTTGTGCACTCTAGCTCATGGCGTGGTGGTTCGCGTTTTTGCTTAGCGTTTTTACTTATTGTTGAATGAACTTAATTGTATACATAATTTCGGCTTTTGGACGATGATATGGAAAGTGGATTCTCCTTCTACGTACGGTTAGTATTATTATTATTGATAAGAAAACATTTAGTAGCTTTCAAGAAAGGAATCGTATTACTTTGCATATGTTCTTCCTGGAAGAATATGTACTGATGAACTGTTCTTCCACTGGAGTTATGCTAAGAGTTGCATTACATTATCCTTTATTCTACAAAACAAAAGCAACAAGACTTGGTGTGATATTAAATAGATTTATTTTGAAGAATTCCAAGTTCCATATTTAGTGAATTTTCAGCTTATTGTTTCTTTATATATAAATTTAAAATATAAATTTGTAATTGTCCATGATGCACATGGGCCCACGGTTGAATTTTTGAGCTTATGGTTTCTTTGTATATAAATTTAAAATTATATATAAATTTGTAACAAAATTTAAATTTTATAAATTAATTTAATTAATTTTAAGAAATGATCATTTTATTAAAAGAGCTTAAAAAAAAAAAACAAAAGAAACAAATAAAAAAAGATACATGTTATTTAGTTGGAACTGTAATCATTTTTGCAAGTAAAAAAATTTTATTTAATTATCTTATTTTATTAAAATTTATATTATAGTATTTAAACATTTGTTTTATTTGACTTTAACATTAATTTTATATTATAACATTATAATCATAATGCTATAAATTGATTTAGTATATATATAATTCATTCATTGGGATAAAGCCTGTGGTGCTCGGATGGTTTCATTGCCAAAATTTCAAACTTGAGATCTTGGGTTCAAATGTGAGTAACATGTTTTTGGGAATTAGTTTTGTAAAAAGTACGTCGTCGGTGGTGTGCGTGTGTGCCACATTAAGCGAGTCAGCCTTCATGTGGTACTTGGGGGCTCAATATCCAAATTTTCGAACAGAAAGGGACTCGATTTGTGTTGACCAAAAGAAAAGGGTTTAATACCCAAAAACACCTAAAGTTCAGGGGTAACATTTGCATTTTGACCCTCTCTAGGGGTATTCAATATTTCGAGGCTAAAGGTTTTGGTACTCAATATTTCTAGGCGTTCCCTTTGCCTATTCAGTTCAGGTTCTCCCTCAGGCATTTCTTCATTAATGGGAATGCCATCATTTCTCGCATTTTCTCCTATAGGCTCAGGCTAAATGTTGTGTGTTCATTTCAACGACTCGAACCCTCTCGAACAATTTCTCGGACATAACATTTATTCGGTTTTCCATATTAGCCATTTTAGTGATTAAGAGGTCTAGTTTGTCGTTCATTGTTGGGCCATATTGAGTTCCACTACGGGTCATCATGATGCAAATGCAATCTTGAGATAATTAATTGTAGCAATTAAATTATAACCTCACAAGACAAATGCAATGCGCTTTTCAAAATATCAACAATCACGACTAAATGATGTCCAACTAATAGGAATAATGTGCAATTTAAGAGAATAAAACGACGAGTTTTGAGAAAATTTAGTACCAAGTAATGAGTAAAAAAAATGGAAGTAATTGAAGTACTTATCTTATATTTTGCAGAAAAATTAAGAGGAGTTTTTGCATTTTTTTGGGTAGAACCTAACTGATCATAGAGTGTGAGACAGGTGAAAATCGCCAAGGTTACAAGCTTAAGGGGAGAAGAAGGGTAGAAAACGAATTTGGCAGAAACTTTGGGGATGGAGTGATAATTTAACAAGGAAAATATAATGGATTAGCTTCACAAATTACAAATTAGGAAAGTAGATTAGGAAAGCCACAAATTAGGAAAGTAGATTTGGAAACAAGGGTTAGCTCTCTTGTTTCCAAATGCAACGGACGAAGATGAAAATGCAGAAAAGAGTGTGCGGCGGCGGCACGGGCACGGAGACACAACGGCAACACAAGGGTACGGTATGTTTTCTTCTTCTCTTGTCTTTTCTTCCTCTGCTCTCCTTTTCCTTTCTGTCTCTGCTCTTCTTCTTTGTTTTTTTTTTTTGGTTGGGTGGTTCAATAGGGGTTTGAGTGGCGAAGGGTGACGATGGCTGGTGAAATGTTCAGGTCGTGATGTTGGAGTGGTTGGTCTGAGGGTCGCTGCAATGAGCGATTCTGATGGCAGCTGGTTTTGTTGATGATGACGACGAAGAGAAAAGCGCAGCAGATCTGGTTCGATGTAGATAGTAGCGCGACGATTCTTGTGCGAGATTCTCCAGCGAAGCTTCTGACGGACAATGATTTCGAAGCGATTCCCAAGGTTTGGCTCGGATACCACAAATGATGCAAGACAATTTGTAAAACGAATTTTGTTATTGATTGATAGAGGGCTAGAACTAGGATTTAAGTTCTGCGCATAAATTCTAGGGTTTAGAGTTTCAACTCGGCGTCTATTAACTCTAGATAGATATCTTCACGATATAAGAAAAGTCAATAATAATCTCAATATTCAAAATGTACTCCATGTAAAGTTTACATCGGTATTTAAACAAAGACAACCCTAAATTGGACTTGAAGACCAATAAAATAACAAAAGACAAAAATACCCCAACTAATTAAAACAAGTCCATAATAATGAAATAAACAAAATAAATGAATAAGGGAACTAAATCATCGATCCCCATCATTATTTGTATGCTTTGAACTTCATCAACATTGTTCAATATAATATTCAAATTACTCTGAGCCTGTACAATTGTTATTTTGACAATACGAATTTATTTTTATTTTAAAATTTTGGGTAAGAATTCTTCGACACATTTCGACACATTCACCCCTTGTGTTGAAGCTGTGTGAGTTACTAGGGATTTGGAATCTTCAACTTAAAATTCGGATCCAAGGGGACATGGGCTCCCTGTAATTTTTACTCGTCATCTTTTCTGTTTGTACAATACTCATCAAAAAAGATAGTTATATAATATCACGCTTTGTTAAGAAGAATGGGCTATTTTCCAAATTATTTTCAGATGGCCCATGGTTCTTGTTCACTTTAGACGACAAGGCTGTGAAGATGATGTGGGAAAAGTGAAAACTATAATAAATTAACCTCTTTATGATAGATCATTTACAGGCTACCATCACTCTTTATGGTTTAGTAAACAGGAATCCTTGTGGTTATATTTATTCTTAGTGGATTTCATTTTCAATTTACCATGTCATGTGTTGACTCAAAATTTTCTTCTTCTTCTTCTATGGTTGGACTGTTTGGCCACTGGCCTCCTTCTAAATCTAGCGCTCATTATTCTTTTGTGAGTTTCCCATGTCCAAACATATATCTTTTTTGCATCAGTATACTCTACTTAAAGAGGTTTAAACCATGATCTTAATAATGTAGGCTTTGGTTTGGCTTGTCATCTTGGTGTCCTGGCTAATCTTCCGACCATTGGGATAGGAAAGAATGTAAGTTTTCAACATTGTGCCTGTAACTTCTTTCCTACTAGAGTTAAGTCCTTGAATATGAGCCTGTGTGGGTTCGCTTCTATTTGGAATTTTTTTCTGATTCTCAAAAAATCAATTCTAAAAGTCGGCCTACCCTTTTTAGATTTTAGAAATATGTACTTATTTGGACTCAATACCCCATTTAAAAATTCTGAGAGTTGATTTTTTTGGCTTCTGAAAAGCAAAAATTAGATTCTGAACATGTAATCCAAGCAGGCTCTATGGTCCATAGTCTACTGCCATGTTTGATTGTTTGGTATATGACATCTTTTATTCCCCAGAATTCTATGAGAACTTGGTACCATATCATTTTATATTAATTATTATAACGATAAAGCTCTAACGTGATTTATAAGAGCTGCATCATGTGGACGGTCTTACCCAATCTAGGGCGAGAGAGCTTCTTGAGATCAAAGGAAACTATAGTGAACATATGATTCCTTTAGTTGGGGACTCTGGGCACATCGGGAGCAGTAAGAAATTTAACTGAAGCTCTTATATACTATTTAAAACTGTATTTGGGACGATAGTTACATCACTAAATTAGATAAGAGTACTTAGTACTTATCACTTACTTTACCAAATGGAATTGGGAAAACATAATTGGGTGGGCTAGTTTAAACATCTTTGGCTTGAAACTTTCTATTCATACCCTTTCTTTTCCTTGCAAGTGTCGCCGCCATATTTCTGTTACTTTTATTTGCTATACAGTGTACTTTTCTTCTTTCATTCACAAATCACAATTTAATAAGATTAGAATAACTTGGGTGGGAGTATGGCAAGTAGGCACGACAAAATATAGTTATGGGTTGGTTTTGATTTTCAAAATATGGTTATAGTTCTATTTAAGAACTAAAACCATATTAACCATTTTAATAAGGGTTGTGTGGGTTGTAACTATATGGTTATGGTTCAAAACCATATTAACCATTTTAAAATGTTTTAACTTTTAAATGTAACTTTTGAAAAATAAAATTTTGACCGTCACAATTAAATTAATTAAGTAATAATATGATATAAAAATTATTAATATAAATAATAAAATGCTAAAAACTATACTAATAAAAATTTTAAATTGAAATTATTAATACCCTTCCATATTAATAATTTCAATTTAAAATTTAATTTATAACAATAAAAAAAAGCAGCGAAAGAGATGGTATATATATTATTAAAACTTACTTTCGGTAAATACGAACTTATACCCTTTTTTATTTGAAATATAACAGTTTCTTTAGAGAACACTTACTAACTCAACATTAATCACATGCATCAAATCAAACGATACGTTTTATTTTGTGTTGGAAGGCATATATTGTAGATCAGAATGGAATATGTGTAAAAATGGTTAACTTGGGAACTATATTTGTTTTAAAAAATATGGGTCTAAACTTTAACCAACCTGAATAAATAAAATGGTTAACCAACCCATTTGGTTCTAGTTAATATGGTTTGACCCAACGATTAACTAACTATATTGAAGTCTAATGGCAAGTGGATTTTCTGGATGTACTAAATAATTATACTGACAACTTTACAGACCAAAAGAAGTGTATAAAATTATTGTTTTCATCACTTAACAAAATCCTGCCTTATATAGTCTAGTCTAGTCTAGTCCAATTTCATCAATTGGCGAGCTTATTTTGCATCTAAGCAAAGTGCTTGCAAGACTAGGAAAAATATTTTTATTGAAAGGATGCAAAAGGATTTTCCTTTTTGAGTTCAAAAATATGTATATTTGGTGTACTAAAATCTGTCTCGATCCATAATTTTTTCTGTTCAGCAATTAGTTCCTTCTCTGTCATTTATTTTCAAAATCCTGACCCCAGGAGGGGTTCATTCTTCTTCCTTACTTAGCCTTCGTTTGCTCCTGTTTCGTCGTTTCAGTTGGCATCTTTTGATTGGGGGCTTCCGAACTATGATTGAACAAGAGTGGGAAAGTCAAACCGAGGGCTGGTCCCTGGGAGCCAGACCTTAGGGGTCAGACCCTAGGAGCACTCCTCTCCATTACTTAGTTTATTTTCTCCCTTTGGTTCTTTTTGCTCTGTCCCATCAGATTGAGCTTTCGGATGAAGAAAAGGAGGCTGAAATGACCAAGTCTGGTGGGCATGAAACCCAGGGCCAGACCCTAGGGAAATTCCCCCAGACTTGGTTTTTAATTTGCTAAGTTTGCTTCTGAATGCTTCCGCTTTGCTTGGTTTGGTTCTGACTTGCTACGAGTGTGCAACTTTCAAAAATTTGGGAAATTTGGCGAAGCGTAGGGAATCCTAGGACCCTATGGTTGGACCTTAAGGGCATCCAATGCTGAAGTCTCTTTTGCCTCTGTTTCAGTTTGCATGCTGAAAGTGTCTTTTTCCCTGTCGGTACCCGAAAAGTGCTGAAACTGATGAAAAATAAAATAAGTCTGGTATCATTGTGGACCCTAGGGGCCGGATTAAAGGGGATCTTCCCCAGATTTGGCCAATTTTATGACATTGACTCCTTGTGCTGTTTCGGCTATATTTGCCAACTACTTCTGATGTGCTGTTTTGGCTTTATTTGCCCAACTGCTTTTGATGCGTGGTTTTGGCCTAGTATATGATCTCATTGACCTCTGTTGTCATTCTCATTATCTGTTACTGTCAGACAAGTCATCTGGGACACGCCTTGGTGTCAGGGCCCATCTGGCATGGCACTTGACTTCGGCCTACTTTTCTTGAACCGTGTACTTTCCTTTAGACTTGTGTCATTGTGTGTTGATTGCGCGCCTTAATTTCAGGACCTAGCTTACAGAGTCTAAATTCATATTCATGGTATGGTTAAATAACCATTTCACTGTTTATTGCTTGTTAAGAAAAAAAGATGAAAAAATTGTGCGACATGTAGAGAATAAAATTTACTCTCAATGGGATTTAGAGTTCTTGAAGATAAAACACCTCCAATGAACATGTGGGAATAAGGAACCACTTTTATTGTATAAGTTATTTGCTACACTTGTATTACGAGACATGGGACATTACTACGTCTCAGTAGTCATAGCTTTAGAAATATTAAATCATCATATAAATTTTAACCTATATGTCAAAGGTTCTAGCAGGATTGCTGTCCTCCAGAAGTCTTAATGGGCTGTTTCTTGAGCATGTACTAATTTAATGGTCCTATTTTTACAGACCTTTTGGATTGTGCAGGCACTGCAATCAACTCCGGGATCCATCAAACCAATATTTGTTTCAGTTGGTCATTGTGTATCTCTTGCTACTGCCATCGACATTGTTAAAATCAGCTGCAAATACCGTGTTCCTGAGCCCATCCGACAGGTATACTTTACAATATTTTGTAAGCTTTGTCATACTTACTAATTGAAAGTTAACCATAAGCAAATATGGCATAATCAGTATTGTTGCTGTCTAATCAAGTTTTAGTGTCGCTGCTTGGTTTCATGCTGATTTGACATGGATGTACTGCAAGAACAAAGATTTTATCCACTAACTAGCTTAACCTTAATATAATAAACCTTTCCAGAGATTCTTAACGTTTTACGGGTCTGTCATCCAGTCACCCTTGTTCTGCCCATATTTCGTAGAAAAATAAGGAGATAGTAGGAGGGTGAAGACAATTGGGAGGACTACTTTATTTCACTTGATCAAAAAATGATTCGAGTACAATGCTATACATAGGTTGATGAGATTCATCTATTTGTGATACAATCTGCATACATTAACCAGTGAGACTCAAAACATTGAACATAACTCAAGTACACGTACCAATGTAGTTAAATGAATCTAATATTTCACGACAATCCAACCAAATTTAGTTTTCTAAAAATCGATCACTAGTGTACCTAGGCGGTGGAGGGGGCGCTCTAAAGCCTAGGTCATCTAGGCAGTGCCTAGGCATTTTCCTAGGCAGACTAGACAGGTGGTCTCATTTATTTATTTTATATATTTACTATAATATACAAAGTATATAGTAGATCAGTGTTTTAAAAATCGTTAGACTTATGCGATAGAAGGGGCCAGGGGGGAGCCTAGACCGCCTAGGCGGGTTAGGCGTTTCTTAGGGAGGTTTAGACGTTTTCTTAGGGAGTTCTCATTTATTTGTTTATACATATTTGTTATACTATATAAAACATAGTACATGTTTTTTTATATTTTACATGAAAAACTACTATAAAAAACAATCTTTTAAGGCTTAAAAAATTCATTTCAAGTATTGTAAAGCTTCAAAGTAGAAGTTTGGTTCTGCTTAGGTGTCTAGTTAAATCGAGGCAGTAGAGTCGCCTTGCCCCTATACGGGGGATTAATCGAACCTAGGTCTGTAGTAGATGCAATGATTTAAAATTTTACATGAAAAATTACCAAAAAATAATCTTTTAAGACGACACAAATTCATTTCAAACATTTGCAAAAAGAATAAATTATTTTCAAGTATTTTAGACATTCAAAGCCTTTATTAAATCGATGTAATAGAGGTTTGATTTTGCCTATGCAGGGGACTAAGCCCCCAACCAAATCTAGATGATAAAGAATCCGCTTAGCACCTAGGCGGGGGACATAGACATTGATTTTTAGAACACTGGCCAAATTCATGTAATAAGTTTAATTTTCATCACCCTTTCTTAGACTTGTTATTTCAATTAATCTCCATAACTTATGAAACACATCTTCTTTGAGGGGCTTTGCAAGCGTCAACATGATCTTGAAATCTCACATACTTGGGCTCCATTTCTTTGTTGGCAATATGTTCCCGAATGAAATGATACCTTGTATCGATATGTTCACTATGATAAATTGGATTCTTAGCCAAAGCAATTGCAGAATGCAGATTTGTATTATTATCAAGTTGTCGCCTAGGTGATGCTTAGGCGTCAAGTCGGTGAAAGTATGAAGGTGTCTGGGAGACTTGGTGGGAGGGGAGAAAGTTGAGCGCTCAGCTTAATAAGTTGTCGCCTTAGACGACTTGGGGACAATATGAACAGGAGAGTACCACGGCTTGGGCAGAGCTCCGACTGACGACTTGAACTTCTCCTCTGACCCGCCCTGCAGCCTCCTACTCCGACCGACGATTCTTCCACTTTATCAGGTATTCTTCTTCTTTTTTCTTCTATTCTTCTATTCTTATACTCTTCTTCTTCTATACTCTTATATTCTTCTTCTTCTTCCTCCTTTTCTTCTCTTTTCCGAGACTCCGACTCGTTTTTTTTTGCTTCTGAATTTCTATATGCTCTGCTTTGTTCTGCACTTCTGCTACGTACTATTATGGTCTATGGGTCTGTGTGGGCTGCTCTTAATTTTTTTTGTTTAGTGGACTGCGTACTATGGTCTATGGGTCTGTTTTGCACTGGTTGCAATATACTTGTAGGTTATTTTTTCATAGTAGCCCAATTTTCATTTTCATTTTGTAATTTGCAGGTCCAACTCTTTTGGAATTTGGACAAAATAAAATAAAAATAAATATATTTGCTCTTTCAAGAAAATAAAAATAATATTAGCAGTAGCAGGAAGAAAAAAATAATAATAATAAAATACGATGTTTAACAAACTAATGCAGTTCAAATGAATATATTTACATGTTTTATCATAAATTATTGAATTCTTAGTATTGAAATTTATAATATTTTATATGAAATTTATACAATATTTTTAAAAAACTAAATATAAATTTAAGAATTATATTAGAATTAAACTAAATATTACAAAGGTATCACAATTTATATAATTTGAAGTTGGTACAAGTTCAAAAAATTACAAGTTTACAACTATAATAAAATTATCCATTTTGCCTTAATCTTGTTAAATTGTTGTGATTTGATATGCTACAACTTGCATTATGAATATGGTGAATTATTAGAAAAATAAATATATCAATATTTATATAAATATTAAATATATATAAATTTATTTGTATAAAATTTATATTGTTAACGACTTGTCGACTTGTGGACGACTAGTCGGGCCTTGTCACCTAAGCGCTTAAGCTCCCGGCTATCGCCTCGTCTCGACTTGTCGCCTTGATAACTATGACAAAACCTACGTGGACTCTCTTCTGGCAAGTGAGTTCCTTCTACAAATTCTGAACCCAAATGTCTTGATAGAAACATGATGTAGCCGCAACGTACTTGGCCTCACAAGTAGAAAGTGTAACAATTGGTTGCTTCTTGGAACTCCAAGAAAAAATCTAGTTTCCCATGAAAAATGCAAATCTAGTTGCACTCTTCTATCATCAACGTCACTGGCCCAATCACTATCACAGTATCCCATAAGCTTGACGGTATTGGAAGGAGAATAAAACAATCCATAATCAATTGTTCCTTTCACATAATAAAAAATTCTCTTTGCTTCAAGTGAGTCGGCATAGGAGCTTCCATGTATAGACTAAACGCCATAAAGAATATCAGGTCTTGTACAGGTCAAATACCTCGAGCTTCCAATTGAACTCTTGAACGAAGTAGGATTATATTTCTCCCCATCTTCAAATCTTGTCAACTCGATGTCACATTCCACCAACGTGTTTACAAGAAAATGCTATTTTGCATATCAACCTTTCAGCTTTGTGGAGATGGCATTAATTGTTCTTTTTGTTAAAGGCATCAAAAGATTGGACGTTCACGAAATTATGATGATTTTCAAGTAGACCACTCAATTTTGGTGTTTTCATATTTTATGCAGTAAATCAAGTTTAAGAGGGGGTGTTGGAAAGTAAACTTGATTTATGTAATTTGTGTCGGTGGGAATTACAGATCTAAGTTCATGGAACATGTATGTAATCGAAGTGTATTTGGACATGGATAGACCTATAGTTCATGTATGTGTATTTGGTCAATTAGTGATTAACAGAGTGACTCTACAAATATCCAATGAGTGTTATAAATAGTCTTGTAATTAAGTCATTTTGTGTCAGCGAATTTTAGTGGAATCAAAGTAATTTGATTGTCTTCAGTTCTTCTACATATTTCCACTTCCTATCTGTTTTGATATCCTCCTTATTTTCCAACAGAATGAACTCAATTTTGAAATATTATGTCGTATAAATTGGAAGATGAAAATTTATTTGATCCAAAAATGTCCTGATCTGTAATGATGTCCAAATTCAGTACATAATTTCTGCTTAGATTACTGTTTGGAACCTCTCGCCATTTTAGCAATGTAGTAGTGCATACAATATATATTGGGTCATCAATTAGGCCCCCTTGGGTGCTAATTTCTAAACATCATTGTACAAGGAATAGCAAGTAGAAATCTTTACCAAAGCAATGTTCTAAAAGACGCTAGGCAGATGGCCGGGGGCCCTAGCGCCTAAGGGGCCTGGGCGGGGCCTAGGCGATATTTTTTATTTTAAGTCAATTTTAATATTTTATCATATTTATCCAAACAAAACAATAATATAAAGCAAAACAATCTATAATAAAGATAATAAAGGTCTTTGCTTAAAGTTCAAACACATATCCATATTGCCAGTGTCAAAGTTCAAACACAAACATGCAATTGTTGAAAGTTCAAACATTTTTTTTAACGTATTAGTTTTATTCATAAACAAGATTGCTATTAAATAACAAAATTTAAAATTTAAAGAATTCAATTCAATATTAAAACTTAAGAAACTAAACATAAATTTAAGAATGGCAAAACTAATGATTTGGCCACCAAAGTTGGCACGTTTTACTGAATACCTGATTGAGCTTTTAATTTTTCAAATTAAGTCACTGAACTAATTTTTATTTTCAAATTGGGTCATTCCGTTAAAAAAAAGTTGACAGACGTTAATTATTTGTCTACGTGACGCTGACGTGGCAAAAAAAAATAAAAAATATTACTTATGTGGCAAAAAAAATAAAAAACAGATTTTAGAAATAAAAAAATTAACATTTTAAAGTTTTAAAAATAACAAAAACATAATAAAATAAAACAAAAAATACTGATTTAAAAAAAAAAAAGTTTTTAAAAAAGCGATATTTTTAAAAAAGCTTTTTTTAATAAGCATTTTTTTTTTAAAAACAGTTTTTTTAAAAGCAGATTTTTTAAAAATAGATTTTTAAAAAAACATTTTTTTAAAAACAGATTTTTTAAAAAAACATATTTTTTAAAAAAGCAGTTTTTAAAAAACAGATTTTAACACATTTTTTTATAAAAAACAGATTTTTAAAGAAAACAGCTTTTTTAAAAAAAATAGATTTTTTAAAAAAGCGGTTTTTTTTAAAAACACAGCATTTTTGAAAAAAAATCTGTATTTTTGTTTTATTTTATTATGTTTTGTTATTTTTAAAACTTTAAAATGTTAATTTTTTTATTTTAAAATGCTTTTTGATTTTTTTTGCCACATAAGCAATATTTTTAGTTTTTTGCCACGTCAAATACATCACGTAGACATAAAATTAAAGTCTGTCAACTTTTTTTAACGGAATGACCCAATTTGAAAATAAAAAATAGTTCAGTGACTTAATTTGAAAAATTATAAGTTCAATCGGGTATTCAGTAAAACGTGCCAACTTTGGTGGCCAAATCATTAGTTTTGCCATTTAAGAATTATATTGAATGAAACTAAATATTACAAATACATCATCATTTATATAGTTTGAAGTTGGTACAAGTTCAAAAAATTACAACTATAATAAAATTATCCATTTGACTTGATATTGTTCACTTTTTGTTGTGATTTGATATGCTACAACCTGCATTATGGATATGGTAAATCATTAGAAAAATAAATATATCAAGATCTGGTTTGGATAGTTATTAAAATATAAAAAACCTCTCGGCTTAGACTCCGCCTAATTTTCTGGAGGAATTTTTCTGCCGCCTTGAGCCTAGGTGAGGCGCCAGGGGAGCCTAGCGCCTAGGTGGGGCTTTGGCGGACCTATGCGGAAATTTTTAGAACACTGTACAAAAGAAACATATGATCACAACCATCCGAATCCTAAATATTAAACCGGTTGACTAGTGAATTGCTGCCTAAACTGGGCCGGGTAGCTAATGGACCATTGGTTGCATTTATCCATCAAAGAACGAGTTAAGAAGGGTTTAAGCTTTAAACTTGGATGGGTTTTACTTTTGATTAAATGATCAAGATACTCCTTTGAAATGTTAACGACACGGATCGAACCACTAACCACTGAAATGTTGCCATGAACTCATTTATTGTTCTAACGAAGTTACCTTACCATTAGTCATCATTATTTCCATAAACTATTGAGGTTCAGATGTCTACTGTGACGCCCCTCGGGTATCTTCCAACCCGACAGATGGTCTTCCACGATACTACATTTCATACAAACATTCCATTGAAACAACAACAAAATGATTGTAATTACTATCTTTATATTACATTCGTAATAAATCCTTTCCCAGGTTCATAACCGAATACATTCGTTGTTCTTCATAAGTATATTACATACAATACACTAGTCTATTACAGGACGGTTAATTGTCCATCTTAGCCTTGCCCTTATCTCTCTTAGAACTCTCGATTAGTTGGCTTTTTAGCTATAAAACATATGGTTCAAGCAAGAATGAGCATAACTAGCTCGTAAAGTCTTAACAAGAATCATATGAATATCACATCAACAATTACATGCTTTATTTCCATATCTCGAACAATTATTTACGAAGCATTATGAAATACTTGACTAATACTTCTCATACAACAATTCACGAGTATATATAATAGCTTAGGAATGATGGGCAAACCCGATAGACCATGAACATACTCTTTTCGTTTTCATACTTGAAAAGGATATAAAGACTAAGGCCGTCCACCCGTCTTTACTTACGAAAGCACTTCTAGGTGATCAACCTATTGTACTCTATGTTGATCAACACTCTTACGTTAAACGTATTTACGTTCAACATTTGGCAACCTCGGCGTGCCCATCGAATAATCGATGAAAATACTTTTGTTTGTCGTAGACAAACTTACCTTCTCATCCGTACTAAATACTTGGCATAGGATAAGCGTTAGCGATTCTATATCAGCAGACTTGTAAACAAATCAATCAACTCTTGATACTTGTCTAGCGAATAAAACAGCATCGACTCTTTTCTATTTACCATTCATGCATTTTATAACACGCATCACGTAAAAACTTAGCTAACGCGAAGGTCATACAAGAGTTAAGAAAGACTTTCCTTCAAGCGTCTTGAATTTACAATTCAACTATTCTCGGTCTTTACGGGATCTATACATGATACATTCGCGATAGCACTAATCGTAATTAGTTATCACATAAACTATCTTTACTGGTTCTAACCAACTTCTTTCTCTTCTATGTTTTATTTGAATTAACTTCGTTATTAAAGTCGATTCAACTTTCTATACTTCGTTATGTTTCATTAACGTTCTTACATCCTTAGACGACATTCGATCATTACTGGTTAACTAACAACATTGAATGTCATTCACGGTTCATTTATTACGTCTTTGGGTTCTTCGTTTAATTACTATTAAACCTTACTAGATCTTCTTACATTAACACCTTACAAGTGAGTTAAGGTAAGTCTTATAATGTACATTAAGTACCTTCAATATCTTACATTAAGTCTTCATTCAAAATGGAACAAAAACTAACTTGGTCAACCTTTTTTTTTCTCTTAGCTTGGTATTTGCTGCGCAACATCCTATGATTCTAGTGGTATTTGTGGCGCCACTCTCAGAAGGTTTTGCGGGACTTCATGTCATGCCATTTAGTCCTTGTACAAACTCTCGTACTTGCATTGCGAGTCTCAGACCTTTTATTTTCTCCGGCCATAAGCGGCCTGTGGCGTGATAGATAACCACGGGGTTTGGTCACTGCTGCCAAGAACACAATGCACCACTGGCTAAAAGCAGTTTAGTTTTTAACGAAACTCCCGGCTTCCTAATTTGTTCGTTTTACATCCAAATTGACCCATTCGAATTCCTACAAGTCAGGAATTACATCCTTTACGTGTTCATATAAGAATTTTACCTTTTTGAATCCGTTAACTCGGAATTCAGCTTTAAGTTCATTTTATTGCGTTCGTTTAACGTTTTCGTCCGTTCAAACTCGTTTTCTTCGTTATAAGTCGGAATGCGACGATTCTTTCGCCAACGACTCTTAATTACTTTATCTCACGTGTTGACATTGGAAACCAACGTTTTCAAGTCGCACGACAACTTTTGACCTTTAATCCGGACTTTATACGTTTTCGACGTTTAACGTCTATTTCCGTACAATTCGCCATAACTTCGTTACTAATGTTCTCTAAGCCAAATCACATGGAATACTCCATGGACTTCATATCTACATCCCAACCAATCAAGATGCACATACCTTAGCTACAACGGTTTCCAAAACGTTCAATTATAACTAAGTTTACTTTCAAGACTTTCTACGTTTTCAACTTACGTATGCACTTAGAATTTCCATTTGGCCATTACTTATAGAAATTGAATCTATGGCAAGTCACTCTCGTTCCACCCTACAAGTCATACCCCACCCATTTATGATTCTCCATGATAAAAGAAAACCAAAAGAGATGGAATTAGAATTGAAGAGTATTACCTTAAGAACTCTTAGTGTTCTTGTTGAACTTCTAATGAAAAAGCTTCAAGGTAGAAGAATAGTTTAAGTCTAGCTCTCTTTCTATCTCAAATATGTTGGACAAACTTTGTAAAACAACCAAATGACCAACATAAGCCTTGTATAAATAGAAAACCAAATGAGGGCAAAAATGTCCAATTTTCCACCTCCTTACTTAATTACCACTTTGTCACCAAGTAAAGTACTTGGTGACCAAGTGTTAATCATGCCTTGCACACCAAGTGGCCTGCCCACCATGCCCATGGGTCATCCCCATGGGTTGCCCCATGGGTTTTACCCATCCCACGACCCGTCGGTTCGACCCACGGTTTAATTCTTTGGATTGGGCTTGACTTTAATAAACATTGGGCTTTAACCAATCTAATATTGGGCCTTGACTTGGGCTTGTATACTTAATTCATTGGGCTTGTTATTAATCCAAGTCCAATTGGATTGGATAAAATCCTTAACTCATACTCTAATAATCTGACTTCGTATTCTACGCGTATTACTCACGTATTCTCTTCGTATAATATTCATATAATAATCGTATTATACGTCGTACTATTCTTCATATCATACCCATATACATACTAGTATAATACTCATATTCCATACGTATAATAATCGAAACGACTATACGCATTCCATTTCCCTTTCGGAAACCTCTTTCACAAACCCTTAGGTTTTAAGTCCGCAGGCGAAAACTTCGTTTGCCATAACGGAAATATTATTGGATATTCCATAATATCGTCATATTCTAACATTACGCGTTTCTCAGAATTTCAAACTCTAGCTCCGAACGACATCGGATGAATAGTGTTTTTATGCAAACAATCTCAGAAAACCTTCGTTCTCGTCTTGATAATTCACAACAATTAATTCTAGCGCAAAGCCAGAATACTAACCACATCCGTATACTCTAGGTCATAGAACGACCTTCGAACATCTTACTCACATACAAATCAATTAAATTCATTTAATTCACAATCAAATAAAAATTTAATTCATTGAAAATTCGAAATTCTCGGGCGTTACATCTACTTCTGTTGAAGTTTTTTTTTATAATTTTTTTAAAGTTTTCATGTTTTGTCTTCAGTGGCCTTTTGTTCTTAATGAATTTCATTGTATGATCAATATTCTAACTTTATACAGATCATACACATTCACAAGTGATGAATCTCTATATGGATTATCAACAATATTTTCACGAACAAAATTCTTTTACAACTAAACCTTGAATGAGAGAGTAAAAGAAAATATTAGTACAAGTGTGTGAAAAATATTATGCATCTACCCATGAAAGTATACATATTTTAAATATATATATATATATTCCTTCCGTTCCAAAATATAAGACCATTATTGACTTTTTGAAGTTAACTAAAGACATTTTCAAATTCAAAATTGATATGAATCTTTAACTTTAGTCAATATTATGATAAATATTACAAACTATCTAAAAGTAGTATTCATTGTAATACTTTTAGTTTCATAATTTTCAATAAATTATTGACTTTCAAAAGTCAATAATGATCTTATATTTTGGAACGAAGTGAGTATATTGTTGGGCACTATTTTATCATAAAACTCATTTTCTTAAAACATTTATTTTAGATTTATCATTAACATCATTTGTTTTTTTGATAATTAATGGTGTCCATGGTTTGACTGCTCTTGACGGTTGAACAAGTGACCCATCAACTGGTGCCTTCACCAGTCTAGTGTCTGATCCACATTTAATAATTCTGCCATCTTTGAGCTGCCTAACTTTTTAATTTATCAGATATAACAGTAATTTGAGGTAGTTATTATTTTCCAACTCTTAGAATGTTGGCTGTGTATAAGAAGGCCACTTTCCAATAATGTTACTCATTCATCAGTAATTTGCAGATTAAATTCCACATCTTTAGTTTCACTTTCAATTAGCTTACTGGTCAACAGTTGTTACTTCACTTCATATTTCCCTTTGATGTATTTTTTATTTTTTACTACAGGCTGATTTAAAATCTAGAGAGCGCCTTCGGAAGCATCAACGGGTTTATTAAGACGATGGAACTACCCTTACCCGGTAGGTTCTTACTTTCTGCAGCTCATTTTTATAGTTGCTTACCAAGATATGTTCAGAAATTTTTGCTTTAGCCCTAGCTGTGTACATGAAAAGGTTATGAATTTATGATATATCAATGCTTCCTATTTCCTGTGTTAGTAAAATAGATGTGTTGAATAATTCGTGATCATTACAAATAAACTAAAAGTCTTGTACAGGCTACTCAGCTGTATAGGCTACTAGCTGAGTGGTGGTCAAGTATACTTGTTCATCAAGATGACATAATATATTAAATACTTCTTTTATTCCAAAATATATGATTACTATTGATTTTTAGAAGTCAATTTGAGATATTTTTTAAATGTAAAATTAGTATAAATAAATTTAGTTTTAGACAACACAATAATAAAAATTGTAAACTATGTAAAATATTACTATTAATTATAAGATTTATTTTTTTGAAAAGCTAAATGAATCACATCAATTTTGAATTAAAATTTATCTCAAATGGACTTTGAAAAGTAAAACTAGATCCTATATTTTGGAACAGAGGCAATATATAATATTAAGAAACTGATAAATTCACAAAAAAAAAAAAAAAATTCACAACAAAATTGTCGTATAGATTCTATAGCGACGGTTTTTACTGTTATACATTTATAGCGACATTTTTGTTGTGAAAATATCAAAAATGGTTGTGAAAATATCAGTTTCCATAATATTAACATCCTTTTCAAGCTGAAAGTTTTATATATCAACAACTTTGAACTTGTTACAAAAAATAATCCAAGTGGCAAGAAATTCGTAAAATCCCTGAATTATGAACACTAGGAGACCCAACTTGTGGTCTTTCAGTTGGCAAAAAGGACATTAGCAAACTATGATTGGTTAGTAGTATTTCTAGTTATTATATTTCAAAAAAACAGGAATCATTTTTTTTAAAGGAATCCTTTATTAGATGAGTCATTTAAAAATGCTAATGATGCCATGTGGAAATTTCACGATGCAAAAATGAAATTAGCAAACCATGACTGGTAAAGAATGCTAAGATTATTTTTCGATCGAGATGTATAAATCATGTTCATGGATTAGCGAAAATGTGCAAAGCTCTGCCATGCAATAATTTCACGATGCAAAAGAATATTAGTAAACCATATATGGTGAAGAAATGCTAATACTGTCATGGATAAATAAAAAAGTCGTGGACTTGGAAAAAGGATAAAGATATAATGATAATAGTACTATAGAATCCGAATATGATAAATACGACCAAAAAAAATGAGGTGAACCAACATGAGAAGAAGTTTAATGGGTTTGGACCCAGTGATAGTGCGTGGGAAAGAAGCGGTATCCATAGTTGTCATGACGTGACTTAGGCGTCCTGGTGCTGGAGAAGGCAAAGTAATGTCTTGGACTCCGAGTTGTCAAGTCTCACATAACTTGTGTAGACACTCAAAATTTCGTTTTTCCTTTACTAACCATGCAGGAGAGCAAAATCGTTTTTTCACACCCTGGAGATAATCCCGAGGGAAGACAACATTGCAACTTCAATCCCGGAGACAACCCCAAGGGACTGCATCACAACTTCAACCCCGGTAACAACCCCGCGGGACAATCACATCAACCTTGGAGACAACCGCGGGAGGACAAAGATGTAATGTTGACAACACAACATAAACCACATTCGTCCGGTTGAGGATAGGCTCACAAAGAACCATCGCAACAATCCCGAGTGCAAACTGCGCAAGACAAATCTATGGACTACCTACGAAGACTTGAAGATGCTATTCTGGTCATGGACCCATCTTCTCGGATTCAGAAAAGGTCAAGCCCGATGTCATTGCGTAGCTCGAAAAAACCCCTTCTTTCAACCTTGGAATTGTATGGCAGCATCACCCACGATTCCGGATTGCAAATTCTGAAGCGTTTCACCTACAGACTTGAAGATGATCGAAGGAACGAACTTCGAACGGGCGGGGACCTACTACCAGGCCTGTGGTTGGTCGGGGTCTATAAATCAGATCTCGCATCTCATTTTAGAGAGATTTCATTTTCCAAGTTTCTAGAAAGAGAAATTCTAGAGCTAGAGAGAGAAAGAGAGCGATTCTTCATCCCAAACTCTGTAAATCTCAGTTTTATACACTTCTATACATATAAACTTTGTTATATCAACTTTCTACTGGTTGAAATCAAGTTTTGGTTGCAAATAGCCCTCCTTCGTGCAGTTCTCGCGCCGTATTGTAGGATCTTCTCAGATATGTGCTCATTTACTGCTTTAATATATATAAGTGCTATATATATATATACTGCTTGGTTGTGCCTAGATCTAGCTTTTTTACCAATTATTTTGTTTAAATAGTCAGTATTTAAAGTGTTTTTACTAGATCTATCCTAGATCTGGCCAAATCTAGCATTTAACCGGTTCAAGAGTTGCATAACTCGAACCTTTGAGCTAAATTGGCTAAGATCTAGGTAGATCTAATTTATTTTCTAATTTTGTAAATACTTTGGTTATCCCATGCTATCCTAGATCCATATCTAGTGGAAGTGGGGACCCAAACTACTCGAGTTCAAGGTTTTAACCATTAAATCACTTGTTAACTGAGTTAGTGGGCGTGTATATATCATTTTGAAATATGTTCTTAGCATGCTTTGGTATAATATCATGTGAGCCTTGGAACTGTGGAACTGTGGGGTTAAGGATCTTCAAAATAGATCTTGACTCGGTTCCAATGATGGACTAGTTTAAGTTGTAATATCAGTTGTACATGTAATCTTGGTCTTTAAAACGGTATTCGGATTTAAGGTCCCGAAATAGTGAAATTATGGTTTGTGGTTGCTCGGGCTTGCTTCGATGGCTTCCATGCCCCCAAGGAGCCCGATCCTTGTAATTAATAGCAGCCTTCGAAGATGCTTCGCATCTCGATTAAAATTGAATCAAGCCGCTTCTAGAATAAAATTGGAAGTATCAAAGGGTCTTGATTCCTATTTGGGCGAAGGGTTTGAAAACTAACTTTTCAAAATATTACTTTCATATAACTTTTCTTTAAATCAAACCCTTTGTACATAGGTCCAAAGAGGCATAACATTACTTTCAAAATAAAGCACTAAAGCACCTTTTCAAAATAAAAAGCATACACACATGCTTAGGGAATGAAAAAGTCGCGGTAACTGTGTTTCACGGAAGCCGAGGTTGTCTAACACTTTCTCATCGCTTAAGCAAACTTCCGAACTCTATGAATCTCGGGTTCCAGACCAATTAAACGGAGTCACATATTTGCGACATTGCGAAAATCTTTCAAAATCCGGATGAGTTGATATATCAATTTAAATTTATATCAACTGACGGCTCTGTCTAATTCGGCCCAATCACATTAAAATCAACATTTTCAAAAACGTCGACATTTATGTCGGTCTTTTCCTAAAACCTCACCCTCTAAATAAAACAAAAAATAGAAAAGGGTAGAAACTCAACAAAACTAGGAATCGAAATCAACCCGGCGTCAGACACCTTGATAGCTAGTCCAAGTTAAGTAATTAAGTCATTTTTTTCCCATTACTCATCATAACTCATGAACTTGCTATGTGGTGTAATTTTACCACATATTGGACTTGTAATGTGTGATTGATGATAACTTGGTTGATTCTTTATTCTAAGCATGGTGTTTGTTCACTTGTTCTACTAGTTTTTAATGCAAGTGTTTTACTTTTGAATTTTTATTGTGAAGTACTCATATAATTATGTTTTACTTGTATTCCATAGTGTTAATTATTATGTTTTGGGTTTTAATGTATATAAAATTTTACTATTCAATGTATTTTTGAAGTAAAAAAAGTAATGTATAAATTATACATTGTTAATGACTCGTCGCTATACGGACGTCATGGCGGGAGCCCTATTGCCTAGGCGTTGGCGTCCTAGCGGTCAACTACTGCCGCATCTTGTTGTGGCGTTGTGACAATTATGATGGGACCTTTTAGGTGGTGTGTGTAGGCGCGTGCCTTATCATATAAAGGCAAAATAGTTTAAACTTTAAATAAATAGAAGGGTGTGGCCACTGCAACATAAGTAAGATTATTGAGTTTAATGTCCCGCTAAAGGCAATGTGCTACTGGTGGCGAAAGCAAACTAATATGTTGATCATGAATAACCCATAACGTTCATATCATGTTAGTATTATTGAGTATTGAATAATGTGCGATTGTTACAAAGTGGACCAAAGTCTTATATATGCTACAAGCTGAATGGTGCCCGTGTACTTGTTTATAAAGATGACATTGGCATCAAGATGACATAATATATTAAATACTACATCCGTTCAAAATATAAGATAATTATTGATTGATTTTTTGAAGTCAACTTCAGACATTTTTAAACTTAAAATTGACATGAACTTTAACTTTAGTCAATACAATATATTACTCATTGTAAGATTTATTATTTCTTAATTTTTAATCATCTCAATTTTGAGTTTGAAAATGTCTCAAATTGACTTTCAAAAGTCAATAATTATCTTATAATTTGGAACAAGGGTATAAAATATTAAGCCCAACCTGTTATCTTTCACGATGCAAAAAAACATGACTGATGAGTGGATTTTATATCTACAAATCATGTATTTTTGACTTAATTATTTGTGTGGGTTCTCAAGTATTTTTAGTTTGTGTTTATGCATTTTAGTGTTTTTATGTAGAAATGAAATGTGCGACCGGAGATGAAGAAAGAGCAATAAAATGGTGTCCATAACCTTGCTCCTTTTTTCAACTTGGCAACAAACATCTGACATCTGGCAGCATCGGACTGTCCATAATACTGCATCAACCGATCATATATGTGCGTATAATCATAATGAACCACTAGCGTCGTCACAAGTCTCTAATGACAACATCTTTTTCATTAAATCAGCCCGAACCCTATTGACCTTTGGTGTAAAAGGAGATTTCAGGTTGACCTGTAGTTCGGGTACTGGCACCGCCGTTGCTATCTTCTTCATCAATTCGGCCAGTCTTTGCATGACGGGATTGGGCTTCTCCCTTGAGGGTGATACTCTGCTCCGATCCCGGACGTACTCCAGGGAAGTCACCTGTTTTTGCCTTTCCGGCCTCGTCTGCCCCCATTGCTTCTCAGGAACGTGACATGCGTCTGCTCCTTTCTTCTCGAGAGCCTCCCTAACGGTATATCCTGGATTTGCTCTGCGACGTTAACTCCAAACGCTTATGTTGACTCGAGAAGACCTCCCATTCTCCTTCAAGTTCAGCTAACTGCGTGTTCAACTCCTCTTGCTGAAGGCATCCTTTGTCTATTGGATCTTCCGCCTCCGAATTAGATCTCGTTTGTCTTGGTTGTCCCATCCCGATCTTGCTCCTAATGTGTATGCGTACGGGACTAGGTGTCCGCACCGCGGCTACGGGAACTGGGAGACTTCTGACTTGATGAAAACAATTATCGTCGAGCTGACTGAGTTTGTGCCTAATCTCCATCAGGGTTATTGGAACCAAGCCTATCTTTGACCGATCCCTTGATCTGCACTAATAGGTTGATCGAAGATCTCTCCTGGTCAGAAGTCGTCTCTGCTTTACTCGCAATAACGTCGATAAAGTGAACATGTGATTGTGAAAAACAGGACTAAAACAGGCCCTCCTTCTAGCGCCAATGTTAACGCCAAGATCCGTCTTGTGACGCCCCCAAATCCGGGTATATTCCAACCCGATGAGATAGTGCTTTACTGCGGTCTTCTGGTTCACACATACATTCAATTGAAATACCTCAAAAGAGTGAATATGTCTTCTATATATTCCAAAATAATATTACCATTTCCAGGCTCTTTGTCATAATATTAAATAATTACAACATTCATACTATACTATTACAAAGGCAACTTATTGGTTCACCTTAGCCTTCCCTTTATCTTTACTAGTTCATTCAGTCCGTTCGGTCTTAGCTGCATTCATATGGTTCAAGCAAGAGTGAGCATAACTAGCTCAACAAGTATGACAATTTCAATTAAACAATAAGGTTTGAATCATATGAATTATATATCTTCTATAACTAAATCAATAGTTATGAAGTATTATAGACAATTCAAAATAGCACTTCTCTTTTCTCCAAAACGTTTAACAATGAACAACACAAGTTAAACATCATTTTCGGTCCAAGACCTTGAGCATTTCATTCTTTCTTTGAAAAGGACAACCCGACATCAAGTCCGTAAGTCCGGTATATCTTACGAGCACGTCTAGGTGATCAGCCTATAATACTCTATGTTGTACAACACTACTTCTTTAAACATATCTACGTTTAAGTTTTGGCAACCTCACGTGCTTGTCGTTTGACGACAAAACATTTGTTTATTCATACTCCGTCTTTCTTTGAAATCAATACCAAAATAGTTTGGCAAAAGATAGCAACATTTACAATATTTTGATAGATTGTAAAGAAATCCACAAAACACATTAAGTCTAGCCGAATGAATTGGCTTCGACTTCATTATACACAAATTCGTGCGTAAGATACATGAATTACAAAGCTTGTCCAGAAGAACTTAGACAAGGGTTAGAACACTTGCCTTCAGCGTCTTCTACAGTAAATATACTTTTCCTTTGAGTCTTTAAGGACTCTTCAATACATGATCACATAACATACCACATTAGGTCATAAACAATCATGTATGCTCACTAATTTATCTTACCCTTCTTCTCAATCTAATTATTCATTAAGATTAGTTAACATTTATTACGGTTTATCATATTACTTTGTATTTACGTTCAAGTAATTCTTCGTCAACCTTTAGTTGTCATTCTTAAGGTTTTAATCATCCTTAAGGATGTTACTTTAAGTTTTTTAAGGTTATAACTCACTTTCAATCAACTTTTACATGCATTATATAAATTTTCATTTCTCATCGCTTCTTTAGTCTTTGGTCATTTGCGTACTTGACTTTTTCTAAGTCTCACAATGACAAAGATTTTAAGGTCCTAGAAGCTCCGTCATTGCCATGACTTAACCATGAGTGAGGACTTAGCTTGCGGCATTTCTGGCGCCAACTCTAAAAGCTTCAGGCGTATGCATACCGCCTTCTACCTCAGAGAAAATTTTCCCAGTTTCCTTCTTCTATAAATTTTTCGGGCTCCTAAATTATTCATTATCAGTCGGAATTAGCTCGTTCAAAAGCCGTTAGCTCACATATCATACGTACTATGATTTCATTAGAAAATCTTACATTTCGAATCTGTTAACACAGAATTCACCGATTAAGTTCTTTATTGAGCGTTCGTTAAACGTTCGTGAACGTTCAAAGCTCGTTTCTTCGTTCAAAGTCAAAATTTGACCATTTTTGAGTCCGCAACTCTAAAATGCAAACTTAGACTATTCTCCATCGAAAACCAATGTTTCCGAGTTAAACGGTGACTTTTGACTTTCATTCTGAGAATTCCACGATTTCGACGATTATCGTCTAATCTCGTAAATTTCGCTAACTAACTTCGTTACTTGAGATTTTTACACCGTTCAAAATGGATTCATTTCATATATCTTTCATCCTAACCAAACATATTTCATCCAATCTTATACATGATGGTTTTCAATTTGTCCATCAACAACAAAATTACAATTCTTTAATGTTCTTCATTATTTCAATATTTCTATTATTATGATTCACTTACAATATGGTTTATTAAGGTTTAAGTCCTCTAATTAGTCATTCTTGTTCCTCCTTATGAAACATGCTCCACCAATAATCACTTCTCTATCACACTATAATGAAGAGATGGAGAATAATGGTCAAAGATTTCTTACCCTTGATGTTCTAGCTTTCTTTCTTCTTCTCTTGGATTATCAAAGACTTAACTCTTCTCACTTTTCTCTCAATATGTTATGTTCCAAGATGTTGGTGAAATTTAACAAGCAACAAATGACCAACAACTTTTCTTATTTATAGATTTTACAAGGTTAGGGCATTAAAGTCATTAAACCATCCCACCTCCTTTCTTCCACCTCCTTACTATTCATTCCTTGGGCAACACAACTCTTATCCTTTGCTTGGCCATCAAGTGGCCAGCCATGACTCACCTATGGGGTCCACATGGGTTGCCCCGTGGGTTTTGCTAACCCGGTTACCCATCAGTTCGATCCACGGGTCCGGTTCTTGGTTTGGGCTTTATGTTTAATTACTTTGGGCCTAACGTTGGGCATGCATTAATAATCTTTGGACCTTAACAAGATTGCACTTGGGTTTGCCCAATTCCTACACAAATCCTACAAGTCCATTACAATAAGTTTAAAGCTTTTAACGTATAGTCTTCGTATTCTTCACGTATACAAGTTTGTATAATCATTCACCATATACCTCGTACTATCTTTCATATATAATTGTACAATACTTCGTATCATACTCGTATTCATTGCTTCGTATAATACTTGTTTATTATACGATCATCATTTATTCATTCTTTACTTTCCTTAACTTTCTCAACTTAGTACGCAGGCGAAAAATTGCGTTTATCATAACTGAATTTTTATTACATAATCCATCATTCCTTATCATTCTATCGTTACGTATTTCTCGGAAGTTCAAAAATAATTCCCGAGCAGAAATTGATGAATAGTATTTTTCAGAAAATCTCGGAAAGCTTTTATTTTCGTCTTGGAAATTCAAACACCTTAATTCTACCACGTAACGAAAATACTACGACATTACGCCATATTTAGGTTATAGAACAACCTTCATCTTGCTTACTCATTATAATAACATATATTATAATTTTATTCATTAGTTAATCAAATAAAATCTTTTTACAATTAATTCGATTTTCTTGGTCGTTACATTCTTCCCCCCCTTATAAGGATTTTGTCCCCCAGAATCTCGCTATACATTAAAGAAATAACTGAGGGTAATTCTTCTTCATCTTTTCTTCAAGTTCCCACGTTACTTCTTCGGCATCGTGGTTCTTCCATAATACTTTTACCGAAGGTATACCTTTGTTCCTTAGAACTTGCTGTTTTCTATCAATGATTTGAATAGGCATTTCTTCATACGTCAAGTCCTTTTCAATATGAATAGGCTCATATATTACGTGCTTATAATCTGGCTTATAAGGACGTAACACAGAGACATGAAATACATTGTGTATTCATTCTAGGTCTGGAGGTAATGCTACCACGTAAGCTACCTCTCCTACCCTTTTTAATATCTCGAAAGGTCCTATAAACTTTGGACTTAACTTTCCCTTCTTTCCAAAGCTTATTTTCCTTTCCAAGGAGATACCTTTAGAAATACATACGAGCCTACCTCAAACTCTCTGTTCACTCGATGTGAATCTGCATATTTCTTCTGTTTGTCTTGAGCTGCTACTAGACGCATTCGTATCAACTTAACTACATCCGCTGTTTGCTGCACCAATTCAGGTCCTAGCATTCGACGTTCTTCCACTTCATCCCAACACAATGGTGTTATGCACTTCCTTTCGTATAAAGCTTCGTAAGGCGGCATGTCTATGCTCGCATGATAACTGTTGTTATACGCAAATTCTACTAGTGGTATATGATCATCCCAACTACCTTTGAAATTCATAACGCAAGATCTCATCATATCTTCCAGCGTCTGAATTGTCCTTTCGCTCTGCCCATCAGTTTGTGGATGATAAGCCGTACTCAACTTCAGCTGCGTTCCCATATGTTCTTGCTGACTTCTCCAAAAGTTTGATGTGAATCGTGGATCACGATCTGACACTATCGAAACTGGTACTCCATGTCTGGAAATAACTTCCTTAACATAAAGTTTAGCTAACTGATCTTAGTTAAACTTAACTCTTATTGGCAAAAAGTGAGCCGACTTCGTCAACCGGTCCACTATTACCCAAATCGCGTCATACCCTTCTGAGTAATTGGAAGTCCCACCACAAAGTCCATCGTGATATACTCCCACTTCCATTCCGGAATCTCCAATGACTGTAACAAGCCACTGGGTCATTGATGTTCGGCCTTAACCTTTTGACAAGTTAAGCACCTACTCACGTATTCTGCTATTTCCCTCTTCATGTTCGGCCACCAAAAACTATGTCGAAGGTCTTGATACGTCTTAGTGCTACTAGGATGAATTGAGTACCTCAAACTATGAGCCTCTTGTAACACTTCCTCCTTTAATTCCGTCTCATTCGGAACCCAAATTCTTCCTTCAAATCTTAATAATCGCTCGTTATCAAGACTGTACTTTAACTCTTTTTCATCGGTTAGCCGCTTCTTCATCTGGTCACACTCCTCAAGATTGAGGTTGGCTTCATTACTTTATAAGCTATGTACTTGGTACATGACTTAACCGTGAGTGAGGGCTTAGCACTGCACTCATGGCTTAACTCTGAAAGCCTTGGCCCATTGCCTGCCAAAATTCGCTTAGAAAAATTTTCCCGATTTCCTTCTTACAGAATTTTTCGGGCTCCTAACTTATTCGTTCGAAAGCCGTTAGCTCACATATCATACGTACTATGATTTCATTAGAAAATCTTACATTTCGAATCCGTTAACACGGAATTCATCGATTAAGTTCTTTATTGAAAGCGTTAAAATTTAAGCGGAATTGAGCGTTCAAAGCTTCGTTTCTTCGTTCAAAGTCGGAATTTGACCATTTTCGAGTCCGCAACTCTAAAATGTAAACTTAGACTATTCTCCATCGAAAACTAATGTTTCCGAGTTAAACGGTGACTTTTGACTTTCATTCTGAGAATTTCACGATTTCAACGATTATCGCCTAATCTCGTAAATTTAAATCGTAACCCGTTGCATTTTGAGATTTTTACACCGTTCAAAATGGATTCATTCCATATATCTATCATCCTAACCAAACATATTTCATCCAATCTTACACATGATAGTTTTCAATTTGTCCATCAACAACAAAATTACAATTCTTTAATGTTCTTCATTATTTCATAACTTCTATTATTATGATTCACTTACAATATGGTTTATTAAGGTTTAAGTCCTTTAATTAGCCATCCTTGTTCCTCCTTATGAAACATGCTCCACCAATAATCACTTCTCTATCACACTATAATGAAGAGATGGAGAATAATGGTCAAAGATTTCTTACCCTTGATGTTCTAGCTTTCTTTCTTCTTCTCTTGGATTATCAAAGAAATCGTCTCACTTTTCTCTCAATATGTTATGCTCCAAGATGTTGGTGAAATTTAACAAGCAACAAATGACCAACAACTTCTCTTATTTATAGATTTTACAAGGTTAGGGTATTAAGGTCAATAAACCATCCCACCTCATTTCTTCCACCTCTTTACTATTCATTCCTTGGGCAACACAACTCTTATCCTTTGCTTGGCCATCAAGTGGCCAGCCATGACTCACCTATGGGGCCCCCATGGGTTTTTCCATGGGTTTTGCTAACTCGGTTACCCATCGGTTCGATCCACGGGTCCGGTTTTTGGTTTGGGCTTTAGGTTTAATTACTTTGGGCCTAACGTTGGGCTTGTATTAATAATCTTTGGGCCTTAACAAGATTGCACTTGGGCTTGCCCAATTCCTACACAAATCCTACAAGTCCATTAGAATAAGTTTAAAGCTTCTAACGTATAGTCTTCGTATTCTTCACGTATACAAGTTTGTATAATCATTCACCATATACCTCATACTATCTTTCATATATACTTGTACAATATTTCGTATCATACTCGTATTCATTGCTTCGTATAATACTTGCTTATTATACGATCATCATTTATTCATTCTTTACTTTCCTTAACATTCTCAACTTCATACGCAGGCGAAAAACTGCGGTTATCATAACTGAATTATTATTACATAATCCATCCTTCCTTATCATTCTATCGTTACGTATTTCTCGAAAAGTTTTTATTTTCATCTTGAAAATTCAAACGCCTTAATTCTACCACGTAGCCGAAATACTACGACATTACGCCATATTTAGGTTATAGAACAACCTTCATCTTGCTTATTCATTATAATAACATATATTATAATTTTATTCATTATTTAATCAAATAAAATTATTTTACAATTAATTCGATTTTCTCGGTCGTTACACGTCTGCTCGTCCAATCCCCAAATAGCGAGCCAAATCCTATACAAAAAACGAACAAACACACTGAGGAGCTTGGCGGTCGGGGCTGTCGGGGGATAGCTCCAGTGTGAGAATGAGTACAAACTGGAGAAGGTTAACAATGGAGGTACGTTAATTCTTTAATGCTTAAGTTAGACAAAGAGTTATTTTACTTGTGAATTAGTGTACAACCATGTATTTATAGTTACCCACACCGCCTTAATGCTCCCGCGTAGGAATATGACTCCTTGTTACGTCATGAAATTCAATCTCCTTAAGAATGGGAAGTCGAAATTAATCCGAACTGCCTAACCTCTTTACTTGAATTAAATTTGGTCTCCTTAAGGTAGGAAGTCAAATTGGAAAAGTGAATTCTAAGTCAATTGGGACTGTAGATTCCTTTAGGACTTCAAGCCTCCCTCGAAATATTCCGCGACGTGTCATGACTCATCGAATCATCCGGGCCCACAAAATCACGCCCCAACATCAAGTAACTGAGACAGTTTTAACAAGGGATAAATTGGCCAGTGCAAGCTCACATTTGATACGTGTTTGTTACATGTCATCTAAAATTTAAATACTCAGTAATGTGAGCTAGTCATTTTTATAAATCGTGTTTGTCACATGGGTAATATTACATTCATAGTAATCAGATACTTGGTGAAGTGTCAAGATTCATGGTAATCAGAATATCAGATGACCAAAAAATAGGTGGTAATATGATATTACCACATAATGGTCATCTTGAAATTTTTATTTAGACAAAAATATGCTTTATATTTAATAATTGGAATATAAATATTCTTATTAGTAACATAATTTACATTTATTTTTTATTTTTTTTGTTTGTCGACATATTTAGTTTAACTAAAATAACTCATTGTCCCTACAAAGTATGTGGTGTGTTTGTTATTTATTATTATAAGTTTAATTTATTATTAATGACGTACAAAAAAAAAAATTTGTGCTTAATAATTAAACAAATCATGAATTGTTATTTTATAAGCATATTAAAATTTTTAATATGATTTACTAAGTAAGAAATAATTAATTAGTTAATTGATAGTATTTTGATGATTGTTGATTAATCAAATGGGTGAATCATTTAACTAAAATTAGTACAAAGATATATTAGTAAAAGATTAATATTAAAAAAAAATACCTAGTAATCTTGAATTCGTATCAAACACTCACAATAACAATTACTAGTAATCACATATTTTCTACCAAACAAAATTGACACAATATGAACAAATACCCCCTTATGTTCAACTGAAAGTTTTCTATTTTATATGCAACTTACGAGAATCAAGTTCATTTGAAAATATAAGAACCAGAATATGTATTACCCACCTATTTCAAAAAATGATCCAATTATGTTTTTAAAGAGCTACCAAAAGTAGCATAAAAATGAACATCATACTACCAACAGGTTTCTTTGAATACCCAACATTGGCATCAACATTCCCATAAGAACTTGTTGTTTGGATCATGACTTTAATTTGCAATCTGCAGTTGATGGATCACTAGAAGTGATCACCGAAAGACTCGAAAACTGATGACAGGTAGATTCAATCTGGTTGTTCTGCTGGTAGTAACTGTTGAAAGCATAAGAAATTTTCCTACGTTCGTCGAGATTTGCACAGGATGCCCCATATCCGAGAGACGTGCAATCAGCATTAGCACAAGCATAGCTCACACTAGCTGCAACTTGGCAATCCTCAAGGCTTGCTGAGGGCGACATCACGCACCATTTTCGAGAAAGATACTGGACATTGCTTGCTGCTACTAAACCTCCAGTTGATCCGAGCCTGAGATTATATTTAGGTGTAGCATCATAGTTGAAAATTCCCCAATGGCGTTCAAAGTTACCCGGTTCAATGCGCTTTGCATCTTCGTCAATAAGGCTGAATAAATAGGCATCAATAGGACCTGGTCTCATTGGGGTACCCTTCCCCATATGGGACATGAATCCTTGGTTAAATCTCTGAGCAAATTTTACATTTGCGTTACTGTCCCCATCAGTTGGCCACCCAATCTCCCCAACAATTAGCGACATATTTCCATACCCGTTTTTGTGCAGCGCCCACACGAGCGTGTCGTGGTTTGCATCAAACGCATTGTAGTAAAGTAGACCATTGTCATTAATAGGGGACGAATAGCCATCAAAGAAGGCATAATCGATAGGGAAATTGGCATCATTGTAGAGGCTTATAAAGGGGTAAATGTTGACGGTGAAAGGAGCCCCATTATCACTCAAGAACTTGACAGTTTCCACCATTAGGTCATGAATGTCAGACCGGAAATCCCCGGTAGATGGGAGGTTTGTAGAGCTTTGGTATACATCAGCATTGAGGGGGACTGTGACCTGCACTTGACTCCCAAGACCAGCCTTTACGAGTGCTGCCTGAATATTTTGAAGGGCAGGTAAAGTTGTTTCGAGGAAGCTTCCATTGTATGCAGACAGGAATGGTTCATTTCCCACTGCGACGTACCTTAAAATGTAAATCGATAAATCAGTTTAACAGAATAATCAAACCTCGTATTCAGCTACATTTTTGAAATTCCGAGGAAATTCTGCTTCAAAAAACTTTAGATGATACGAGAGACAGACATTAATGAAGCCAATTCAACCAGTTTTAACAGAAGAACCATAACCATTAGATGTAAGCAAAATATTAAAGAACAAGCTCAGTCCGAGAAGTGACATAACTGAGTTTGAGGTGTATCTCGATTCCAAGCAATTCAAAATGGGCAGTCCATTTGGGCAGTTAATAATATAAAAAATAAGTTGCATGTGTATAGCAGAAAGTTTCAATTTAGATGGTTTTGTTATACAAATATTATACTATTGCAACTCTTTAACTATTTTTTTGCCTATTTAATCCTCAAACTTTATAATTTTTGCAAACCAAGTCCAATCTCTAATAGAACGATTAAAAAGCGTTACTTGAAAAACAATTATACTTTGAGGATCAAGATTGAAAAATAATTATATTTTGAGTACTAAAGATGAAAAATAGATTTAGCTTGGTGATTTGCATGAAAAATAATTATAGTTTAAGGTCAAAATACACAAAAATCTTAGTCACGTGACTTAAACATGAAAAACAACTTACGAATTGTCTTTACAAAAAATACTTAGGGGGGTGTATTCAATTAGGATTTTTAAAGACTTTTAAAAACTTTAAAAGTTTGGGTGTATTCAATCAAGACATTTAAAAAGTTTATAAAAGTTTAGTGGTATTCAATTACAACTTTTTTAATGTCTTTAAAAGTTAGGTGGTATTGAATTAAGATTTTTATAAAGTCTATAAAAGTATTTTGGTATTCAAAAAGTCATAGATTTTAAAGATTTCTATCAAATAGTAGAGTTTGATAGACTTTAAAAGAAGAATTATAACTATCAATCCATATCCAAAGTCTTGCCTCATCTCTAAAGATTTCTAAAGACTTCCAAATAAACACAAAGGTAGATAAAACTAGTTATTAATTGGACTATCTTTTATTGGGTCAAATTAGTTATTTATTTTATATGGGCTAATAAATATTAATATGTGATGGATAAATAATTTGGTAAAATTTGGGCCATAAAAATAATTAGATTTATTATAATAATATAATTAACAAGATATATTAATAAGTAAACAAATAAACCTAATCTGAATTGGTGAGAGAAAAAGTAGTCGTTCGAAAGCTTCTAATAGAAAGAGGAAAGAAATTTGTTCAACAAAGGTGAGATAAAATCATGAAACTCTCATATCAATTGTACGTGATTATGTATGTATAATATATGAAAATAGAAAATATATGATGTGTATGTATTCTTTGTTAATATATGATTATATACGTATAATATATGAAATTATCATTAATTTTTGAAAATATATGATTATGATTATGTATGTATAATATATGAAACTATATGAAAATATATGATTATGTACGAAAATATATGATTATGATTATGTGTTACAGTTAATATATGAAAATATATGATTATATATGTATAAAATATGATTATGTATGTACAATTCCGTGAAGTGAATTTTGATATTAACAAGATAAATAATAAATTATGAGTATTTTGAGAAGATAGTTTTTCTTAATCTTTGTTCATTTGAATTTAATATAATTATTTAATATCAAGTATATCACATTTTAATTAATTTATTTACCCTGTAATTCTTCTTGATGTTATTCAACAATCTTAATTGATGGAACATGAAATTCAGTATCTATGTGCTTATTATTAACCACTTTGTCTGAATTATGTACTCCTAACTGGATGTTTAGACATGCATTCACTTTACGTAAATTCTTCCCTTTTTATAGTTGTATTTTTGTGTGAAGCTATTATACAAAATTTATAAACTAATGAATGTCAATGTAACATGTGACATTTTGGCCTACTTACTACATAATATATGATTATGTAGTACATATATGATTATATGATTATATGTAGTACCAAGTATGTATAATATATGATTATGACTAATAAATTACTAAAGGAAATACTAAGATAGATGTGTATATATGACATAGTAACTACAAATGGGAGATTCTCAACAAGGAAATAACAAAGGAAAAGGAAAAAATGTTGGAATTTATAATTCGTGGACATTAGAAGAGAGCAATGAGTTGCTACAACTCATGGTTAATGCTGCAGTTCGTGGATGGCGTGATAGTAATGGAATGCTAAGTAAACAAACAGTTGAGAAAAAAATACTTCCTGCTCTTAATCAAAAATTTGGCTGCCAAAGAACATACTCACAGTACCTAAAAAACGTACGCATATGCATAAAGTATATATAGTTCAATGAAAATTGAGCTTAATTTTTGTATTGCGTCTGTAATTTCTAAAATTTTATTGGTATCCGAGTATCCAAATGTATTATGAAATGAGTAGAATAATATGAACGCTTTCAACATATATAAAATCTCATGCCACAATAATATAATGAGATTTACTCTAGTTCATGAAAAAGAGAGAGATGTTGTACACATGGGCTAATTAACAATTAATATAAGTTGCAAGATATATTAGAAGTATACAAAAGTCTATCATAGTCTTGATAAAAAGTTTATAAAAGTCTGTTATTTATTTCATAGAGTCTATAAAAGTTATTTTAAAAGAGTCTTTAAAGTCTTTGAAAGTCATTAAAATCTCACAAATTCTACAAAAGTATGTCACTTAAAAAAAAAATTTAAAAATCTTAATTGAATACACCCCCATTATTCTATCATATTAAGTGACGATACTTGACTAACATGAAAAAAAAATTGAGGATGAAATAAGAAAATATTTTAGTTAGGAAAAAAAACAATACTTATTCTATCATATGACAAAAACTCTATCTGAACATAAAAATTGGATATGAGTGTATTTAAATTTTATTTATTTGTATTTTATTGAGGGTCAAAATATAAATATATTTATATCTAATTTTTATGTAAGAGTTCTACTGAAGTATCATGATACTTTTTCTCTTATGTTTTTTTTTCATTCTTTCCTTCCCTGATAAATATTAGGAATTGCAGAATTATAGAGAGAAAAATATGTAGTACTAGAGAGAGAAATTACTTGATGTTAAGATTACCGGAGGAGACATGAGCAGAGACATTCTTCTCCACCCATTCCTCGGCTTCCGCCACACTATTAGCCATCGAATAAAGCATATCATTGGGAATACCCACCATGATTTCCATACCAGAGCCATGTAAAGCATTCAAACTACTTGTATCTGCATCAAATAGCTTCACTTTTTGAAACCCATTGTCCTTTAGCAGCTTCACTGTGATTGATTTTTCTAGAGGATGTCTTGTTTGTGTTCCCCAGTTTGCTCCAATTCCGCCATTTACTGAACCCGCCACCATAACCCACAAAAATATAATAAAAACCACTCCAAAATTCATGTTCAAAAATCCCACAAATCTCAAAACAAACCAAAACCCAGATGGATTTTTTAACTATTTATAAATCAGTGTAATTTGGTTTAGATCTGTATAAGCTTTGGAAAATTGAATTGAGTATTTATAATATAGTACGTGGGAGATATAAAGAAACTCACAAAAAACAGAGGATAGTAAATTGGAATGTATGTGAGAATTGGATTAAGGAAAGGCAAAGAAGAAAAAATCTTCCAAAATTCATGCTTAAAAACTCCAAATAACTAAACACGGAATGGTTTTTAACTATTTGATTAATAGAAATCAATGCAACTTGCTTTCTCTTTGTCTAAGCTTTGGAAAATTGGATGGAGTATATATAATACGATAGGTGTGAGATATAAAGAAACTCGCCAAAACAGAGGGTAGTAAATTGGAAAGTAAATAATAATTGGATTAAGGAAGCAGCTTTTCTAAGTGGATATGGAAATTGGACATAAAAATTAGACATGATTGTATTTTAATTTCATCTATTTATATTTTTACTCATAACTGGGAGTTAAAATATAAATAAGTGAAATTCAAATACATTCGTGTGCAATTTTCATGTCCAGATATAGTTTTTATTAAGGAAAGGCAAAGAAGAGAAAATCTTGCAACAAATAAGGAAAGAGATGTTTTTAAGATCTTTATAATGATTAATGGGGAAGGAAAAAATTAAAGCTGCCATTCACAAATAATTGCTTGCTAAATAATAAAAATTAGATTACAGTGTGGTGGGTAAATGAATAGTTTGGCAAAAAGTAATGTAGCTGTTCTGTTATAGAGAAGTTTTTAATTTGAATTGGAGAGAAGTGCTTTATAATTTCACTTATTTGTATTTTGACTCATTTATAAAATTATAATTATTTATGGGCATATGCGGTTATTCACACCTTAAATTGATACTAGCACACTTTAATTTACTGGATTAAATGAAGGTTTTTACCATACAATTAATAAGGTACTCTACTTTTCAAAATTATATATATATATATATATATATATATATATATAATATTTTTGGATTATAAATTTATATGATTTCTTAATTTGTCGTCAGAATTTAAATATCATTTTTAATACCTTGTACCACCACAATTAAATTTTTTAATTAATATTAAGGAAATATGTGAAAAATATAAAATTATTCTTAAAATTTATAGTTTAAGAAATATATCAACTTTGAAATGAATGGAGTAATTAATTATGTACAACATAACAATAAATGTAAAGTGTACAACTATGAACTTAAAATATGCATATACCCGACTTTTTACATCATCTGTTTTAAAATTAAAGATATATATTTTTAAAATTAATTTTAGAATTAGATGCACATTTTAATTTGTAAATTATAAAATCATATAAAATTCTTAACATGTGATTATTTTTTATCTTTTTTAACACACATTATTTACGTATTAGGTAGATTGACATAAATTAAATTACTACTCCCTCTGTCCTTAAAGGATGAACAAAATATATATTTCACATATATTAAGAAAAAACAAAATTAAAGGAAAAAAAAGTAAATAAAATTTTAAATTTATCTTTAATGGTCCCACAAGATTTATAAAAGTGATGAGTAATTTTAATTTTTTTATATTAATGAATCCCACTAAATAACATAATTATGTTTCACTTTATGTATTATATCTTATCCTCTTGAGAACAAAAATAATTGTATATTTAGTCATTCTTTTGAGTAGTCTATTATACTATCCTATTACATTTAAAACAAACATTAAGAATATATATGAAACGATTAATATAGTGTTTTAAAATTATACTCAAATTTTAGAATAGATGGAGTATTATTAGATAAAATTAGTGTAGCACATATTGATATAGAAAATGATATATCTTGTGACTTTATATGTCGATTCTTTTTGTTATAGTTATGTGGACAACTATGGTTGATAATATTTTTGTTAGAATTTGAGAGCCAAAATTAAAGTAGGTTTTATAATTATTTTAAGTGAATCCACATATCAATTTGTTTTATTCCATGAGTAGATTAAATTAAGTATTTGGAAGTTTAATCCATGGAGTAATGAATGAGATATTAACTCCCAAAGATCACCCTTAAAAATGATAAATGATAATAAATATATGTGAGAAGCCAAATCCCACATTAGTTAAGAACTAAAGATTTAATAGGTTTATATACATGAAAGTTGCTCTTGGGTTTGGGCCCCAAGGGGCACCCCACTTTTGTGGAAGGGAGATGACCTAGTAAAGGCTTTGTTCGAACCCACACGATGTCATCGCCATAGCTGACCGACTCAAGACTCAAACGCGTCGTCCTTATATATAACTTTTTGGACAAAATTTTTTTATTTAAAATTTTATTTAAATTTTATTTTAGTTCTATTGTCAAAATTGTGTCGTTTTGATAAATATTATTTATTATTAATATTATCAAAACTGTGTCGTTTTGAGAAGCGGTATCCGCTGAAAGGGTATCAGTCTGAACGGACGCCCCAAAACTACGTCGTTTTATCGCACCTTTTCTGTTAAGCCTAAAATTACGTAGTTTTGGTTCCGCTAAGGCTAAAACTACGTTGTTTTATGGGTCCGAACAGACGCGTCTATTCTGTTACGCTTTAAAACTACGTTGTTTTGGATTAAAGACACCTTTTCAGTAAGTTGTGTCCCTTCTAATGGGTCACTTACCCTCCTATAAAAAGATAGGGGGTGCTGTCATTTTCATTTACTCAATTTTCGAAGAATAAAGCATTCTAGTCTTCATTTAATTAGTTAGTTGAAGTTATTTTAGAGAGAGAGAGAGAGAGAGAGAGAGAGTTCAAAGCATTTTATTTTGGTTCGTTGTGTATGCTATTTGGAGTGCTACTATAGCATACGATTGTCATTGTATCTTGGGAAACAAGTGCTATTAACTCTAAGCACCATATGGAGGACATAATTATCTTAAGGACATAGAACAGAGTACTAGCCTTGACAAATTTGTTTCTGCAATTTCTGAGATAAGTTAGTATATATATATATATATATATATATAGTTTTTGTTCTGTTTTCCTAACAATCTTAAGAATTATTATCTATATTTATATTTTCAAGAAATATGGCTAGCAATTCTGTTACTATAATCGGTTCTTCATCTACACCAATAATTCCAAATGTACCTGTGAACCTTAGAGAAAAATCATAAAGGTTCAATGGTACAAAATTCAAAAGGTGGCAACAAAATATGTTGTTTTATCTTACTACTCTGAACTTGATGAAGCTTCTTCACTAAGATATGCAAGTTGTTGCCGCTATTGATGCATGGAAACATGCTTATTTCTTATGCCAGAACTATATCATCAATGGATTGGACAGCACATTATATAATGTGTATAGTTCTCTTAAAACAGCAAGAGAACTATGTGATTCCTTGGATAAGAAATATAAAACAGAAGATGATGACACGAAGAAGTTCGTAGTTGGCAGGTTTTTGGACTACAAGATGGTAGATTCCAAGGCTATCATCAACGAAGTCCAAGAATTACAAGTAATCCTGTATGAAATACATGCATAAGGTATAAGTGAATCTTTCCAAGTTGCTGTAATTATTGAAAAATTACCACTAATGTGGAAAGACTTTAAGAATTATCTCAAGCATAAATGCAAAGAGATGAAACTTGAAGACTTAATCGTAAGATTAAGAATAGAAGAGAACAACCGTGCCTCTGAAAAGAAAACAAGAAGGACCTTTGTAGAATATAAAGCCAACGTGGTGGAACAATGTTCGAAGTCTAAAAAAAGGAAGTACTCCGACAATGGGCCTCAACAAGGAACAAATAAGAAGTTCCAAGGCAAATGCTACATCTGTGACAAGCCCGGACATAGGGCAAAGGATTATCGTAAACGCAAAGACCAGAATAAGAAGTCCGCACAAGCCAATGTAACAGAATTGGATGGTCTTCTTCAAAATGTTTCAGAAATAAACCTTTCAGCGGTTGTTTCTGAGATTAACATGGTTGAAAATTCCAGGGAATGGTGGGTAGTTACTGGAACAACCCGCCATGTGTGTTCTGACAAGAAGATGTTCTCCACATATCAACAAATTGAGAATGGAGAACAATTATACATGAGGAATTCTTCCTCATCCAAAATTGCTCGAAAAGGAAAAGTGGTTCTGAAGATAACTTCTAAAAAGGAACTCACCCTCAACAACGTGCTCCATGTACCTGATATTAGGAAGAATTTAGTGTCAGGATCCCTTCTTAGTCAAAAGGGATTTAAATTGGTCTTTATATCGGACAAGTTTGTCCTAACTAAAAATGGGATGTATGTGGGGAAGGGATATATGAGCAATGGGCTCTTCAAAATGAATGTAATGACTATTATTCCTTCCAATATTAATAAAATTACATCTTCTGCTTATATGATTGAGTCTTCTAATTTATGGCATGGTAGATTAGGACATGTTAATTATAATACTATACGTAGATTGATTAATATGGAATGTTTGCCAAAATATGAGATTAACTCCAATAATAAATGTGAAGTTTGTGTCGAGGCAAAACTTAGAAAATCTTCTTTTAAATCAATTGAAAGAAGTACAAAACCTCTTGAATTAATACATACTGATATTTGTGATTTAAAGTATATACAAACAAGAGGAGGTAAGAAGTATTTTATTACTTTTATAGATGATTGTACAAGATATTGTTATGCTTACTTATTGAGAAGTAAAGATGAGGCTTTGTAAATGTTTATACATTACAAAAATGAGGTTGAGAACCAACTTGATAAAAAGATAAAGATTGTTAGAAGTGATAGAGGTGGGGGATATGAATTTCCTTTTGTTGAAATTTGTTCACAACATGATATAATACACCAAACAACTGCACCTTATTCACCACAAAAAAATGGTGTTGCTGAAAGAAAGAATAGAACTTTGAAAGAAATGATGAATGCATTATTATTAAGTTCTGGGCTACCTTTAATTTGTGTGGGGGAAATGAATTTATCAATCGAAATTATATTCTCAACCGAATACCTCAAAAGAAGTCTAATGCTTCACCCTATGAATTATGGAAATGACGTAAGCCTTCTTATAAACACTTAAAAGTATGGGGGTGTTTAGCAAAAATAATGGTTCCTCCACCCAAAAAGGTGAAAATAGGACCAAAAATAATAGATTGTATATTCATTGGTTATGCTAATAATAGCAGCGCATATAGATTTTTGGTTAATAAATCAAAATTAGAAGAAATACATGAAAATATTATTATTGAGTCAAAAGATGCTGAATTCTTTGAAACAGTATTTCCTAATAAAAAGGAACAAGAACCAAATTCTAATGAACAAGAAAAAAATTCAAACAAAAGAACTTATGACACTGTTAGTAATAGTGATCATAAGGTAGAAGATATTGATGAACCTAGACGTAGTAAGAATGCTAGAACATCAAAATCTTATGGTCCGGATTTTGTAACTTATTTGTTAGAAAATGAGCCTCAAACTTATAGAGAAATCCATTCTGTACAATCATACGTTGGAATTAGTAGATCTCCCACCAGGCTCTAAACCTCTTGGGATATAAGTGGATATTCAAGAAGAAAATGAAAGCGGATGGATCTATAGACAAATATAAAGCAAGGCTTGTAATCAAAGGATACATGCAAAAGGAGAGTTTAGATTATTTTGATACTTATTCTCCAGTAACAAGAATATCCTCAACTAGGATGTTAATAGCCATTGCAGCTATATATAATTTAGAGATACATTAAATGGATGTGAAAGTAGCTTTCTTAAATGGAGATTTAGAAGAGGAAATCTACATGGAACAAGAAAAAAAGTTTATTGTTCCAGGACAAGAAAAGAAAGTCTGTCGACTTGTGAAATCCCTTTATGGATTAAAACAAACACCTAAACAATGACATGAAAAATTTGACAATGCAATGTTGTCAAATGATTTCAAAATAAATGAGTGTGACAAATGTGTATATGTCAAGGACACTGAGAAAGGGTATGTCATTATTTGTCTTTATGCAGATGATATACTCATTATGGGTAGTAATAATGAAATCATTAAAACTACCAAGAGAATGTTAAATAATACATTTGACATGAAAGATATGGGTGTTGTCGATGTAATATTAGGAATTAAAATTTCTAAACATCGGATGGGTTAGTGTTATCACAATCACACTATATTGAGAAAGTACTCAGGAAATTCAATCAATATGATTGCAATCTTGTGGGAACACCAGTAAATATAAATCTACACTTGTCTGAAAATAATGGAGATAACATATCATAACCTGAGTATGCACAAATAATTGGAAGCCTTATGTACTTAATGAATTGTACACATCTTGATGTAGGTCGGATTACCGATCACTAAACACGCACAAGTATACGCGGTCTAACAAGTAATACAGTGATAAGGAAAGTGTCGTACCCACGAGGAACTATCACTAATATTTACCAAATACTGACTTTGTATCGCTTAAATCTTATTCAAACAACATAATAATAGAAGTGTGATTAATCTAGTTGTATCTAATTATCAAAACAAGTAGATGGATAACGAATGGTATCGAAGGTGCTACAAGCTAAGGTCATAATTTCACCCCATACTGGCATTTTGTCAAACAACTGATGTGTTATGTTTCATCAAAATTTCCTAACCTTCTCTCTATGGTCTTAGTGGGCACGACAGTTTGTCGACTGAGAATACACAAGTGCTCATACATCTCTTCCGAGGTATGTACAAACATATCCTCTCTAGATCCACCCGAAAGGGAATAGAACAGAAAGGAACGTCCAAGCTAGGTATTAATCCTACACATGTCTATGTGAATTAACCATAACAAGGATTTAAAGCATAAGTTCTGAATAAGGTCACACATGGTGCACATATATATGTCTATTCTATACACAAATTATGCAGTTGAATCAAGTAGACAATTCATAATCACATGCCAATATATTTAGGTGTAATCTACAATCCCTTTTTCAACTTCATATAGATTACCAAAATCATCACTAATTTCTTAACAAGAATCATTAAGCATGAATATATTGAACCAAACCATATGATTCCAACCAACGAGATAAGATAGTTAATTCAAATTAACAAAGGGTTCCATTATAACCTTAGAGCCAATAATTAGTTCATAGCTTTTGAACTAAACATTAGTAGCAATATAAACAATATTCATGGATTACAAGATCAAAGAAAATAAATGGATAAGAATAAACTCTTTCAAGCTTCTTCAATCTCCAAGAATTCCAATCCTTTCAAGCTTTCCAATCCGTATTGCTCACTACTCTTGAGCTTCAAGGAATCCCAAACTTCTCCCTAATCTACCTAAACTATATATATGTACAAACATAATCTACTAGGAAAATGGAGAAGAAATTACAAGAGAGAGAGAGAGACTATGTCCCAAAGGGGGATATATCAGATATTTATTTAAGGAGGCTAGCCCTTACATATATATACAAGTCTCATCTTGAAGCTAGGTCAAACCCAACTCTTCATTATCTGGGACCTGGAGGTGGCGTTGCAGCGCTAAGTTTAAGCCTTGGAATGGCGCTGCAGCTAGTGAGTCAAAGATAAAGAGACTAGAGTTCATCATTGATCGCCAACTTATAAAGGGATTAGGGTGACTGCAGTGCATCATGCCGACAAATCATTATTGACTGGTTGGCGCCGCAACACTAGGTTTAAGTTCTGGCATATTTGCTAGTAGCCAGTGTAGGAAAAAGTATAGTTTTTCCCCCTGCAAGCTGAAAAAGACCTAATAAGCCCTGCAACACATATGTTAAGCAAAATAATACTAAAATCATATAAAAGCTATATATAAGTCTACGAAGATCAAGTAATGTTGTAAGCAATAAATGATCCGATTCGTGGGTATAAATCCCACTCATCAAATACCCCCAAACTTAAGTCTTTGCTTGTCCTCAAGCAAACTATCTAACACAAAAATAACAACAGTAAAATGACACGCGAATGAAGTATAAAAGTATATACTAGCATCATGACGTCTAAGCTCAATCATAGCTACTCCTAGAGAACAGGACAAAAACATATATGAATAAGGGTTCAATCAATTTCAAGCATAAGACTATATTCGATCCATTCTATGTGTGTGTGTGAAGACCAACCATCGTAACTAATCATAGCTCAAAATAAGCTCACATCATCGATTGCAGAAACCAATATGAAAAATCAGTAACTTAAACATTCAACAAGCATTAAGATCAAGACGCAAATACAAGAAAGGATCAAAAAGCTCTAGCATGAAGACATTTAAAATCTGACTCGGACAATGCTTAATTACCTTAGGCTATTCAGAGCTAACCATTAATGAGCTTTTGATCAATGACTCCCAAGCCAGATGACTTTAGGGCACTAGGTGTAGAACACCCCTATGAATCTAATAACTTGAGCAGCAAAGGCCACGTAATCTACTTAAGCCAAATTAGACTTTACAAAATCCAAAGATTAATAGGTGAGTGCATTTTATGCTCTATCTCAACATAAGTCCCCGTTTATGGGCGAGTGCATTTCACGCTCCATCTCGACCCACCGCAAGACTTTCATTTTTTATTTATTTATTGAAAACATGCCAGAACCCAAGATTCAAAACTAAATAGACGTCTAAGTCTTTTATTACCTTATAATCATGAAAGTTTAAAAGAGTGAACATATTCTCAAAGAAATAAACATGTAAACTATATCCAAAATATAACTAGTTAAAACAGTTGGTCGGTGCTTGCTAACAAGGACAGATCAATAACAGTCTCAACTTATTAACTAAACTAACCCCTCATCTATACATGCTTGACACAAACTCTAAGAAATAGACATAATCACCTGGCACTTATCATTAGCCACAATCAAAAATAAATAAATAATATAAAACCCTTGCATAATAACAGCTCAAAATAGGGTAATAATGCCATTAACATGGCACACACATACTAATCTGTATAAGTCCCAAAAGATGGCTATAAACCAAACATACTGTCGACGTCGGGATTTTTAATTGTCCCTTTCCGTTACTTGTTCTTTGGTGTTCTCATTTTAGGTGAGATTTGTTTGAAAAAACAAGTGAAAAAGGTCCGACATGTATAATGTCGACGATGGATTGATTAAGAGTCGTCATTGGTTTTTAAATGGTTGTACCAACACAACCGAGAAAAGGTTTGCACATTGACCCGATGATGTGACATCTGCTAAAGCGAATTCGGTGAAACCGAGATTCATTAGGGTCCAGGGACTTGATTATGCGGAGGGAAGGTGTTAGGCACTTCGACATCCGTGTTACTACCAGAATCGCCTCTTTTCAAGAAACTATTATCTGAATGTGTGTGTGTGTGGTCAATGTGATGTTATTTTGAAGTAGTGCGAGGCCTCGTTCGCATTATATATACCTGGGGTTTGAATTTATAGAAAAATTTCATTTTTAGCAAGATATGGCGGTTGTGACTCCCCAAAATTAGGTATACATCACCCATCTTGGGTGCATGGACATCGTGATACGAATTTAAATACAATTTACTAATACACGTATGTCATATACAATAATGATAAAACATAGCTGTGAGTTTGAATACAATTATTGTCTACTAGAGATTATACAAACTCAAAAGGAGTCCTCATTACAATTGTTAACACACTATTTCACGAGAATAGTGAGGACTACTAATACTATCATCTCGGTCCATCACTCCGTTCCTCGATTTCGTCCCCGGATATATTCTCATTTCTGAAGAAACGGTGAAAGAAAGGGTGAGCTCAACTAGCCCAAGAAGAAATATTATGACTAAGATAATGTAGAATAAATTATCATTAGCCTTCATGAAAGTTTAAACGATAAAATATAACAAACATCAAGTTTAACTGCAGAGGAACAAGCAATCCATTAGAAGAGTCAAGTAGAGAATAAAATCTACTATCTTCTATGATTTAAAAGGTTTTTCATGACTTTTATCATTTGAGACTCAATTTTAATAAATAATCTACATCATCGAATCACCCCTGCACTACGGCCAAGGATATTCTTTAGTATCATGGCCACAATTATCCATGCTCTACGGGCCAAGAATATTTGTGTATTTATTAATGGTCATGATCATGCCAACAACTGTCCATCAATGCACTACGGGCCAATGAGGACTTTTTCCACATCATTTGTAACATTACGGTCATGATTATTAAGAATAATCCTCGGTCATAATCATACCAAGTCCATCTATGCACTACAGGCCACAAATGACTTTCAACATAATATAAACATGAGGATGATGACAATGACATAAGAATTCAATAAAACAAGTTCAAGAATTAATTTATCTAGGAACTATAACATCCAACTTGTCAACATGATACTGCTTTGTAGAGTAAAATTCAAGAATGCTCAGAAGAATATTTTCACGAAAAGATACTGGATGAAGCGCAAATATCAAGGATATTCCACTAATTTCATGGAGTATAGAAGTCAAAACTTTAACCAACTGAGTATAATAACGAATGGAATAACAAAAGAAATCACCATGCATGCGGTATCAGCATAGATGAGTTATTCCAACAGAATAATAAATGTAACGGAACCGGTCGGTCAAATTAAATTGCAACCGGATGGATGTTCCAATGAGAATAATATGTACGGAACCAAGTCCGGTGTAAGCGCTTACAGATAGGATATTCAGAATAATAATAAAAGATGGAACCGGGTCCAGCGTAAAAGCGCAGTACAGGATGTCCCAACGTAATAATAATAAAGCGGAACTAGGTCCCACAGAAACGCATTGCATGTGACCAGGATATTCCAACAAAATAATAATAAAGACGGAATAATAGAAGAATGTCACCAAGTATAGGGTAGTCGCGTATCATTGGTTATTCCAGTGAGAATAATAAAGAATGGAATAACAGAAGTTCTCTTTATGAATACAAAAGAAATAATATTCCTTACCGTAAAAGAAACTGGATATAAGAGTAGGGAAGTTACAGAATAGTTTTCTATAGTTTTTCTATAATTTCTCTATCTAAAGCTTAAGTGAATTCGTAAGAAATAATGAAGGAATGAGCTTCTATTTATAGAAAAATGGACTGCATAGTAACTAATTCATGAACGGTCCAGATCAATTTACTTTTAAACGAACGGTCCATATTTAAAACAAAATCTTTTAAATAAAATATTATATATATATATATATATATATATATATATATATATATATATATATATATATATATATATATAACATTAGTCATGGGTTATGAACCCCGTGAACTTTGTTTGCCAACCCACAAATTATTACATATATATAAATATAATAATTGTAAGACCCCAACTTTTATAAATAAAGATGAATTTTCTATAAATATTATTTTTGAATATTATGGAGTAAATTTGATATAATGTTATAGTTGTGGGTAATATTTATAAATTTTGCAAAGTAAGTAAGTTGTTATAAAATATTCGTTTGGTCGGGGAATATTCTTTTTGTCGGGGAATATTAAATGACGACTAAGACAATCATTGGTGGACCCCACAATGTAATTATTATCGGATCGAGAAAACAACAAAAATACTTTATGAAAATAACGGCGGAGGTGTTACTGAATTAAAAGCTGTTGAACTACCCGGTAGTAAATGTACTGATGTCTGGCGTGGTTGCATAGTAGCATACCAGATTGATTATTAATGCTTACGTGAGAAGTCACTCATTATACTCAATTATTGCTACGATGAATTCTTGCATCATATCTCTTATATTATTGATTCAATTATTGTCACGAAGATCATCCGTATATAATATGTTATATTATTAAATCAATAATTGAGACGACAAGTTATAAATGATTAATAATTGTTGAAAGATTAAATATGTGTTGATTAAAAATAAAATGATTTGTGGTAATATTTAATCAATCCTTGATGTATACAAAGAGTCTATTATGAGACGTTTGTGGTAAGTTTAGTTATTTTATGGGTGGCCGTATATGTCATCATCTAAGAGTCTCTTCACAATAGTAATTACCTTTCGTCGATAGTAATTACCTTCGTCGATAATAACTACCTTTACAGACGTCAAACCACTTGCCATTTCATATTACAAAAGGCGTCGAACCAATTGTCGTTTCATATAACAGGCGTCGAACCAATTGTCGTTTCACATTACAGGCGTCACACCACTTTTCTTTTCACATCACCAGTCGTCAAGCCACTTGCCTTTTCACATTTCAAGTGCTAAGCTAGAAATCTTCTATAAATAGAGGCCTAGTGCTTCATTATTTTTCACAAATTCATTCAAGCTATAGAGAGAGAAAGCATAGAAAGAATAAGAGAGAAAGAAGAAGAGTATTCGTTACTTACACTATCAGTAGTATTCAATCTACTACTAATGTAAGGGGTGTTATTCTTTCTTATTCATGAAGAGAACTGTTGTTATTCCATTGCTTATTATTACATTGGAATAACTCAGATATCTGTGGTTTACCATATACTTGGTGACATTCTTCTATTATTACATTTGGAACATCACATCTGTGTATTTTTCACAGGACTGGTTCCGTCTTTATTATTATTATTCTAGAATATCACATACTATGTGTTTTACAGGACTGGTTCCGCCTCTTTATTATTATTATGTTGGAACATCCGTTCTACGTGTGTTTTACACCGGACCTGGTTCCGTCTTTATTATTACAGTAGGAACATCCCGTCAAGGCAAATTTTGCCTCGACACGGTTCCGTTATTATTATTCTCATTGAATAACCTCGTCGTGTGTGAAGTCGCATGCATGGTGATTTCTTTTGTTATTCCATTCTTTATTATACTAAGTTGGTTAAAGTTTTGACTTCTATACTCCATGAAATTAGTAGAATATCCTTGATATTTGCGCTTGATCCAAAGATCTTTTCATGGAAATATTCTTCCGATCATTCTTGAATTTTACTCTATAAAGCAAAGATCATGTTGACAATTTGGACATTATTAGTTCCTGGATAAATTAATTCTTGAACTTGTTTTATTGAATTCTTATATCATTGTCATCATCCTCATGTTTATATTATGTTGAAAGTCATCTCGTGGCATGTAGTGTATAGATGGACTTGGTATGATTATGACACGAGGATTATTCAATTGTAATTATGACCATAATGTTACAAATGATGTGGTAAAAGTTATCATTGGTTCAGTAGTGCATTGATGGATGATTGTTGGCATGATCATGACCATTAATGAATACACGAATGTCCTCGGTCAGAAGTCATGGATAATTTGTGGTCGTGGATACTAAAGAATATCCTTGGTCAGTAGTGCATAGGTGATTCGATGATGTGGATTATTTATTGTCGAGTCCCAATGATAAAAGTCATGAAAAACCTTTTAAATCATAAAAGATAGTAGATTTTATTCTCTACTTAACTCTTTTAATGGATTGCTTGTTCATCGCAGCTTAAACTTGATGTTGTTATATTTTATCGCTTTAATAACATTGTCAAGGCTAACGATAATTTATTACGCATTATCTTAGTTATATATTTCTTCGGGCTAGTTGAGCTCACCCTTTCTTTCACCGTTTTCTCTTGAAATGAGAACATAGCGAGGACTAGTCGGGAATCCGAGTGAGTGATACCAGAGGATAAAGCATTAGTAATCCTCACTATTCGTGAAATGGTGTGTTAATAATTGAAATGAGGACTCCTTTTGAGTTTGTATAATCTCTAGTAGACAATAATTGTATTCAAATTCAGAGTTATGTTTTGTCGATTGTACATACCACAGCATTTGTATTAGTAAGTTGTATTTGAATTTTGTACCACGATCCGACAACCCAAGATGGGTGATGTATACCTAATTTTGGGGGCATCATGGGTTGGTATCGAGAGCCATAAGTAAAGAGCCCCGAGCCTCTATCCGTGACTTCATTGATGAGGGATGCACCGAAGCCGACTCTTCAGAGGGACGCCTTTCTACGATGGCAAGTCGATAGGTACCTCGGTGAGGTGTCGACACAAGTTGGTGTCCAAAGTCACAACAGTATCAAAGCTTAGGATATGATCCCTGCTAAGATGTGAGAATAGTACTAGGAGGGGAGAAACGGGGAATTCCTTTACTAGTATGACCTACCTAAGTTTATGTGGTATTTAATTGGTCGGTTATAATTTAGGGATAATATGTCACATGTCAATTAACCTTTGTTTTGTGGCAGTATCTGAAAATGACATCCGAGAATGTTGAGAATAACAATGGAGCACAGGTGACCGTTGATTCACCACATATCAATAATCAGGATAATGTGCATCAGGAAGGCGACAATCCTCATGCAAACAACAACACTGACCAAATGATGAATGATCAAATGTTCAGGGGCTTTATGAAATTCATGCAACAGCAGTCGAGAGCGGCTCCTGTCCAAAATGCAGGTGGAAACACTAGAAACTCTCGGGCGGTCACCGCTAAACAGTTCAAGGAGCTGGGACCACCGGAGTTTAAGGGAGAGCCAAAAACACTTATGGCGGAAGCATGGATAAAGCAGATCACCAAGATATTTGATGTCTTGGGATGTTCCGAGGTGCAAAAGGTTCCCTTTGCCGCCTTTATGTTGCGCGGAGAGGCAGATTATTGGTGGGAATCGATAAAACGACTCAACTCCGCCGATCAAGATGTCTTGGGAGAAGTTCCAAGAGTCGTTTCAACAACAAATACTTTCCGAAAGTATTCATCACATGAAGGAGGTGGAGTTTATCAAGTTGGAACAAAACAATATGGCCGTGTCGCAATACGAGGCTAAATTTGCAGAGTTATCCCGCTTTTCGCCCCACTTGGTGGATAATGAAGAGAGAATGACACGGATGTTTTTAATAGGTTTGAAGCCGGAGATACGTCAACATCTTATTTCTCATAAACTGTGTTTATATTCAGATGTTGTAAATAGGGCTCAGTTAGTGGAGCGCGATAACGAGTCAACGCAACTAAAAGAAAAAGCAAATCGACAAAATGATAATACCAATAGAGAGATCATCGAAGAGGTGACAACAAGCGTGGAGGAATCAATTGAAGCGAAATGGTAACCACTTCGGTGGTAATCAGGGCCAAAACAATAAGAATGGACATTTCAAGAAGAGGAGATTCAACAATGATGGAAAGACGTCAGCACCAGCACCTGTCGTTAAGGAAGGAGAACGACCACCTATCATATGTTTCAAATGCGGAGGGGAAGGGCACATCAGTCCAAACTGCGCGATGCCGTCCAAAGCATGTTATAATTATGGAAGAGAAGGTCACTTAGCCCGATTTTGTCGTTCACCGAAGACAAATTCAGCTAGGATGGAGGCACCAAAGGCCGTCAGTCGTAAAAGTCAAACCGGTAAAGGTAGTCTGGAGAGGCGTTTGTTGTGACCTCCCAAAAAGCAAGGAACCCAAATGAGGTCATCACGGGTAAGCTTATCATAAACGAAATCTATACTTTATTTGATACCGGTTCTACCCATTCTTTTATTTCTCCTACTTGCGCTCATCGATTAAATTTGACTCCGGAGAAATTAGACTTTGACTTATCTGTGGAAACGGGTGGAAACTCCGTTGGGAGAAACCTTCATTACATCCACTATTTATAAGTCTTGTTTGGTTTAAATCGGTACCCTCACATTACCTGTAGATCTTATTTTATTAAAAATACTTGCATTTGACGTGATTTTAGGGATTGATTGGTTAACTACTCATCATGCAAAAATTGATTGTTTCCGTAAGGTTGTTAGCTTTCATATTCCTAATCAACCTATTATGCGAATTCAAGCGACCAAACCATTAAAATCAATCACGGTCATCTCAAGCCATAAAGCTATTCGTTTATTGAAAAATGGATGTCAAGCTTTTTCTTAGCTCATGTCACGATTTAAACAAAAATACGTCAGTTTTGAATGATATTTCTATTGTTAATAAATTTCCTGACATATTCCCCGAAGAACTTCCTGGCCTACCCCCTGAGCGTGAAGTTGAATTTTGTATCAACATTGAACCCGGTACAAAACCCATTTCCAAAGCCCAATATCGAATGGCTCCTATTGAACTTCAAGAGTTAAAGACCCAACTGCAGGAATTGTTAGACATTGGCTTTATTTGTCCTAGTACTTCTCCTTGGGGTGCTCCTGTTCTATTCGTGAAGAAGAAAGATGGGAGTATGCGACTTTGTATTGATTATTGGGAGTTGAATCATGTCACCATCAAAAATAGGTATCCATTGCCACGTATTGATGACCTGTTTGACCAGTTGCAAGGAGCCAAAATCTTTTCAAAGATTGATCTTCGTTAGGATATCACCAATTGAAGATTAGAACCGATGACATTCCAAAGACGGCTTTTAATTGATGCAGGGCATTATGAATTCCTAGTCATGTCCTTTGGATTGACTAATGCTCATGCTGCCTTCATGGATATGATGAACCGAGTATTCAAGGAATATTTGGATCACTTTGTGGTCGTCTTTATTGATGACATCCTTATTTATTCAAAAAGCCGTGAAGATCATGAGCAACACTTGAGGCTGACACTCCAAAAGCTTTGTGAATACAAGCTTTATGCCAAGTTGAAGAAATGCGAATTCTGGCTTGCGGAAGTAGCATTCCTTGGGCACGTAGTATCGTGTCATGGAATATCCGTTGACCCAAAGAAAGATCAAGCAATTCAAAGTAGGAGCAACCTAAATCGATGGATCAAGTACATAGCTTTTCGGTTTAAATTGGTTATTATCGAAGATTCGTGGAAGGATTTTCTCGAATCACTACTCCATTGACTCAGCTGACTCGGAAATATACAAAGTTCGGTTGGAGCGAAGAATGTGAGAAGAGTTTTCAAGAACTCAAGAGGAAACTCATTTCGGCACCTGTTCTGATAATACCATCTGGCTCGGAGGGATTTGTCATCTACAGTGATGCTTCGAGCAAAGGGTTGGGATGTGATCTCATGCAACATTGAAAAGTCATAGCCTATGCCTCAAGACAACTCAAAGAATATGAGAGGAATTATCCTACTCATGATCAAGAGTTGGCAACTGTTGTCTTCGCACTAAAGATTTGGAGGCATTACTTGTATGGGGAGAAGGTGGAGATCTTTACGGATCATAAAAGCCTCAAATATTTCTTTACTCAAAAGGAACTCAACACGCGACAACGACGTTGGCTTGAACTCATTGAAAGATTATGATCATACCAACCAATACCATCCCGGAAAAGTGAACGTGGTAATGACGATTTAGTAGAAGATCATATGCAAGTACGAAAAGCGATATTGTCAACGCAAAGGCCCATTTTGTGTGACTTGCAAAGGATGGAGATAGAGTTAAAGACTCTGAGGACCCATGTGATGATGGCGAATATACGAGTAGAAGCCGACTTTAATCGATAAAGTTAAAGTCGCTTTCAAGTTACGGACACTGGAGCTAATGCATATGAGGAAGAAAGTGCAAGAAGGTGCTACGTCGGGAAGCAAGAATCGATGAAGAAGGAATACTTGAGTCAACTCCGGACTTTTTGTGTTCCTAACGACCACGATTTAAAGTATAAAATCATGATGGAGCGCACAACACACCGCTTGCAATCCATCTTGGGAGTACCAAAATGTATCATGATATTCGTCATACATTTTGGTGGAGCAATATGAGGAGAGAGATAGCGTTGTTTATCTCAAGGTGTCTAACTTCTCAACGAGTTAAAGCGGAGCATCAAGTAGCAAAAGGTCCATTGCAACCACTTGAAATTCCAGAATGGAAGTGGGAACACATTACCATGGATTTTGTTACCGGTCTTCCTAAGGTTTCTCAAGGCATAGATGCGATTTGGGTCATTGTTGATAGATTAACCAAGTCTGCTCATTTCTTACCGATACGAGAAACTTATACACTTGAACGTCTTGTTCGTATGTACATAAACGAGATTGTAAGACTGCATGGTATGCCGATATCCATAGTGTCTGATCGAGACCCAAGATTCACTTCACGATTTTGGGTTAGTTTGCAAAAAGCAATGGGCACAGACTTACCATTTAGCTCGGCATATCATCCTCGCATGCACAGACAAATGGAGAGGACTATTCAAACTCTTGAAGATCTATTAAGATTATGTGTCCTTGATTTCAAGGAAGTTGGGACAAGTTCTTACCATTGGTGGAGTTTCCTCCAACAACAAAGCTTATCAAGCAAGTATTGGCATGGCTCCAATCAAAGCGTTGTATGGAAGAAAGTGTCGTTCTCTAGTATCTTTGGGATGAGGTGGGTGAAGCAACGTTGTTGGGACCGGAGTTGGTACGTATGACTACGGGAAAAGATTCAAACGATCCGACAACGATAAAAACCTCACAAGATCGACAAAAGAGTTATGCCGATCTTCATCGAAAGGACGTGGAATTCGATATAGGAGATCATGTGTTGTTTGCGTGTTGCTCCATGGAAAGGAGTTACTGAGATTTGGAAAAAGAGAGAAAACTCAATCCTCGATTCATCGGCCTATTTTTAATCCTCGATCGAGTAGAGGCTGCGGGCCTATAGACTCGCTTTTATCCGCCAAGTATGTCTCGTGTTCATAACGCTTTTCACATATCCATGTTACGTAAATATGTGAAAGACCCGAACCACATTATTGAGTTTGAACCGGGACGAAATAGCGGAAGATTTGACGTATGAAGAGGTTCCTGTTCAAATCTTGGATAAGAAGGAACATATTCTACGCCCAAGGTTATACCTCAAGTCAAAGTTTTGTGGAGAAACCACGATGTTGAGAAAATGACTTGGGAGTCGAATCGAAATGAAATCAAGGTATCCTTACCTCTTCGACATACCGTGTACGTACCCTAATTTTGAGGGCTTAAATTTCATAAGAAGGGAGGTTGTAAGACCCCAACTTTTATAAATAAAGATGAATTTTCTATAAATATTATTTTGAATATTATGGAGTAAATTTGATAAATGTTATAGTTGTGGGTAATATTTATAAATTTTGCAAAAGTAAGCAAGTTGTTATAAAATGTTCGTTTGGTCTGGGAATATTCTTTTTGTGGGGGAATATTAAATGCGGCAAGACAATCATTAGTGGACCCCACAATGTAATTATTGTCGGATTGAGAAAACGATAAAAATACTTTATGAAAATAATGGCGGAGGTGTTACCGTTAAAACCGCTTTTTACTACCGGTAGTAAAAGTACAAAGAATACGGCGATGGTTGCATAAAGTAATACACAGATTGATTATTGATGCTTACGTGAGAAGTCACTCACTATACTCAATTATTGCTACGAGAATTCTTGCATCATATCCCTTATATTATTGATTCAATTATTGTCACAAAGATCATCTATATAATATGTTATATTATTAAATCAATAATTGAGACGACAAGTTATAAATGATTAATAATTGTTGAAAGATTAAATATGTGTTGATTAAAAATAAAATGATTTGTGGTAATATTTATTCAATCCTTGATGTATAGAAAGAGTCTATTATGAGACGTTTGTGGTAAGTTTGGTTATTTTATGGGGCCGTATATGTCATCATCTAAGAGTCTCTTCGTCAATAGTAATTACCTTCGTCAATAGTAATTACCTTCGTCAATAGTAACTACCTTTACCAGACGTCAAACCACTTGCCATTTCATATTACAGGCGTCGAACCAATTGTCGTTTCATATTACAGGCGTCGAACCAATTGTCGTTTCACATTACAGGCGTCACACCACTTTTCTTTTCACATCACCAGTCGTCAAGCCACTTGCCTTTTCACATTTCAAGTGCTAAGCTAGAAATCTTCTATAAATAGAGGCCTAGTGCTTCATTATTTTTTACAAATTCATTCAAGCTATAGAGAGAGAAAGCATAGAAAGAATAAGAGAGAAAGAAGAAGAGTATTATGTTACTACACTATAGTAGTATTCAATCTACTACTAATGTAAGGGGTGTTATTCTTTCTTATTCATGAAGAGAACTGTTGTTATTCCATTGCTTATTATTCTGTTGGAATAACCTGTATACGCGGTTTACCCTATACTTGGTGACATTCTTCTATTATTCTGTTGGAACATCCTGTGTGTGTAATTTACAGGACTCGGTTAAAATCTTTATTATTATTCATTGGATTATCTTGTGCGTGTGTTTTACACCGGACTGGTTCCGCCTTTTATTATTATTATGTTGGAACATCACATGCATGTTTTACACAGGACTGGTTAAAATCTTTATTATTCTGTTGGAACATCCTGCTTAATTGCAAATTTTGCCTAACTCGGGTTCCGTTATTATTATTCTCGTTGGAATAACTCGTCTATCATGCGAAGTACCGCATGCATGGTGATTTCTTTTGTTATTCCATTCTTTATTATACTGGGTTGGTTAAAGTTTTGACTTCTATACTCCATGAAATTAGTAGAATATCCTTGATATTTGCGCTTGATCCAGTATCTTTTCATGAAAATATTCTTCTGATCATTCTTGAATTTTACTCTATAAAGCAGTATCATGTTGACAATTTAGACATTATTAGTTCCTGGATAAATTAATTCTTGAACTTGTTTTATTGAATTCTTATATCATTGTCATCATCCTCATGTTTATATTATATTGAAAGTCATTTGTGGCTTGTAGTGCATAGATGGACTTGGTATGATTATGACCAGGGATTATTCGGTGTAATCATGACCGTAATGTTACAAATGATGTGGTAAAAGTTATCATTGGCCCGTAGTGCATTGATGGACGATTGTTGGCATGATCATGACCATTAATGAATACACGAATGTCCTGGGTCGTAGTGCATGGATAATTTGTGGTCGGATACTAAAGAATATCCTCGTCAGTAGTGCATAGGTGATTCGATGATGTGGATTATTTATTGTCGAGTCCCAGCGATAAAAGTCATGAAAAACCTTTTAAATCATAAAAGATAGTAGATTTTATTCTCTACTTAACTCTTTTAATGGATTGCTTGTTCCGCTGCAGTTTAAACTTGATGTTGTTATATTTTATCGGTTTAACACTGTTGAAGGCTAACAATATTTATTCTGCATTATCTTAGTTATAATATTTCTTACTGGGCTAGTTGAGCTCACCCTTTCTTTCACTTTTATTCTCTTCGTGAAATGAGAACATAGCGAGGGGACTAATCGGGGAACGGAGTGATGATCCGGAGGATAGCATTAGTAATCCTCACTATTCTGTGAAATGGTGTGTTAATAATTGAAATGAGGACTCCTTTTGAGTTTGTATAATCTCTAGTAGACAATAATTGTATTCAAACTCACAGTTATATTTTGTCGTATTGTACACGACAGTTGTATTAGTAAGTTGTATTTGAATTTTGTACCATGTATCTGACGACCCAAGATGGGTGATGTATACCTAATTTTGGGGGCGTCATAATAATCATAATAATGATGCTCCATGCCAACTTGCAAACTCAAAACATATATATATATATATATAATAGTACTCCCACTAACAATCTTATATTCCCCCCCCAAATCACTCCTGCCATCCGTATACATATATATTATATATATAACACTTATATATATATATATATATATATATATATATAATGAATAACCTTTTACCGGTTGTTTAAAAAAATGGATAAAAAGGGGGCCATAAAATACGCCAAAATTCACAACAATTACTATAGCAATAATTGAACAAAACTGAGTGACTTCTCACGTAAGCATCAATAATCAATACCGTGTGCTACTATGCAATCACGCGTATTACTGTACTTTTAACACCGGATGTTTCAACAATTAACGGTAAAACTTCCGCCGTTATTTTCATAAAGTATTTTTGTCGTTTTCTCAATCCGACAATAATTTCATTGTGGGGTCCACCAATGATTGTGTCGTTGTACAAATATTCCCTGTTAAAACGAATATTCCCCGACCAATCGAATATTATATAACAACTTGCGTACTTTGTAAAATTTATAAATATTACCCACAACTATAACATTATATCAAATTTACTCCATAATATTCAAAAATGATATTTATAGAAAATTCATCTTTATTTATAAAAGTTGGGGTCTTACAGCAGTGATGTTTTATAAAAGAGGTTCGGCTTGATGCTCAATAGTAATTGAGACCATTTACACTTCCATTTTATTAAGTGTTCGGCTTGATTGATTTTATTTTCGAGATGCGAAGCATCTATAAGAAAATAATGTACAAAATAATATCGATTTCCTCGTGGGTATGAAAACCATTTGAGGAAATTTAGACACCGAAAAATAATTTACAAGTCGCCATAAATTTGAAAATGTCCATCACGGAACCGAATCTAGATCCAATAATTTGAATCTGTGATCACATGATTCCTGCAGCATACATGAGAACCATAATTTGTATGAAAGCGTAGAAGCAGATATATATATAAAAGTCAGTAAATATATATATATCTGACATGATCACCAAATGACCACAGAAGCACCTCCATGGGGGATCGGAAAATGTAAATAAAGCTGTAAAAGCTATCAACCGCCACGGAGGAAACTCAAAGGATTTAAACGTAAATAAAGATGTAAAGCTATCAACCACCACGGAGGAAACTCTAGGCGGGACAAAATGTAAATAAAGATATACAAAGCAATCAACTTCCACGAAGTGAACTCCAAGCGTGGGAAACCGTAAAGAAAGTTGTAAAGCGATCAACCACCACGTAAGTAAACTGTGTGGGACAAATATATATATATATATATATATATATATATATATATATATATATATATATATATATATATATATATAAGCGATAAATGCACCGGATGTAAAATTGAGGCTCATCGAACGAGTTCGACAACAGATTCATATATATATATATATAAAAGCGAGTAAACGCACCGGATGTAAAATCCAGGCTCATCGAACAAAGTTCGACAACAGTTCATATATATATATATAAAAGCGAGTAAACGCTCCGGATGTAAAATCCAGGCTCATCGAACAAAGTTCGACAACAGCATTCATATATATATATATATAAAAGCAAAACGCGCTCGGATGTAAAATCGGGCTCATCGAGCGAGTTTGACAACATGATTCATATATATATATATATAAAAGCAAGTAAATGCTCGGATGTAAAATTCGTGCTCATCGAACAAAGTCCAGACACATAGTTTATATATATATATATATATATATATATTAAAAGCGATAAATGCTCGCATCAAGTTCAGGTTCATCGAACAAAGTTACACACTGATTATATATATATATATATATATATATATATATATATATATATATATATATATAAGCAAATAAGCGCTCGGGGCATCAAGTTCAGGCTCAATCGAGGCATAACTCGATAATGTTAGTCCATATATATAAATATATATATATATATATATATATATATATAAATATATATGTATATACAAACTGAAATAAAACCACGGACCGAAGTCCGGGCAAACACACGTAACACGACTCTCAACGTGAAGAAGGGGTGTGTGCAGAGATGAATAGAAAGGCTTTAAAGTGTATGAGAAGGCTTACAATGGGCTGCCAAAGAAGGCTTCTATATCTTTAAAGTGGATGAAACTCAGCTCCCGCCGGTACAAAAGTAGCTACATGTGAGCTCACAAGTGTATAAAATGGGAAAGCACTCAGTATATTGCAAGTACGGATACCTTGATTTCATTTCAGATTCTAACTCCCAGGTCATTTCCTCAACATCGTGGTTTCTCCACAAAACTTTGACTTGAGGTATAACCTTGAAGCGTAGAATATGTTCCTTCTTATCCAAGATTTGAACAGGAACCTCTTCATACGTTAAATCTTCTGCTATTTCGTCCGGTTCTAACTCAATAATGTGGTGCGGGTCTTTCACATATTTACGTAACATAGATATGTGAAAAACGTTATGAACACGAGATATACTTGGCGGTAAAGCGAGTCTATAGGCCACAGTTCCTACTCGATCGAGAATTAAAAATGAGTCGATGAATCGAGGATTGAGCTTTCCTCTCTTTCCAAATCTCGTAACTCCTTTCCATAGAGAAACTCGTAATAACACATGATCTCCTATATCAAATTCCACGTCCTTTCGATGAAGATCAGCATAACTCTTTTGTCGATCTTGTGAGGTTTTTATACGTTGTCGGATCGTTTGAATCTTTTTTGTAGTTATACGTACCAACTCCAGTCCCAACAACGTTGCTTCATCCACCTCATCCCAGCATACTGGAGAACGACACTTTCTTCCATACAACGCTTCGAATGGAGCCATGCCAATACTTGCTTGATAACTGTTGTTGTAGGAAAACTCCACCAATGGTAAGAACTTGTCCCAACTTCCCTTGAAATCAAGGACATAGAGTCTTAATAGATCTTCAAGAGTTTGAATAGTCCTCTTCGACTGTCCGTCCGTCTGAGGATGATATGTCGAGCTAAATCGTAAGTCTTTGCCCATAGCTTTTTGCAAACTAACCCAAAATCGTGAAGTAAATCTTGGGTCTCGATCAGAAACTATGTATACCGGCATACCATGCAGTCTTACAGTCTCGTTTATGTACATACGAGCAAGACGTTCAAGTGTATAAGTTTTTCGTATCGACAAGAAATGAGCAGACTTGGTCAATCTATCAACAATGACCCAAATCGCATCTATACCTTGAGAAACCTTAGGTAGTTCTAAGAACGAAATCCATGGTAATGTGCTCCCACTTCCATTACGGAATTTCAAGTGGTTGCAATGGACCTTTTGGTACTTGATGCTCCGCTTTAACTCATTGACAAGTTAGACACCTTGAGATAAACAACGCTATCTCTCTCTTCATATTGCTCCACCAAAATGTATGACGAATATCATGATACATTTTGGTACTCCCAGGATGGATTGCAAACGTTGTGTTGTGCGCCTCCATCATGATTTTATACTTTAAATTAGGGTCGTTAGGAACACAAAGTCTGGAGTTGACTCGAAGTATTCCTTCTTCATCGATTCTTGCTTCCAGCATAGCACCTTCTTGCACTTTCTTCCTCATACGCATCATCTCCACGTCTGTAGCTTGAGCAGCTTTAACTTTATCAATTAAAGTCGGTTCTACTAGTATTTTTGCCATCATCACATGGGTCCCTGGAGTCTTTAACTCTATCTCCATGCTTTGCAAGTCATACAAAATGGGCCTTTGCGTTGACAATATCGCATTCGCACTTCATGATATGATCTTTCTACTCGTCGCCACTACCACGCTCGCTTTTCGGGATGGTATTGGATGGTATGATCATAATCTTTCAACAGTTCAAGCCAACATCGTTGTCGCATGTTGAGTTCCTTTTGAATGAAGAAATATTTGAGGCTTTTATGATCCTTAAAGATCTCCACCTTCTCCCCATACAAGTAATGCCTCCAAATTTTAAGTGCGAAGACAACAGCTGCTAACTCCAGGTCATGAGTAGGATAATTCCTCTCATATTCTTTGAGTTGTCGAGAGGCATAGGCTATGACTTTCCCATGTTGCATGAGAACACATTCCAACCCTTTGCTAGAAGCATCATCAGATGACAAATCCTCAAGGCAGGATGGTATTGTCGTAGCAGTCTTTGAAATGAGTCTCCTCTTGAGTTCTTGAAAACTCTTCTCACATTCTTCGCTTTCTAATCGAACTTTGTATCTTTCTCGAGTCATTTGAGTTAATGGAGTAGTTATTCGAGAAAATCCTTCCACGAATCTCGATAATAACCAGCCTAAGCCGAAAGCTACGTACTTTGATCATCGATTTAGGTTGCTCCCAGCTTTGAATAGCTTCAATCTTTGCCGGGTCAACAGATATTCCATGACTTGATACTACGTGCCCAAGGAATGCTACTTCCTCAAGCCAGAACTCACATTTCTTCAACTTGGCATAAAGCTTGTATTCACGAAGCTTTTGGAGTGTCAGCCTCAAGTGTTGCTCATGATCTTCACGACTTTTGGAATAAATAAGGATGTCATCAATAAAGACGACCACAAAGTGATCCAAATATTCCTTGAATACTCGGTTCATCATATTCATGAAGGCAGCAGGAGCATTGGTCAATCCAAAAGACATGACTAGGAATTCATAATGCCCGTATCGAGTTCTGAAAGCCGTCTTTGGAATGTCATCAGTTCTAATCTTCAATTGGTGATATCCGGAACGAAGATCAATCTTTGAAAAGAATTTGGCTCCTTGCAACTGGTCAAACAGGTCATCAATACGTGGCAATGGGTACCTATTTTTGATGGTGACATGATTCAACTCCTGATAATCAATACAAAGTCGCATACTCCCATCTTTCTTCTTCACGAATAGAATAGGAGCACCCCCAAGGAGAAGTACTAGGACGAATAAAACCAATGTCTAAAATTCCTGCAGTTGGGTCTTTAACTCCTGAAGTTCAATAGAGCCATTCGATATGGGGCTTTGGAAATGGGTTTTGTCTGGGTTCAAGGTCGATACAAAATTCAATCTCACATTCGGGGTAGGCTGAAGAAGTTCTTCGGGAATACGCCGGAGAATTTATTAACAATAGAAATATCATTCAAAAGCCATTTATTTTTGTTTAGATCCGTGACATGAGCTAGGAAAGCTTGACATCCATTTTTCAATAAACGAATAGCTTTATGGCTTGAGATGACTGTGATTGATTTTAATGGTTTGGTCACTTAAATTTGCATAATAGGTTGATTAGGAATATGAAAGCTAACAACCTTACGAAAACAATCAATTTTTGCATGATGAGTAGTTAACCAATCAATCCCTAGAATCACATCAAATGCAGGTATTTTCAATTAAATAAGATCGACATGTAATGTGAGGGTACCGATTTGAACCAAACAAGACTTATAAACAGTGGATGTAATGAAGGTTTCTCCCAACGGAGTTTCCACCCGTTTCCACAGATAAGTCAAAGTCTAATTTCTCCGGAGTAAAATTTAATCGTTGAGCGCAAGTAGGAGAAATAAAAGAATGGGTAGAACCGGTATCAAATAAAGTATAGACTTCGCTAGAGTTTATGATAAGCTTACCCGTGATTACCTCATTCGGGTTCCTTGCTTTACGGGGAGGTCACAACAAACGCTCTCCCTTGCACCACTGGCTTTGACTTTTTCGGGACTGACCTTTGGTGCCTCCATCTATTTGAATTTGTCTTGGTGAACGACAAAATCGGGCCAAGTGACCTTTCTTCCACAATTATAACATGCTTTGGATGGCATCGCTAGATTTGATGATGTGTCCCTCCCCTCGCATTTGAAGCGTATGATAGGTGGTCGTTCTCCTTCCTTAACAAGCGGGTGTCAGTCTTTGACGTCTTTCCATCATTATTGAATCTCCTCTTCTTGAAATGTCCATTCTTATTTCTTTGGTACGATTAGCACGTAAGTGGTTACCATTTCCGCCTGTTGATTCCTCCACGCTTGTTGTCACCGCTCGATGATCGCTCTCTTTTAGTTGCGTTGACTCGTTATCGCGCTCCACTAACTGAGCCCTATTTACAACATCTGAATACAAACACAATTTATGAGAAATAAGATGTTGACGTATCTCAGGTTTCAAACCTCGCAAAAACATTCGCGTCATTCGCTCCTCATTATCCACCAAATGGGATGCAAACCGAGACAACTCTGCAAATTTAGCCTCATACTGCGACACGGTCATATTATTTTGCTCCAGCTTGATAAACTCCACCTCTTTTATGTGACGAATACTTTTGGGAAAGTACTTGTCGTTGAATAGTTCTTGGAACTTCTCCCAAGACATCTTCAGTGCGGTAGGTTGAGTACGCTTTATCGATTCCCACCAGTAATCTGCCTCTCCTCGCAACATAAAGGCGGCAAGAGGAACCTTTTGCTCATCGGAGCATCCCAAGACATCAAATATCTTGGTGATCTGTTTTATCCATGCTTCCGCCTTTAGTGGTTTTGGCTCTCCAATAAACTCCGGTGGTCCCAACTCCTTGAACTGTTTAGCGGTGACCGTCCGAGAGTTTTCTGTATTTCCACCTACATTGTGGATGGGAGCCGCTCTACTTTCTTTGTTGCATGAATTGCATAAAGCTTCTGAACATTCCATCATTCATCATTTGGTCAGTGTTGTTATTTGAATGAGGATTGTCGCCTTCCTGATGCACATTATCCTGATTATGTGGTGAGTCAACGGTCGCCTGTGCTCCATTGCTATTTTCAACATTCTCGGATGTCATTTTCAGATACTGCCACAAAAGAAAAGGTTAATTGGCATGTAACATATTATCCTTATATTACGACCTACCAATTAAATACCAAAAAAACTTAGGTAGGTCATACTAGCGAAAGAATTCCCGTCTCTCCCTCCTAGTTCTATTCTCACATCTTAGCTGAGGATCATATCCTAAGCTTTGATACCTATTGTGACGCCCCCAAAATTAGGTATACATCACCCATCTTGGGTCGCCAGATACATGGTACAGAATTCAAATACAATTTACTAATACAACTGTCATGTACAATACGACAAAACATAACTGTGAGTTTGAATACAATTATTGTCTACTAGAGATTATACAAACTCAAAAGGAGTCCTCATTACAATTGTTAACACACTATTTCACAGAATAGTAAGGACTACTAATACTATCATCTGGTCCATCACTCCGTTCCCCGACTCGTCCCAGCTATATTCTCATTTCCTGAAGAGAACAGTGAAAGAAAGGGTGAGCTCAACTAGCCCAGTAAGAAATATTATGACTAAGATAATGCAGAATAAATTATCATTAGCCTTCAACAGTGTTAAATTGATAAAATATAACAAACATCAAGTTTAACTGCAGCGGAACAAGCAATCCATTAGAAGAGTCAAGTAGAGAATAAAATCTACTATCTTCTATGATTTAAAAGGTTTTTCATGACTTTTATCGCTGAGACTCAGCTTAATAAATAATCCACATCATCGAATCACCCCTGCACTACAGCCAAGTATATTCTTTAATATCACGACCACAATTATCTATGCTTTACGGGCCAAGAATATTTGTGTATTCATTAATGGTCATGATCATGCCAACAACTGTCCATCAATGCACTACGGGCCAATGAGGACTTTTTCCACATCATTTGTAACATTACGGTCATGATTACACCGAATAATCCCTGGTCATAATCATACCAAGTCCATCTATGCACACTACGGGCCCACGAGATGACTTTCAACATAATATAAACATGAGGATGATGACAATGATATAAGAATTCAATAAAACAAGTTCAAGAATTAATTTATCTAGGAACTATAACATCCAACTTGTCAACATGATACTGCTTTGTAGAGTAAAATTCAAAAAAGCTCAGAAGAATATTTCCACTAAAGATCTTTGGATGAAGCTTAAATATCAAGGATATTCCACTAATTTCATGGAGTATAGAAGTCAAAACTTTAACCAAGTGAGTATAATAACGAATGGAATAACAAAAGAAATCACCATGCATGCGGTACTTCAGCATAGGCAAGGTTATTCCAACGAATAATAATAAGTGCGGAACGGTCGGTCAAAGTAAATTCGCAAGCTGGGATGTTCCAACGAGAATAATCTGAGACGGAACCAGTCCAAGGCGAACGCACTTATGAGACAGGATATTCCAACAAAATAATAATAAAGATGGAACTAGCTCTCGGAGAACGCCTTGCATACGAGGATGTCCCAGCGTAATAATAATAAAGACGGAACCAGGTCAAGCGTAAAATGCACAGATAAGATATTCCAACAAAATAATAATAAAGATGGAATAATAGAAGAATGTCACCAAGTATAGGGTAGTCCGCGTATACTGGTTATTTCAGCAGAATAATAAAGAATGGAATAACATAAGTTCTCTTCATGAATACAAAAGAAATAATATTCCTTACCGTAAAAGAAACTGGATATAAGAGTAGGGAAGTAACAGAATACTTTTCTATAGTTTTTCTATAATTTCTCTCTCTAAAGCTTAAGTGAATTCATAAGAAATAATGAAGGAATGAGTTTCTATTTATAGAAAAATGGACTGCATAGTAACTAATTCATGAACGGCCCAGATCGATTTACTTTTAAAGCGAGACGGTCCATATTTAAAACAAAATCTTTTAAATAAAATAATATATATATATATATATATATATATATATATATATATATATATATATATATATAACATTAGTCACGGGTTATGAACCCCGTCAACTTTGTCTGCCAAACCACAAATTATTATATATATATAAATATTATAATCATAATAATGATGCTCCATGCCAACTTGCAAACTCAAAACATATATATATATATATATATATATATATAATAGTACTCCACTTACAATCTTATATTCCCCCCAAATCACTCCCTCGTCATCCGTATACATATATATTATATATATAACACTTATATATATATATATATATATATATATATAATGAATAACCTTCTATTGGTTATTTAAAAAAATGGAGAAAAAGGGGGCCGTAAAATACGCCAAAATTCACAACAATTACTATAGCAATAATTGAACAAAACCGGTGACTTCTCACCTAAGCATTAATAATCAATATCTTGTGTGCTACTATGTAATCACGCATTAGACATTGTATTTTTTAACACCGGTATTTCAACGAGTTAATTAAAACTTCCTTAGCTATTTTCATAAAGTATTTTTGTCGTTTTCTCAATCCGATAATAATTCCATTGTGGGGTCCACCAATGATTGTGTCGTTGTACAAATATTCCCTGTTAAAATGAATATTCCCCGACCAATCAAATATTATATAACAACTTGCGTACTTTGTAAAATTTATAAATATTACCCACAACTATAACATTATATCAAATTTACTCCATAATATTCAAAAATGATATTTATAGAAAATTCATCTTTATTTATAAAAGTTGGGGTCTTATAACAGTGATGTTTATAAAAGAGGTTTTTCAAACCTTGATGCTCAATAGTAATTGAGACCTTTTACACTTCCATTTTATTAAGTGTTCGGCTTGATTGATTTTATTTTCGAGATGCGAAGCATTTATAAGAAAATAATGTACAAAATAATGTCGAGTTCCTCGTGGGTATGAAAACCATCTGAGGAAATTTAGGCACCGCAAAATAATTTACACAAGTCTTCATAAATTTGAAAAAATGTCCATCACGAGAACCGAATCTAGACCCAATAGGCTGAATCTGTGATCACATGATTCCTAGGCGCACATGATAACGCAATTTTTATGAAAGCAGTAAGCAGGTAAATATATAAAAGCTGTAAATATATATATATATATATACAAACATGATCACCAACCACGAAGCACCTCCATGGGGGATCAGAAAATGTAAATAAAGCTGTGAAAGCTATCAACCGTCACGGAGGAAACTCCAAGCGGGACGAAACGTAAATAAAGATGTAAAGCTATCAACCACCACGGAGGAAACTCCAGACGGGACAAAAATGTAAATAAAGATATACAAAACAATCAACTGCCACGAAGTGAACTCCAAGCAGGGCAAAACGTAAAGAAAGCTGTAAAAGCGATCAACCACCACAAAGTAAACTGTGTGGGACGAATATATATATATATATATATATATATATATATATATATATATATATATATATAAAAGTAAGTAAATACTCGGATGTAAAATCTGGGCTCATCGAACAAAAGTCAAACTACAGTTAATATATATATATATATATATATATATTGAAGCGATAAACGCCTCGCATCAAAGTTCAGGCTCATCGAACAAAGTTCACACACGATTCATATATATAAATGTATATATATATATATATATATATATATATATATATATATATATATATATATATAAGATAAATGCTCCAGATCAAGTTCAGGTTCATCGAACAAAGTTCGACACACGATTCATATATATATATATAAGCAAATAAATGCTCGGCATCAAGTCTAAGCTCAATCGAGGCATAACTAGATAATGTTAGTCCATATATATATATATATATATATATATATATATATATATATATATGTATATACAACCTGAAATAAAACACAGAAGAAAGTAAAGGCGCAAACACACGTAACACGACTCTCAACGTGAAGAAGGGTGTGTGCAAAGATGAAGAGAAAGGCTTTAAAGTGTGTGAGAAGGCTTACAATGGGCTGCCAAAGAAGGCTTCTATATCTTTAAAGTGGATGAAACTCAGCTCCCGTCGGTAAAAAAATAGCTATATGTGAGCTCACAAGTGTATAAAATGGGAAAGCACTCATTATATTGCAAGTACGGAGCAAATTTGACAGGGCTTCCTCGCTCTTTCTCTTCTCAAAATGGCCACCCCAAGCCGTCTATTTATAGAGGGGGAGCCAGTAGTGTACTCTTTGTTTCGGGTTGCCCAGTGTTTCTTAGGTCAGTCATCTCGCATGCGTGCGTGTAGTAAACCTTTGCGATGTCCGCTCGAACTTTCAGAATTACAATCTGGGCATCCGACTGAGGTATATAGGACCTATTTCGGACCGCCGTTGTCGAGAGTTGTACAATGGCATGGGATTAAAGTTTGTACGAAGTCATTGAAGATGGGACGATGCCCTCCGGTCTTCAAGCTTCAGATTCTATCCGTTACCCCGCACAATAGTCACTCGGGATTGGTTTTCCTTGATTCTTGTGGGACATCGTTGTGTAGAGATGTGTGTATAAAATGTTGAGACGACATGATGTGGCATCGTGTTGGCAAGATGACGAGGTTACCCCTCACCGGTGTTATCGCCGATTTGGGCTGATAAAGCAGACGTTGCTCAGGGCTTCGCTTAGATTGGATTGCTGCAAGTGTTAAAAGTCCTCAGTGTCAACTCTAAGGTGTGCCTGTCCTCCCGGTGTTATCTCTGGGTTGGTACTGGGTGTCTCGTTGTGAGCGCCGAGATTGAAGCTGGTTGCATTTGAAACAAGCATTTCCGGGGTTATCGCCGGAACTGCATTCCTTGGGGTGATCCCCAAGGTTGATGGCTATTCCCATGATTGGGACTGAGACTGGATACCTCGGGGTTATCTCCGAGATTAATCGGTCTTCTCCGGTGTGTGTTTCGGTATTGGATCTGCACGCCTCGGGGTTATCTCCGAGGTTGGAATTGTTACTCCGGTGTGTGTTAAAGGGTTGATCTTTGAACTTCCGGTAGTATCCAGAATGGATATGAACTGTCTTCCAGGGTTCTCTCTTGAAAGACGAATCTGTCCTTCTGCAATATTAGTGCCATGTGTGCAGAAAATTCGAGTGTCTATAGATGCCCCTATTTATCATACTCATACAATGCAATGCAGGGGTAGAATAAAGAATCCTAGACACTTGAAATGCCATAAGACAAACATGATACTATATGTAGCAACATGATGCAAATGTATGATGCATGTGTACGGGGTTGTTGCTTGACATCTTTGGGGATGATTCTTTGGCTCGCTGTTTCAACTGGGGATTGACAATGATGACCAGATTTGATGTGTAATCCGAATTTGTTAGCATGTTGATGTTGGGGTTATCACCAAATTCCTGGATCCTTGATAATGACTTGATCCTGAAGATGTACCTCTTATGTGTAAGAGATCTGTCGGGATAAAGCTTGGTCTGTTTGAGGATGTGTATAACATATTCCATCATCGATCTTCCTTGATGACGTTGACCTTTCCTGGTTGGTATCGCCAAGACATGTCAAGATTTTGTTGGATTTACTGCCAACAACAAATGCCGTCAGGGATGCCTGACCTTCGTTGACGTGTACTTCACCGACATGTGAATCAACGGGTGGAAAAGAACCACGTAGGGAAAATTTGTCAAGGTTGCTTGATCTTCGTTGACTTGTAAATCAACGGCAGAACGCGTTGTAACCCCCGCCAGGGATCCGCAGGGGAATATGAGTAATAGAGTATGAAATCCTCAAATAGCTCTCGAGCTTTGATAGGTTTCATCGCCATCGACTGAGATAACATCAAGGCTGCTTGACCTTCGTTGATATGTGTGTCAACGGCTGAATGTGCATTGTAACCCCCTGCCGGGGCTTCACGTTGTAACCCCCATCAGGGATCTACGTTGTAACCCGTCGGGATCTACGTTGTAACCCGTCGAGATCTACGTTATAACCCACATCGAGGATCTACGTTGTAACCCGTCCGGGATCCACGTTGTAACCCCCCGTCGGGATCTACGCCAGTAACCCCTCGTCGGGGATCACGTTGATCTTTTAGGTAATGACCGGAGTTGGCGGCATTGGACTGCATAAGGTATTATCGGATGTGATTTGTAACAAATGAGATCATCGCGGTGGTATACCTCGTGTTTGGGTGACTACCAATGAGTGATGTACAAACTCAAAGTTCCATCCGAGAAGACCAGATTGTGAGGTTTTTTGCTTTCAATCGCGTAGCCGCTTTTTATTCTCGATTTAACTTTTTCATCGCAAGAACTCCTTTTGCAACTCGAATCGGATCGAGTAGGAGGGGTGGGGCCCATATAGGGGTGCAGTGGTACACGCTTCACCAATGAAATGGACTCGCGCCAACCAAGTGGATGTTATAATCCAGCAGGTTGGTCTCACAAGTCATTTTCAACTTGTCTCGTAAAGGAAAATCCGAGAGCCTCCTTCAGATCTGCTGAGTTCGAGCTATTTTTTGCAAATTCTATCACCGTACAAGTGTTCTGCACTATCCTGGTAACGTATGCATGTATTTTTTCTAGTTTTATCCGTTGGAAAATGAGTTATCGCATAAAATGCATCTAAACACATAGTAGTGATTATGTATGCACAAATGACTTGATAAAAAATATTCAACATAGTAAATGTTAGTATTAAACCATGTTGAACATAATGATGTGAAAAAATTTAACTTTTGAGACAGTCAAATTGGCACCTTTTTCTGCTATTTTTGTCCTATTTGAGGTCCAATGAACAAAAAATAGAAACGCAAAGTACTCCTGATATTGAGGTTAACCTTATGCACTGATGATTTTGATCTTTAATGCATATATTATGTATATGACTTTGGGGCAGGTGTGCTACTGAATGGCCACCTAGTCATGCCTATGTGCATGTGGATAGTCCTATTTACAAAGGGGACTATAGCAAAAAAAAAATTCAAAATGTAGGCATTTAATTAGTCATGCAATTTTAACTCCACTGTAGATGTATGTTAAAGTAATGCATGCATGCATGTAGTCATAAAATGCATTTTAAAAAGCTCCAGGTAAGGAAATACCACACCCTTTCTGAGGTGATTTGGAGACTTGTTGTCCAGATATTATGGATCCGGATCGGTAAGTAGTTCCATGCAGGACCACTTCGGTATACTGGCGGAGGGCTTCAAGTGCCTCGACCAGCTCGTAAAAGATGACCTCGTCGATTGGTGGACACCGTGATTCGTCCAGTCCGGGCTGACGTGCCAGACGTTGAGGATGAGGATGAGGATATTCCGATTGAGGACCCCGCTCCTGCTGCACATGTTCCCCATAGGGAGCTCCCTTGTATTCAGGTGGCAAACCTAGAGCTTCTGGGTGACTTGAGCAGACATCCCTCGATGTACTTGCATGATAATGAGGTATGACGTTAGATCTTGATCTTCCTTCTTTTCTATTGATGAGGATTAAAGGGTTTTGATGTTGATCTGCATTTCATGTAGGTTCCTGGCTTCACACAGCCTCGAGGGAATTGGTTTAGTATACACTCCATGTGTCAGGCTCTTCATCCTGATTACAGAGCGGTAGTGCATGATTGGGGATTCGGGGCATTCTTCTCCATCCTTCCCCGTCGTTGTCCCTGGGGTTACCTCAGGGCATTTTCTGAGCGATGGTTTCATTAGACTCAGTCACTCCATTTGTTGGACTGTGAGGTGATGATGATGCCGATGGATTGGCGGTTTATCACAGGTATGGAGTTTGGAGGGGAGCTAGTGCCTTGCATGGTGAACATTACCCCTACTGCCGTCAGATCCTTGTTAGGAGTTCAGTGAAAGGCGCTCAAAGCGGGGATCGTCTGCAGGCAGTCCTTTGAGCATAGATGCTATGAAGCGGGCTTTTGAGTGAGCCCATGCCGATGATGTCGTGAGTCGTGGATCGATTCTTCACGATTGTTCCTGATGATCATTAGAGGCTGCTTCATAGCAGATAACTCTTCTACGGTGTCATTCACTTTGATCAGCGCCACACGTCATGTGGACCGTATTAGAGAGTATTATTGGGGTTCCTACACCTTTGCTTATTTCCTCCGAGGCATGCGTATGCGCTCACAGGGTTTGAGTGAGGCTTGGCTAGGATTCTACCCATTTCTGCTGGTGAGTATTTCTTTTGTCATTTTCCATTTATAGGTTAAGAGTGTTTATTGACCGCAGATGTTTTGCCCTTGTGTTGGCAGTTTTGGGCCTACGAGAGGCTCCCATGGTTGCATCCTATGAGTGTGTTAGGTTTAGATACCTATCCACGAGGACGACGATGGCATCATTCCATTTTAATGGAGGTCCCTGTAGCTAAGGGTTTCACTCACTGCCGTATGCAGCTGGAGTTGTTGACAATTGATATCATTACATGGATTCCCTACTCCGGGGAACATTTGGCCATCGGATTTGAGGATGGGTACCCGACTGGCGTCGAGTATGTGATCTCTACCCGGAGAGTTCCTCTCTTTACAGATGGAGGATGGGAGCTCTATTTAGGAGAGCGTGCTATTAGGAGCACCATAGGGGAGATTCGTATGCCGATCTTGCCTCTGCCGACGTCATTGGCACAGTCGCAGCTCACCCATCACTGATATCCCATTGTTGGGGTTTGACGACTTTACATTATCACAGGGTCCTTGTACTCAGGAGATATTCCAGCGTTGGTGGCTCCCTCGTACTATTGGAACCCAGTCCCACGCCACTCAGTTTATTGGGGATATGGTTCCAGGATCCGTGATGATGACGGATTGGATAGCCTGTATCCGAGATCTGACTCATGTGACACAGATTGACAGTTTGACCCGGCTACTAGACCAGACACATTTCTTTATCCGGCATTTGGGCAGAGATCCGGCAGAGGCAGATTTGTTTGATCCTTCCAGCTCAAGCGCTGGCCCCTCAGATGAACCATTCGGTTTTGCCGGCGCAGATCCTCCTCTATATATGCCTGACATCCCTGTTGATAGAGATCCAGTGACTCAGGAGGAGTTACATCAGGTGGACAGGATTGATGATATAGATATTGACACCATTGTCTTCTTCTGATGTGTATTCTCGTTATATTTTTTGATAGGCCTCTGTTAGCTATTGGGTGGCTGTGCCCCATTCTCACTATATCTTTTGATAGAGCCTCTGTTAGTAGTAGGGCATCTCGTGCCCCATTTCCAGTATTTGTAGTTATCAGACAGAGATGATGTATTTGTTGGGTTTTTGACGCGAGAAGCATTACGGGAAATTAAAATTTTAAAGCAATTTTCAAACCCTAAAAAGCAGGATCCATGCGAAAAATAATTAATTCAATTGGTTTAGATATTATACCGATTATTGAATTTTTTGAAACGCCTCAATCTCCAACGCAATTCCTCACTACAGATTACGCCTCTAACGATACCAACATTTAACGCATTTAAATCGTCGAACGATTACGCAAAGAAAGGAGATCTGCAGATTAGCCACCAAAGGAACAAGATTTTCGAACTTTTCTCTAGTCTCTCTCTAAGAGCGGCTAGGGTTTGTAAGTTTTTGATTGTGTTCCTAAGTGGCTGCTATATATCATATATATAGTAGTTAAAAGGTATTAATCAAAACCTAATTTCATAAAATCCGAATTTATATATATATCTCTTAATTAAGTCTTACTTAATTAATATACATATATACAAATTATCCTTTTAATTTAAATTCGTGATTTAAATACTATTAATCATATTAATATATTTAAATCCTTAAAATTTAAATTAATTCCCTTTTAAATTACGTTCTATGTGTGTGACCCTATAGGTTATTATTACGTTGACAATAATTTTAAAATCATATTATAAAATTATAAAGAGTGAACGGCATCTAGTAATGCATCATTGCTACCCAAGTAATAATAAGATCGATGATTCGATGCGACCTTTTTCGTGACCAATGTTTCAATGTAATTTAATCCTTTTAACCTTAATATCCTAGATTAAACTCGAGTCATGGAATGTGTCATATTCTTCATAATTTAATCTGAGTTTTCTTGATCAATGAGTAGACTATATGAAACAAATCACTATTTGAGCATGGCATGCATTTCATAGTCCTACTCAATCAAGAGGCCTATGGATATCACCCATAATATATAGGATGGTTAAATTCCATCTAGATCACTCATATTTCTCACACGATTCATGATGAACCCAATAATCACCTTTATAGTCCACCCTATTAAAGGTGACATTTGATGATATCAAATTACATAAATTCTGGTGTAGTAATATAGCGATTTTAGGTCGGAGGACCATTACATCATTGTCACTATGAGAATTGTTAATGACACTTCGCATAATGCTCCATATAGAATTCTCATGGTGGGTCTGTCCAGTACATCGTTCTCTAACATGTACCTATGCATTGACTTAATATCCCATATATTTATGACCAATGAGATTTGGTCATCAGTCAATCCACATACTAGTCTCAATGCATCATTGTTGTCCCATCAACAATGATACTCGACTAGGGACATTTAAGAACAATGATACTAATTGTAATTATAATCTCATGTTCAAGTCACATACTTGAAACTATATAATTTGTATCACTATTCTAAGGAATTTTATTATGTTAACAATTATATTACGCAGTAAATAAAACCATAATAAAATCATTTATTTATTCAATCAAATATAATATCAAAACGTTAAGCAATTATATCAAATAATTAGCCTCTAGGGCATAAACTCTAACAGTATTAGATGTTGATATACTTAGGAATGTATGCACAGTTTTTCATTCCCTATATCATATTGCCATCTATTATCTGCAATGCATGTATCATGTTATGCATATGTATGTATGTCGAGAGATATTCAAAGATTGACTTGGATGGTCTTATGACACGCCCGTATATATGTCTTCTTTGATCGTTAGTCAGATTGATCATACCCCACCATCATTGGTGGCATCGGTGTACGCGATCGTGTTATGATAGCATGTCACCATCGATTGTGGTGAGTAGATCATTTGTTGCAAAGACATACTATGACCTCGTTGATGTTTCAAGTTCCCACAGGATTTGTGGATGGCATCTTTGAAAGCTTTGGGTATCGGAGGCGGGTTTTCCGATTTGGGATCTAGGAGTTGACTCACTCTGGAGGAGTATGCACGATTATCGATTTATGCCGCCGCTTCAAACAGACCTTGCACTCACGTGCATATATGGCTTTGGGGGACATGAAGTGGTTCATGACCGCCATCGGCTGGATTGAGGCGCAGAGTGGTGCAGGATGAGCTTACATCGAGCCACGTTATATCCCAGCATTTTCTGTTTGACAGATTTGGCTATGAGGATAGTTATACACGACATTCCGGGGATTTCACCGCACCGTAGGATCATTGGCGTCGAGCCAGAGTGGATGTACTGATATTGTACGTGTTGTCGTATGTCTATATGCCACGGTACATGGATAAGATAGACATTGGAGTCATCATGGTAGTCAGAGCTCTTAGGGAGGGTCGTACCATCATTCCAATGATTATAGTAGAGACTCTGAGGTCAGCCACATACTGCTGCGCTTTTCTGACAGGAGTGTTCACGGGCATCTCGGTCATGCTATACGTGTGGTTTATGTCACACTTGAGTCCGATTGGCACTCTTAGATGGCATGGGTACTAGTTCACCCATGATATAGCCAAGTCGCATCTTTCGACATCTGAGTGTCTGGATGCTATGTCTTGGTCCATATTCTCGCGTATATCGAGATCCATTTGTCATATTACCGTGCTCGGGGCTTAGCTCACCTTACAACTTTATTACTCATGCTCCGGGCATGGATTATCTCCTTCTAGCTGGTTTGAGGGGTGTGACTACTTATCACCCGCTGGCCGTGATGTCGCAATTTGACCAGTTTCAAGACTTTCATCCTTTTGAGGGGGCGATAGGTCAGCGTTCATCTTTTCGCTATCTTTTAGCAGAGGACCGATCCCGTGTGTATGTATGTTGGGATCAGCGTGAGATTGCTAATTTTTCTGTTAGTCATCCAGGTTGTTCTGCAGAGTATTCCGCATGGATGAAGACAAAGATTGCACCGGCTGCGGTAGTATCCACATTGCCGAGTATTGGTTCAGACGATGTAGGGCCTATGGAGGATATTGATTCCTACATCGAGGAGGAGACAACTGTGGATTGCCAACATTTCCTTTAGATTCTCCCGATTAAAGATCTTGTTGTGATTCAAAGATTCAAAGACAAAGATTTTTAAGCAGAGTCTTCATCTGATGACCTTCGAGAGAGACCAGGCTAGAGCCTTGATGTTGACTGCCCTTGATGGGAGAGACGCAGCTCTGTTAGATAGAGACGAGGCATTAGCTCGCAGAGACACCACTGTTGTTGAGCGGGATGAGGCTAGATCAGCCAGAGATGCAGTGATAGTTGAGAGGGATAGTGCCATATCTGCTCGGGATGTAGGTGTTACAGATAGTATTGCAGTGAAGTCCCTTACCACTGGCATAATCGCAGAGATGAGTGCTTACATTGATGAGCATATGGTCACCATGCAGATGGCTATAGATCTGTTGGGTCGTGTGGATACTCTCGTACAGGAGACCACAGCTTCGCCTCCTTCTTCTGAGAGGGATGCTATGGTGGGCTTGTTATCTCGTATATACCCTGACTTGTAGATGGATTTGTATTCTTCTGCACAGACTAGCTTAGCCATTTTGTCATGTACAGTTTACATTGTGTATATCAAACAACATTATATATATAGCAGGGAAATATATTTTTGATCACTTCCCTTTTAGATATGCTTTGATACTTGCTTGATATTTTTCCTGCTTCAGGGCTTGCGATCTTGATGTATTCTGAATTCCTCCTTGAGGGATGGACATTGAGATGTCTCTCGGACATTCGAATGGATCATTGATCTGTATGTATCCCTGCCATCTTTGGTGTCTTGGGACTGGTTTCTGTATGGAAATGTGGAGAGGAATTTGGCTTTCCCCTCCGAGATTGACTACACCGGAGATGGTCGTGAGATTTCTATTTAGGAGAAGTTTAGTTAATTCCATCTCTTATGGATTGGTGTTGTTTCTTCAAGGTATGATGCAGACTTAGATGGTCGCCAAATCTCCTATTTAGGACGAAGTTCAGTAATTCCATCCCTTTGGTCCGGAAGCCAATGAAATGTAGTGGATTGAAAGATGATCCAGCACTAATTGACAAGGGTTTATGTTTTGGTAGGGGTGAGACCGCACCATGAATGGTCGCCACGTACTCTATGAAGAGGAGATCAGTCTGCGTAGTTCGAACTCGGTGTAAGAGGTTCAACATTGTATGTGGCGAAATGGTGTAGGAATGTTTTTGTTGTTTTGTTTTGTAAGGAGAAGGAGTAGAAATGTTTTTGTTGTTTTTGTTTTATCATGAGGGCCATATGAAATGGTTGCCTACGCACTCTCTATGAAGAGGAGATCGAAGTCAACGTAGTTCGCCCTCGAGGCAAAGTGGAAAAGCATGATCCCATGTGCAGGTCAGATTGCGGGGAGGAGAAAGTTTAATCCTAGGTTGAGGATAAACTGTAGGTATGAGAAGTTTAATCCCATGTATGGGTAGCCAAACTGAAAACGCGAGAGGTTCAATCCGTAGTAGGATGACCTAAGTCGTAGGAACGCAGAGAAGCCAGACTGCTGGCTTGAAAAGTATATTTTCCCTGAGGGGCAAAATGTGGAAGAATTGTATGTGGTAAAGGGTTAAAGAACCGAAATGACTGGTGATCTGATGATCCAACACCAGGATGTTTGCTTGATGGAAACTTCAGACATAGTATCATTTCACAGTGTCCGAATTGATGAGTTATGGAAATTCATCGTCGTCCATTTCTTGCAATCTTAGAGCACCTCCTGTCAATACTTCCTTGACAACAAACGGGCCTTCCCAGTTAGGAGCGAATTTTCCCTTAGATTGATCTTAACTGTCAATGATCCTCTTCAAAACCAAGTTATGTTGTTTAAACTGCCGTAGCCGGACTTTTTTGTTGTAGGATCTGGCGATCCTTTGCTGATATAACTAACCATGGAAGATAGTCGCGGTTCACCTTTCGTCTATTAGAGACAATTGGTGATACATGTCTTGTACCCATTGATCTTCATCCAGCTGAGCGTCTATCAACACTCTGAGGGATTCCATTTCTACTTTTATGGGGAGCACTTCTTCCATCCCATAGGTTAATGCGTAGGGGGTTGCCCTAGTGGAGGTACGCATTGAGGTTCTGTAGGCTAACAGAGTAAGAGGCAATAGGTCAGGCCAATCTTTGTGGTTGGAGGACATGTTTTGCATAATCTTCTTGATGATTTTGTTAGCCGCTTCAACAGCACCATTCATCTTCGGATGATAGATGACAGAGTTAAGATGTTTGATGTGGAATTTACTACATAATTCCTCCATCATTTTGTTGTTGAGGTTCTTATCATTGTCTGACACAATCACCTCTGGTTGTCCATATCGACAAATGATATTGTTTCTGATGAAAGCAATAATGACTTCTTTGGTAACCCTGGGGAAGGAGGCTGCCTCTACCCACTTGGTGAAGTAGTCGATCATGGTGAAGATAAATCATGTCCATTACTGGCTTTAGGCTCAATGGGCCCGATAACGTCCATTCCCCACATTGAGAAGGGCCAAGGTGAACTCATATTGTGGAGTTCCCGTGGAGGCGCGTGTATAACATTCCCATAAATCTGGCACTGATAGCATCTCTTGACGTGGTCATTGCAATCAACTTTGAGAGATAGCTAATAATGTCCTGTCTTGAGGACTTTCTTGACAATGAGGGGGGCACTCATGTGGGGGCCACAGACTCCACCATGGATTTCATCCATAAGCCTTTGGGCTTGATCTTTGTCTAAACATCTGAGGAGACCTAGTCCCCGCATCTCTTTTGTAGAGCGCATCTCCACTCAAGTATAATTTCAGAAGAAGTCGATGGATCCGCCTTTTCTCGGTCGGGCTCGCATTTCTGTGGTGTAGATCCATCTCGTAGGTATTCCTTGATATGTTGATACCTAGGATGCTGGATGGGAGGTAGCTCATCTGATACTTCTCCAACATAATTCCCATAGGCTGGGGCCTTGTGCAGGGAAATTGTGACACTTGGCAAGTGTCCTTTGTCAGATATGTGAATCAAGGAGGCCAAAGTCGCTAACACGTCCGCAAAGTCATTCCTATTACGAGGAACGTGTATAAAGGAGATTTCTTTGAACTCCAAAACCATATGTAAAACTTGTCGATGGTAAGGCAGCAAATGTAGTTCCTTGTTTTGATAGATTTGATTGGATCATTCGATTACCAACTCGAATCTCGAAAAGGCATTAACGCTCGATGCCCATTGAACGGGCAAGTTTTAGCCCCATGAGATAGCCTTTATACTCAGCTGTGTTGTTGGTGTTGACAAACTGCAATTTGACGGGCGACGGATCTCGCTCCCCGTCATCGATACTAGAAATACTCGGCTCGTAACCTTCCATATTAATGTACTCCATCGAAATACATCTTCCATGCTTGGCGTGTATCGCATCGATGGTGTTGTTGAATCACATTACTCCCTCATCGGGGAAGTATGTCTCCAAGGGTTTGAAATCCCCTGAAGGTGAAGTGGCCAGTTGATCCGCGATTCCTTGACCTTTGATGGACTTTTGAGTCACATATACGATGTCAAATTGTTGTAAGATCAACTGCCATCCGGATGTACCGATAAATTAACATGGGTTTATTGAACACGCATTTGAGAGGATCCACGCGTGATATGAGATGGGTTGTGTGACCATGGAGGTAATGTTGTAACCTCATGGAAGCCCATGGTAAAGCACAACACGTCTTTTTCGATCAAAGTGTACTTGTGTTCACTTCTTCTTTGAATCTTTTCTTTGAGGTAATAGATAGCTCATTCTCGCTTCTATCGTCCTTCTATCTCAAAGATGCCCGACCCATGGCGTTATCACTTATGGACGTGTACATGAATAGGGGAACATCATCCAGGTGGTACCAAAATGGGAGCTTTGACTATTTGTTTTTTAATTGTAAGGAAGGCATTCGGCACTCATCATTCCATTTCATGGAGGAGTTCTTCCTTAATAGCTTGAAGATTGGCTGCTGTGTTGCTTCGAGTCGAGAGATAAACTCGCTAATGAAGTTGATTCTTCCCAAAAATCCCCGTGATTTTCTTCTCTCGTCTCGAGGAATGGGCATTTCCGTAATGGCTTCGGATTTTGGTAGGATCCACTCAATCCCTTTGTGGCTGACTAAAAATCCTAGCAACTTGCCTGATTTAACGCCAAAGGCACACTTGGTTGGATTCAACTTTAAGTTGTACTTACATGACTCCGTTGAATAGCTTTACGAGATGGTCTAAATGGTCATCCTCCTTCAGGGATTTGACAATGATGTCATCCACGTAGATCTCGATCTCTTTGTGCATTAAGTCATGGAAGAGAGCCATCATAGCTCGTTGGTAGGTGGCTCCGGCATTGATGAGGCTAAATGACAACCGTCTATAACAAAAGGGTTCCCAGGCGTGATGAAAGCGGTTTTCTCACGATCTTCCTCAAAGAACTATGATCCGATGGTACCCCGCAAAAGCAATTAGCAAAGGAGTACATGCAGATGTTACGTAAAGATTGTCAATAAGAATGTGGATAAATGGCACGGGAAAGCTATCTTTTAAGCAAGCTTTGTTCAAGTCCCGGTAATCCACGCGAATGAAAAGTGGCAACAAGGGACCCGGTAGTGGAACCATGACGATTCGAGGACACCTTGACGACCAAAAGGACCAACGAAATTGCGTGCATCCAACATCGGTCTGTAAGATGCGATTCTTTGCCCAGGATGTGGCGATAGGTAATAATTTCGTTTAGAAATTTTGTTACGTGAGTATTATGAGTTAGATAATGCTGCGAATAGTTTCTTTTATAGATCCAAGTCACAGGTTAGAATATAAGACACAAATGAATATTGTGTTGATAAGAATAAATTGATGATACAACTTTAAAAGATTGTAGAGTATAAGAAAGTTGTGATTCCGAGGACGAAATCCTTATAAGGAGGGGATAATGTGATAACCCGGGATTTCGAATAATCTGAATTTTTTGAATAATTTTTATATATTGAATATTAATATTAATTATTAATTTTGTGTCGAGTATCTGTGATACGAGTCTTGAGATGTGGTCAATTTGTGTATTAACTGAGAAAATAAGAGTAGAGTTGTGCTTAACAGAGAATAGAAAACCTAACTCTAAGTCCGGATAGAGATTCGATAGAAAATATAATTAAAATAATTATATTGATGAGTTCGTGTTTGTACTATAGAGAATTTTGATCAATGATGGATCGGGTAGGCTACAAAATTAGTAAACCATAATAAGGGATTAGAAACCCTAACGTACCGTTAGAAACTCTAATTGAAAGTCGAAAAACCCTAATTTTAAATTTGGGAATCCTAAACCCTAATTAGAAAATCCTAATCCTAATTGGAATGCCTAATGTGATTAGTAAGCTGTAATGTGATTAATACGTTGTAATGTGATTAGTAACCTTTAATATAATTAGGAAACCCTATTTATATTTTGGAAATCTTAATTTTCTATTTTAAAAACCCTAATTAGAAAATTCTAGAAACTAAAATTTGTAAAACCTAAGGGTTAGAACCTTAGTGTTAAACCATAAGGGTTAAACCCTAAGGGTTTGGCAAGTTACCTATATGCCATTAAAATTATATGTTCATTGACCAAAATGCCCTTTTGGGATTTTTTTTATTAGGTAACTTGCAAATCTTGCTATAATTGTAGTTGTTCACCAACTATTGTTGACATTGTGACTTATATCTCAACCATATCTAATCCAACTTGACACCTAGCCATTTATAGATACATTGTATCATATTATATAGATTAAAGAGAGAGAAAGTTCATGTATTTGCTCATTTTGCACCCAAGCTCTCAACAACTCTCTCTCTCCCAAACCTCTAAAATTCTAAAGTAAATCGGTCACTAAGTAACCTCCTAGAACACATAGATCGATTAAGGAGATCAAAGATCAAGGATTGGACAAGAGAGGTATAAACCCTAACTCACCATTTGATCTTGTATGCTAAGAAAATATTTGTGTTTATGTGTTTAGATTCATGCTAGAGGATGTTATATAATGATCTATGATGACATCATAGTTCTATATAGCATCAAAAGGCTTTAAATGGAGTTTTTGAAAACTATTCTTAAACCCTAAGGTTATCTCGACAAGCTAATGTCACGCTTCAGATCTTTCTGTGTTTATGATTTTTGTTGTTTTAAAGCTTTAATCCATACTCTGACATGAGGTCTGTGATCTGGAAGTGGAATCCAAGCTATTCGATTTCCAGATTACAAGATTTAGTTGGTCAAAGTCGATTGACCGACCATGACCGAGTAAATTCTAGGTAACCCAGAAATACATGAACAACGTCTGACAAGATCTTCTAAGGCTCGGATCTGTCAGGTTTTAAGAGATTTGATGATGTTGTTGTATACATGTTGTAGCCTGCTAGATGGAGTATAAATCCATGCCTCTAAATCCTTTAAACAACAAACATGTTAAATGTAGTGGGTGGTCAAAGTGGGCTATCCGGTCACGGTTTGAGTTTCTGAAATTCCGTAAACCAGATGCACACTGATTTCGACAAAGGTTTGACCGAGCGAGATCCTCTGATTTTGATGTAGTTTTGCTACTTTAATGTTATGATGTTGTTCTCTAACATGAGTACTACATGTTTAGACCAAGAAAACACTTAAGTGATGACCAGAGCACCAATTTAATTGAGCTAGAAAGTATGTACTCAAAGTTGTCTGGGTTTCTCGGTAACCCAAAAAACCCAGAAAGCTCTGACAGTGACTTTGAGAGGCTGGATCTTCATGGTATGTGATTGTATAACTTAGATGATGGTTGATTAATGTAGTATTACATTAGTACTACAAGATCTGTGAATTAGGTAGTCCAAAACATCGTGTCTTTGAGAATCAAAGGCCAAACGAAAACCCTCGAAAGATCGATCGTTGTCGGTGTTCTTGAGCCCCAAGAACTCCTACAATGACAGAAAGCGTCGCTATATGCTATAGCGACGGTTTATTTAATTTCTATTTTCTGATTTTTTGTAAATTAATTAAAAAACAAATAAATTATAAAAATATTTTAAAAATTATTTTAAATTATGAAAAATAACTTTTAATTACTTGGGATATTTTTCATTAATATTTATAATTATTTGAATAGTAATGATATTTAATTTATTTAATTAGTGTATTAAATAAATTAGAAAATGATTTTAATATTATTAAAATCATTTTAAATAGGAATAAAGTGTTTAAAAATATTTTGAGTTATAAAATGTAAATTTTAATATTTTTGGGTAATTTTCATTAATAAATTAGTATTAACGATATTAAATTATTTAATTAGTATATTAAATAAATGATGGAAAAATAATTTTATTGATTTAAAATCATTTAAAATGAGAAAATGATTTAAAAATATTTTAAGTTATAATTAATGACTTTTAATATTTTGATAATAATTTCATTGATACTTAAATATTTATGGTGATGATTTAAAATTATTTTAATTAGTTTAAAAATTATTTAAGTAGAATATTGATGATTTAAAATATTTTAAGTTATTATAAATAACTTTAATATTTTGACATGTAAGTCATTAATATTTAATAATAATAAATATTAATGATGATGGAATTAATTAGTATTTAAATCATTTAAAAATGATTCCGATGTTTGAAAAATTATTATAAATTATAATAATTATTTATAAATTACTAAAAGTTTCCGAAAAATATTATAAATGATATATTACTTATCTGAAATAATATTGAAGCTTTGAGACCGAGTTTAATTGACAATAAATGTGTAAATTATCAGATAGGGTGATCAGTACACTGAGAATAGACCGAAGTCCTATCAAACCGAACTAGTTAGACTTGATAAGTGTTTATTTAGGTTATAAACACTGATGTAGCTATATGGTAATATGCCTAGGAGAAAGATTGATTGTAAATTACATTGATACATGTTATGATTTATTGTTCTAATTATGAGATCGATATTGTGATTATAGGTCTTGTGAACACAGATAAGTATATTGTGTAGCAGTAATCAACGTGGATGGCAAGTTTCCTAACTCAACCTTAAGTTACATCTGTTTAAATACTATGGTGGTTAATTATTGTTGATTAGACCACGTCTGAGAATTTATTGTTGATTATTCGCAAGTAGTGCGTGTTTATTAATTCAAATTGAATTAGTGAATTTTGAGAATAACTGTTGTTGGATACTTACATCCATAGAATCTATTATTAATAGTACAGATAATTACTGTCTATTATTGAATCGTGTTGAGAAATGTCTTAGCTAATTATTTTGGCTAGACGAACATTTGTTAGAACTTGATAGGTTCGAGAAGAGAAGAGAAGAGAATAGAAGTGATTAGATATTGAAATCATTGTATTTCGTTGTTAAAATCAAATTCTGATTCAAAGACTGAGAAGAACAACCTTTTTATATAAAAGGGAACCTTTTGGTCATATATTTATCTATTGCACGCGTTTTGAGTATTATGCATAATATAGGGTATAAGGAGTTGGCCGGTCTAAGTACTTGCAAAAGAGTATGATTTAATCTTTATGGTTATCTGATACACCTGGGTATATCAAAGTAAATCTTTGATAGTTACTCGAGAAGAGAAGTTCTAGATCCTTTGTGATCACTCAGCATAAATTCTGGAAAATATTTCCATCTTGTTATTTGGGTATATCAAAGTAAATCTTTGATAGTTACTCGAGAATAGAATTTCAAGATCATTTAAGATCATTCAGTATAAACTCTGGAGAATTTTTCGAAATTGTTATTCAATAGAATGTCTTAGAAACTTTGAAAGTGTAGTACTCTTTCATTATCAGATTATTGTGTTGCATAGAATGCGAGAAGACTTGTTAAAGAAAAATAAATTGTTCAACTATTTCAAAGTTCCCGGAACTTTGGTGTCATTCTATCCAAATAGATAGTCTGTTATTCTGATTCTTATACATTCATTGTATATCTTAACTTGCAGGGAAAATTTGTTGCTCACCCTTGTTAAATAAAATATTTCAGCTAGGAACGAAGAGGCCAGCGGAGCTAAGAAGAACAAAGGCAAATGCATAGTACTGGAGTAATTTTAATGAACATTATTAATATGTTGTATTTATAAACCCTTTTTGTATATCTAAAGGGTATGTTTGTAATATATAGGTTAGATAACCTGGGATGAATGTATTAACTATATCAGTTAATGTGGTATAAATTTCTATTCATAATTAAATGGGTTGTTAGATGTTATTTATATTGTGGATCGTGAGCACCAAACTCGGGAGTCAGGTAACCCGGATTTGGGGGCGTCACAAAAACTTCCTACCTGATTGTTATTTCATTGTTGTTATCCAAGAATAGATTTGTACATCGTTGCTTGCTCATTGGATGAGGATGATTGATCTCATGATCATTTGTGTGAGACACTAAAGAAAGTATGTAGGTGCTTATTGGAGAATAAGTTCACTGAACGTGACTCTCTAAGGAATACCTCATGGAGTTTTACTTACCTGCCAATAGGAATTTCTGTAGTGATAATAGTACAAGTAATCCTTAGACTTGAGATCATCATAGTATCTTGTATATAATGATTTATAGTTTGACTTATTCCTTAATACCCTTAGGGTATATGAAAGGGTATGTTTGGGTATAATAAGTTATATATGGAGATAATGAATGATCAATAAAGAATCTACCACTTTAAGTAAAAGAAGAGATATGTCCTATGTGATTCGATAAATGACAACCCAGGAATCATTGGCCAAGGTGGAATAAGATTAGAAAGGAGTTTCTAATTTGCATTCAATCGGAGTTGTGCATTTAGGAATTAAAATACATATAATTAAATAAAATAATACTTGAAAGTAATTCCATGTCTTATATTTAATTGGGACATTATATGGTAGAAGGATCGAATTGTAAAGTAACTATTTACTCAAAGGTTCTTGTAGACACTCAAATTTTTTTTTCCTGTTACAAACTATGCAGGACGACAAAAATATCTTTTTCACACTCCAGATATAACCCTGGAGGACCACAACATCAATTCCAACCCCGGAGGTAGCCTCGGGATATCCAGTTTCTAACCCCGGAGATAACCCCGGGAGAGTCGGTCCCAACCCCGGAGATAACCCCGGAAGATCAAGTCTAACGCCCGGAGTCAACCCCGGGAGGTCAATCCATCCTTAGAGATAACCACGAGGACATTGAGTCAATGAAGATGACAACCTCGGAGATAACCACGAGAAAAGACCGCCACAACTACGCGAACAAGGAGATAACCCCGAGAATAGCAAAATGGTCATTTTTGCCAACTCAAATTCACTTCAAATCAAATACACTCATTTCAACTCAAATTGCTTCAAAATAAGTCCCACAAGAACCATATCTTAACTTCAGAGCGTAAAGTACGCAAAACGGCTAACCGGATTGCCTAACAGAAACCCAAAAATGCTTTTTCGATCATGGACCCATCTTCATGGAATCAAAAAGGGCAAATCCTATGTCATTGCATATCTCTCGGAAAGAGCTTTCCAGAATGGTATGGCAGGCTTCCATCGGACTCTCGGATTAAAAGTTATGAAGGTCTGAGCGGCAAAGGTCGTTGTCCGAAAGTGTACATACTTGACACAATGAGACCCACATTTCCTCAGGATGGTCGCAGTAGACTGGTGCACTTCTATATATAGAGGGCTTGGGATGGCCTTATTTGCAAGAGAAATAGAGAGGAAACCCTGTCCAATTTGCTTTGTGCACACTATAAACTAAGTGCTTTCTCATTTCAAACACTTTTGAGCTTATATTCTGTCATATTTTTACCGGTGTGAGCCTAGTGTTCATCCATTTAAAGTTATTGAAATTCTCTTTGGCAGTCCACTGTAAGCCTTCTTACACACTTTAAAGCCTTTCTCTTCATCTTTGCACACACCATTCTTCACGTTGAGAGTCGTGTTATGCGTGTGTGCCGAACTTCGATCAAGTGGTTTCATATATATATATATATATATATATATATATATATATATATATATATATATATATATATATATATATATACTTTTAAATCACTTTGAGTTTACTCCATGGCGGTTGATTTTTTACAAACTTTATTTACATTTACGATCCCCGTGGAGGTACTTCGTGGTGGTGATCATGTATGTATGTATATATATATATATATATATATATATATATATATATATATATATATATATATATATATATATATATATATATATATTTATATAGCATATATATATATATATATAATCGCCATCGCTTTTATATCAATTCATGGCATCATGTGAGCCTAGGAATCATGTGATCACAAATTTAGTCATTTGGATCTAGATTAGGTTCTCGTGATGGACATTTTCAAATTGTAGCGACTTTTGTAAATTTATTCACGGTGTTTGGATTTCCTCGAGATGGTTTTTATGCCCACGAGGAGTTCTACCTTTGCTTTGTACATTATTTTCTCGAAGATGCTTCGCATCTCGAAAATTAAAAGCAATCCATCCGAGCACTTGATAAAAATGGGAGTGTAAAAGGTCTCAATTACTATTGAGCACGAGGGTTTGAAAAAACCTCTTTTATAAAACATCACTGCCATATCTTGTTTAAAACTGAATTTTTATACAAATTCAAACCCTGTGTATATAGGTGCGAATGAGGCCTCGCACTACTTCCAAATAACAGCACATTAACCCCCCCCCCCACACACACACACACATTCATATAACAGTTTCTTGAAAAGTGGTGGTCACCGTGGTAACACGGATGTCGGGGGGTGCTTAACACCTTCCCTCCGCATAATCAATCCCCCCCGGACCCTAAATGAATCTCGGTTTCACAGGCCCGTTTAGCAGTGTCACATCACTGCATTAATGTGCAAACCTTTTCTCGGTTGTGTTGGTACAACCATATAAAAACCAACTGGCGAATCTTACAGTCCAATCGTCGACATATAAATGTCGGACTTTTTCACAACTTATTTTTTCAAACATATCTCACCTAACATGAGAACACCAAAGAACAAGAACAGAAAGGGACAAATAAAAATCCCGATGTCGACAGTTCTTTTATGATTAATGTTGAAATATATATTATCTGGAAAGTCGTTAATCGCTAAGGAGACTTATCCTTATTATAGAATAAATATTATTTATTTAAATAAATTAATAGTTTAATTTATTTATTTAAATGAGATTAGAATTGTTCTAATTGATTTATTAACAATCGGTTTAATATGGAGAACATAAAGTGTCACACCATAAAAGGAAGAATAATTACCACGTTCATCCCGTGCATCCAACACGATGGCGGTAAGATGCGATTCTTTGCTTGAGATGTGGCGATAGGTAATAATTCCTTTTAGAAATTTTGTTACGTGAGTATTATGAGTTAGATAATGCTGCGAATAGTTTCTTTTATAGATCCAAGTCACAGGTTAGAATATAAGACACAAATGAATATTGTGTTGATAAGAATAAATTGATGATACAACTTTAAAAGATTGTAGAGTATAAGAAAGTTGTGATTCCGAGGACGAAATTCTTATAAGGAGGGGATAATGTGATAACCCAGGATTTCGAATAATCTGAATTTTATGAATAATTTTTATATATTGAATATTAATATTAATTATTAATTTTGTGTCGAGTATCTGTGATACGAGTCTTGAGATGTGGTCAATTTGTGTATTAACTGAGAAAATAAGAGTAGAGTTGTGCTTAACAGAGAATAGAAAACCTAACCCTAAGTCCGGATAGAGATTCGATAGAAAATATAATTAAAATAATTATATTGATGAGTTCGTGTTTGTACTATAGAGAATTTTGATCAATGATGGATCGGGTAGGCTACAAAATTAGTAAACCATAATAAGGGATTAGAAACCCTAATCTCAGGATTAGAAACCCTAACATACCGTTAGAAACCCTAATTGAAAGCCGAAAAATCCTAATTTTAAATTTGGGAATCCTAAACCCTAATTAGGAAACCCTATTCCTAATTGGAATGCCTAATGTGATTAGTAAGCTGTAATGTGATTAATACGTTGTAATGTGATTAGTAACCTTTAATATAATTAGGAAACCTTATTTATATTTTGGAAATCTTAATTTTCTATTTTAAAAACCCTAATTAGAAAATTCTAGAAACTAAAATTTGTAAAACCTAAGGGTTAGAACCTTAGTGTTAAACCATAAGGGTTAAACCCTAAGGGTTTGGCAAGTTACCTATATGCCATTAAAATTATATATTCATTGACCAAAATGCCCTTTTTGGATTTTTTTTATTAGGTAACTTGCAAATCTTGCTATAATTGTAGTTGTTCACCAACTATTGTTGACATTGTGACTTATATCTCAACCATATCTGATCCAACTAGACACCTAGCCATTTATAGATACATCAGATCATATTATATAGATTAAAGAGAGAAAGTTCATGTATTTGCTCATTTTGCACCCAAGCTCTCAACAACTCTCTCTCTCTCCCAAACCTCTAAAATTCTAAAGTAAATCAGTCACTAAGTAACCTCCTAGAACACCTAGATCAGTTAAGGAGATCAAAGATCAAGGATTGGACAAGAGGTATAAACCCTAACTCACCATTTGATCTTGTATGCTAAGAAAATATTTGTGTTTATGTGTTTAGATTCATGCTAGAGGATGTTATATGATGATCTATGATGATACATCATAGATCTATAGCATCAAAAGGCTTTAAAATGGAGTTTTTGAAAAACCGTTCTTAAACCCTAAGGTCATCTGACAAGCTAATGTCAGTCGCTCTAGATCTTTCTGTGTTTATGATTTTTGTTGTTTTAAAGCTTTAATCCATACTCTGACATGAGGTCTGTGATCTGGAAGTGGAATCCAAGCTATTCGATTTCCAGATTACAAGATTTAGTCGGTCAAAGTCGATTGACCGACCATGACCGAGTAAATTCTGGGTAACCCAGAAATACATGAACAACGTCTGACAAGATCTTCTAAGGCCCGGATCTGTCAGGTTTTAAGAGATTTGATGATGTTGTTGTATACATGTTGTAGCCTGCTAGATGGAGTATAAATCCATGCCTCTAGATCCTTTAAACAACAAACATGTTAGATGTAGTGGGTGGTCAAAGTGGGTTTTCCGGTCACGGTTTAAGTTTCTGGAAATTCCCAAAAACCGTATGCACACAGTTTCTGACAAGGTTTGACCAAGCCAGATCCTCTGATTTTGATGTAGTTTTGCTACTTTATTGTTATGATGTTGTTCTCTAACATGAGTACTACATGTTTAGACCAAGAAAACACTTAAGTGATGACCAGAGCACCAATTTAATTGAGCTAGAAAGTATGTATCGAAGTCGCCTGGGTTTCTCAGAACTCAAAAACCCGTAAAGCTCGATTTGTGACTTTGAGAGGTTTGGATCTTCATGGTATGTGATTGTATAACTTAGATGATGGTTGATTAATGTAGTATTACATTAGTACTACAAGATCTGTGAATTAGGTAGTCCAAAACATGCAAGTGCTCGAGAATCGAAAGCGAGCCAAACGAAACCCCTTGAAGATCGATATCGGTGTTCTTGAGCCCCAAGAACTCATACATAACGATAGAAAAGCGCCGCTTATATGCTATAAATGACGGTTTATTTAATTTCTATTTTTCGATTTTTTGTAAATTAATTAAAAAACAAATAAATTATAAAAATATTTTAAAATTATTTTAAATTATGAAAATAACTTTTAATTATTTGGGATATTTTTCATTAATATTTATAATTATTTGAATATTAATGATATTTAATTTATTTAATTAGTGTATTAAATAAATTAGAGAAAATGATTTTAATATTATTAAAATCATTTTAAATAAGAATAAAGTGTTTAAAAATATTTTGAGTTATAAAATGTAAATTTTAATATTTTTGGGTAATTTTCATTAATAAATTAATATTAATGATATTAAATTATTTAATTAGTATATTAAATAAATGATGGAAAAATGATTTTATTGATTTAAAAATGAGAAAAATGATTTAAAATTATTTTAAGTTATAATTAATGACTTTTAATATTTTGATAATAATTTCATTGATATTTAAATATTAATGGTGATGATTTAAAATGATTTTAATTAGTTTAAAAATCATTTAAGTAGAATATTGATGATTTAAAAATATTTTAAGTTATTATAAATAACTTTAATATTTTGACAAGTAAGTCATTAATATTTTAATATTATTAAATATTAATGATGATGGAATTAATTAGTATTTAAATCATTTAAAAATGATTCCGGTGTTTGAAAAATTATTATAAATTAAAATAATTATTTATAAATTACTAAAAGTTTCCGAAAAATATTATAAATGATATATGACTTATCTGAAATAACATTGAAGCTTTGAGACCGAGTTTAATTGACAATAAATGTGTAAATTGTCAGATAGGGTGATCAGTACACCGAGAATAGACCGAAGTCCTACCAAACCGAACTAGTTAGACTTGATAAGTGTTTATTTAGGTTATAAACACTGATGTAGCTATGTGGTAATATGCCTAGGAGAAAGATTGATTGTAAATTACATTGATACGTGTTATGATTTATTGTTCTAATTGTGAGATCGATATTGTGATTATAGGTCTTGTGAACGCAGATAAGTATATTGTGTAGCAGTAATCAACATGGAAGGCAATTTTCCTAACTCAACCTTGAGTTACATTTGTTTAAATACTATGGTGGTTAATTATTGTTGATTAGACCACGTCTGAGAATTTATTGTTGATTATTCGCAAGTAGTGTGTGTTTATTAATTCAAATTGAATTAGTGAATTTTAAGAATAACTGTTGTTGGATACTTACATCCGTAGAATCTATTATTAATAGTACAGATAATTCCTGTCTATTGTTGAATCGTGTTGAGAAATGTCTTAGCTAATTATTTTGGCTAGACGAACATTTGTTAGAACTTGATAGGTTCGAGAAGAGAAGAGAATAGAAGTGATTAGATATTGAAATCATTGTATTTCATTGTTAAAATCAAATTCTGATTCAAAGACTGAGAAGAACAACCTTTTTATTTAAAAGGGAACCTTTTTATATAAAAGGGAACCTTTTGGTCGTATATTCATCTATTGCGCGCGTTTTGAGTATTATACATAATATAGGGTACAAGGAGTTGGCCGGTCTAAGTACTTGCAAAAGAGTATGATTTAATCTTTATGGTTATCTGATACACCTGGGTATATCAAAGTAAATCTTTGATAGTTACTCGAGAAGAGAAGTTCTAGATCCTTTGTGATCACTCAAAGATAAATTCGGAAAATATTTCCATCTTGTTATTTGGGTATATCAAAGTAAATCTTTGATAGTTACTCGAGAATAGAATTTCAAGATCATTTAAGATCATTCAGTATAAACTCTGGAGAATATTTCGAAATTGTTATTCAATAGAATGTCTTAGAAACTTTGAAAGGGTTGTACTCTTTCATTATCAGATTATTGTGTTGCATAGAATGCGAGAAGACTTGTTAGAGAAAAATAAATTGTTCAACTATTTCAAAATTCTCGGAACTTTGGTGTCATTCTATCAAATAGATAGTCTGTTATTCTGATTCTTATACATTCATTGTATATCTTAACTTGCAGGGCAAATTTGTTGCTCACCCTTATTAAATAAAATATTTCAGCTAGGAACGAAGAGGCCAGCGGAGCTAAGAAGAACAAAGGCAAATGCATAGTACTGGAGTAGTTTTAATGAACATTATTAATATATTGTATTTGTAAACCCTTTTTGTATATCTAAAGGGTATGTTTGTAATATATAAGTTAGATAACCTGGGATGAATGTATTAACTATATCAGTTAATGTGGTTTAAATTTCTATTCATAATTAAATGGGTTGTTAGATGTTATTTATATTGTGGATTGTGAGCACCAAACTCGGGAGTCAGGTAACCCGGATTTGGGGGCGTCACAAAAACTTCCTACCTGATTGTTATTTCTGTTGTTGTTATCCCATTTTCGTTTCCCTAGATTACTCCCTCCACTACTACTACTTCCTCCACGAGTTTCTCCCCCAGTATTCTTATTCTTCTTTTCCTTTTTGTATTGGCTTAATGCCTCGCTACCTCCCTCAGTAATGATTCCCTTCTCCAACAATGTGGCGAACGAGTCGATTTGAAGGACCGAAACCTTGTTGAACAACCAAGGTTTTAGTCCTAGTTCGAAGCGCCTAGCTTTCCTCTAAATTCTAATGAGATCAAAATTCTTAGATAGCTTAAAAACTAAAATGTTTCCAATCAATGGATTACTAAAAAGGGGATTAGTGAATCCGAATAGATTTGTACATACATTGCTTGCTCATTAGATGAGGATGATTGATCTCATGATCATTTGTGTGAAGACACTAAAGCAAGTATGTAGGTGCTTATTGGAGAATAAGTTCACTGAACGTGACTCTCTAAGGAATACCTCATGGAGTTTTACTTACCTGCCAATAGGAATTTCTGTAGTGATAGTAGTACAAGTAATCCTTAGACTTGAGATCATCATAGTATCTTGTATATAATGATTTATAGTTTGACTTATTCCTTAATACCCTTAGGGTACATGAAAGGGTATGTTTGGGTATAATAAGTTATATATGGAGATAATGAATGATCAATAAAGAATCTACCACTTTAAGTAAAAGAAGAGATATGTCCTATGTGATTCGATAAATGACAACCCAGGAATCATTGGCCAAGGTGGAATAAGATTAGAAAGGAGTTTCTAATTTGCATTCAATCGGAGTTGTGCATTTAGGAATTAAAATATATATAATTAAATAAAATAATACTTGAAAGTAATTCCATGTCTTATATTTAATTGGGACATTATATGGTAGAAGGATTGAATTGTAAAGTAACTATTTACTCAAAGGTTCTTGTAGACACTCAAATTTTTTTTTCCTGTTACAAACTATGCAGGACGACAAAAATATCTTTTTCACACTCCAGATATAACCCTGGAGGACCACAACATCAATTCCAACCCCGGAGGTAGCCTCGGGATATCCAGTTTCTAACCCCGGAGATAACCCCGGGAGAGTCGGTCCCAACCCCGGAGATAACCCCGGAAGATCAAGTCTAATGCCCGGAGTCAACCCCGGGAGGTCAATCCATCCTTAGAGATAACCCTGAGGACATTCAGAGTCAACAGCATGACAACCTCAGAGATAACCCTGAGAAAAGACTGCTACAACTACGCGAACACCGGAGATAACCCCGAGAATAGCAAAATGGTCATTTTTTCCAACTCAACTTCACTTCAAATCAAATACACTCATTTCAACTCAAATTGATTCAAAATAAGTCCCACAAGAACCATATCTTAACTTCGGAGTGCAAACTACGCAAAACGGCTCACCGAATTGCCTGACGGAAACTCGAAAATGCTATTTCGGTCATGGAACCATCTTCCCAGAATCAAAAAAGGGCAAATCCTATTTCATTGTGTATCTCTCAGAAAGATCTTTCCAGAATAGTATGGCACGCTTCCATCGGACTCCCGAATTTAAAGTTTTGAAGGTCCGAGCGAACAACGCGTTGTCCGAGTGTACGTACTTTGACACGGCGAGACACACATTGGCCTGGGCATCCCGGGCAGCCGCAGGTAGACCTGCGGCACACCCCTCTATATATAGAGAGCTTGGGGTGGCCTTATTTGCAAGAGAAATGGCGAGGAAACTAAGTGCTTTCTCATTTCAAACACTTTTGAGCTTATATTCTATCATATTTTTACCGGCGGGAGCCAAGTGTTCAAGCATTTAAAGTTATTGAATACTTCTTTGGCAGTCCACTATAAGCCTTCTTACACACTTTAAATCCTTTCTCTTCATCTTTGCACACACCATTCTTCACATTGAGAGTCGTGTTGCGTTTGTATTCCCGGACTTCGGTCCATGGTTTCATTTCAATTTGTATATATATATATATATATATATATATATATATATATATATATATATATATAACTGTAGTGTGTCGAACTTTATTCGATGAGCCTGGATTTTAAATCTGGAGCGTTTACTGCTTTAATATATATATACACACTTATATATATCAACATGTTGTTGTCGGACTTTGTTCGATGAGCACGATTTTATATCGGTATATATTTCGCTTATATATATATATATATATATATATATATATAGGAGCCCTTCCATATATATATGGAACCCTTCCATAGTATAGTCTTGTCTGGCAACACCCCTTTTTGGATCGTTGATAAATTGAATTGATGGCTGCGATTAACTTTTCTATTTGATAAGCAGTACGAGGTTGTTGTGCCTAATTATTTACCTGTACCGGCTTCTATTTTAATAAGTGAGGCCCACGTAAAATTATATTGTCAGTATAGTTATAAAAAATGAATATTTATTATTAAAATAATCCAAGTAGGAAGAGCTTGTAAAAGCCACACTTTTCTTTTTTTTTTTTATTTCTCCATTATATGTCATGACTTCAATTACATTAAAATGGAATAAAAAATAAAATAAATTCCCGGTAGAGACAAGTTGATACTACCGGCATTAAAAGAATATTAAAATGTAAAATTTGGTATAGCTTGATACTGATTGGTAATAAAAAATTGAAAAAAAAATAGTAAATAAGTATGTACTTATCACACGATTGACAATAAAAATTGAAAAAATGATTTTATTCAAGCAATTCATTTGCTAAATGATTCGAACTCATAACCTCAAACTCCATACACTCGTCATATGACCACCCGAGCACCACGAGCCTAGTCATTAATTTCAACCAAGGATATATCTTTATATTAAAACTTCACCATCCCCAAAATCTATATTCTTGCATTATTATTATATTACGATTTATTATTATTAATAAATCTATATTATTAATTGGGGTTTTCTATTTAAATCTATATTCTAGATTATTATTATGTTTATATTATTATTATTATATTAAGTTTCAATGATAGGAAATGAATGCATTATCTATTTATTATTATATTCATGTATTACTATTATTAAAAATAATATTAATAATGATTTTTAATATTAATATAAATAATGTGATTATTAATATTAGTCCGAATAAAAATATCCATACAGTTCAACAAAATAGATAAATTTTTTTCGTATTAATAATATGAAGTGGTTTTATGTGATTCAATAATATTCATATTACTAAGTTATGAATTTGAAAATCCCATAAAGTTCAACCAAATAGACATTCTTATTAATTAATATGTACATTAGATAACGTTGGAAAAGTTCTATATCTCAGAGGCCGGAAGTAATCTTGCGGATTTCTTGTAGAGCTCCCATGCGACGCGGTAACGAAAGACTATGGCATCTTCTAAGGACCACTTCTCTTCAGAAATATTACCATTGGCCCTAACGAAATAGTCAACATATTGCATACAAAAATGCCACAGTCTAAGTTGTTGTGTTGTTTCGGTCGAATCTGTAAGGTATGCACAGTAGGATTACCGCTGGGCCACTCACGCATCGGATTACCATTTCACAAACAAAATGGTATCAAATGTACCTGCATGTACAAAGTAGTTGGTTAATAATTTTTTTAATATTAAAGGACATTATAATATTAAAATATTTTAAAACTAAACATCTGCATGACTTTAATTGAATTTCGAAGTACATTTCATGTAACTTAATATACTTAGTGTCATTGTAGTCTTGGTCGATTATAGTAACCATCCAATCTTCAAGCTGCGAATAGGAACAAGACAAAATGGCGTTGATTGGTACTACACACCGGCATGAATATGTATTTGCATTCGTGTAAAGGTGGACCAACATCTTAGTTAACATACGGATTGCAAAAACTCCATGCGATATTCACGTTAGTTATGGCACATAGCTACTTGAGATGCATGAAGAATGAATTAAATGAAACCAAATTGGGACCACCTTTGTATTCCCGCGACACTGTAGTATTCCTCTACGTCTCCTTAGCAACAACATATATAGCGTCGATGACATGCTCGAATATCAACTCCCGGGCCCTAAGGTTACCTTTGCATTGTGGTCTAATTCATATAGCTGCGCGTGCGGATGTGACAAAGGATATAAATCCTCTTATGGTGCCACCACGTTTCCAAACATATGTTTATTTACAAATGTCTCCTTTCCAATCTTTAAGTCTTTTGGATAAGGACCCTTTTGGTCCATAAGAGATGTGGTCTCCGCATCTTGTACACGATTAAGACCCAAATGTACATTATTATTATATAGCAATAATAATTAAAACCATCACTATTAACATAACTATATATACCTTTTGTGAACTAGATCCTTGGCGCGAGAGAAAGTCCCATAAAGTCGAGTTGGTTGGAATGTAACACTCCTCATAGGTTTGGAAGGTTGGAATGTAACACTCCTCGTGAAGCTTGGGTGGTGGGAATGGAGCTCTCCTCGATTACTTGTGGGGTGGGTATGTAGCTCTCTTGTACAACATAATCAGTTTGTTTCCCAAGCCCTTCATTGAGTTGTGTGTATTGGGTTGTGGTCCAAAATTTGTGGGCCCCCCACTGTCGAGGTATTTGTTTCCCTCTTGCTTCGAAGTCGTATAGGGCGTATTGGAAATCCCAATTATTTTTTTTTGAGAACCAACTCGGGGAGGCGGTGAGTAAGTACTGAAAATTTATCAAGTAACAACTTTGCACTCTCAACTTGTCATGTAAGATAAACACAAACAAATATTATTAACACTAAATATGAATAAATGTAATATTAAGTATTTACTCAATACATGATAAATTAAAGAAGAATATAATTTTATACCATTTGAATAAGGTGTTGTTGGTTGTAAAAATGGCGAGGCTCATAACAATTTATCGAGGTCTCTTACTTACTGTCGAGGTTGGTGGATTTTCCAACGTGTAATTTTTCTATACCGGACCATGTAATCATCTATTGGGACATAAATTTGATATTTTGGTTTGTTGTCCTTGAGATGATCCATGTATGCCTCCCACCTCGAAATATATTCCCTCTCGAGGCCATGCAATCCTCGACATCAATAAATTTAAACTTTTCTCCTTCCTAAGGTCACCGTGGTTTTTTTATTGATGGTATGCCTTGCATGAACCGAAATTGTCTCATCTGCGGTCCAGGCATCGAAATTCCACAATATCAAAGTGGATCAAGGGACCCCACGGATCCAACAACTTTGCCTTCAAAATTAAATCCTTGATATCATCATCCCACATTATGTAAGGCCATGAACCACATCCCACATAGACTTAATATCTAACTCCCTCGGTAAAATGACAAATGGTGATGGGGATTCTCACGTCTACCGAGGTAACTATGGGCTCCAAAATAGGACCATGCTAAAGCCCTAGGTAACCATCACGGATGATTGTGGCCAAGGGTTTGGCTTTCAATATTTACACGCTCATAAGCCCAAATTTGTAACAATGTTACACAACCATTAATGTATTTAACTCCTTTCCTAGTAGCGGTATATAAAGATCTGTACAAATATGCTAACAACTTTGCGCGCCCAAGAGTAAGTTACACAATCTTCGGCGTTGGCAATAAAAGATATATATCGTGGGTGCACACTATTCCTATTCCTATTAGGGAATAATATTGCCCCACACAACCACAACATGTATGCCTTTGTGTGTAAGCCTACAACATCTTTACTTGCATTCTCGGGACATTTATTAAAATGTTTGATGCAACCACACTAATGAAATTGCCTTTGCGCTTTTTGAACTAAAATATTCACTAGCTAATTTATCTCAAAACAATCCCTAAAATAATTCAAATTGGTGTGAATGAGGGACCCGTTAAGGGCTTTCCCACCACCGGTAACCCAAAATAAAGTGAACATCCTCTAGCGTGATTGTTATTTCTCCACAGTTTAAATGAAAAGTATTAGTCTCAAAGGCGCCATCTCGACTAGAAGCGGATATTAGACCAAGGTCGGGTTTGGTGTACAACACCTTGAAAACTAAATACTCCAAATCCACATTTATCAAAAGGATTTTTTGATCTTTTGTCAAATCCTTTGATTATACTTTTGATCGATATATTATTTGGAGCCTAATTTTCCCCTATCTTTCCCATGATATATGTCATCTGATACATGATCTTGTTGATCATGAAGAACACTTGGATCAATTGGCCCATATTCCCAACTGTCCATCTTTTACCTAAAAAAAATACATCAATTCCATGCATTAATAGTATTAATAACAATACACAATAACATGCATTAATGACAAATAAAAATAATAACAACGCATAATAACATGCATTTAATTGATAATAACATGGAGTAATAAAAGAACAAAAATAAATAACATATAATAATAAAAATTTGTATGTAACAATTATGTACACTGTAATAAGTTTTTTTCATTTATATAATGTAATAATATTATTTTACTATTATACGAAAATAATAACAACAACAAAAACTATTAAAAACTGAACAAATAACAATAAATAAAAACTTACTTGTTGAAATTCGGTGTCTTTAGAATCTAATAAATGGAATCCAGCCGCTTCAACTTGTTGAAATTTTTTGCTCCTCCCTGCCAAAATACTCCCTCTCTACTCTCTGTTAGTTTTATTTTACCTTACTATATAATGAACTTTAGTTTGAACAACGTGTGTTCTCAAAACATGGTTAAATAAGCTCACTGGTACATAGAATTAAATATTGTCCAAATTCAAACACTAATACTATTGTGCAAAGCCAACTTTTTGGTTTATCGAGCTTGCAGGTGTTCTTTCCCAAGGCGATGTGGCAGAAAAAGTAGTCAAAACAAATATTGATTGCCTTTCAGGTGATGTGGCGAGAAAAAGATTTGTCCCTTTTTGCAAACGGTAAGATGCGAAGCTTCATAACTTATAATAAAAATTAAAAATATTATTATTAAAAGGCTGCTTTTAAGTAGAGGCTATCTGAAACTTGTAATAAATAAATTTTTATTTGCTAAATGAGAATCGTGCCGCATGACCTCTCAGCTCAAACATTAAATCGAATGACTACCCGAGCACCACGGGCCTAAATTGTCATATTTTACCTTGGATTTGGATATATCTTAAAACATTCCATTTCCCCCCAAATTATATTTTCTCATTATTTTATTATAATTATTCGATTATTATTATTATTCTATTATTATTACGAATTGATTATAAAGCGAGTTACATATAGTAGCGACTTATGTACTTTTTATTATTTTATTACCATTATTATTTATTATTATTATTATTATTATTATTATTATTATTATTAATTATTATTATGCGGTGAATAAGTAGTCAAACATAATAATAAAGCACTATGGGAATAAAAAAAGTGACATTGATTATATGGAAAAAGTACATTAGTTTGACTTCTTGAGCATTAAGCTGCTACTTATAATTTGTCTCAATTTGGTCTTTTTACCCTTTAAATATTGTCTAGGAAGCTGCTATTTTCTCAAGTTATCTTCTTATCCTTCCATAGAATTTGTTCTCGGATATTAATTTCTCTTTTCACCTCTACTCATAATTTGTTTCATCTGGTTGCCCACTTTCACTTCGGAAAATCAAGTTGAAGTTCTGATCGAGCAAAATTCATCACTATTATTCACAAGTAAGTTTTTCAAAATGTCATATAATACATACGAATTTGTCGATGAAGTTGAAAGTAATAAATCGATATTGTTAAAATCGTTGGTCAATTATTTTGTACGTTAGAAGAGGTTGAATATTTTTATAGATCATATACTGCGTAAAAATGGATTTGAGATTAGAATTGCAACTAGTCATAAACATGCTATCTGAATGATATCGGATCTAGGCGGTATGTATGTAAGAAAGCGGTACACCAATTGTTGGCAAGAGTTTACGATGATGAAGATAGTAGTAATAAAATAACTAGACAGAGAGACTCTATGGGGACGAACAATGTGCAAAGCTAGAATATATGTTGTCCTGATAAGAAAGAAGACAATTGGCGTATTTCTCTTTGTTGAATTAGAGCACAATCATCATTTAGTGACCCCCACCAAAGTAGATTTGATCGAGAGACACGAAATATTACTCTGTTGCAAGAAATTTAATTGACACTTTAAATAAGTCCGGTATTGGTCTAGTAAGATGATGAATGTTTTGAGCACAATGGGAGGTGGGTTGCAAAATGTTCCTTTCTCTCTTGCTAATGTTGAGAATGTGGTGCGAGATTTAAGGCGTGATTCTGAGATGAAAATGATGCAAGCTCTGCATCAATCATTTGAACAAACTTGCATCCGGAAGTGCCGGCAAATTTTTTTCAAAGTGAAACCCGGTGAAAACAACCGCATAGCTTGTATTTTGTGGGTTGGCCTCGATCAAGGTTTATGTATCAGCGGTTCGGGAGCGTTGTGACATTTGATAGTACATCTGGGACAAATAAGTATGGCATGCCGTTTGTTCCATTTATCGGGGTCAACCACCATTATTAGTCTATATTGTTTGGATTTGCATTGTTACGAGAGGCGAGGCGAGAGGACACTTTCGTTTGGGTATTACGGACATGGCTTGAAGCCGTGGACTACAAGGCACCTACAACCATCATCCTTTGATCAAACAGAGCCATGAGTAATGCTATTGCTACGGTACTTCCTTTTAGTTATCATTTATTGTGTTCTTGGCATATTAGTAATAAATTTCTGAAAAATTGCATCATGTTTATTACGAGCACCCATCGTTCAAAAATGATTTTAACAATTGTGTGTATAACTCATTGTCCATCGAGGAATTTGAAGAAGCGTTGGCATATTACGATAAGTTTCTATGAATTGTATACCAATGAATGGCTTGGAAGTTTGTATGATGTCTGTGAAATGGATTCAGCATATACAAAGAGATATTTTGCCATGGGAATGACTACCTTTGGAAGAAGCGAGAGCATGAATGCCTTTTTGATGAGTATGTTAATGCATCAGCGGGTATGCTATGTTTTGTCTTCTTGAGCAGAGTCAAAATTTGTAGAAAAGGCAGTTTATATAAGGGAGAGGAAAGGCGACTACATAACAAAACATCGTAAAAGGATTATAATTACTCGGTTCATCTTTAGAAGTTCATCTTTGCACAAATGTACACAAAAAGATGTTTAGGCGTTTTCAACGTCAATTTGTCGATTCCATGAAATACAATGTTGAAACTTAGTGAGTTGTGTGTCCGATACTAAGGTTTATGCGATGTATAATAATCTGAATCTGCTGAAAGTGGTGGAAGATATAAAGAAGTTGTCAACAATCGTCACTGGGATCGGTAACATATAAGCGCCAAATGTTTTCTCACTACGGTGAATTATGCGAGGCACATCTTGAGATATTTCATAAGAAAGAGTATTTCACAAATACCGAAGCGACATGATCCTTCATCGGTGGACAAGAGAGCGAACAAAAGCAATGGTGAAGACTTACTCTTTAACTCCACATCTGGCGACTTGAACAAAATCAAGCAATGCGTTATAATCATTTGATGAGTGATTATCGGGAGTTAGCGAGCAAAGCGGCTTACTTCGGTCAGAGTTATAAAGCATTCTTAAAGCTGAATGCACGAGGAAAAGAGTTGGTTGACCGGTATGATCCGGATGAGAATATTCTTTGGTGGCGGATGGCGACATTGATTGCGAGTTGGAGATCAAATCATGATATGGGATACGATAATGCGATGAAGATGCAGAGGTGGAAGTAGAAGAAGAGTTTTTGCCGCCTAATATTTCTCAAACAAAGGGCATAAAAAACAATCTAGATTGAGAGTGCACTCGAGAAAATCATTCCTTCTAAGACTCATTGAAAATGTGCAATTTGTGGCTTTAAAACCGACCACGATAAGCGAAATCACTATCGAGTGCTAGGGATTCCTGAGCCAAAAAAATAGGCGTCGGTTGTATTAATCATGCTATATTTTTTTATTTTATGAAAATGAACATGTAATATGTATTATTCCTCTTAATGTTATGCAGTACTAGTATTGGTATAATCTGTACTTCTAATATTGATAATCACATTATTATTATTATAATAATACTTCACTACTTTTATAAATTCGATAAGTAAATTAATTTCCTGAAATGACTTGAAAAATTAGAAAGCATTACTTATTAGACTAATTGAACTAATTTTATTAATAATAAAATCATTTCTTAATAATAAAATCATTGCTTAATATATAAAATCATTACTAATAATCATTGCTTAATAATAAAATTATTAATACTAATAATGCAAGATTTATAATGATCACTTTATATTTTATTAAAGAATGATATTTATTTTAATATATTAATATTCCTTTTATTGATATTATTACAAAAATAAGAAAAAAATATTAAAGGGGATAATAATAAATATAGATATTAACTTATTTCTATTTAGAAAACCCCCAATTAATAATATAGATTTATTAATAATAATAAATCGTAATTTATTTTATTTTTTTATTCCATTTTAATGTGTTTGAGTCGTGTCATTTATGCTTCAATAGGAATTTATTTTATTATTTTAATGCCAGGTAAGTCAGTACTGCATCTAATCGAAATTTATTTTATTTTTTTATTCCATTTTAATGTGTTGAGTCATGACATATAATGGAGAAATAAAAAAAATGTGTAAGTCGGTACAAGCTCTTCCGGCCGGATTATTTTAATAATAAATATTCATTTTTTATAACTATACTGACAATATAATTTTACGTGGGCCTCACTTATTAAAAAGAAAGGTTTACATGTAAATAATTATGCACAACAACTTTCTTGGCTTATCAAATAGAAAAGTTAATCGCAGCCATCAATTCAATTTATCAACGGTCCAAAAAGGGGGTATTGCAGAGAAGACTATAAAGAAACCAAATTGCTATGGAAGGGCTCCCATATATATATATATTTACTTTCCATGGCAATTGATTTCTTTTACAGCTTTATTTATATTTCTGATCCCCCATGGAAGTGTTTCGTGGTGGCTGATCATGTATGTATATATATATTTATAGCTTTTATATATATAATCATTTATCGCTTTATATTAATTATGCATCATGTGAGCCTAGGAATCATGTGATCATAGATTCATCTCATTGGATCTAGATTCTGGTTCTGTGATGGACATTTTTCACCGTTATGTGACTTGTAAATTTAATTACGGTGTTTGAATTTCCTCAGGATGGTTTTCATGTTAACGAGGAGTTCTAAGATCGCTTTGTACATTATTTTCTCAAGGTGCTTCGCATCTCAAAATTAAAAGCAATCCAAATTAACACTTGATAAAATGGGAGTGTAAAAGGTCTCAATTACTATTGAGCACAAGGGTTTGAAAAAACCTCTTTTATAAAACATTACTGCCATATCTTATTTAAAACTAAATTTTTACACAAATTCAAACCCTGTGTATATGGGTGTGAACGAGGCCTCGCACTACTTCCAAATAACAGCACATTGACCCACACACACATACTCATTCATATAACAGTTTCTTAAAAAGTGGCGATCACCGTGGTAACACGGATGTCGGGGGGTGTCTAACACCTTCCCTCCGCATAATCAAGCCCCCAGATCCTAAATGAATCTCGGTTTCACAGACCCGTTTAGCAGTGTCAGATCACTGGGTCAATTTGCAAACCTTTTCTCGGTTGTGTTGGTACAACCATATAAAAAACCAACTGGCGACTCTTACAGTCCAATCGTCGACATATAAATATCGGACCTTTTCACAACTTTTTTTTCAAACAAATCTCACCTAACATGAGAACACCAAAGAACAAGAACAAAAAGGGACAAATAAAAATCCTGACGTCGACAGGTGGCGACTCTGCTGGGGACTCCAGTAAGAGGGCTTAAGCCGCTATTACAATCTTTTCAAAACTGTTATATGCTTGTGTGTAGATGTTGCATTTACATTTATGATGAATGTGTATGAATGCATATATTTTACTGCACTTAATGCTTTACACTATATCTGCTTGTGATATTAGTGCTTCGCACATGTCATCATTTTCATAAACGGTGAGACACGTTGTATGTGAATGTATGTTGTGTGGTTCCTCCATCAGGAGGCTATCCTGTCGGTGTTTGATTACTGGACTCGTAAGAAGACTAATTCCAACGAGGCTTAGGAATGAATGTGTACGTTACATTTATATTTGAATGAATGTGTATGAATGCATTAACTTATTGCACTTAGTGCTTTGCACTATATCTGTTTGTGATATTAGTGCTTCGCACATGTCATCATTTCCATATGGTGAGACACGTTGTATGTGAATGTATGTTGTGTGTTCCCTCCATCAGGAGGTTATCCTGTCGGTGTTTGATTACTGGACTCGTAGGAAGACTAATTCCAACGAGGCTTAGGAAAGGCACCACCCAAATTCACTCCAGTTGAAAGGTCGGATTAACTTCCCATCAAGTAAATTGCGATGATTTGGGAACCTTCATGCCAAAAAGCCGCAAGAGTAGCTTAAGATAGGTTAGCCTCTGATAAACCAAACGCGAAGGAAAGTCTCTTCATACTTTTCCATTTCAATTACTTATAATTTCATTTCCATGTCAATCTCAATGTAATAGAAAAATATGAATGAATGTGTACACGAATTCCCTTTTATCTAGCATGTTATCTTGTCATACAAATAACTGACATCCATTTTGCAGGATAATACTCCTAAAATAGACACATCACATAGCATGTAACATTTCCACATTCCCTAAGCATAAAATACGTAAGTCTTTTTGTAGGGAAGCAATCGGTCCCATTACCCGTTGAAAGTCCAAGAAGGCACTAAGCCCACCGTCAGACATGGCTACAAGTGCCCAGCCTAATCCTACTCCTGTTTCCCTAGAGGAGTTTAAAGGATTAAGGAATTAGATAGCAGAATTGGTTATCTTTCTAAAAGGACAAAGTAAAGACACTTGGGGTCAGACAATGCCTACTTAACCAGAGTCATTCACACCAGGGGGCATTCAAGGTATTGAAAAAAAGATAGAAACCTAGATACCTGAACCTCATTCCAATAAAGGAACCAACAAAACCCCTGAAATCACAAAACTCAGGGATGATCGAGAAACTAGGGATATAAGAAAGAAAGTCCAACAAATGGAGGAAACTATCCGATCAATCAAAGGGACTGGAAACTATGGAAGTGTCACCTATTCAGATCTCTGCATATTCCCAAGGGCTCGATATCTTGACAAATTCAAAGTCCCAGAGTTTGAAAAGTACAATGGGGCAGGCAATCCGTATACGCACCTAAAAGTATATATTGGCGAACTAGGGTCTTATGCTGAAGATAAAAGCCTCAGAATGCAGCTTTTCCAAATGAGTCTCACTAGAGAGGCTAAAGTATGGTATGCCCGACTTGACAATGCTAAAATCAACAACTGGGAAGAATTGGCCCATGCCTTTCTAAATCAGTGCAGTTTTCAGTCACAAATGCCACCGGATTAATACCAAGTGACTAAAGTCAAAAAGCAAAGTACTGAATATTTCTGAGAATATGCCCAAAGGTGGAGACATCTAGCAGCGTAAGTTAATCCATCAATGACAGAAACTGAGATGGTAATGACGTTTATTGACATCCAAGAGCCTCCTTACTACGAGAGGATCCTAGCAGGCATAGGAAAGCCATTCTCAGAAATGATCAAACACGGCAAAATTGTTGAGATGGGCCTGAAGGTAGGCAAGATTAAAGACTTCACTGCCTTGGAAGTAGTCGCCAAGCATATACAGACTGGAAAGTATGCGAGCGATCCCATGGGTGTACCCGATAAAGGCATTAAAGATGTATCCCTTGTTGTACAAGGGCAAGCTAGGAGACCAACCTATAGTCCCCCCCCCATTTGGAAAATGCAAGACAATCTGCCATCTCAACAACAGGCTGCATTCAACCAATGCCCAGACAGGAAAAGAAAATTTGAAAGAACAGAAAATCGGGTATTCACTCCACTAGGCGATTCCCTTAAACATGTATTAGCGATATTAATGGATCACAAGAAAATTACCAAATTGGCCCCACCTCAAGAACCAGGGAGCAAAAGATACAATCCAAGCCAAAGATGTGCTTACCACTCAGGGTCTCCAGGACACGATACACAAGATTGTTGGTCCTTAAAGCATAAAATTCAAAATCTGATCGAAAGTGGCAGTATTGTGGTCCAACAACCTGACCAACAAAATGTCAACACCAACCTTTTGGTACAACATGATATGGAGGAAGTAAACATGATCGAGTCAGGAAGCGCTGAAATATATCCAATTCGTAAGTGCATACGAAGGATAGAAGAATACCCCCAAAGGCACATATCAAATGTCCTAAAGTGGGAAAACTCAAAGGAGGGTATGATAGTAATGTAAAAATTAGAGACAATCTAGAATCAAGTAAATCTGCTAGCTAAGCTGATAGTGCGCCAACATCAGGATATGAGACAGTTTTTCACTCAACTATCAGAAGGCCAAGAAAAGGGGGATGATAAAATTGCTAGAAGATCTCGCCAACAGAAAAATCGCTCGGGGGAATGCAAATTCTATAAGAAGAAAGATCAAACAACCTCCACAAGAGTCTGAAAATTCACCCCTTTGAACAAATCAAATGAAGAAATGGTACGCGTTCTGATAAGCGAAGGAAAGATTACTGAGTTGCTGCCTCCTATAAATCCCAAAATAAAGAGTTATGATTCGACCAAGATATGTCTCTTCCATTCTAACTCACTTGGGCATACGACTGAGGAATGCTGGTCTTTGCGACATAAAATCCAGGATCTCATGAAAATGGGGAGCAGGAGATAGAATTTCCCATGATCAAAAAAGGCGAAAAGGAAATAAAAAACTTAGTATGTCCACTCGAGACAGACAGTTTAGAGGAGGTGAAGGCTATGAGAACCAATTCTGGCAGAACACAAGGTGGACTAATCCCAATGCAAGGAATGACAGAGGAGACAAGGGAATCCCCAAAGGAGTTTCCTCCGCCAACATCAAACATCATGTGGTCCAAAGATAACAACCACGTTCCTGATTTTATCACCTTGGATGATGCGGAGGAAATACTAATCCTTTCTAAGGAATAAAAAGCTAAAAAGGAAAGTTCCTTACAAGAAATGCGACAACAGTTCGAGGGAGATTTCATGGTTGAATCCTCTCGAGCCCAAGAAAAAGGTGAAGGAACAAATGAAGGAAAAAGTTGTGAGGATACCGGGGAAACCAACTCACCAAAGAATCAGGAGTTCATCCCTTTTTGCGATGCGTCCAGTTCAAACGTTCCTGAGGAATGTACTGAATCAGGAAGCAATCAAGTTATGGCCATAAGTGAAGACATTCAGAATCAAGAGGTAACCTCTATCGCGAGCCTCGAAGGCAACATAACCACTGACAACTGGACTATTGGGCCTCAGCTAGCCAAGAAGATGTAGATCCGGGGGATAAAGTTGCGAGTTCCAAAAGATGTTGGGACGGTATCACTTTCTTCGTAGTATGCCTTTTATTTTCCATGCATGTAAATAAAAAAAAAGAGAAAAAAGAGAAGAAAAAAGAAAGAAAAAAGAAAGAAAAAAAAGAGAAGAAAACAAAAAAGAAGAAAAAAAAGAAGAAAAGAAAAAAAAGAATAATCAAAAATCAAATCAGTCGGGTTTCAGCTCATCAGGCCTGAACTATGAAAGACCTGATCTTCCCTCATCAATAGGAGTACGTAGGCAACTATTTATGGTGCGGTCAAACCAAACAAAAACCCAAACATGCACTTCTTAAACAGTCACTTCTCAAACCGTTAATCTTATCAAGTAGGAACTACGTAGACCTGATCTCCTATATACATAGGAGTATGTAAGCAGCCATCAATGGTGCGGTCTGACCCTTAAAAGAAACATTCCAAACCCAAACATCAATCCCAATTCTACGCCCAAGAACAACCCTCCAAGTCAGCGACCCATGTCGAGAAGACCCAACAACACTTCAATGTCATTCCATCGAATCTGGCACACATCCCAGAAAAGAAGAAACAACGATACACTAAGACAACCAGCAACAAGGACCTTCAAAGAGTCGACACCCTCAATCACAAGTCTTCATTAAATTAGAAGAAAACCATCAACACCGATTGCGAGAACAAGTCAGGAACAAGGATTGAGGGGATCAAATCCCAAATCCACTACATGTTCACCATCTGGTATAGAAGTAAAAGCCTCTTGCGATCTCAGTGTCTTATCAGCTCATCTGTCAAAGAAATTATCCCAGATAACAAGCAAGGCTGGTGCAGTTTCAAAATTGGTGACAACCCGATATTGGAACTCGTACAACAAGACTGGGGCAATCTCAGGAGCAGCGACAACTCAACAATGGGGCATTTATCAACCATCCTAAAGAGGAAAATGCGCCAGTCAGCACCATCAGCATCATCTCACTGGCGATTTGGATATTACTCAATTGCGACTTCATCAACAAAGAGAGTTTCTCATATAAACCCTCGGCATCAACATGTGAAAGGACTGGGGCATTGTCCAATTCCAAGAAATGGAAGGAGCTTAAGGCAAGATCAAGCCTCTCAGCAAAAGAAAGGAGAGAACTCCTGAAAGAAATAATGGCAACTTTAGCTTGCCCCTAAAAAAGAAGGGGAAAATTCTTAAGAAAGTCATTAGCTCAAAAGTAGAAGTCTAATGACAAAAGGTCTAGGTAATGAAATCCTCATCATCAAATGTGCCAATCGGCGTCAAATTCTCAGAAGTCGAGATCTATACACCTAAGTTCAAATCTGCACAATGAAAGAATGAGCTACACCCTCCAGGGATGTCAGCAGCATTCAGGTCATCAGTTCAGCTGGGTTGCGAATCAAATGTTTAAGGAAATGGGGCACAAACACCCAACAGCGAAAGGAAGCTACAAATCACCTCAAAAAGGATGAGGCAGAGTCTGGTGAAGCAAACCTTTGAATAGTATTTCAGTTAAGGTATCAGAAGATCCGTTATTCAAAACTATTAGCATCAATTCAGTGCAACATCGAGACAGTTCAGTGATGAAAGCTTCGTATACCACCGTTCGAGTGGGAACCAAACAATTTGGCGATGTCAGCGTATTTAACTACCAGCAGGGTAGGATCCGTTGTCAAAATACCATCAGGGTAGGCACCATTGTAAACTACCAGCGTATACATCGGGAAGGTCCGGTGATTTTAGAACGTCATCCCCAATAAAGATGTAGAAAACATCTCAATTTCTCTTCATCAAACAAGCATCGGTGAAACCGACAAAAACCTAAACCGTTGAAGTCAACACCAGTATAGGCATCAGCAATGATCGGTAAAGGTAAAGCAATCTGCGAAAACACTTTAACATTCATCATAACATTCATTACATTGCGATTTTCGAGTTACAAAATGCGATGTGCGAGTTGCGAAATGCGATTGGCCAAATGCGAAAAGCGAAGTGTGATGTGTGATTTGCGAACTGCGATTTGTAAAAATATTTTAACATTCATCATAACATTTATTACATTGCGATTTTCATCATTAAAAATACCTTGTCATATTTCAAGTGTCTACTAATCTTTATCATGTCCATTCCATTGCATTGCATGAACATGATAAAGAGGGGCATCTGTAGCCACTCGAAATTTTTTTTTCTATTACTAACTATGCACGAGGGCAAAAATATCTTTTTCACACTCCAGAGATAACCCTGGAGGACCACACCATCAATTTTAACCCCAGAGGTAGCCCCGGGATATCCAGTTTCCAACCCCGGAGATAACCCCAAGAGAGTCGGTCCCAACCCCGGAGATAACCCTAAAAGATCAAGTTTAATGCCCGAAGCCAACCCTAGGAGGTCAAGCCAACCTCATAGATAACCCTGAGGGTATGCACAGTTTTTCATTCCCTATATCATATTGCCATCTATTATCTGCAATGCATGTATCATGTTATGCATATGTATGTATGTCCAAAGATATTCAGCATTGACCCCTGGATGGTCTTATGACACGGCCCGTACATATGTCTTCTTCGACCGTTAGCTGTATTGATCATACCCCACCATCATTGGTGGCATCGGGTATGCGATCGTGGTATGATAGCATGTCACCATCAGACAGGGTGACCGTTGATCATTTGTTGCAGCATACTATGACCCTGTTGATATTTCAGGTTCCCACAGGATTTGTGGATGGCATGCTAGAGCACTAGGTATCGGAGAGGAAGGTTTTCCGATTTGGGATCTAGGAGTTGACTCCCACTCTGGAGGAGTATGCACGGTTGACGATGCTGCCACTAGACAGACCTTACGTACATATGGCTTTGGGGGACATGAGTCGGCGGTTCATGACCGTCACTGGATTGAGGCGCAGAGTGGTGCAGGATGAGCATACATCGAGCCACGTTATATCCCAGCATTTTCTGTTTGACAGATTTGGCTCTGAGGATAGTTATACACGACATTCCAGGGATTTCACCGCACCATAGGATCATTGGCGTCGAGCCATAGTGGATGTACTGATATTGTGCGTGCTGTCGTATGTCTATATGCCATGGTACATGGATGAGATAGACATTGGAGTCATCATGGCAGTGAGAGCTCTCAGGGAGGGTCGTACCATCATTCCGATGATTATAGTAGAGACTCTGAGGTCAGCCACATACTGCTGCGCTTTTCTGACAGGAGTGTTCACGGGCATCTCGGTCATGCTATACGTGTGGTTTATGTCACACTTGAGTCCGATTGGCACTCTTAGATGGCATGGGTACTAGTTCACCCATGATATATCCAAGTCGTACTCCTTTCAGCCATCGGAGTGTACAGATGCTATGTCTTGGTCCATATTCTTGGCAGATATCCGAGATCCATTTGTCATATTGCCGTGCTCGGGGCTTAGCTCACCTTACAACTTTATTACTCATGCTCCGTGCATGGATTATCTCCTTCTAGCTGGTTTGAGGGGAGTGACTACTTATCACCCGCTGGCCGTGATGTCGCAATTTGACCAGTTTCAGGACTTGCATCCTTTTGAGGGGGCGATAGGTCAGCGTTCATCTTCTCGCTATCTTTTAGCAGTGGACCGATCCCGTGTGTATGTATGTTGGGATCAGTGTGAGATTGCTAATTTTTCTGTTAGTCATCCAGGTTGTTCTGCAGAGTATTCCGCATGGATGAAGACAAAGATTGCACTGGCTGCGGTAGTATCCACATTGCCGAGTATTGGTTCAGACGATGTAGGGCCTATGGAGGATATTGATTCCTACATCGAGGAGGAGACAGCTGTGGATTGCCAACATTTCCTTTAGATTCTCCCAAGATCAAAGATCTTGTTGTGATTCAACATTCAAAGATGAAGACTTTGAGCAGAGTCTTCATCTGATGACCTTCGAGAGAGACCAGGCTAGAGCCTTGATGTTGACTACCCTTGATGGGAGAGACGCAGCTCTGTTAGAGAGAGGCGAGCCATTAGCTTTGCAGAGACAACTTCTTTGTTGTGTAGTGGATGAGGCTAGATCGGAGAGATACTGATGATAATGGCGGGATAGTGCCATATCTGCTCGGGATGTAGGCGTTACAGATAGTATTGCAGTGAAGTCCCTTACCACTGGCATGATCGCAGAGATGAGTGCTTACATTGATGAGCATATGGTCACCATGCAGATGGCTGTAGATCTGTTGGGTCGTGTGGATACTCTCGTACAGGAGACCACAGCTTCGCCTCCTTCTTCTGAGAGGGATGCTATGGTGGGCTTGTTATCTCGTATATACCCTGACTTATAGATGGATTTGTATTCTCCTGCACAGACTAGCTTAGCCATTTTGTCATGTATAGTTTACATTGTGTATATCAAACAACATTATATATATAGCAGGGAAATATATTTTTGATCACTTCCCTTTTAGATATGCTTTGATACTTGCTTGATATTTTTCCTACTTCAGGGCTTGCGATCTTGATGTATTCTGAATTCCTCCTTGAGGGATGGACATTGAGATGTCTCTGGACAGTTCAGAATGGATCATTGATCTGTATGTGTCCCTGCCATCTTTGGTGTCTTGGGACTGGTTTCTGTATGGAAATGTGGAGAGGAATTTGGCTTTCCCCTCTGAGATTGACTACACCAGAGATGGTCGCCAGTACTTCTATTTAGGAGAAGCCTAGTTAATTCCATCTCTTATGGATTGGTGTTGCTCTTCAAGGTATGACTGCAGCTTAGATGGTCTCCAAATCTCCTATTTAGGACGAGTTCAGGTAATTCCATCCCTTTGGTCTGGAAGCCAATGAAATGTAGTGGATTGAAAGATGATCCCAGTACCAATTGACAAGGGTTTATGTTTTGGTAGGGGGTGAGACCGCACCATGAATGGCTGCCTACGTACTCCTATTGAAGAGGAGATCAGGTCTGCGTAGTTCGAACCTGGTGTAAGAGGTTCAACATTGTATGTGGCAGAAATGGTGTAGGAATGTTTTTGTTGTTTTTGTTTTTGTAAGGAGAAGGGAGTAGAAATGTTTTTGTTGTTTTTGTTTTATTGCGTGATCGCCATATGAAATGGTTGCTTTACGTATCTCTATTGAAGAGGAGATCAGTCAACGTAGTTCGCCCCCTCGTAAGGCAAGTGGAAAAGCGTGATCCCCATGTGCGGAGTCAAATCATGGGAGGAGAAAGTTTAATCCTAGGTTGAGGATAAAGCTGTAGGTATGAGAAGTTTAATCCCATGTATGGGTAGCCATGGCCCGAAACGCGAGAGTTCAATCCAGTAGTAGGATGACCTAAAGTCGTAGGAATACGGAGAAGAAAGCGATCGGCGGCTTGAAAAGTATATTTTCCACGAGGGGCAAAATGTGGAAGAATTGTATGTGGTAAAGGGTTAAAGAACCGAAATGATCTGGTGATCGATGATCCAACACCGGGATGTTTGCTGATGGAAACTTCGGACATAGTATCATTTCACGATTGTCCGAATTGATGAGTTATGGAAATTCATCGTCGTCCATTTCTTGCAATCTTAGAGCACCTCCTGTCAATACTTCCTTGACAACAAACGGGCCTTCCCAGTTAGAAGCGAATTTTCCCTTAGATTGATCTTGGTTGTCAATGATCCTCTTCAAAACCAAGTTATGTTGTTTAAACTGCCGTAGCCAGACTTTTTTGTTGTAGGATCTGGCAATCCTTTGCTGATATAACTAACCATGGAAGATAGTCACGATTCGCCTTTCGTCTATTAGAGACAATTGGTGATACCTATCTTGTACCCATTGGTCTTCATCCAGCTGAGCGTCTATCAACACTCTGAGGGATTCCATTTCTACTTCTATGGGGAGCACTGCTTCCATCCCATAGGTTAATGCGTAGGGGGTTGCCCTAGTGGAGGTACGCATTGAGGTTCTGTAGGCTAACAGAGTAAGAGGCAATAGGTCAGGCCAATCTTTGTGGTTGGAGGACATCTTTTGCATAATCTTCTTGATGTTTTTGTTAGCCGCTTCAACAGCACCATTCATCTTCGGACGATAGATGACAGAGTTAAGATGTTTGATGTGGAATTTACTACATAATTCCTCCATCATTTTGTTGTTGAGGTTCTTAGCATTGTCTGACACAATCACCTCTGGTTGTCCATATCGACAAATGATATTATTTCTGATGAAAGCAATGATGACTACTTTGGTAACCCTGGGGAAGGAAGCTGCCTCTACCCACTTGGTGAAGTAGTCGATCATGGTGTAGATAAATCGATGTCCATTACTGGCTTTAGGCTCAATGGGCCCGATAACGTCCATTCCCCACATTGAGAAGGGCCAAGGTGAACTCATATTGTGGAGTTCCCGTGGAGGCGTGTGTATAACATTCCCATGAATCTGGCACTGATAGCATCTCTTGACGTGGTCATTGCAATCAACTTTGAGAGATAGCCAATAATGTCCTGTCTTGAGGACTTTCTTGACAAGGAGGGGGCTACAGACTCCATCATGGATTTCATCCATAAGCCTTTGGGCTTGATCTTTGTCTAAACATCTGAGGAGACCTAGTCCTGCATCTCTTTTGTAGAGCGCATCTCCACTCAAGTATAATTTCGTAGCAAGTCGATGGATCCGCCTTTTCTCAGTCGGGCTCGCCTCAGCGGGTGTAGATCCATCTCGTAGGTATTCCTTGATATGTTGATACCAAGGATGCTGGACGGGAGGTAGCTCATCCGATACTTCTCCAACATAATTCCCATAGGCTGGGGCCTTGTGCTCGGAAATTGTGACGCTTGACAAGTGTCCTTTGTCAGATATGTGAATCAAGGAGGCCAAAGTCGCTAACGCATCCGTAAAGTCATTCCTATTACGAGGAACGTGTATAAAGGAGATTTCTTTGAACTCCAAAACCATCTATAAAACTTGCCGATGGTAAGGCAGCAAATGTAGTTCTTTATTTTGATAGATTTTGGTGGATTGTCTGATTACCAACTCTGAATCTCCAAAGAAAGTTAACCGCCTAATGTCCATTGAACGGGCAAGTTTTAGCCCCATGAGATAGCCTTCATACTCAGCTGTGTTGTTGGTGTTGACAAACTGCAATTTTTGGCAATGACGGATACTACTCCCGTCATGGATACTAGAACCGCTTCGACTCGAGAACCTTCCATATTAATGACTCCATCGAAATACATCTTTTATGTCGTGTATCGTCATCGATGGTGTTCTTTGAACTATCATTACTCCCTCATCGGGGAAGTATGTCTCCAAGGGTTTGAAATCCCCTGAAGGTGCAGTGGCCAGTTGATCAGCGATTCCTTGACCTTTGATGGACTTTTGAGTCACATATACGATGTCAAATTGTTGTAAGATCAACTGCCATCTGGACAGCCAATAAATTCACATGGGTTTATTGAACACGTACTTGAGAGGATCCACGCGTGATATGAGATGGGTTGTGTGACCATGGAGGTAATGTTGTAACCTCATGGAAGCCCATGGTAAAGCACAACACGTCTTTTCGATCAAAGTGTACTTGTGTTCACTGCTGCTGAATCTTTTGCTGAGGTAATAGATAGCTCATTCTTGGCTTCTATCGTCCTTCTATCCCAGCATGCAGCCCATGGCGTTGTCACTTATGGACAGGTACATGAATAGGGGAACATCATCCCTGGGTGGTACCAAAATGGGAGCTTTGACTAGCTGTTCTTTAATTTTAAGGAAGGCATTCTGGCACTCATCATTCCATTTCATGGAGGAGTTCTTCCTTAATAACTTGAAGATTGGCTCACGGAGTTCTTCGTGAGTTGAGAGATAAACCCGCTAATGAAGTTGATTCTTCCCAAAAATTTCGTATTTCTTTCTCTGCTCGAGGAATGGGCATTTTCGTAATGGCCGGATTTTGGCAGGATCCATTTCAATTCCTTTGTGGCTGACTAGAAATCCTAGCAACTTGACTGATTTAACGCCAAAGGCACATTTGGCTGGATTCAACTTCAAGTTGTACTTACGCAACCTGTTGAATAGCTTTCTAAGATGGTCTAAATGGTCATCCTCCTTCCGGGATTTGACAATGATGCCATCCACGTAGATCTCGATCTCTTTGTGCATTAAGTCGTGGAAGAGAGCCATCATAGCTCGTTGGTAGGTGGCTCCGGCATTGATGAGGCTGAATGACAACCGTCTATAACAAAAGGTTCCCCAAGGCGTGATGAAAGCAGTTTTCTCACGATCTTCCTCAGCAACCATGATCTGATGGTACCCCACAAAGCAATCAGCAAAGGAGTAAATGCAGTATTGCGCAGTATTGTCAATAAGAATGTGGATAAATGGCACGGGAAAGCTATCTTTTAAGCAAGCTTTGTTCAAGTCCCGGTAATCCACACGAATGAAAAGTGGCAACAAGGGACTCGGTAGTGGAACCATGGCGATTCGAGGACACCTGACATACCAGAAGGACCAATGTACCGTGCATCCAACATGACAAAGGCAAGATGCGATTCTATTCCCTGTGATGTGGCGATAGGTAATAATTCCTTTTAGAAATTTTTTGTTACGTGAGTATTATGAGTTAGATAATGTCATGCGAATAGTTTCTTTTTATAGATCCAAGTCATGAGGTTAGAATATAAGACACAAATGAATATTGTGTTGATAAGAATAAATTGATGATACAACTTTAAAAGATTGTAGAGTATAAGAAAGTTGTGATTCCGAGGACGAAATCCTTATAAGGAGGGGATAATGTGATAACCCGGGATTTCGAATAATCTGAATTTTATGAATAATTTTTATATATTGAATATTAATATTAATTATTAATTTTGTGTCGAGTATCTGTGATACTGAGTCTTGAGATGTGGTCAATTTGTGTATTAACTGAGAAAATAAGAGTAGAGTTGTGCTTAACTGAGAATAGAAAACCTAACTCTAAGTCCGGATAGAGATTCGATAGAAAATATAATTAAAATAATTATATTGATGAGTTCGTGTTTGTACTATAGAGAATTTTGATCAATGATGGATCGGGTAGGCTACAAAATTAGTAAACCATAATAAGGGATTAGAAACCCTAACGTACCGTTAGAAACTCTAATTGAAAAGTCGAAAAACCCTAATTTTAAATTTGGGAATCCTAAACCCTAATTAGAAAATCCTAATCCTAATTGGAATGCCTAATGTGATTAGTAAGCTGTAATGTGATTAATACGTTGTAATGTGATTAGTAACCTTTAATATAATTAGGAAACCCTATTTATATTTTGGAAATCTTAATTTTCTATTTTAAAACCCTAATTAGAAAATTCTAGAAACTAAAATTTGTAAAACCTAAGGGTTAGAACCTTAGTGTTAAACCATAAGGGTTAAACCCTAAGGGTTTGGCAAGTTACCTATATGCCATTAAAATTATATGTTCATTGACCAAAATGCCCTTTTGGGATTTTTTTTATTAGGTAACTTGCAAATCTTGCTATAATTGTAGTTGTTCACCAACTATTGTTGACATTGTGACTTATATCTCAACCATATCTAATCCAACTTGACACCTAGCCATTTATAGATACATTGTATCATATTATATAGATTAAAGAGAGAGAAAGTTCATGTATTTGCTCATTTTGCACCCAAGCTCTCAACAACTCTCTCTCTCTCCCAAACCTCTAAAATTCTAAAGTAAATCAGTCACTAAGTAACCTCCTAGAACACATAGATCAGTTAAGGAGATCAAAGATCAAGGATTGGACAAGAGAGGTATAAACCCTAACTCACCATTTGATCTTGTATGCTAAGAAAATATTTGTGTTTATGTGTTTAGATTCATGCTAGAGGATGTTATATAATGATCTATGATGACATCATAGTTCTATAGCATCAAAAGGCTTTAAATGGAGTTTTTGAAAAACTATTCTTAAACCCTAAGGTTATCTGACAAGCTAATGTCAGTCGCTCTAGATCTTTCTGTGTTTATGATTTTTGTTGTTTTAAAGCTTTAATCCATACTCTGACATGAGGTCTGTGATCTGGAAGTGGAATCCAAGCTATTCGATTTCCAGATTACAAGATTTAGTTGGTCAAAGTCGATTGACCGACCATGACCGAGTAAATTCTGGGTAACCCAGAAATACATGAACAACGTCTGACAAGATCTTCTAAGGCCCGGATCTGTCAGGTTTTAAGAGATTTGATGATGTTGTTGTATACATGTTGTAGCCTGCTAGATGGAGTATAAATCCATGCCTCTAAATCCTTTAAACAACAAACATGTTAAATGTAGTGGGTGGTCAAAGTGGGCTATCCGGTCACGGTTTGAGTTTCTGGAAATTCCCAGAAACCGTATGCACACAGTTTCTGACAAGGTTTGACCAAGCCAGATCCTCTGATTTTGATGTAGTTTTGCTACTTTAATGTTATGATGTTGTTCTCTAACATGAGTACTACATGTTTAGACCAAGAAAACACTTAAGTGATGACCAGAGCACCAATTTAATTGAGCTAGAAAGTATGTACTCAAAGTTGTCTGGGTTTCTCGGTAACCCAAAAAACCCAGAAAGCTCTGACAGTGACTTTGAGAGGCTGGATCTTCATGGTATGTGATTGTATAACTTAGATGATGGTTGATTAATGTAGTATTACATTAGTACTACAAGATCTGTGAATTAGGTAGTCCAAAACATGCATGTCTTTGAGAATCAAAGCGGTCAAACTAAAACCCTCGAAAAGATCGATCACGTTGTTCTTGAGCCCCAAGAACTCCTATAATGATAGAAAAGCGTCATTTATATGCTATAAATGACAGGTTTATTTAATTTCTATTTTCCCGATTTTTGTAAATTAATTAAAAAACAAATAAATTATAAAAATATTTTAAAATTATTTTAAATTATGAAAAATAACTTTTAATTACTTGGGATATTTTTCATTAATATTTATAATTATTTGAATAGTAATGATATTTAATTTATTTAATTAGTGTATTAAATAATTAGAGAAAATGATTTTAATATTATTAAAATCATTTTAAATAGAATAAAGTGTTTAAAAATATTTTGAGTTATAAAATGTAAATTTTAATATTTTTGGGTAATTTTCATTAATAAATTAGTATTAACGATATTAAATTATTTAATTAGTATATTAAATAAATGATGGAAAAATAATTTTATTGATTTAAAAATCATTTAAAATGAGAAAATGATTTAAAAATATTTTAAGTTATAATTAATGACTTTTAATATTTTGATAATAATTTCATTGATACTTAAATATTTATGGTGATGATTTAAAAATTATTTTAATTAGTTTAAAAATTATTTAAGTAGAATATTGATGATTTAAAAATATTTTAAGTTATTATAAATAACTTTAATATTTTGACATGTAAGTCATTAATATTTAATAATAATAAATATTAATGATGATGGAATTAATTAGTATTTAAATCATTTAAAAATGATTCCGATGTTTGAAAAATTATTATAAATTATAATAATTATTTATAAATTACTAAAAGTTTTTAGAAAATATTATAAATGATATATTACTTATCCGAAATAATATTGAAGCTTTGAGACCGAGTTTAATTGACAATAAATGTGTAAATTATCGATAGGTGATCAAGATAATCGAGAATAATCAAGTCCTATCAAACCGAAACTAGTTAGACTTGATAAGTGTTTATTTAGGTTATAAACACCGATGTAGCTATATGGTAATATGCCTAGGAGAAAAGATTGATTGTAAATTACATTGATACATGTTATGATTTATTGTTCTAATTATGAGATCGATATTGTGATTATAGGTCTTGTGAACACGAGATAAGTATATTGTGTAAGAAAGAATCAACGTGGATGGCAAGTTTCCTAACTCAACCTTAAGTTACATCCGCTTAAATACTATGGTGGTTAATTATTGTTGATTAGACCACGCCCCCGAGAATTTATTGTTGATTATTCGCAAGTAAGGCGTGTTTATTAATTCAAATTCAATTAGTGAATTTTGAGAATAAACTGTTGTTGGATACTTACATCCATAGAATCTATTATTAATAGTACGAGATAATCATCATTTATTATTGAATCGTGTTGAGAAATGTCTTAGCTAATTATTTTGGCTAGATTTAACATTTGTTAGAACTTGATAGGTTCGAGAATAGTAAGAGAAGAGAATAAGTGATTAGATATTGAAATCATTGTATTTCGTTGTTAAAATCAAATTCGATTCAAAGACCGAGAAGAACAACCTTTTTATATAAAAGGGAACCTTTTGGTCATATATTTATCTATCAGACGCGTTTTGAGTATTATGCATAATATAGGTATAAGGAGTTGGCCGGCCTAAGTACTTGCAAAAAGAGTATGATTTAATCTTTATGGTTATCTCGATACACTCGGTATATCAAGTAAAATCTTTGATAGTTACTCGAGAAGAGAAGTTCTAGATCCTTTGTGATCACTCAAAGATAAATTTCGGAAAATATTTCCATCTTGTTATTTGGGTATATCAAAGTAAATCTTTGATAGTTACTCGAGAATAGAATTTCAAGATCATTTAAGATCATTCAGTATAAACTCTGGAGAATTTTTCGAAATTGTTATTCAATAGAATGTCTTAGAAACTTTGAAAGTGTAGTACTCTTTCATTATCAGATTATTGTGTTGCATAGAATGCGAGAAGACTTGTTAAAGAAAAATAAATTGTTCAACTATTTCAAAGTTCCCGGAACTTTGGTGTCATTCTATCCAAATAGATAGTCTGTTATTCTGATTCTTATACATTCATTGTATATCTTAACTTGCAGGGAAAATTTGTTGCTCACCCTTGTTAAATAAAATATTTCAAGCTAGGAACGAAGAGGCCAAATGAGCTAGCTAAGAAGAACAAAGGCAAATGCATAGTACTGGAGTAATTTTAATGAACATTATTAATATGTTGTATTTATAAACCCTTTTTGTATATCTAAAGGGTATGTTTGTAATATATAGGTTAGATAACCTGGGATGAATGTATTAACTATATCAGTTAATGTGGTATAAATTTCTATTCATAATTAAATGGGTTGTTAGATGTTATTTATATTGTGGATCGTGAGCACCAAACTCGGGAGTCAGGTAACCCGGATTTGGGGGCGTCACAAAAACTTCCTACCTGATTGTTATTTCTGTTGTTGTTATCCGAATAGATTTGTACATACGTTGCTTGCTCATTGGATGAGGATGATTGATCTCATGATCATTTGTGTGGAGACACTAAAGAAAGTATGTAGGTGCTTATTGGAGAATAAGTTCACTGAACGTGACTCTCTAAGGAATACCTCATGGAGTTTTACTTACCTGCCAATAGGAATTTCTGTAGTGATAATAGTACAAGTAATCCTTAGACTTGAGATCATCATAGTATCTTGTATATAATGATTTATAGTTTGACTTATTCCTTAATACCCTTAGGGTATATGAAAGGGTATGTTTGGGTATAATAAGTTATATATGGAGATAATGAATGATCAATAAAGAATCTACCACTTTAAGTAAAAGAAGAGATATGTCCTATGTGATTCGATAAATGACAACCCAGGAATCATTGGCCAAGGTGGAATAAGATTAGAAAGGAGTTTTAATTTGCATTCAATCGGAGTTGTGCATTTAGGAATTAAAATACATATAATTAAATAAAATAATACTTGAAAGTAATTCCATGTCTTATATTTAATTGGGACATTATATGGTAGAAGGATTGAATTGTAAAGTAACTATTTACTCAAAGGTTCTTGTAGACACTCAAATTTTTTTTTCCTGTTACAAACTATGCAGGACGACAAAAATATCTTTTTCACACTCCAGATATAACCCTGGAGGACCACAACATCAATTCCAACCCCGGAGGTAGCCTCGGGATATCCAGTTTCTAACCCCGGAGATAACCCCGGGAGAGTCGGTCCCAACCCCGGAGATAACCCCGGAAGATCAAGTCTAACGCCCGGAGTCAACCCCGGGAGGTCAATCCATCCTTAGAGATAACCCTGAGGACATTCAGAGTCAACAAGATGACAACCCCAAGAGATAACCCCGAGAAAAGACTGCTACAACTACGCGAACACCGGAGATAACCCCGAGAATAGCAAAATGGTCATTTTTGCCAACTCAAATTCACTTCAAATCAAATACACTCATTTCAACTCAAATTGCTTCAAAATAAGTCCCACAAGAACCATATCTTAACTTCAGAGCGTAAAGTACGCAAAACGGCTAACCGGATTGCCTAACAGAAACCCAAAAATGCTTTTTCGATCATGGACCCATCTTCATGGAATCAAAAAGGGCAAATCCTATGTCATTGCATATCTCTCGGAAAGAGCTTTCCAGAATGGTATGGCAGGCTTCCATCGGACTCTCGGATTAAAAGTTATGAAGGTCTGAGCGAACAGTGCGTTGTCCGAGTGTACATACTTCGACACAGCGAGACCCACATTTCCCTGGGATGGTCGCAGGTAGACCTGGTGCACCCCCCCCCCCCCCTCTATATATAGAGGGCTTGGGATGGCCTTATTTGCAAGAGAAATAGAGAGGAAACCCTGTCCAATTTGCTTTGTGCACACTATAAACTAAGTGCTTTCTCATTTCAAACACTTTTGAGCTTATATTCTGTCATATTTTTACCGGTGTGAGCCTAGTGTTCATCCATTTAAAGTTATTGAAATTCTCTTTGGCGATCCCACCGTAAAGCCTCTTACACACTTTAAAGCCTTTTCTTCATCTTTGCACACACCATTCTTCACGCTGAGAGTCGTGGTTATGTGTGTATGCCCGAACTTCTATCAGTGGTTTCATATATATATATATATATATATATATATATATATATATATATATATATTTTTCGTCCACTTTGGAGTTTACTCCATGGCGGTTGATTGCTTTTATAACCTTTATTTACATTTCGATCCCCATGGAGGTACTTCGTGGTGGTGATCATGTATGTATATATATATATATATATATATATATATATATATATATATTTATAGCATTTATATATATATATATATAACTGCTTACTGCTTTTATATCAATTGCGGCATCATGTGAGCCTAGGAATCATGTGATCACAAATTTAGTCAACTGGATCTAGATTCGGTTCTCGTGATGGACATTTTCAGCTGTAAGCAGCTTGTAAATTTATTCACGGTGTTTGGATTTCCTCAGATGGTTTTTATGCCCACGAGGAGTTCGGCACTGCTTTGTACATTATTTTCTCGAAGATGCTTCGCATCTCGAAAATTAAAAGCAATCCATCCGAGCACTTGATAAAAATGGGAGTGTAAAAGGTCTCAATTACTATTGAGCACGAGGGTTTGAAAAAACCTCTTTTATAAAACATCACTGCCATATCTTGTTTAAAACTGAATTTTATACAAATTCAAACCTCTGTATATATAAGTGCGAATGAGGCCTCGCACTACTTCCAAATAACAAAGACATTAACCCCCCCCACACACACACACACATTCATATATAGTTTCTTGAAAAGTGGTGGTCACTGTAGTAATATACGGATGTTCTAAAAGTGCTTAACACCTTCCTCCAAGATAATCAATCCCCGGGACCCTAAATGAATCTCGGTTTCACACGAGTTCCGTTTAGCGTTGTCACATCACTGCATTAATGTGCAAACCTTTTCTCGGTTGTGTTGGTACAACCATATAAAAACCAACTGGCGAATCTTACAGTCCAATCGTCGACATATAAATGTCGGACTTTTTCACAACTTATTTTTTCAAACATATCTCACCTAACATGAGAACACCAAAGAACAAGAATGTGAAAGGACAAATAAAAATCCCGATGTCGATAGCTTCTTTTATGATTAATGTTGAAATATATATTATCCTACGGAAAGTCGTTAATCGCCAAGGAGACTTATCCTTATTATAGAATAAATATTATTTATTTAAATAAATTAATAGTTTAATTTATTTATTTAAATGAGATTAGAAATTGTTCTAATTGATTTATTAACAATCGGTTTAATATGGAGAACATAAAGTGTCACACCATAAAAGGAAGAATAATTATTTAAGAAGTTAACGGCATAATCGTAATAATATGTTAAGTATATTTAATTTAATCTATGGTGATAGAATAAATTAAATAGCTTAATATTTATTATTTAATATTTTAGAAATATAAATTAATAAGAGGAGTCTTATTAATATTATTACAATTATTATTATTTTAATTTCGAAAGAGTTTATGAATTAATTTAATATAAGTACTCTCATTTATTCCTAATAAGATTATGAGACAAATTAATTAAAAGAGTTTAATTAATTATCACTAATAAGATTAGAGAGCTAAATTAATTAAAGGAGTTTAATTAATTAAATAATACCTTATTTTAATTATATTAAAAAGGGTTAACTAATATCTTTATAAGAGAAGTCTTATATCAGATATCAGATATATGTGATTCCAATTGTTGGAGAGTACGCCCCTTTTCTATAGAGATGGGAAAACTAGGGTTTGAACCAAAACACCCATCTTCTTACTTCTTGTTCTTCCTTAGTGGATCACCTCTAGAGGTTAAACGCTTGGGTGGCTAATGTTGATCAAAGGAAGGAACCAAACACGCGTATTCAGGGAGAGCACAAAGGATTAGGAGTTGAACTTGTACCTAAGGAAGCTCGGATCTTCAAGGGTATGATTCTAATTCTCCTACTCTTTTATAGACTGATAATCAAAGCACGAGAATGATCTTGGTTTATGGTTTGTAAGAAAAATTTTAAAATCCGTTTTACTTCGCTTTCACTTTATTTATGTGATTTGATTGCATACTCTTGTTTCTAGCAAACTAGCAGGATTTTACAATACACAATCTGCGTTGGGCCGAATATTGCGTCGAGGCTCATTTTGTAAGGGTTAAAGTGCGTCAGGGCAAAAAAGTCGGCAGAAAAGAAGAGTTTCCATTCTCAACAAGGATTCTAGTGATGATTTAGCAGCTGATTTTGGACGCGATTGGAAGATTATAAAAGGCTAATTGAGGGGCCAAAAGGGGATTATCATAGTCATTAGCAAACCCCTAGATTGGATTACACTTTTGGAGAATTAAAGCAAGGAGGCTAGCACAAGGGATTTAAAGCAAAAGTGGAGAAGAGCAAAGGATTACATCATAGTTTTTATTCTCTTTCTTCATCTTTATTCTTGTATTCAGAATGTTATTCTATTTGTGGATTTTAAGTTTTAATTCATTGATGATGAACTAATAGTTTATTTAAGGCTACAATGGATCTTATTGTATAGCTAAGATTGACATGCTTTCGTATTGAGCTATATTTAATTATTCAGGGATTGTCTATTATGATTTATGCTTAAATAATAATTGTCTAATCAATAATTACCATGATAATTTATATGAAGTCGGGAGATGAAGTATAAATTTACATCTGGTTATAATAGCATGTGTTTGTGATTTCTACATAATATTGGAATTCATGATTTATGCCTAGGATAAAGATATACATATGCATCGCATGTAATCTAATAAAGAACTTGTGCTAAAACTCTCGTTAATTATAATTCACATAGAGATATAGTGAATTAGTTAATTAGGGTGCTCATCTTAATTCTACCACATGTGGATTTAAGTTATATGGGTATGATGCATTGGGAGATAATCATATTTACTTATATGTTCTTGATTAACAACCTGGAATAATTAATTTGGCTTAACAGGAAGTGTGTTGATCTAAGTGAAGCATTAGGTGAAATTGTAGTCTTAAGTCTTCAAATTCTGATTAAATCTTATGGTAGTTAGTTAATATTTAATTAATTAGTCATTTTCATAAATTTTATAAACTTGATTATTTGTTTAATAAAATTGAGATAATATAAAATTGGTAGTTGTTAGGTTAAATTTTAGTTATTTTCTTTGTGGGAACGATACTAAACTTATCATTGTATTACTTGTTAATCATGTATACTTGTGTGTTGTGTGTAACTAGATTTTACCCAACACTAGGACATAGTTTGTGATCATGTGACCCTCAATATATATCTTTGATCTTAATATCCAAAATTCATTTGAAAGTCGATTATTCTACTGAACTCACAGTTCTTGACTTAAAGTTTATTGTTTCAAGTAACAATACCATATTCAATTAAAGTTCATTCATGGATCATTCATATGTTGTTGTTATACATTGTTCTACTTGCGAGCAAGTTGTTTTGCTCACTCTTGCATAAAACATTTCAGCTAAAGTTGAGAATCCCGAGGAGCTGTCTACAAGCAAAGGAAAGGGAAAGATGCATATATAGATAATGATGTTTAGCTTATCTTTTAGGGATATTTACACTTTCTAGTACATTTAAAAAAAATTACAACAAAAGTGCATCCAGAAAATATTTACAGATTAATACATTTTCAATATTTTTATTTACAAAATTAGTGTTCCTCTTCATTACTCTCCCCGTAACTCTGCTGCAATTGAGAAGAACACGATCCCAGCTTCCATTTTTCCTTCCCCAACTGAATCTCTCTTATCCATCCAACACAAATGTCTCTCACCTCTGTTGTAACTCCTTTTATCCCAATTCAAATCCCACAAGCTCAGCTCTCCATTCCTCCATGGCTCCTCACCAACGTCCCTCCTCCTCGCGAACTCCTCCTCCAAACCCCCCCCCCCCAACTGGTGCTCACTTTCCCTCCTCCAATTCAAGCTATGAAATCCCTTCAAGGCTAAGTTGGTCATGCAACTCGCTCATCGTCGTTGTCCACTCCGGCCATAGTGCAAATAAGTACCAAACCTTCGCATAAAGGTAACCAATTCAATTTTATTGGGTTACCAATTAATTATAAAAAAGTTAAGAACAATTTAAGTGTTATCTAGATTTGTTTTCTTCAACATATGCAACCATGAACAGTTTTGTTGGGAAATGTAATTGTCGTCGTCGGTATATTTTTTTTCCATAGTGCAGTTAGTAGCCAAACCTTCATACAAAGGTAACCAAATCAGTTTTATTGGGTTACCAATTAATTATAAAAAAGTTAAGAATAGTTTCCAAGTGTTACCTAAATTTATTTTCTTCAACATGTGTGATGATTGGGTAATATACCCATGAATTAGATATTCTTGGGTTTAAATTGTTGTATTCTCAAGTCTTTTAGAAGCATTTTTACTATGTTTAGTTGTTATTTTGCAGATTCGGGAGATGCAGGGGCAAGTTGGGGATTTGAGCTATTTAATGGCAGTTTCGTAAATAATTTGAAGAGTAGCACCGGGCGCTAAGTCCAACACTAATTCCAGCACCGGGGCGCTGGAGCCCGGATTGTGTTGACCAGAGGCACGCGTGGACCAACGGTTTGACTTGGATTGAGGAGCTAATTGAGAAGTTGACATGGATTAGGACTGGTGCAACATGGAAAGAGAGTATAAAGAGGCCAATTAGCTAAAACTAGGGAGGATCATTCACTCGTAACTGGAGACTAATCAGGATTGACTTGAAGATTGAAGATTGGGAGGATTTCTTTAAGAGTTTCTTCTTCTTCTTTTTAATTGTGTAATCCTTTAGAGATGATTTTCATGAGATTGTTGGTTTTAATTTTTATTATGAACTAATTCTTCTATTAAGACTACCAATTGAACCTTTTATGTTTATGAATTAATTATTTAATTTATTCCAATTATTTATGTCCAAGTGAATTGTTTATCATGTTTTGTGCGTATTGATTAATTATTTGGCCAATAATTACTGTTTTATTCTAGAAGGATTCGGAAGATGAAATCTAGGGTTGGAACTGGACATGATAACATGTATGCTTACTTATTTGCATGAGATGAATAATTAGGGTTGTGAATTGAATAGAAATATCTATTCACTGTATGTAACAAATTGGGAATTAGAACTTAACGGGTTTAATTTAATTATTTTGCATAGGAATATCGCAAGATTAATTGAATTGAATAAAAGTTAGTTGATCACTTGGAAAATGGCTTTTAACACTTAGAATTTCTGTTAACAATTCTATAGGCATAGTAATTGGATTAATTAGATAATTGATTTATAGTTCATAATTGGGAATATTGTAGTCTTAACCTTTATTTATCTGAATTCATTCATTTAGTCTTTATTTTTATTTCGTTGAATTAATTTTACGAGTAATTTAGTTTTATTTGAGTAATTTAGTTTTCTTAATTAAAAAAATCATATTTTGTAGTAGTTTAAATAAAATTGAATTGGTATATTACTAGTAGTTGGAGTTTATTGATTGGAATTCTCTGTGGGATCGACACTTAATTTTATCACCTTATTACTTATTGACCGTGTACACTTGCACGTATTTATTGATTGTAAAATCAATCAACAAGTTTTTGGCGCCGCTACCGGGGAATTCTTTATTAATATTATTTCCATATTATTTATAATCAATTCGATCTTAATTTAAACGTTATTTATTTTTCTTCTTGTGTTTGCAGGAATTCTTTGTGAGTGTATGCACACTAGATCAAGGGCTAAGAAGGAACTTTTTCCTTATACAGACGATATCAAAAGGAAGTTCCGAAAATTGCGGTTGACTAGTGAGGTTATACCTTTGGAAAAAGATCTGGCGGCACAAGAAATACCAGTAGACATGACAGGGGAAGAACAAAAATCGCTTAGGGATTATGCCATGCCGACAATCACGGATATACAGTCGAGTATTCGAAGGCCGGCTATTAATGCAAATAGTTTCAAGATCAAACTGGGAATGATACAAATGCTACAAAATACAGTTCAGTTTGGGGGGTAGTTCAACAAATTATCCGAACGAGCACATCTTGAGTTTCTTGGAAATTTGCGACACCTTCAAATTCAACAATGTCTCGAAAAATGCTATACGGTTGAGGTTGTTTCCATTTACGTTAAAAGACAAAGCTCGGAGTTGGTTACACTCACTGCCAGCCGGTTCAATCACTGCTTGGGATGACTTAGCTCAAAAATTCCTAGCTAAGTTTTTCCTGTGACACCCCCAAATCCGGGTACTTCATTTCCACCGAATTTGGTGCTCACTTATCAAAAACTATTATATCTAACTACCCGTATTCAAAGGATAAAGACATAATTTAAATAACTTAAACAATAATCTCTCCCATTAAAGGGTTACATCATAATCTCAACATAAATCCCAGGTAATCTACCTTAAAATTATTACATCAGTTTGCAGAATACATTATAAAATAAAACAAATCTTAAGACTTCAAGCATTTAAATAAACTTTAAACAATTCTTCATCACTTAGACATCTTGCCCTTTCCCTTGCTAGTAGATGGATCATCACCTCTTTCAACTTTAGCTGCATTGTTTAATTGCAAGAGTGAGCAAACAATTGCTCACTGACATAAAGATCATATAATAACAACATGAGAGTGAACAACGAATACTGAATAATAAAGAACTTGTTCTATGAATAAAAATAGAAAACAAGTTCAAACTTTAATTATCTGAGGTTCTTAAGACCACGAACTATGTCCACAGTGTTTAAGTATTATTACCTTAACCTCAACAGTCATTAGACTGTACATACTCTTCTTAACGTACTCAGGGGGATCAGCCCATTGTACCATGTATTGTGCACCAACATCTAAACGTTACACGTACAAAATCCCCTATGTTAGGGTTATTAGTCTCAGTTTGGATTTAGAATTTCCTCACTAAAGAAAGTTTAGTTTGGAACTAGCTTATCAGTGTTTTCTAGAATTTTAGAACACTATTCGAATATAGATTAAATCAATCAATAAAGGTTTGCTTACTACTTGAAGATTTAATACAACGATAAAGCTTTAAACAAGGTTATCAAAATCAAAGATTGAATAATAATAATATATAATTGAGTAAACATGATATACATGCAAAGTTCTATAGAAGAGTTAAAACAATCTTCCTTTGATCAATGTATTAGAACAATATAAGCTTTGAATAATAATTAGGAATCTAAATCTCGCTTAATGTAACGAATTAGGTTACATAAGCTTGTACAAACATTCGTAAGATAGGTTAAGCTTGCTCATCTTCATAAAGAATGTTAGGAACTTGCACAATAATAATTTAGGAATGGGAACTTGCATTCAATACGAAAAGAATGAAGTTAGAAAGTTTTGCTCAATGTAAAGAGTTAAGATTTAAGAACTTGCTCAATAATAACAAGGTAGAGTTAGAAAACTTGCCTTGATTGTAAGCTACACAAATGAAATAATCTCCAATTACCCTACATATATCATCAAAATCGCAACAACAATTAATTGTATGAATATTAGCTTTAGGGTTTAAACCATCATTTAGGTCATAACCCTAACCTAGCACCTAACCATTTAGGTTGACATACTTAACGCTTCTGAAATTACACATTGATCAACATAACTTAATCGTTCAATTCTATCTTTCAAAAACATCCCATTTGGTTTCATTTTATAACTTATTTAAATAATTATTTCAAATCTTTGCACTTTGCATTTCAACACATTAACATCTGTTATTATAGTTTATAACATGTTTTAACATCATTAACATACGCACTAAACTAACACAAGTCCGATATGCCTGACCTGCAAATAAAGGCAGACACAATTTGTCTCGATTCAGGTGTAGCGATCTCGCGCCACACTTAGGCAGAGCTTGACTAATCAGCATGCTTTTGCTTTTTTGCTTAACACCTAAGATGCAATGCTTGTAGTTCAGACAGACGCAAAGACGGCAGTGAACAGAAGCCGTTTTTAGCCCAACAAACACAAATTTCACCCATCACACGGTGATAACAACATGTAAAATAAATATACCACTAACATAAACATGATTGCTAACATATTCAACCACTTAGCACCATTTAACAACAACTAGAACTATTTTAATTTCTCAATTTTCATGTTTTTCATATAAAACTCTATTTTTGATAGTCTAACCAAAAATCATCACTGTGAATTCATTATTTCACCAATTCATTCCATTCAAATTACATTATGTTCGTATCTCAATGAACTACCATATGCAAACGTCAATTTACAGTTTTATACACAAATTAACCACTAAAATTGGTACTTTCTAAGGCCATAACATATGAACATAAACACTGTTATTTTCATTTTCTTCCTACATCCAATTTCTCACAATTTGATAACTGATACAACACACATACAACATGACAACAGATTCTACAACTTAATCCACACCATATACACAACGTTTGAGCCACAAACTCACAAAATCAATTTATAGAGAATAGAAAATCGCAAGTCTGAGAATTAGAATTAGCTATACCTTAATCTTTGATTATTAGCTAGCAAAAGATGACAACAAGGTTTAGCAATCCTCTCCTTCCTCTTGAAATCGCAGAACAATCTCTCAAGCTCTCACTCTCAATCTCCTCTGAAATTCTCTCTTCCTCTGCTTTTCTATGCTAAAAAGCCCAAGGAAAAAAAATAAGACGCGTATGTCATATAATTGGCCTCTCCCACGTTACTTACGTTAGAAAAATAAAAAGTCCGCGTCAGTTGAATAAGCCAAAGGCCACAAGGCCTTGTTTGGCTACCACATATTTTCCCTAAACCAATTTATTTTTATATTATTTATATTACATAGTTTCCAATTGTCACCCTTGCAACCCATTAAATAACTTATAATTATAATTACTATATTCTTATTACAATTATGCTTATAGTAAATAATTAAATAATTATATATCTAATTTAATTAATAAATTAGACACATTACTATATTTAATTTATTTCCTTTAAATTAAACAATTCATTTAATTTAACTAATTTCTTAAATATTAAGCAACCTGATTTAATTTAATTACTTCCTTAAATTAAATCCATTAGATAAAATTATCATTATTCAATTTAATTACTAAATTAATTCACCATAATTATCAATTATTTATTTTCCTTAATAAATAAATTATTTAAAATATTTATTTAATTCAATAAATATTTAAATTAATTACAAATTTCTCGATCGTTACATCCTTCCCTCCTTAAAAGGATTCTGTCCCCAGAATCACAAATCGAAAAATTCATTCATTACATTTCCCACCAGCAAATTCAGCAAAACTAAGGAACGATATTCACACTTTTGCACAGTTCGACTCCGAGATATTATATGAGGCCTGGGAAAGATTTAAGGATATGCTCCGCAAATGTCCACATCATGGAATTCCACAGTGGATGCAAGTTGGGATATTCTGTGATGGCTTGCACGCATCCACAAGAGCCAGTATTGATGCAGCAGCAGGTGGAGCAATCATGGCTAAGAATTTTGATGAGGCTTATTAACTGTTAGAGACGATGGCCAACAACAATTATCAGTGGCCAATGACTAGATCTAATCCTCTGAAAACACTGGGAAAGTTTGAATTGGATGCGATAGAATAAATAAACAAAGACAAAAGTTTCGCGTTAACTAAGAAAATTTTAACATAGGGTCCACCATCAGCTCCGCAAGTAACAATGGTTTATGAGTTTGTGCTGGGGGTCATGCTACAGATCAATGTGCCATCAATGCCGAATCAGCTCAGTACGTGGGAAGCTATAATCGATCAGTCCAACCTTATCCAACTCAAAATGCATATAACCCGGGCTGGAGGAATTATCTGGGATTCTCATGGAGTAATAATCAAGGTCAGGCACCTAGACCACAAAACCCCCTCGGATTTCAAAATCAAACTCAACAACAGCCAGAGAGGAAAACAAGTCTGAAAGAAGCTTTGGAAAAATTTATTGTAGCTACAGACAAAAGGATAAGTGATCAAGACAAGTTATTGAGTCAAGTGGATATGAATGCGAAAAGTCAAGCTGTTTCGATCAAGAATCTGGAAAGTCAGATGGGTCAAATTGCATATGCATTGAATAGTCGTCCACAAGGAACACTCCCCAGTGATACAGATATAAATTCGGGTAGAGATGAGCATTGCAAGGCTGTAACTTTACGTAGTGGAAAGGAATTGCACGAGACAACCAAGGACAAGGAACAGATGGACAAAGCAACCGTGGAAAAAGAGGAAGTCTTAGAAACTGGAAACCGACAGGGTGAAGAGTTAGAGCAAAAAGCACCTGAACAAAGCATTATAATGCCTCCTATACCGTTTCTGCAGAGGTTTCAAAAATCCAAGTTAGATAAGAAGTTCTCAAGGTTTTTAGATATTTTCAAAAAACTGCATATCAACATACCATTTGCAGAAGCTTTAGAACAGATGCCAAGTAACGCCAAGTTCATGAAGGAGATTTTGTCGAAGAAGAGAAAATTGGGTGATTTTAAAACAATGGCGCTAACCGAAAAGTGTAGCGCAATTATCCAGAATAAATTACCTCCAAAGTTAAAAGATCCAGGTAGTCTTACTATTCCATGCGAAATTGGTTTGGGGGCTAATATAAATTTGATGCCATTATCCATCTACAGTCAGTTTGGACTTAAGGCACCAAAATCGACAAATATCTGTTTTCTATTGGGGGACCGGTCAGTTATATATCCACGAGGTATTGTTGAAGACGTTTTAGTAAAGGTGGATAAATTTATCTTCCCGACGAATTTTGTTATCTTAGATTGTGAAGCAAATAAGGAAATTCCCATAATTCTCGGGCGGCCATTTTTAGCAACAGTGAGAACGTTGATCGACGTACAAAAAGGTGAATTGACGATGTGAGTTGAAGACCAAGAGGTCACCTTTAATGTTTTTAAGTCAATGAGTTTACTGAAAGAGAAGGGGGAATGTATGCGGGAAGATGTTGTGGATGAATTGGTGAATCACAAGTTCAGCGGACATTATTCAGAAGATCCACTAGAAACTGTTTTGTTCGGGATGGACGACTACAATATCGAGGATGAAATTGAGTATGTCAAATGGCTAGATGCCTTACTAGCTGCCAGAAAATTTAAACAATCATTTGACACTCTTGATCGGCCTGAAATAGAAGAGAAAAAGTTCAAACCATCGATAGAAGAGCCACCGGTGTTGGAATTGAAACCTCTACCATCTCATCTGCAGTATGCCTATTTCGGAAAAGATGCTACCCTACCAGTTATTGTTTCGATAAATTTGTCTGACACGCAAAAAGAAAAACTGTTAAGGGTGTTGAGTGAGTTCAAAACAGTAATCGGATGGACTATAGCAGATATTCGAGGAATTAGTCCGTCATTTTATATGCATAAGATCTTATTGGAAGAGGGAGCAAAACCAACCATTGAGCAGCAAAGAAGGATGAACCCCATTATAAAGGATGTGGTGAAAAAAAAGATCATAAAGTGGTTGGATGCCGGCATTATTTATCATATCTCGGACAGTTCATGGGTAAGTCATATACAAAGTATGCACCAAAGAAAAGGGAACGATCAGAGTGAAAATGAATCTAATGAACTCATCCCCACTAGAACAGTTACAGGCTGGAGAGTATGTATAGATTACCGCAAACTGGATAAAGTCACATGAAAGGATCACTTTCCCTTGTCGTTCATTGATCAGATGTTGGATAAGTTGGCGGGACATCAGTTTTACTGTTTATTGGATGGATATTTCGTATATAACCAGATTGCCATAGCACCGAAAGATCAAGAAAAAACCACATTCACATGCCCTTACGGTATATTTGCATTTCGGCGTATGTCTTTTGGTCTATGCAATGCTCCAGTAACTTTTCAATGGTGCATGATGGCCATTTTCTCAGATATGGTGGAACAAAACTTGGAAGTATTCATGGATGATTTCTCCGTGTTTGGTGATAGTTTCGACCTATGCTTAAAGAATATGATTTTAGTGTTGAAGCGCTGTGTGGAGATAAACCTAGTTCTTAACTGGGAAAAATGTCACTTCATGGTGCAAGAGGGGATAATTTTAGGGCATAAGGTTTCCGCATCAGGGCTAGAGGTTGATAAAGCAAAAATTGAGACAATTGAGAAACTACCTCCTCCAACATCTGTGAAGGGAATACAGAGTTTCTTGGGACATGCGGGGTTCTATAGATGCTTTATTAAAGATTTTTCTAAAATATCGAAACCCTTGTGTTCCCTCCTGGAGAAAGATGTGCCATTTAAGATGGATACGTTGTGCATTGAGGCTTTTGAAATATTGAAGAAGAAATTGGTGTTAGCTCCAATAATAGTAGCTCCCGACTGGTCTTTATCGTTTAAATTGATGTACGACGCCAATGACTACGCAGTTGGAGCAATTTTCACACTATTTATTACTCCAGTAAGACGTTGACGGATGCTCAATTGAATTATACGACCACGAAAAAAGAATTGCTTGCATTCGTGTTTGCATTCAACAAGTTCAGAGTATATCTCATCGGGACCAAGGTAATCGTCTACACTGATCATTCAGCCATTAAGTATTTGATTGTGAAGAAGGATGCCAAGCCGCGGTTAATACGGTGGGTGCTTTTGCTACAAGAATTTGACTTGGAGATCCGAGATAGAAAAGGCACCAAAAACCAAGTGGCAGATCATCTTTCACGATTAGAAAATGCAGAGGTTCAGCAAAAAGACAAGGTTGTCATAAATAAGATGTTTCCCGATGCATAACTTCTTCAAGTAACAACAGCAGTGCCATGGTATGCCGATTTTGTGAATTATCTGGTTAGTAATGTGTTACCTCCTGATTTAAACTCGCAACAACGAAAAAAGTTCCTCCATGATGTCCGCCAATACTTTTGGGAAGACCCGTTTCTGTTTAAGGCTTGTGCGGACCAAATAATTAGACGTTGTGTACCACAAGAGGAGATAGATAGCATATTAGGGCATTGTCACTCATCGCATTACGGAGGTCACTATGCGGGTGATAGAATAGAAGCTAAAGTGTTGCAGTCGGATTTTTTCTGGCCTTCCCTATTCAAAGATGCATACCTCTATGTGCTAAAATGTGATCGGTGTCAACGAGTAGGCAATATCTCCAAACGTAATGAAATGCCGCTTAATACCATTTTGGAGGTAGAGTTATTTGATGTGTGGGGAATCGACTTTATGGGACCTTTCCCATCCTCATTCAATAATTAGTATATTTTGTTGGCGGTAGACTATGTTTCGAAATGGGTGGAAGCTGCAGCCTTACCGACGAACGATGCTAAGGTGGTACTTCGGTTCTTAAAGAAGAATATTTTCACACGATTCAGTACACCGCGAGCGATAATTAGTGATGAGGGAACTCACTTCTGCAACAAGCAATTTACCAAATTGCTTACAAAGTATGGAGTTTGACATAAAATTGCAGCCGCATACCATCCCCAAACCAATGGTCAAGCAGAAGTCTCGAATCGGGAAGTTAAGCGAATCTTGGAAAAGGTGGTCAATCTGTCATGACAAGATTGGGCCACGCTGTGAGACCCCAAATTTTATGAATAAAGATTTAAATTTTGAGTTTTTCAATATTATGGTGTGGATTTGATATAATGTTATAGTTGTGGGAAATAATTATAAATTTTGCAAAGTATGTAAGTTGTTATAAATATTTGTTTGGTCGGGGAATATCCGTACGACGGCACAATCATTGGTGGACCCCATAACGGAAGTATTGTCGTAGTTAGAAAATGACAGAATTATCTTTTTATAAAAATAACGGCGAAAGTGTTACCGTTAAAACTGTTGAACTACCCGGTAGTAAAAGTATAGTAATACGCGTGGTTGTATAGTAGCACACGGTATTGATTATTGATGCTTACGTGAGAAGTCACTTAGTTATACTCAATTATTGCTACAGTAATTGATGCATCATATCTCTCATATTATTGATTCAATTATTGTCACAGTATCATCTTTATAATATGTTATATTATTAAATCAATAATTGAGACAACAAAGTTATTCATATTATTATTTGCAATATTGACAATGTCTAGAAGTTTTGTCAATGAGAGGTTTGGTCACTTAATTGCGTGCCAATAAGGAGAAATCCTTATCGGAAAGCCCCCTCTTTCCTAGAAATAACCTGGTTATATTGTGAATTATAATATTAATGATGAATAAGTTCGTGTTGATTAAAGATAAAATTGATAGTTCCATTATGTTGGAATTATTAGTGTTAGTGGAAATCAACATTTATTTCGATATTAATTGATGTCTGGAAGTTATACTGACCAATCGAGTAATTAACCGGATAAATGAGCAATTAATTGCTATTGATTCACATGATTATAACTATTTGTTCACATGTGTGTACTATTGATTCACATTCATTTACTATTAGGGGAGTTGGTGCAAGATTGATAATACTTGCATGACTAAGTTAAAAATAGAGGTATAGTTGAAGGTACTATACTGTAATTAATTTTTTCACATGTTTAAAACTATTGAGTCACATGATTAACTATTGATTCACATGATTTACTATTAGGGGTGGTGGTGCAAGTTTGATAATACTTGAGGACTAAATTAAAATGAAAAAAGAGGAATGTATTATACTTGTAATATTTCGAGCCCCAAAACGTATAATTATCGAAACTATATTTTCTATAAATAGAAGCTCATTATTCCTTCATTTCTCACCAATTCACTAAAGCTACAGAGCAATTATTATGAGAGAAATTATAGAGAGAAAGAAAGAGAAGTCTGCTATCTCACTATTCTAGTATCCAGTCTTCTTTTGAGGTAAAGGGTATTATTTCTTTCGTATTCATGAAGAGAGCTTCTATTATTCCATTCTTTATTATTATATTGGAATAACATGTCTATGCGAAGTACCGCATACATTGTGAAATTCTTATCTTATTCTATTCTTTATTATTATGTTGGAATAACATGTCTATGCGAAGCACCGCACACATAGTGAAATTCTTCTGTTATTCCATTCTTTATAATTCTGTTGAAATATCCTGTCTGTGCGGATTACGCATGACCTGGTTCCATTATTTATTATTATATTGGAATATCCTGTACGTGCAGATTACGCATGACCTGGTTCCATTCTTTATTATTTTGTTGGAATATCCTGTCTGTGCATATTACGCATGACCTGGATCCGTTCTTTATTATTCTGTTGGAATAACTTATCTGTGCAGTCTATCGCATGCCTGGTGAATTCTGTTGTTATTCCATTCTTTATTATTCTGTTGGAATATCATGTCTGTGCGGATTACGCATGACCTGGTTTTGTTCTTTATTATTCTATTGGAATATCCTGTCTGTGCGGATTACGCATGACCTGGTTCTATTCTTTATTATTCTGTTTGAATAACCTGTCTATGTGGATTACCGCATGCATGGTGAATGATCCTTCGTATCCATTCTTTATTAAATTGTGGAAATGATTTGTCTACGTGGATTACCGCATGGCGGGTGAAAATCCATTTACAGTTTCGTATATTCTATTATACTCATATGAGATATCATTTCTTTTGTACTCGTCATGAAATATCATTTTATTTGATATTTTATTTACGAGTTACTATTCACGGGTTACTATTCACTCAGTTACGATTCACTCTAGTATTATTCACTCGGGTATTCAAGGCACTTTTCGTGTCAGAGTACTATTCACAGGTTAAATTCACCCAAATTACTATTCAATCGAATATTATTCGCTCGGGTATTTGGGGTACTTTTCATGTCGGGGAACTATTCACGAGGTACTATTCCCGGGGTACTATTCACGGTGTACTATTTACCCAAAAAATATATTTCTTTTCTGTCCAAATTATTTTTGGTACATGAATATTATTCTTGAATTTTACTCCACAAAGCAGTATTATGTTGACAATTTGGACGTTATTGATTTCTGGATAAATTAAATTATAAATCTTTAAAATTTATCCTTGAACTTGTTTTATTGAATTATTATGTCATTGTCATCATCCCCATGCTTATATTGTGATGAAAGTCATCTTTGGCTTACGTGCATAGATGGACTTGGTATGATTATGACCATGGATTATTCAGTATAATTATGATCGTAATGTGACGAATGATGTGGTAAAAGTCCTCATTGGCCTGTAGTTCATTGATGGATAGTTGTTGGTATGATTATAACCAAGGATTATTCGGTATAATCATGACCATTGATGATTACATGAATATCCTTGGTCGTGGTGCAGGGATGATTCAATTTTATTTATTAAGTTGAGTCTCAGCGATAAAGTTGATGAAAAACTTTTTAAATCATAAAAGATAGTAGATTTTATGCTCTACTTGATTTCTTCTAATGGATTGCTTATTTCAATCGCAGCTTGTTGATCTAAAACTTGTTGTCTATTGTATTCAATCAGTTGTTATACTATTGAAGGCTAAGGGTAATTTATTTTGCATTATCTTAGTCATAATATTTCTTACTGGGCTAGTTGAGCTCACCCTTTCTTTCATTGTTCTCTTCAGAAAATGAGAATATAGCTGGGACGAGTCGGGGAATGGAGTGATGGTCCAGGATAAATGGCTTTAGTAGTCCTCACTATTCTACGGAATAATGTGATAATAATTGTAATGAGGACACCATTGAGTGTGGATATTGTCTAGATGATAATATTCTTGTTTAAACTCTCAGCTATGTTTTGTCGTATTTTACACGACTGTTGTATAATTAAGTTGTATTTGAATTTATGTACCATGTATCTGGCGACTCAAGATGGGTGATGTATACCTGTTTTTGGGGCATCACAGTTGGTATCAAAGCTTAGGGATATGATCCCTGGCTGAGATGTGAGACCGAGAACTAGGAGGGGAGAGACAGGAATTCTTCGCTAGTATGACCTACCTAAGTTTATTTGGTACTTAATTGGTCGGTCAGAATATAGGGATAATATGTGATATGTTAATTAACCCTTGTTTTGTGACAGTGTTTGAGAATGGAATCTAAAAATGTTGAGATAGGCAATGAAGCACATGAGACCGTTGAGTCACCAACGATCAATACCCAGGATAATGTGCAACAAGAAGAGAATAATCCTCAGGTAAACAACAAATTCTAGGGGAGAAGAACGACCGCCAGTTAGATGTTATAGATGCGGAGAGGAGGGACACATAAGTCCAAACTGTTCACAGTCTTCCAAGGTATGTTTTAGTTGTGGAAAAGACGGTCACATATGTGACGCCCCCAAAATAGGTATACATCACCCATCTTTAGTCGCCAAATACATGGTACAAAATTTAAATACAACTTAATTATACAACAGTCGTGTAAAATACGACAAAACATAATCTAAGAGTTTTAATAAGAATATTGTCATCTAGACAATATCCACACTCAATGGAGTCCTCATTACATTTATTGTCACACTATTTAACAAAATAGTGAGGACTACTAATGCTATCATCCGGACCATCACCCGCTCTCCCGACAAGTCCCTGCCACGTTTCTCATTTCTCAAGAGAAAACGGTGAAAGAAAGGGTGATCTCAACTAGCCCATTAAGAAATATTATGACTAAGATAATGTAGAATAAATTATCATTAGCCTTCAACAGTGTTAAACTGATAAAATATAACAAACATCAAGTTTAATCAGAATCTTAACAAGCAATCCATTAGAAGAGTCAAGTAGAGAATAAAATCTACTATCTTCTATGATTTAAAAGGGTTTTCATTACTTTTATCGGTGAGACTCAGCTTAATAAATAATCCACATCATCGAATCACCCCTGCACTACGACCAAGGATATTCTTTAGAATCACAACCACAAATTATCCATGCACTACGGGCCAAGGATATTCGTGTTTTTATCAATGGTCATGATCATTCCAACAACTGTCCATCAATGCACTACGGCCAATGAAGACTTTTACCACATCATTTGTAACATTACAGTCATGATTATACCGAATAATCCCTTGTCATAATCATACCAAGTCCATCTATGCACTACAGGCCACAGATGACTTTCAACATATTATAAACATAAGGATGATGACAATGATATAAGAATTCAATAAAACAAGTTCAAGGATAAATTTGTAAAGATTTATAATTTAATTTATCCAGAAATCAATAACGTCCAATTTGTCAACATGATATCGCTTTCAGGAGTAAAATTCAAGAATGCTCAGAAGAATATTTCTATGAAAAGATACTGGATGAAGCGCAAATATCAAGGATATTCCACTAATTTCATGGAGTATAGAAGCCAAAACTTTAATCAACTGAGTATAATAGAATATATGAAACCACAAATGGATTTTTTTACGCCATGCGGTAATCCACGAGATGCATTATTCCAATGTAATAATAAAGAATAGAATAATGAGAAGAATTCACGCAGAGCGCATGCGTAATCCGCATGCATGTGTTATTCCAACAGTAATAATAAAGAATGGAACCAGTGTTAATGCGAATCCGCATGCACAAGATGTTCCAAATGTAATAATAAAGAATGGAACCGTGTCATGCGCGTAATCCGCATGCATGTGGATGTTCTAAATGTAATAATAAAGAATGGAACAACAATGTAATTCACCGTGCATGCGATAGACCGCACATGCATACAAAGTTATTCCAATGTAATAATAAAGAATGGAATAACAGAATAATTTCACCATGTATGCGGTATGTGACAGACAAAAGTTATTCCAACATAATAATAAAGAATGGAATAATAACCCTTACAGTATTGAAAGAAAATAACTCTCTTCATGAATAAAGAATAATACCTCTAACTTAGAAAAACCGGATATCGGAATAGTGAGGTAGCGAGACTTCTTCTTCTTTCTCTCTATAATTTCTCTCTATAATAATTGCTCTAAAGCTTTTGTGAATTGGTGAGAAATGAAGGAAGAATGAGCTTCTATTTATAGGAAAATATAGTCTCGATAATTGCACGCTTTGGGGCTCAAAATATTACAAAGATATTACCTTCCTCTTTTCTTCATTTTAATTTAGTCCGCAAGTATTATCAAACTTGCACCACCTCCCTAATAGTAAATAATGTGAATTAATAGTTCATTCATGTGACTCAATAGTATAATCATGTGAAAAAACTAATTACAAGATAGTACCTTCAACTATACATCCATTTTTAATTTAGTCATGCAAGTATTATCAATCTTGCACCACCTCCCCTAATAGTACATGAATGTGAATCAATAGTACACACATGTGAACAAATAGTTATAAGCATGTGAAATAATAGCAATTAATTGCTCATTTATCCGATTAATTACCCGATTGGTCAATATAACCTCCAGACTTCAATTATTATCGAAATAAATATCGATTTCCACTAACACTAATAATCCCAACACATTGGAACTATCAATTTTATCTTTAATCAACACAACTTATTCATCATTAATATTATAACTCACAATATTTATTTAAATACCAGTCATTCCTGTGAAAGAGGGCTTTCAATAAAGATGTCTCCTTATTGGCAGCAATTAGGTGACCAAACCTCCTCGATGTAACTTCTAGACATTGTCAATATTGCAAATAATAATATGAATAACTTTGTATTCTCAATTATTGATTTAATAATAATAAATATTATGCATGATGATAATGTGAAAATAATCGAATCAATAATATGAGAGATATGATCGCAAAGAATAATTGAGTATAACCGAGTGACTTCTCACGTGAAGATCAATAATCAATACCGTGTGTGCTACTATGCAACCACGCCAGACATCGTACTTTTACTACCGTGTAGTTCAACAGCTTTTAATGGTAACACTTTCGCTATTAATTTTATAAAAGATAATTCGTCGCTTTTTAACTACGACAATACTTCCGCCAGGGGTCCACTAATGATTGTGTTGCATCGCATTTAATATTCCCTGTTAAAAAGAATATTCCCCGACCAATTGAATATTATATAACCACTTATTTACTTTGCAAAATTTGTAAATATTACCCACAACTATAACATTATATCAAATTCACACCATAATATTCAAAAATATATTTCTAGAAAATTATTCTTTATTCATAAAAGTTGGGGTCTTACAACATAGCTCGATTTTGTCATGTAGCGAAGTTAAGTCCAGTTAAGACGGTGGCACCAAAGGCGGATACGGACAAAATAAAGTCAGTGGTTTCAGGGAGAGCGTTTTTCATAACTTCTCAAAAAGTGAGTAAACCGAACGAAGTTAGCACGGGTTAGTTAATTATAAATTTTTGCGAAGTCTATACCTTATTAGATACCGGTTCTACCCATTCTTTTATCTCTCTTGCTTGTGCTCAACGTTTAAATTTGACTCCGGAGAAATTAGACTTTGACTTATCTTTTGAAACTCCGTTAAGAGAAACTTTCATTACATGTGTTATCCAAGTCTTGGATGAGAGTCACAGTTTTGAATGATATTTCTATTGTTAATAAATTTGCTGACATATTCTCTAAAGACTTCTTAGCCTACCCCCAGAGCGTGAAATCGAATTTTGTATTGACCCCAATACAAAACCCATTTCTTCAACCCTTAAATATTTCTTCAACCAAAACGAACGTATAATGCGCCAAAGACGTTGGCTCGAGCTGTTGAAGATTACGATTATACCATTCAATAACATCGTGGAAGAGCGAACGTGGTAGCTGACGCGTTGAGTAGAAGATCGTATGCATTTACGAGTGCGATGTTGTTAACACAAAAACCCATTTCGTATAACTTACAAATGATGAAGATAGAGTTAAAGACTCTAAGGTCCCACGTGGTGATATCAAATATACGAGTAGAATCGACTTTAATCGATAAAGTTAAAGCCGTGCAAGCTACATACTCAGAGCTGATGAATGTGAAGAAGAAGGTTCAAGAGGGCGTTATTCTAAAAGCAAGAATCGATGAAGAGAGGAAATCTCAACCCTCAATTTTATTGGCCCATTTAAATTCCTTGATCGAGTAGGAACTGTGGCCTATAGACTCGTTTTACCGCCAAGTATGTCGCGTGTTCATAACATTTTTTTTCACGTATCGATGTTACGTAAATATGTGGAAGACCCGGACCACGTTATTAAATTAGAACTAGACGAGATAGCAGAAGATTTAACGTATAAGGAGATACGTGTTAAAATCTTGGATAAGAAGGATCGTATTCAACAATCAAAGGTTATACCTCAAGAGTTAGAATCTAAAATGAAGTCAAGGTATCCTCATCTCTTCGGCATACCAGGTATGTACGTAAATTTCGAGGGCAAAATTTCATAAGGAGGGGAGATTGTGAGACCCCAAATTTTATGAATAAAGATTTAAATTTCTCGAAATACTTTTTTAAATATTATGGTGTAGATTTGATATAATTTTATAGTTGTGGGTAATATTTATAAATTTTGAAAAGTATGCAAGTTGTTATAAAATATTCGTTTGGTCTGGGAATATTCTTTTTGTTTGGGAATATCCGCAAATTACAAGACAATCATTGGTGAACCCCATTAACTAAGTATTGTCGTAGTTAAAAAACTATGTAATTATCTTTTTATAAAAATAACCATGAAAGTGTTACCATAAAACCTGTTGAACTACCCGGTAGTAAAAGTACAATAATACGCTGGCTGTGGTTGTATAGTAGACACCAGATTGATTATTGATGCTTATGTGAGAAGTCACTTAGTTATACTCAATTATTGCTACAAAGAATTGTCTTGATCATATCTCTCATATTATTGATTCAATTATTGTCACAATATCATCTCAGATAATATGTTATATTATTAAATCAATAATTGAGACGATAAAGTTATTCATATTATTATTTGCAATATTGACAATGTCTAGAAGTTCACAAGGAGAGGTTTGGTCACCTAATCAGCGCCGCTTAATAAGGAGAAATCCTTATCGAAAAGTCCCTCTTTCCTCGGGAACGACTAACGGTTGTTAAATATTGTGAATTATAGTATTAATGATGAATAAGTTCGTGTTGATTAAAGATGAAATTGATAGTTCCATTGTGTTGGAATTATTAGTGTTAGTGGAAATCAATATTTATTTCGATATTAATTAATGTCTGGAAGTTATACTGACCAATCGGGTAATTAACCGGATAAATGAGCAATTAATTGCTATTGATTCACATGATTATAACTATTTGTTCACATGTGTGTACTATTGATTCACATTCATTTACTATTAGGGGAGTTGGTGCAAGATTGATAATACTTGCATGACTAAGTTAAAAATGGAGGTATAGTTGAAGGTACTATACTGTAATTAATTTTTTCACATGTTTAAAACTATTGAGTCACATGATTAACTATTGATTCACATGATTTACTATTAGGGGTGGTGGTGCAAGTTTGATAATACTTGGAGGACTAAATTAAAAATGAAGAAAAAGAGGAAGGTATTATACTGTAATATTTCGAGCCCCAAAACGTGCAATTATCGAAACTATATTTTTCTATAAGTAGAAGTTCATTATTCCTTCATTTCTCACCAATTCACTAAAGCTATAGAGCAATTATTATAGAGAGAAATTATAGAGAGAAAGAAGAAGAGAAGTCTGCCACCTCACTATTCCAAAGATCCGCCTTCTTTTGAGGTAAGGGTATTATTTCTTCAGATTCATGAAGAGAGTTTTGTTATTCCATTCTTTATTATTATGTTGGAATAACCTCGCATCATGCTAAGTACCTCATACATGGTGAAATTTTTTCTCGTTATTCCATTCTTTATTATTATGTTGAATAACTTTGTCTACGCTAAGTACCGCATACATGGTGAAATTCTTCGTTATTCCATTCTTTATAATTTCATTGAAATATCCTCGATATGCGGATTACGCATGACACGGGTTCCATTATTTATTATTACGTTGGAATATCATGTCGCGTGGCGACACGCATTTATGACCGGGTTCCATTCTTTATTATTCGTTGGAATAACTCGTCTGCAATGCGGTCTATCGCATCGCCCGTGAATTTTGTTGTTATTCCATTCTTTATTATTCTCGTTGGAATATCCTGTCTATGCGGATTACGCATGACCTGACTGGTTCCGCTTCTTTATTATTCATTGGAATATCCTCGTCTGCAAGCGGATTACGCATGACTGGTTCCATTCTTTATTATTCTGCTGGCATAACTCGCCTATATGGATTATCGCATGCATGGTGAATGATCCTTCATTATTCATTCTTTATTAAATTGTGGAAATGATCCATCTCACGTGGATTACCGCATAAGGGTGAAAATCCATTTGCGCTTCAGATATTCTATTATACTCGTATGAGATATCATTTTTTGTACTCAAATCATGAAATATCATTTTATTTGGTATTTTATTTATGAGTTACTATTCACGAAGTTACTATTCACCTGATTCTATTATTCACTCTAGTATTATTCACTCTAGTATTAGGGCACTTTTCGTGGTTTGAGTACTATTCATGAGTTACTATTCACAAAGTTACTATTCACCTAAATTACTATTCACCCGAATATTATTCACTCTAGTATTTAGGGTATTTTTCATGTCTGGGTACTATTCATTTAGGTACTATTCTCAAGTACTATTCTAGGGAACTATTCATTGTGGTACTATTTACCCTAAAAATATATTTCTTTTCTCATCCAAATTATTTTTGGTACATGAATATTATTATTGAATTTTACTCCATAAAGCAAAGATCATGTTGACAATTTTGACGTTATTGATTTACGGATAAATTAAATTATAAATCTTTAAAATTTATCCTTCAACTTGTTTTATTGAATTATTATGTCATTGTCATCATCCTCATACTTATATTGTGATGAAAGTCATCTTTGGCTTACGTGCATAGATGGACTTGGTATGATTATGACCGAGTGGATTATCTCGGTATAATCATGGACAAGTAATGTGACGAATGTTGTGGTAAAAGTCCTTATTGGCACCTGTAGTTCATTGATGGGCCGGTTGTTGGTATGATTATAACCGAGGATTATTTGGTATAATCATGACCATTGATGATTACATGAATATCCTTGGTAGTGGTGCGAGGATGATTCGATTTTATTTATTAAATTCGAGTCTCAAACGATAAAGTTGATGAAAAACTTTTTAAATCATAGAAGATAGTAGATTTTATGCTCTACTTGACTCTTCTTCTAATGGATTGCTTATTTCATTGCAGGTTGTTGATCTAAAACTTGTTGTCTATTGTATTCTATCGGTTGTTATATTGTTGAAGGCTAAGAATAATTTATTTTGCATTATCTTAGTCATAATATTTCTTACTGGGCTAGTTGAGCTCACCCTTTCTTTCATTGTTCTCTTCAGGATATGAGAATATAGTTGGGACGAGTCATGGAATGGAGTGATGGTCCAGGATAAATGGCTTTAGTGGTCCTCACTATTCTACGGAATGTGATAATAATTGTAATGAGGACACCATTGAGTGTGGATATTGTCTGGATGACAATATTCTTGTTTAAACTCTCAGCTATGGTTTGTCGTATTTTACACGACTGTTGTATAATTAAGTTGTATTTGAATTAATGTACCATGTATCTGGTGACTCAAGATGGGTGATGTATACCTGTTTTGGGGGCGTCACAAATGCGACTAGATGATGTCCTATGGGCCTATCGAACGGCTTACAAGAATCCAATCGGTATGTCACCGTATAGGATGGTTTACGGCAAAACATGTCATCTCCTGGTCGAATTGGAACATAGTGCATACTGGGCCATTCAGAATCTAAACTTCGACCTACAAGCAGCTGGTGAGAAGAGGTTACTTCAGTTAAATGAGATGGACGAATTCCAGCATAATGCATATGAGAACGCCAAACTGTACAAGGAGAAGGTCAAATCATGGCATGATAAGAAAATCATTGATCAGAAGTTCGAATCGGGACAACAATTCTTGCTTTTCAACTCTAGATTGCGTTTATTTCCCGGTAAATTGAAATCTCACTGGTCAGGGCCTTTCGTGGTGGTGTCTGTCGCTCCACACGGGAATGTTGAAGTGGAAGAACCTAATTCCAAGCGCGTATTCAAGGTCAACGGTCAACGACTTAAGCATTATTGGAGTGGATCCATCGATAGACAATCTACAGCCATGTACCTGTCCAATCCAGTGGACAATTGAGCAACACAGCACAGTCGGGCTGACGACTATAAACCAAGCGCTATGGGGAGGCAACCCCATGAGTGTGATTTCTTTTTGTTTAGTTATATTATTTAATCTTATTTTTATTTTTATTTTTATTTTGTCCCTTTCAGAATTTCAAGTCACTAAAGTTCGCCTTATGATATTATAATTTACCACTAATGGTAATGAATTGTTTGTTTATTGAATGTAGGAAAGCATTTGTTCAAGTTGGGATGCCAGCAGATCACCTAAAACAAATTCTAGATGGCGCTGACCAGCTCACTTTCATACATGTTGACAGTTACCTGAAGATCTCTTGAACCCATCGGCAAGCAATACCTGGCCTCCTTCAACACACAAATGCAAAGGTTCTTGGCGCTTATAGGACTCTAGAAACCGAGACCCTCAAAGACACCCAAGACTTGTCTGGGGCTAGAACCAGCGCCCTTTGCTAGGAGCTTACATCGACTCATCGATGTTCGTGAGAGCCTAAGACCACTTCAAGTTATAACCCGGATTTGAAGACTTGTCTACTAGAACCAAAGACCTCAAATATTAGGAGCTTACATCAACTATCGATGTTTGAGCCCCTGACACCACTTCAAGTTATAACCCATCTCCCCGGTGCTGGGGTCAGGTTAAGAGTCCAATGTGGTTTACACATCTACTCGGTTCCATCTTCTGAGCCCCTTAACTTCCCTTCCTCGTGTCCACCACGTTACACTCTCCCACTTCTCTTTTGGTAACCGTTCCTTTGATCGTGCTCTTACTCCATACTTAAATTCTGGAGCCCCGGTATGTATTGTAATCACTTTCAATCGCATATACTTTCATTGCTACGAAATTTTGGTATAAGCCTTCTAGATTGAAGGTACGCAATTTTGCATTCACTTTATATATGTGATGCACAATTCTCTTATTCATGTGTCCTGTGCTTTTCATACTGGTATTGCATGTTATTCTACTTCACTTTATACTTCTGTAACAATTTTTACCATAATTGGGTGTTCGATGTCATGATTGTACAATTATAGATATGAGTTTCTATGATGTTCACCTATGTTTTGATTCAAAGAAAATTATACATTGACTACAAGGTGTTTGATATATTGCTTAAGTGAATTTTCTTTGCTACTTCGTACCAAAGGCATGTATATCACTAAATCTACGTATGAAGTTATCCTTGCATGTTCATGGGTTGAGTATTTTCTCCTAGGATTCGGGCTAATTTCACTTATGGTTATAGGTTGCGAGGATATGCATATGCACATGACTTGTATCGACATATTATGAAATGGTTTTCTTTAGTGTCATATTATCACCTGTATGTTACGCGTTTATCAGTACCTCTGTATGCCATACTAGTGGTCGTCTACATGGGCACTATTAGACACCTTCGCAATTTGTCCCTTTTCGTGATATTGCATGATTTTTGGTGCAAATTGTGTAGCTTCACGCTAATGCATCACTCCTCATGCACCCCTCCCCTATTATACAAAGCTAGTATAATTCACAGTTTAGGGGTTGTGGTATAACTACGAGGTCACTTGTACACTCTGAACTACAGTCTAACTTATGCATGTTTCACTTTTAGATTACTCAAATGGCTTCGAAGCGTCAACGCGGAGAAGGTTCCGGGTCAGCCTCGGCTCCTCCAAAATTTTACAGTCGCCGGTGCGTGAGTGCCACGACCCAAGAACGCTACAACCAAATGGCCACCCGCTCTCTCGTCCCTGAACTCAGTTTACGGCCCGATCAATCTAAGGATGGGGAACTAGCGGTCATGATTGCTGAGAGGAACTGGTTCTCCCTCACCGAACAACCTGACCCGGCAGTGATTGTATTCGTTAAAGAGTTCTACACCAACGTTTCAGAGCACTATCACTATGGAGTGTATGTGGGGGGAAAGATAGTGGAATTCGGAGAAGAGGACATCAATGGGTGTTATCAGCTGCATTTGGAGGGTCAAAACAATGAATATGCCAGTTTTGTGAGCCAAGGACCTAAGTATGAAGTGCTCATTCGCGAGCTTTGTCAACCCGACACCACGTGGACAATGCATGAACGTGGCAACATGACTTTCCCGTATTTGCGCCTCAGCTTATATGGAAAGTCTTGGTATGCCTTCATCTACGCAAAATTAATGTCGTGCACACATGTTAGCCATGTTACCAAGGAAAGGGCCGTGTTGTTGTATTCGATCATTCAAGGATTGAAGATGGATGTGGATCTTATTATTCAACAATCCATTCTGAGGGCGTCACGAGGAGGTACCACAGGAGGATTACCACACCCCTCTCTCATTTGCGCACTCTGTTCTAAATTTGGGGTCAAATGGAAGTCCGATGAAATGATTCAGCCCCCAATGCCGGTTTTGGACCATAAAATGATTGTCCGATACAGGGTGTGGACTGCTGGTGCAAATCACCCACGTGGATTGGGCTTTATAATTCCTCAAGTTACTGCCCCACCAAGTCCACCAGCCATAGCTCCTCCTAGTTATGGGTCCTCCTCTGCTGCTCACCGTGGTGTTTTTCCTGAGGCCGTCCAATGTGAAATTGACGGTTGGTTCTACAATCTCGAATCCCAGAATGTCCGCCTGTCTAAACGTCAAGATGTGATATACAAATTTTTAGTCGACCAATTCACCGCCCAGAATTCTATGTATGCTCAATTGTACCCGAGAGTTAATATTAGCTGTAAGACCCCAACTTTTATGAATAAAGATGAATTTTCTATAAATATCATTTTTAAATATTAAGGTGTGAATTTGTTATAATGTTATAGTTGTGGATAATATTTATAAATTTTGCAAAGTAAGCAAGTTGTTATATAATATTTGATTGGCTGGGGAATATTCGTTTTAACAGGAATATTCAGATAACCAAGACAATCATTGGTGGACCCCATAAATGTAAATTATTATTTTGAGTTAGAAAAGCGACAAAATTATCTTTTTATAAAAATAACGGCGTGGAAGTTTTACCGTTAATCGTTGAAACACCCGGTGTTAAAAGTAGAAATCTGAATACGCGTGGTTGCATAAGAGTAGCACGGTATTGATTATTGATGCTTACGTGAGAAGTCACTCAGTTTTGTTCAATTATTGCTATAGTAATTGTTGCATAATATCTCACGTTATTTGATTCAATTATTGTCAATATTTATATATTATTAAATCAATAATTGAGACGACAAAGTTATTAATATTATTATTTGCAATATAACGATGTCTAGAAGTTCTATCAAGGAGAGGTTTGGTCACCTAATTGCGCACCAATAGGGAGAAATCCTTATTGGAAAGCCCCATCTTTCCTGAGAACGACCTGATCGATTAATATTGTGAATTATAATAATAGTGATAAATTTTGTTTTATTAGTATTATAAATATAATAAAACAGAAAACTTTTTATATAAAACAGAATACTTTTATAAAGTTATTTGTTTTATTAGATTTTAAATAAAATATATTATATTTTATTATGCATAGTGTTTGCATAGTGCATGCATAGTATTTGCATAGTAAAATCATTTTATATAAAACAGAATACTTTTATAAAGTTATTTGTTTTATTAGATTTTAAATAAAATATATTATATTTTATTATGCATAGTATTCAGATAAAGGCTCGTGATAGTATTTTGATAGTAAAAACTTTTTATAAAACAGAATACTTTTTATAAAGTTTTATTTTATTTGATTATAAATAGAATATATTATATTCTATTACATAGTACAGCATAGTTTCCTTTCCATTCTCATATAAATAGGATGCTTAGTTAGAATTGAAAATTACACCAGAAATTCAGAGAATTCTTCTTCTAGAATCTTAAGCGTATTTCTTTAGAGTTTAAGAAAGCTTTGAGCGTAGAAAATAGTGCAAGTTTTCTTCAAGTATATCACCGCCTCTACCGCTTTAATACTCTTCTTTTTAAGGTAAGGGGTATTATTCTTTCGTATTCATGAAGAGAGTTATTTTCTTTCAATACTCGTAAGGGTTTTTATTTCATTCTTTATTATTCTGTTGGAATAACCAGTCTGTGCGGATTACGCACGCCTGGTGAATTTTTCTGTTATTCCATTCTTTATTATTCATTGGAATAATGCATCACGTGGATTACCGCATGGCGGCAAAAATCCATTTGCGGTTTCATATATTCTATTATACTCAGTTGGTTAAAATTTTGGCTTCTATACTCCATGAAATTAGTAGAATATCCTTGATATTTGCGCTTCATCCAGTATCTTTTTATGGAAACATTCTTCTGAGCATTCTTGAATTTACTCCACAAAACAGTATCATGTTGATAATTTGGACGTTATTGATTTCTGGATAAATTAAATTATAAATCTTTAAAAATTTATCCTTGAACTTGTTTTATTGAATTCTTATATCATTGTCATCATCCTCATGTTTATAATATGTTGAAAGTCATTTGTATTCTGTAGTGCATAGATGGACTTGGTATGATTATGACCAGGGATTATTCGGTATAATCATGACCGTAATGTTACAAATGATGTGGTAAAAATCCTCATTGGCTGTAGTGCATTGATGGACAATTGTTGGCATGATCATAACCATTGATGAATACACGAATATCCTTGGCCCGTAGTGCATGGATAATTTATGGTCGTGATACTAATGAATATCCTTGGTTGTAGTGCAGGGATGATGTGGATTATTTATTAAGCTGAGTCTCACCGATAAAAGTAATGAAAACCCTTTTAAATCATAGAAGATAGTAGATTTTATTCTCTACTTGACTCTTCTAATGGATTGCTTGTTCTGTTGCAGTTAAACTTGATGTTTGTTATATTTTATCAGTTTAACACTGTTGAAGGCTAATGATAATTTATTCTACATTATCTTAGTCATAATATTTCTTACTGGGCTAGTTGAGCTCACCCTTTTCCTTTCATTGTTCTCTTCAGGAAATGAGAACGTAGCAGGGACTAGTCGGGGAATAGAGTGACGGTCCAGATGATAGCATTAGTAGTCCTCATTATTCTATGAAATAGTGTGACAATAAATGTAATAAGGACTCCATTGAGTGTGGATATTGTCTAGATGACAATATTCTTATTAAAACTCTCAGTTATTTCTTGTCGTATTCTACACGACAGTTGTATTATTAAGTTGTATTTGATTTTTGTTCCTTGTATTTGGCGACTCAAGATGGGTGATGTATACCTATTTTGGGGGCGTCACAGTTGGTATCAAAGCTTAGGGATTTGATCCCTGGCTAAGATGTGAGACTAGAACTAGGAGGGGAGAGACAGGGCATTCCTTCGCTAGTATGACCTACCTAAGTTTATTTGGTATTTATTTGGTCGGTCAGAGTATAGGGATAATATGTTACATGTCAATTAACCTTTGTTTTGTGGCAGTATCTGAAAATGACATCCGAGAATGTTGAGAATAGCAATGGAGCACAGGGGACCGTTGAGTCTCCACATATTAATAATCAGGATAATGTGCATAAGGAAGGCGACAATCCTCATGCAAACAACAACACTGACCAAATGATGAATGATGGAATGTTCAGAGGCTTTATGCAATTCATGCAACATTAGGCGAAAGCGGCTCCTGTCCAAAATGTAGGTGAAAACACTGAAAACTCTCAGACGGTCACCGCTAAACAGTTCAAGGAGCTGGGACCACCGGAGTTTATTGGAGAGCCAAAACCACTTAAGGCGGAGACGTGGATAAAATAGATCACCAAGATATTTGATGCCTTGGGATGCTCCGAGGAGCAAAAGGTTCCCTTTGCCACCTTTATGTTGCGAGGAGAGGCAGACATGGTGGGAATCCAGAAAGCGTACTCAACCTCGCCGTGATCAAGATGTCTTGGGAGAAGTTCCAAGAACTATTCAACGACAAGTACTTTCCCAAAAGTATTCGTCACATGAAAGAGGTAGAGTTCATCAAGTTGGAGCAGAACAATATGACTGTGTCGCAGTACGAAGCTAAGTTTGTCGAGTTATCCCGGTTTGCGTCTCACTTGGTTGATAATGAAGAGAAAATGACGCGGATGTTTCTAAGAGGTTTGAAACCCGAGATACGTCAATATCTAATTTCTCATAAACTGTGTTTGTATTCAGATGTTGTAAATAGTGCTCAATTATTGGAGCGCGATAACGAGTCAACGCAACCAATTGAAAGCAGTCAGCAAAATGATAATACTAGGGGTAGCAGTCATCGAAGCGGTGACAACAAACGTGGAGGGAATCAACATGCTAGAAATGGTAACCACTTCGGTGGTAATCATGGTCAAGATAATAAGAATGGACATTTCAAGAAGAGGAGATTCAACAATGATGGAAAGACGTCAGCACCAACACCCGTTGTTAAGGAAGGAGAACGACCACCTATCATATGTTTCAAATGCGGAGGGGAGGGACATATCAGTCCAAACTTCATGATGCCATCCAAAGTGTGTTATAATTATGGAAGAGAAGGTCACCTAGCCCAATTTTGTCATACACCGAAGACAAGTCCAGTTTGAATGGTGACACAAAATACCATCCCAGACAAGTCAAAATCAGTAGTTTAAGGGAGAGCTTTTGTTGTGACCTCCCAGAAAGAAAGGAACCTGAACGAGGTCATCACGGGTAAGCTTATCATAAACTCTAGCGAAGTCTATACCTTATTTGATACCGGTTCTACCTATTCTTTTAGTTCTCCTACTTGCGCTCAACGATTAAATTTGACTTCAGAGAAATTAGACTTTGACTTATCTGTGGAAACTCCGTTGGGAGAAACCTTCATTACATCCACTGTTTATAAGTCTTGTTTGGTTCAAATCGATACCCTCACATTACCTGTCAATCTTATTTCATTGAAAATACTTGCATTTGATGTGATTCTAGGGATTGATTGGTTAACTACTCATCATGCAAAAATTGATTATTTTCGTAAGGTTGTTAGCTTTCATATTCCTAACCAACCTATTATGTGAATTCAATCAACCAAACCATTAAAATCAATCACTGTTATCTCAAGCTATAAAGCTATTCGTTTATTAAAAAACGGATGTCAAGCTTTCTTAGCTCATGTCACAGATTTAAACAAAAATACGTCAGATTTGAATGATATTTCTATTGTTAATAAATTTCCTGACGTATTCCCTGAAGAACTTCCTGGCCTACCCCCAGAGCATGAAATTGAATTTTGTATCGACCTTGAACCCAGTACAAAATCCATTTCCAAATCCCCATATCGAATGGCTCCTATTGAACTTCAAGAGTTAAAGACCCAATTGCAGGAATTGTTAGACATTGGTTTCATTCGTCCTAGTACGTCTCCTTGGGGTGCTCATGTTCTATTCGTGAAGAAAAAAGATGGGAGTATGCGACTTTGTATTGACTACCGGGAATTGAACCATGTCACCATCAAGAATAGGTATCCGTTACCTCGCATTGATGACCTGTTTGACCAGTTGCAAGGAGCACAATTCTTTTCAAAGATCGAACTTCGTTCTGGATATCATCAGCTGAAGGTTAAAACTAAGGATATTCCAAAGACTGCCTTCAGAACTCGGTACGGGCATTATGAATTCTTAGTCATGTCTTTTGGATTGACTAATGCTCCTGCTGCCTTCATGGATATGATGAACCGAGTATTCAAGGAATATTTGGATCACTTTGAGGTCGTCTTTATTGATGACATCCTCATATATTCCAAAAGCCGTGAAGATCATGAGCAACATTTGAGGCTGATACTCCAAAAGCTTCGGGAAAACAAGCTTTATGCCAAGTTGAAGAAATGCGAGTTCGGCTTGAGGAAGTAGCATTCCTTAGGCACGTAGTATCAAGTCATGGAATATCATTGACCCTAAGAAAGATTGAAGCTATTCAAAGTTTGGAGCAACCTAAATCAAATGATCAAGTACGTAGCTTTCTCGGATTATTGGTTATTATCGGAGATTCGTGGAAGGGTTTTCTCTAATCGCTACTCCATTAACTCAAATTGACTTAAATATATAAAAAATTGATTCGAGCGTGGAATGTGAGAAGAGTTTTCAAGAACTCAAGAGGAGACTCATTTCAAAGACTTGTTCGACAATACCATCCGGCTCGGAGGGATTTGTCATCTACAAAGTGATGCATCGGGCAAAGGGTTAGGATGTGTTCTCATGCAACATGGGAAAGTCATAGCCTATGCCTCTCGGCAACTCAAAGAATATGAGAGGAATTATCCTAATCATGATCTAGAGTTGGCAGTTGTTGTCTTCGCACTTAAAATTTGGAGGCATTACTTATATGGGGAGAAAGTGGAGATCTTTACGGATCATAAAAGCCCCAAATATTTCTTCACTCAAAAGGAACTCAACTTGTGACAATGACATTGGCTTGAACTGTTGAAAGATTATGATCATACCATCCAATACCATCCTGGAAAAGTGAACGTGGTAGCTAACGCATTGAGTAGAAGATCATATGCAGGTACGAGTGCGATATTGTCAATGCAAAGGCCCATTTTGTGTGACTTGCAAAGGATTGAGATATAGTTAAAGACTCCAGGGACCCATGTGATGATGGCGAATATACAAGTAGAACCGACTTTAATCGATAAAGTTAAAGCTGCTCAAGCTACAGACCTAGAACTGATGCGTATGAGGAAGAAAGTGCAAGAAGGTGCTATGCCGGAAGCAAGAATCGATGAGGAAGGAATACTTCAAGTCAACTCCAGACTTTATGTTCCTAACGACCCTGATTTAAAGTATAAAATCATGATGGAGGCGTATAACACACGGTTTGCAATCCATCTCGGGAGTACCAAAATGTATCATGATCTTGACATACATTTTGGTGGAGCAATATGAAAGAGAGATCACTTGAGTTTATCTCAAGGTGTCTAACTTGTCAACGAGTCAAGGCGGAGCATCAAGTACCAAAAGGTCCATTGCAACCACTTGAAATTCCAGAATTGAAGTGGGAGCACATTACCATGGATTTTATTACCGGTCTTCCCAAGGTTTCTCAAGGCATAGATGCGATTTGGGTCATTGTTGATAGATTGACCAAGTCAGCTCATTTCTTATCTATACGAGAAACTTATACACTTGAACATCTTTCTCGTATGTGCATAAATGAGATTGTAAGACTGCATGGTATGCCAGTATCCATAGTTTCTGATCGAGACCCAAGATTCACTTCACGATTTTGGGTTAGTTTACAGAAAGCTATGGGCACGGATTTACGATTTAGATTGGCATATCATCCTCAGACGAACGGGCAGTCGGAAAGGACTATTCAAACTCTTGAATATCTATTAAAACTCTGTGTCCTTGACTTCAAGGAAAGTTGGGAAAGTTTTTACCATTGGTGGACTTTTCCTACAACAACAGTTATCAAGCAAGTATTGGCATGGCTCCATTCGAGGCGTTGTATGGAAGAAAGTGTCATTCTCCAGTATGCTGGGATGAGGTGGGTGAAGCAACGTTGTTGGGATAGGAGTTGGTACGTATAACTACAAAAAAGATTCAAATGATCCGACAACGTATAAAAACCTCATAAGATCGACAAAAGAGTTATGCTGATCTTCATCGAAAGGACGTGGAATTCGATATTGGAGATCATGTGTTGTTATGTGTTGCTCCATGGAAAGGAGTTATGAGATTTTGAAAGAGAAGAAAGCTCAATCCTCGATTCATTAGCCCATTTTTAATCCTCGATCGAGTAGGAACTGTGGCCTATAGACTCGCTTTACCGCCAAGTATGTCTCGTGTTCATAACGTTTTTCACATATTCATGTTACGTAAATATGTGGAAGACCCGAACCACATTATTGAGTTAGAATCGGACGAAATAGCGGAAGATTTAACGTATGAAGAAGTTCCTGTTAAAATCTTGGATAAAAAGGAGCATATTTTATGCTCCAAGGTTATACCTCAAGTCAAAGTTTTGTGGAGAAACCACGATGTTAAGAAAATGACCTGGGAGTTAGAATCTGAAATGAAATCAAGGTATCCTTACCTCTTCGACATACCAGGTACGTACCCTAATTTCGAGGGCAAAATTTCATAAGAAGGGGAGGTTGTAAGACCCCAACTTTTATGAATAAAGATGAATTTTCTATAAATATTATTTTTGAATATTAAGGTGTGAATTTGTTATAATGTTATAGTTGTGAGTAATATTTATAAATTTTGCAAAGTAAGCAGGTTGTTATATAATATTCGATTGGTCGGGGAATATTTGTTTTAACAGGGAATATTCGTACAACGGCACAATCATTGGTGGACCCCACAACAGAATTATTGTCGGAGTTAGAAAATGACAAAATTATCTTTTTATAAAAATAGCGGCGGAAGTTTTACCGTTAACTGTTGAAACAATCTTGTTAAAACAAAGAATCTGGCATTGATTGTATAGTATTACACGGTATTGATTATTGATGCTTACGTGAGAAGTCACTTAGTTTTATTCAATTATTACTACAATGAATTGTTGCATAGTATCTCACGTTATTTGATTCAATTATTGTCAATATTTATATATTATTAAATCAATAATTGAGACGACAAAGTTATTAATATTATTATTTGCAATATTAACGATGTCTAGTAAGTTACATCGAGGAGAGGTTTGGTCACCTAATTGCGGCATGATAGGGAGAAATCCTTATTGGAAAGCCCCATCTTCACGAGGAGCGACACAGTCGATTAATATTGTGAATTATAATAATGGTGATAAATTTTATTTTATTATTATTATAAATATAATAAAACAAAAAACTTTTTATATAAAATGTAATACTTTTATAAAGTTATTTATTTTATTAGATTTTAAATAAAATATATTATATTTTATTATGCATAGTATTTGCATAAGGCTCTGCATAGTATTTGCATAGTAAAATCTTTATATATAAAGCAGAATACTTTTATAAAGTTATTTTTTTATTAGATTTTAAATAAAATATATTATATTTTATTATGCATAGTGTGTGTGCGTAGTCTTTGTATAGTATTTGCATAGTAAAAACTTTTTATATAAAACAGAATACTTTTTATAAAGTTTTGTTTTATTTGATTATAAATAGAATATATTATATTTTATTGCATAGTACAGCATAGTATCCTTTCCATTCTCCTATAAATAGAATGCTTAGTTAGAATAAAAATCACACCAGAAATTCAGAGAATTCTTCTTCTATAATCTTGGGCGTATTTCTTTAGAGTTTAAGAAAGCTATGAGCGTATAAAATAGTGCAAGTTTTCTTCAAGTATATCCCCGCCCTACCGTTGGAATACTCTTCTTTTTAAGGTAAGGGGTATTATTCTTTCGTATTCATGAACAGAGTTATTTTCTTTCAATACTCGTAAGGGTTGTTATTTCATACTTTATTATTCTGTTGGAATATCCTGTCTGTGCGGGTTACGCATGACCTGGTTCCATTCTTTATTATTCTATTGCGAGTTATGCATGACCTGGTTCCATTCTTTATTATTCTGTTGCGGGTTACGCATGACCTGGTTCCATTCTTTATTATTCTGTTGGAATAACCGTATGCATCGGCGGATTACGCATGCTGAGTAATTTTTACATTATTCCATTCTTTATTATTCATTTGGAATAATGCATTCACGTGGATTCCGCATGGCGGTAATAATCCATTCTTGGTTTCATATATTCTATTATACTCGGTTGGTTAAAATTTTGGCTTCTATACTCCATGAAATTAGTGGAATATCCTTGATATTTGCGCTTCATCCGATATCTTTTCATGGAAACATTCTTCTGAGCATTCTTGAATTTTACTCCACAAAAGAAGTATCATGTTGACAATTTAGACGTTATTGATTTACGGATAAATTAAATTATAAATCTTTAAAATTTATCCTTGAACTTGTTTTGTTGAATTCTTATATCATTGTCATCATCCTCATGTTTATAATATGTTGAAAGTCATATGTGGCTGTTGTGAGTTTAAATTAAATAATATCTTCTAGACAATATCCACACTCAAATAAGTCCTCATTACAATTATTCAAACACTATTTTATAGAAATAGTGAGAATTTGCTAAAACATCTTTCTAGAACCATCACTCCGTACCCCATTAGTTCCTGCTTATGTTCTCACCTCACGAGAAAAATGGAACAAAAAAGGAAAAGGGTGAGCTCAACTAGCCCGATAAAGAATATTATGACTAAGATAATATCTGACAAATTATCGTTAGTCTTTGACGGGGAAAAATCGATAAAATATAATAGACAACAAGTTTTAGATCAACAAGCTGCGGTGAAACAACAATCCATTAGAAAAGTCGAGTAGAGAATGAGTTCTACTATCTTTTAAGATTTAAAAGTCCATCATCAATATTTTATCCTGTAACAACAATCAATATACATCTTTAATCAAATATTCATCTTTTTACTTCTGAGGCCAAAGATATTCATTTATATCACCCGGTTGGTCGTATTCATCTCACACTTTTGTTCATCTTTGCACTTTCTACGGGCCAAAGATATTCATCGATTAATCATTCATCTTTGCCACTACTGGGCCGAAGATATTTAGTAATATCATCATTTTAGGGTGAGGATGATGAAAAATATTTTAAAGAAAAGCGAATCCGGTGAGACGGAAGGACAAATAGTAAGGATTAGTATATAGCAGTTTATCAAGATCAATAATACTCCATAATAACCAATTTTGAAGCAAAATTCAAGAATAAAGATCAAAACATGGATCTGATCAAAAGATAGTAACCATAATAGACATCTTGGACAAAAGAAGAAAATTTCATTTTTTGATTGAATATAGTATTAAGTGAATAGTAGTATCGTGAATAGTGTAGTATCGTGAATAGTAACCCAGAACACAAAAAGTTCCAAATTTGATAAAAAGTTCATACCAACATTTTGGTATAATGATATTGAAGAAAATATCATTTTAAGAAGAATATAACACCCTTACCTCAAAATATAAAGTCTTACGATCGGAATATCGGTATAAAATTTGAAGGAAACTTGCAGCGATGAATAGAAACTCACAAAGTATCTAAATACTCACAAAATACACTCGATAATCTAGAGAGAAAGAAAGAAAGCTTATGTTTACGGTGTGATTTTCAATTCTAACTTAGCCCTCTATTTATAGGAAAATGTTAGCGAGACTTGACTTGACACTGACTTTGATGGCTTTACTGCTACTATTCCCACCCACCACATTTGAAATAAAATTCAGCACATTTCTTCACCAACCACAAGTGGGGCCCACTCAATTCTAAATTTTCCACCAAAATGCTAAATTCGGATACTTGACAATTTACGAACGGTCACCTCTTAAAATTCATAACAAATCATCGTTCATTTTTAACGGTTCAAAATTTGTGGACATATACTCAACTTATATATGTATAACATATCCAAAAATTACAACGATCAGCGGTCGGATTAAAATTATAACTCACGCATGATATATAAAAAAACCTTTGGTTTAATTTTTTAATACCTTCATTCAAACAAAAATCTTGATAAAACACCTCAACATTAACTCTTTCATTTTTAACCACAATAAATATATATCAACATTTATATCCACATAAAATAAATATTTCCTTATCATATGAATCAATAATTAATTATTCACAAATAATATTCTGAGAATCACATTTATGATGATAGGTAGTTCGAGGAAGAGGGGGCTTTCGATAAAAATTTCTCCTTCTTCTGGTGGCATGATTAGGTGACCAAACCTCTCCTTGTGAGAACTTTCTAGACATTGCCAATAATCTTTATCTAATAATATTATTCAAATAATATGAATTATTGATCGATAATGGGAAATCTTGTGCGATGACAATTATTGAAACAACAATAATATAAAATATCAGCATGACAATTATTGAATCAATAAAATAAAATATTGAGCAGTAACTCTGTTGTAACAATTATTGAGTAGTGCCTTCTTACGTAAGGATCGATAATTCATCAATCTTTGTGCATCGCGCGTATTATTCTTGTATTTTAACCACCGGGTATTCAGCGGTGTTACTTGTAACAACTTCTGTAGTTATTTATAAAAACTCAAACTTGTCGTTTTCTTCATCAAGCAATTATTACATTATGGGGCCCACAAATGATTTGCTTGTCGTAAATACGAATATTCCCAAACAACAAGAATATTCCACGACCAAATGAATATTCCAAACAACAATGATTATTTTATAACCACTTGCATATTTTGCAAAATTTGCACATTTCACCCATAACGAGAGAATTATATCAAATTAATACCTTATTATTCACAATAATAATTAGAGGAAATTCGATTTTATTTATAATAAGTTGGGGTCTTACAACCTCCCTCCTTATGAAATTTTCGTCCTCGAAATTGACATACGTACACAGTGTTTGAAAAGGTGAGGATACCTCGCTTTCATTTACGATTCAACTCCTCGGTCATTTCTTGATAGCATGGTTTCTCCACAAAACCTTAACTTGTGGTATAACCTTGAGTGCGTGGGACATGCTCTTTCTATCCAAGATCTTGCAAGTACTTCTTCGTACGTTAAATCTTGACTATCTAAATCTGGTTTAAAGCATGATAATATGGTTCGGGTCTTTCACATATTTCTGAAGCATGGATATGTGAAAAACATTATGAAACACGAGACATACTTGGAGGTAATCTGAGTCTATAGGCCACATTTCTATTGGTCGAGAATCTCAAATGGACCAACAAATCGTGGATTGAGCTTTCCTCTCTTTCCAAATCTTGTAACTCCCTTCCATGGAGCAACACGTAACAATACATGATCTCGATATTAAACTCCGTCCTTTTTACATGAAGATCGGCATAACTCTTTTTGTCGATCTTGTGAGGTTTGAATCGTTGTCGAATCATTTGGATCTTTTTTTTTTACGTAGTCATGCGTACTAATTACGGTCCCAACAACGTTGCTTCTCCCACCTCGTCCCGACATCTTTGGAGAAGCGACACTTTAAATCCATCTAGCGCCTCAAATGGAGCCATACTATACTTGCTTGATAAGATTTGTTGTTGTGGGAGAATTCCACGATTGGCAATACTTATCGACTTCCTTTAAAATCTAGGACACAAAGTCTTAATAGATCTTGAGGGTTTGAATAGTCTCTCTACGATTGTCCGTCTGGTTTGAGGATGGTATCTTAGAAAGCGAATAAATAAATCGTGCCCATAGCTTTACGTAAGCTAACCCAAAATCGTGAAGTGAATCTTGGGTCGCGATCAAAACTATGGATCTTGGCATGCCATGCAATCTCACAATCTCATTCACGTACATACTAGCAAAGGCGTTCGAGGAATAAATCTCACGTATCGGCAAGAAATGGGCGGACTTGGTTAATCTATCAACAATAACCCAAATAGCATCTATGCCTTGAGAAACTTTGGGAAGACACATGCTTGAAATCCATAGTAATGTGTTCCCACTTCCATTTTGGAATCTCAAGTGGTTGTAATGGACCCTTTGGCACTTGATGCTCGCCTTTTACGTTGACAAGTTAAACACCTCGAGATAAACTCGCGATCTCTCTCTCTTCGTATTGTTCCACCAAAATGTATGTCGAATATCATGATACATTTTGGTACTCCCGAGATGGATTACAAAGCGGTGTGTTGTGTGCCTCCATCATGATTCTATGCTTCAAGTCGAGAATCGTTAGGAACACAAAGTGCAGAGTTGAATCTAAGTATTCCTTCTTCATCGATTCTTGCTTACGGAATAGCACCTTGCTTGCACTTTCTTCTTCATACGCATCGGCTCCATGTAAAGTAGCTTGGCGACTTTAACTTTATCGATTAAAAGTCGGTTCTACTCGTATATTCGCCATCATCATGTGGGTCCACAGGTCTTTAATTCTACCTCCATCCTTTTGCAAGTCATCTGAGAATGGGCCTTTGCATTGACAATATCGCTTTTCGTACTTTCATATGATCTTACACTTCGATAAATCGTCGACTCTTCGTTCGCTTTTCGAGGATGATATTGAATAGTGTGATCGTAATCTTTCAATAGTTCAAGCCAGCGTCGTTTGCCGCATGTTGAGTTCTTTTGGGTGAAGAAATATTTGAGGCTTTTATGGTCGTATAAATCTCTTTTTCTCCCCATACAAGTAGTGTCTCCAAATTTTCAGCCTTGAATCATTTCTTTGCATGACTCTAGATCATGAGTAGGATAATTCCTCTCATATTCTTTGAGTTGTCGTGAGGCATAGGCTATGACTTTCCCATGTTGCATGAGAGCGCATCTAACCCTTTGCACGAAGCATCGTTGTATATAACAAATCCATCCGTGCCGGATGGTATTGCGAGCAGTCTTGAAATGAGTCTCTCTTGAGCTCTTGGAAACTCTTCTCGCATTCCTCGCTCCATACAATTTTGTATCTTCAAAAGTCGGTGAGTTAGCGGAGTAGCGATTAGAGAAAATCCTTCCACGAATCTCAGATAATAACCGGCTAAGCCCGAGAAAGCGCACTTGATCATGGAGACTTTGGTTGCTCCCGACTTTGTCTTTGCTTGATCTTTCTTGGGGGTCAGCGAGATACTCCATGTTTTGACACCACGTGCCCAAGGAATGCTACTTCCTCAAGCGAACTCACATTTCTTGACTTGGCATAAAGCTTGTTTTCACGAAGCCTTTCAAGTATCGACTTCAAATGGTGCTCATGATCTTCACGGCTTTTGGAATAGATGAGGATGTCATCGATAAAGACAACAACAAATGATCAAATATTCCTTGAATACACGGTTCATCATATCCATGAAAGCGGCGGGAGCATTAGTCGATCAAAAGACATGACTAAGAATTCATAATGCCGTCACCAGGAGTTACGAAGGCGGTCTTTGGAATATCCTCGGTTTTAATCTTGGTGATGATATCGAGCGAAGATCGATCTTTGAAAAGAATTGTGCTCCTTACTGGTGGTCGAACAGGTCATCAATGCGAGGTAGCGGATACTATTCTTGATGGTGACATGGTTTAATTCTCGGTAGTCAATACAAAATCGCATACTCCGTCTTTCTTCTTTCTGAATAAAGCAGGGGGAGCACCCGAGGAGATGTCTTGGGACGAATGAAACCTATGTCTAACAATTCTGTAGTTGGACTTTTAACTCACGAAGTTCAATAGGAGCCATTCGATATGGGGTTTTAGAAATGGGTTTGTGTGCGGCTCAAGGTCGATAAAGAATTCAACATCACGTTAAGGGGTAGGCAGGAAGTTCTTGAGGAAATACATCGGGAAATTCTCTAACAACGAAATATTATTCAAATCGACTTGTCTTTGTTCAAATCCATAACATGGGCTAAGAAAGCTTGACATCCAGTTTTTCAATAAGCGAATAGCTTTATGGCTTGATATGATAGTGGTGATTTTAGTGGTTTAGTTGTTTGAATTCGTATGATGAGGTTGGTTAGGAATATGAAAACTAATGACCTTACGAAAACAATCAATTTTGGCATGATGGTGGTTAACGATCAATTCCTAAAATCACATCAAAAGCAAGTATCTTTAAAGAGATAAGATCGAGGTAATGTGATAGTGCCGACTTGGATCATGCAGATTTATAAAAGTGGATGTGTGAAAGTTTCACCCAGCGGAGTCTCATTTGATAAATCAAAGTCTAATTTCTCGGTCGAGTTTAAGCGTTGAGCACAAGCGGGAGAGATAAAGAATGGGTAGAGCAACCGGTATCTAGTAAGGTATAAACTTTGTGAGAGTTCAAGATTATCTTACGTAATCACCTCGTTCGGGTTCCTCGCGTTTTTGGCGATCGCGACAAAGCGCTCTTCCGAGAAGCAATTGATTTTGACTTATCAGGGATGACCCTTGGAGTCACCATCCCCGTTGAACTTGGTTTTGCTCTGAGAACAATCCGAGCTATGTGGCCTTCCTTTCCACGGTTGTAACATACCTTGGATTGTTGTGGGCCGGTTTGGTGATATGTCCCTCTTTCCGCATTTGTAACATCTAAGCGGCGGTCGTTCTCCTCCCTAGAATTTTTGTTGTTGGTCTTTGGTCTTCTTCTTTGATGTCTTCCGTCATTGTTGAATCTCCTCTTTAAAATTTCCACTTGACTCACCTCTCCTATTATCATGGCCACGATGACCACAGAGTAGTTCTGCCTTTGTTAAGTATTTTTCCTCCTCGTTGGTTATCATCGCTCGATGGCTAGCATCTTAGGTATGACCACAGTTGTGGTCCCTCGGTTGCACATACTCATTATCTCGCTCTAATAATTGAGCCCATTTTACAACATCTGAATATAAAGAAAATTTATGAGATATAAGATATTAGAATCTCGGGCTTTAGACCTCTCGAAACATCCTTGTCATTCGTTCCTCATTTTTGACCAAATGAGGTGCTGAACACTGGATAACTCTGCAAACTTAGCCTCGTCTTTGGGACACCGTCGTGTTGTTTTGTTCGGTCGATAAACTCCACCTCCTTCGTATAGCCGAATACTTTCGGGAAAGTACTTGTCATTGAATAGTTTCTGAAATGTTTCCCAAGACATCTTTGAGTGCGGTGGTTGAGTGCGCTTCACTGAGACTCCACCGGTGTAGTCGCCTCTCTGCGGAACATAAAGGTGGCGAATGGAACCTTACATTCCTCCGTGCATCCCAAGACATCGAATATCTTGGTAATTTGCTTGACCCACGTTTCCGCCGTGATCGGATCGGCTTTCCCTTAAATTACGGTGGTCCCGACTCTTTGAAGCTGCTTGGTTTGTGACAAAGCGCGCATTACTAGCATTTCCACCGTAATACGTACGAGTTTCCCTAAATGCGGTTTTGCATAAAATGCAAAAAACTTACGAACATCCATCATTCATCATTTGTTCGGTAGTGTTGTTTACGGGAGGATTATTGCCTTCTGTTGCACGTTCTCTGGTTTGTAACTAAAGGTTGTTCCACGGTCTCATACACTCCATTGTTAGCGTTCTCGTGACCATTCTTAAATCTTGCCATAAAACAAGGGTTAATTAAACAAATTAACATATCACATAATATCCTATATTATGGTGACCAACAAATAAGCTTAGATAGGACACACTTAGCGAAGGTTTACTCATCTCTCTCCCCTCTAGTTCTATTCCCGATCTCACTTGGAGACCATATCCTAAGCTTTGATACCAATTGTGGCGCCCCCAAAATAGGTATCTGACACCCATTACGAGTGCCGAATACATAGTACGAGAAAGCAAACTACAACTTCAATAATCTGATTGTCGTGCAAAATCGACAACACATCATCATGAGTTTAAATACAAATATTGTCTTCTAGACAATATCCACACTCAAATAAGTCCTCATTACAATTATTCAAACACTATTTCTGAGAAATAGTGAGGAATTTGCTAAAACATCTTTCTAGAACCATCACTCCGTACCAGAGCTAGTTCTGCTTTATATTCTCACCTCTCACGAGAAAAATGGAACAAAAAGGAAAAGGGTGAGCTCAACTAGCCCGATAAAGAATATTATGACTAAGATAATATACAACAAATTATCGTTAGTCTTTGACGAGGGGAAAAATCGATAAAATATAATAGACAAACAAGTTTTAGATCAGACAAAGCTGCGGTGGAAACAACAATCCATTAGAAAGTCGAGTAGAGAATGAGTTCTACTATCTCTTAAGATTTAAAGTCCATCATCAATATTTTATCCTGTAACAACAATCAATATACATCTTTAATCAAATATTCATCTTTTTTTTTCTAGGCCAAAGATATTCATTTTATATCACCGGTTGGTCGTATTCATCTCACACACTGTTCATCTTTTGCCTTCTGGGCCAAAGATATTCATCGATTAATCATTCATCTTTTTGCCTTTCGGGCCAAAGATATTTAGTAATATCATCATTTAGGGTGAGGATGATGAAAAATATTTTAAAGAAAAGCGAATCCGGTGAGACGGAAGGACAAATAGTAAGGATTAAGTATAACGGTTTATCAAGATCAATAATACTCCATAATAACCAATTTTGAAGCAAAATTCAAGAATAAAGATCAAAACATGGATCTGATCAAAGATAGTAACCATAATAGACATCTTGACAAAAAAAGAAGAAAATTTCATTTTTTGGTGAATAGTTAGTATTAAGTGAATAGTGTAGTATCGTGAATAGTCTTAAGTATCGTGAATAGTAACCAGAACACAAAAAGTTCCAAATTTGATAAAAAAGTTCATACCAACATTTTGGTATAATGATATTGAAGAAAAATATCATTTAAGAAGAGAATAACACCCTTACCTCAAAATATCAGTCTTACGATCGGAATATCGGTATAAAATTTGAAGGAAACTTGCCTTGATGAATAGAAACTCACAAAGTATCTAAATACTCACAAAATACACGATAATAATCTAGAGAGAGAGAGAAAGCTTATGTTTACGGTGTGATTTTCAATTCTAACTTAGCCCTCTATTTATAGGAAAATGTTAGCGAGACTTGACTTGACGATGACTTTGATGGCTTTACTACTACTATTCCACCCACCACATTTGAAATAAAATTCAGCACATTTCTTCACCAACCACAAGTGGGGCCCACTCAATTCTAAATTTTCCACCAAAATGCTAAATTCGGATACTTGACAATTTACGAACGGTCACCTCTTAAAATTCATAACAAATCATCGTTCATTTTAACGGTTCAAAATTTGTGGACATATACTCAACTTATATATGTATAACATATCCAAAAATTACAACGATCAGCGGTCGGATTAAAAAAAATTATAACTCACATGATATATCTAAAAACCTTTGGTTTAATTTTTTAATACCTTCATTCAAACAAAAATCTTGATAAAACACCTCAACATTAACTCTTTCATTTTTAACCACAATAAATATATCAACATTTATATCCACATAAAATAAATATTTCCTTATCATATGAATCAATAATTAATTATTCACAAATAATATTACTGAGAATCACATTTATAATGACGGGTAGTTCGAGGAAGAGGGGCTTTCGATAAAATTTCTCTCTTCTTGTGGCTTGATTAGGTGACCAAACCTCTCCTTGTGAGAACTTTCTAGACATTGCCAATAATCTTTATCTAATAATATTATTCAAATAATATGAATTATTGATCGATAATGGGAAATCTTTGTGCGATGACAATTATTGAAACAATGATAATATAAAATATCAATATGACAATTATTGAATCGATAAAATAAAATATTGAGCGGTAACTCTTTGTAACAATTATTGAGTAGTGCCTTCTTTACGTAAGGATCGATAATTCATCAATCTCTTTGTGCATCGCGCGTATTCTTTGTATTTTAACCATAGGGTATTCAGCGGTGTTACTTGGTAACAACTTCTGTAGATTATTTATAAAAACTCAAACTTGTCGTTTTCTTCATCAAGCAATTATTACATTATGGGGCCCACAAATGATTGCGTGTGGTAAATACGAATATTCCCAAACAACAAGAATATTCCACGACCAAATGAATATTCCCAAGCAATGATGATTATTTTATAACCACTTGCATATTTTGCAAAATTTGCACATTTCACCCATAACGAGAGAATTATATCAAATTAATACCTTATTATTCACAATAATAATTAGAGGAAATTCGATTTTATTTATAATAAGTTGGGGTCTTATCAAGAAGAAAATAAAAGAGAATAAGAATATTATGAGTAGAATGAAGAGAGAGAAAGTGAAGTGAAGGAGTACTTTCTCTCTCTAAAGAGATTGTCCACTGAAATTGCCATTATCATTGTTGTTGGTGCTCTGTAAATTATAGAGAGAGAGAAACAGAGATAGAAGAGAATGGTAGAGAATTAGTAGTAGTAGTAGTAGTAGGTGATGATGGTATGTGAAGTCATTGTTGTTGGTGTTCTGTAAATTGTAGAGAGAGAAACAGAAGTAGAAAAGAGTGATAAAGAATTAGAAGTAGTAGTAGTAGTAGGTGATGATGGTATGTGATTTCGTTCAGTCAAATATAGCGAAAGGACTGGAAAAAGTTTGAAATATTATTATTGTGTTGTACTCTTTTTGTAATTATTTTGTGAATGCACTAATCTTGTAATTATTTTCTAATTGTTGTATAGTAGTGGAAAGAACCCTATCTTTTATTCATGAAGCTTATGTAATAGACTTATTATATTTTATTTATTCCATTGTTATGATGTACTCCCTCCATTCCTAAATAAGTGTCGTTTAATTTTTGCACATGGATTAATAAAGTCATTTAATACTATCATTTAATAATTAAAATGTGTGAAATTCCATCACTACCCCTTTATGGGAAGTTGAAAACTATTAATACTAAGAGTGAGAATTTCTTAGGATAATGAAAAAAGGTAATGGTAATATAGGAAAGTAAATAATTTATTCTCCTAGAAAGTTGTAATCGACATATAATTTGGAACAAATTTTTTCTTCTAAAACGTCACTTATTTAGGAATGGAGGGAGTTATAATTAAAGATTAGTTGACCTGAGATTTCGTTTTGAATATGTAACCCTTTAATGGGATTATGGATTTTTATTTATGAAGTTTATTATCCTTTATTATGGGTAGTTAGATGTGATTGAGTTGGATTGTGAGAACCAAATCTGTGAGATTGAGGGTAACCGGATTTGGGGTGTCACAAATTGTCTATTTAATTATAGTATAGATAGATTACAACTTAGATAATATAGTTTGAGAAGAAAATAAATTTTCACATAGATCGCCTTACCTAACTTGAATTTATTAGTCTTGATTAAATAATTATATTTAAGTATAAGTAAAATTTTATTATAAGTTAAATAATATAATTTTAAAATAAAAATATTTTTTTCTTATATTTACAATATCATAATTTTAAAATAAGACACTGTGCGGTGTAATGCTAGTTATAGTAGATAGATTGATAGCTTCTTTTTATCTTTGATTTAAATTTCCATATATTAAAAAAAAAAAATCATTTCCTTTCTTTCTTCTAAAACTCGGAAACATAAGCCTAAAAGGATAAAAGAGCAACACACACAAAAAGAGAAAAAAAAAATCAATTGCTAATAGACCCGACCCGTTTAAATTCTCATCCAAATTCCACAACAAAACATTCCCCACGCCCATTACAATTTTGAGCCACCCATTCGCGCAGTACATATACGACAAAAACCAACGAAATTTGTGGTCATCAACTAACCGTCGAAAAATTGAAACTTAAAATAGTTACTTCACCCCCAAACACTCCTCTAACTCCACACTCACAAAATCCCACATCTGCTCCCCTTTTGCTCTACATGATTACTTGTAAACTTTCAAACTTCACCGATTCATTTCTCTCTAAAAAATTCTCTCTCAAATCAAACCTTACTGATCTGGGTTTCTGCCAATCTATCTCTTCTCTACGCAAAAAATGCAAAATATTTGCTTCAATTGACAGGCCCAGATGGAATGCTACCAGTCCATATGAATATGATCATTCAAATAAGAACCATAAACCCAGGATTCGAAATGGGTGTAGCGATGAAGGGGAGAGGAAGGTTCATTGTGAAGTGGAAGTAATATCTTGGAGGGAACGCAGAATTAGAGCGGAAATATGTGTTAATGCGGATATTGAATCTGTTTGGCATGCTCTCACTGATTATGAAAGGCTTGCTGATTTCATTCCCAATCTTGTTTGTAGGTAAATTTTTTAGGATACCCTTGTTTGCTTTTTTGATTATTACTTTTGTAGTAGTAGAATTTAATAGGCGATGAAAAGAATATTTTACTGTTTCTTATATAACTATTCATTGAATGTCATAAGCGTCTATACCGTAAAATTGATTTTGGACAGAATGAAAAAGACATTTTTGGTAGAATCGTAACAAAAGAATACGACCCTAATCGAAATGCATACATTTGTCTACACTATTGGGATGGTGAGAAACAATATGTTTTACCTCCCAGAGGAGCTATAATTGAAGATACAATTGTATTGGGGATGAGATTGGGAAACATGAAGGTAATGAGAGAGAATGAGATATTTTCTAAATTAAATTTCCTTTAATTTTAGTTTATATACCGATGAATATTGTAAACTATCAAAAAAGTACTACTCATTATAAGTTTTATTATTTCATAATTTTCAATGAATCATTACAAATTTGAGTTTGTAAATATCGCAAATTGACTTTTTAAAGTCCATGATCTTATAATTTGAAACATGAGTATATATATACTTCTAAAAAATCATATAGTAAGTCCAAATATTGTTTGTGCATCTTATGTTAAAAGAGCTTATAGCTTATTTACTAGCTTAATTTTGTAGAAATGATACTTCCACATGCATATTGGATTTTTAAACATGTACTCCTCTCACATGAAGGTGAAGAGATGACCTTGTGGAAATATCTAATATGCATTTGGAAATAGTGCTCCCCAATTTTTAAGGAGCTTATTCAATAAGCTAAACTGTGCAGATTGTCACAAAACACCTTACTTTTGCAAATGAACTGAAAAGTTTTAGTTAAAATATCTGATAAGCTATAAGTTAGAAAAAAAGCACTCACATACCATTTTGTTTGTTTGTTTTGTGTGCATTGAAGGTGTTGTAATCAACTCATAACTTTTTTTAAATAAGCTGTGCCAAACACTTCTTTTTCAACTTTTTTTTAAATAAGCTAAAATAAGCTGTGTCAAACATGTCCTTAAATTTTATGGGGTGTTTTAAACTTTTCTTGGTCTTTTTATAGTTTACATAATCCTTTGCTCTGTTGCATGCTATTATGAAGAGAGAGCAGTATATTTCATCTTCTTTTAATAAATTTTCATAAACCTTTGCTCTGTTGTTTGCTATATGAATGGAGAAGAATAGAATTTCATTTACTTTAGAAAAGAAACATAATAAATTAATATTTCACATTGTGGTCAAATTCTTAGACAGTTGAAGATAAAAATCTTGGGATCTTTTGTTTGGGAATAATAAATTGGACTGTTGAAGAAATCTCAAATTTACAGCAAAGACTTGGAATTAAAGGAAGATTTGTTGCTAGCCTGGTCATTTTTCCCCCTAAATAGAACTGTTGCTATCCAAGAGAGAATGCCTCGCAAGTGAGAGTAAATGACATGCATCTGATAATTCACTAGTTCAGGTTATTAGTTAAATTTCCATAAGATGTTTTACCTATGGTTATCCTAAGATCTTATTGGTATAGAATCAGTTATCATGTTTTACATCATAACATATTGTAACGAGGCAGAAGATCGAAATTCTCATGTATTTTTGACCTCAAGATTGCTGTATGTGAGAAAAAAAGAAGAATTCTGTCACCAGATAAATAGGATAGACATTCTCATTATTAAAAACATGATAGAATTTTCATGTCACATCCTAAGATGGACTATAATACTGGAATAATTTTCAGAAATTGAGGGGTGTAGAGATTTTAATAGATTCTATGCATGTCAAGTAATTAGATATAAGATTAAATGTTTCATCCTCATAAGAAATGGTAAAAAATAAATTTAACTGACATGTCAAGTAATTAGATATGCGCAAGTGAATTTTTGCAATGTGCCAGAGACCATCTCTAATTCAGTTATTCTATTCAGCTGTCCTACTCTTGTCATACGTAGTTTTGTACCAGAGGCTTTTGCTTGAAAATTTTGGGTATGTGCTACATGTTTATCTGTTTTACCAATCAATCCTTTAAAACACTGCTTTACTGTCCTTACCCATCACTGGGACACATCTCTACTTCATTATTGTTGTAGTAGCTTAACAGTAAACATAACTGATATATTTCCGTTCTTCTACCATTGCTGCATAGTTCTTTTCAAACAACGGTTTCGTAAAATTACCATTTGAAAAACCAATTTGATCTGTTTAAAGCATGATTCACGCTTTAACCTTTCCTATATCTTAGTTTTACATAATGCACAAAGGATAATGCTATGTGTGTAATTCATAATCTCCTAGATTTTCTGTTGATGCATCCCTCCTTATGCATTTAGGCTACTGTATTGCCTCTGCAATTATTTGATTTTGGTCATGTAGTTGTTTACACTATTCTGTTCTTTTGTCTTCAAATGATCTTTAACATGATATTGTTTGTCAAATTGTATGAAAAGTTTGTTTAAGAATTATTTGAAATAAAAAAAAAACTATTTTATCGTAGGTCAAGGTGACTGTTTTAACTCTTTGTTCTCCTTGAGAAACTTACTCAAATGATATTGTCCAGCAAGTTAATTCACCACTGAAAATGAATGGTGATTGGCAGAAATCTCCATTTTGACATTTTGGCCATTCCTCTGTTGTCTTCCACCACAACACATATAAAGAGATATATAAGGTATTTGATGTCACTAATATTTTTTATTAGTGGTCATTATGCTCGATAGTGTAGCATTACTGCAGGATTGATTCCAACTCAAATTTGAGCTTAAGAAACCAACATTATTTCATCTCAGGTCATTTTTCCCTTTTACAATCAAGGTTAATTTTATACATACACAAATAGTATCGACTCTAGTGCAAGTATGAATGGGCCAAATAATTTGACACGGAAAACAAGGAGAAGGTTGTCCATATCTTTTTCCCTTTAAACAGGATAGATGGGGTAAGCAGAGGCTGCAGTAGATCAGCTTTGGATGAGTTGAGCGAGCTTGGTCCTCCTTTCTCACACGTTTTTTTGGTATTTAGAATGCTCCCTAGTGAACTATAGAACATATGTTTTCAGTTTTCTGCTCACTATTTATCACTACCAGCTTGATGAATATCAGAAATGATATAAGCATCAGTCCACATGCTATAGTGTCACAATTTCAGAATAGCTGGCATCCTATGTTGACACGTCATAATAGATATTTCAAAAATATTTTCTGATTTAGATTCAGTGATACATAGGGCTTCCCTCAGTTTTCCATGAAAATTTATTCCAGTGGTTGTTATCAAATTAATTTGGATTAAGCATTTGTTTAATTCTCAACATACTTTTCTCATTCTAGTGATGAAGAATTCAACAAGTAAATATTGACGTCATACTATATTCTGATATTTCACAATGTAAAAGAACTTGGTTAGTGTTTTCTATTTAATTTATTAGGCATCTTTCACCCTTCATTTCAATATTATCTTTTAGTTCAACTTTTTACATACTTGTACATTTTTTAAAATTCTTATGTATATACATATATCGTATATATGTTTTGTATTTTTGTATGTTTGTGTGTGTGATATATATATATATATATATATAGAGAGAGAGAGAGGGCCGGTCCAAACTTTTTGGGGACCTCAAGCTAAATCTTAAATTGAGACTTTTTTTTGGTTAAATACTAAATTAAATTAATATCTATGATTTTTTAAAAAAATTAGAATTTCATTTTCTTGCTCGTTTAGATGAAAAATTATTGATCAAACTATATGATTGTACTTGTACCTCCTGATTTACTTGGTGAAAAAATTTGGGCTTTTTTAATGGGCTCTAACATATATGGATTATTAAAATTTGGGGGCTTCTCAATTTTGGGGCCTCAAGCCATTGCTTAAATGGCTTAACTATTGGACCGGCCCTGTATATATATAGGGCCGGTCCAAACTTTTTGGGGACCTCAAGCTAAATCTTAAATTGGGACATTTTTTTTGGTTAAATACTAAATTAAATTAATATCTATGATTTTTTTAAAAATTAGAATTTCATTTTCTTGCTCTTTTAGATGCAAAATTATTGATCAAACTGTATGATTGTACTTGTACCTACTGATTTGCTTGGGGAAAAAAATTAAGCTTTTTTAATGGGCTCTAACATATATGGATTATTAAAATTTGGGGGCTTCTCAATTTTGGGGCCTCAAGCCATTACTTAAATGGCTTATTGGACCAGCCCTGTATATATATATAGCTTCTACTGCTATGTGACTGGAGTGCATGATACTTTACTGTCAGTGGAAGAATACCTTGCCCACATCCTGGGCGAATATGGTTGGAGCAACGAGGCTTGCAACGAGCACTATATTGGCATATAGAAGCTCGAGTTGTATTGGATCTCCAAGAATTTCCCAATTCAGTAAGTATCTTGAATCTTTAACTGGTGCGAAGAATATTTATTGTGCCACAAGCTCTGTTAAATGAAGAATTAAAGTAATACATTCATCTGTTATTTGTTTGTCTATGGATATACTTTACTATATGAAAGAAATGCTACTTTTGATAGATATATTTATCATTGTTACTTCCGTTCCTTAAAGAATTGGAAACAAGGAAAATATTTACACTTTGTGTCTAAATAACTCAACTGACACATTATCTTCACAATGATCATGCATTGGGTTTTGATGTACTTTTTGAATTATGGGTCCAATTGGAAAAGGAACCGTCTGTAGCTTGAGTAGCAGAACCGTCGCTACGTTTATTAGTGAGATGGATGTGAAATTGGTAACATAGCATTTGGTATGTAGACACTGACAGATTTGTATCAATTGTTCTCGTTGGATTAAATTCTGTTAGCTTATGGTCAAACTTCATACATATTCAAATCTCCTTGTAGTATGAGTCTATGGGAGACACTGAAAGTGTTTAGATGAGTGTTCGGCAACATCATCATAAAAAAAACTTTTGAATGTCCTTAATGCTGAAGTTCAAAAGAACGAGTCATATACATGTACAATAGATTGAGCATGGCAGAACATTAGCCAACTAGTTGAATGATCATGTTAATCCAAAAAGGTAATGTGGGGAAAAAGGGTTATGAAGATGACTAGGAATGGTTCAATATCAGCTTGCTAATCTTTCAATTGAAGCTTAATTGGTTAGGACTGGTACAAGTCTCCTTTTGTTAGAAAAGGTGGTGCAGTAGGTGACCAGACGGCTGGATGGATGGCTTCACAAACCAGAAAAAGTGCACTTCTTGGTAATATTTTTTTAATTGTGTGTTGGCCGGTTGGAAGTTTCCTGGATTTTGTGGTTTGAGTAACCGGTCAGCAGCTAGGTGAGTGGCCTGCCCTGTGGCTGCCAGGTTTAGTTTTTATTTTAGGTCCTTTCTTTTTCTATTAGGTTCTAAAATAGTATATACTCTATATTCAATGATATTATCGACGATAGACATTTCACTTCAGTATTTTTTTTCCCTCTTCTCATGTTGTCTACATGGTGTTAGATTATCTATAGTAGGGTTTAATTGACTGATTTCTAACATAAATTTGGTATTCTTTTTTATGCATTTCAGTTCTTTTTTATGCTAAAATTCTGATAGTAGTTGTTGAGCTTCTGCAACAATAATCAGATTTGCATAGTACTCTGAAACAGGCCTACCTTTTTGCTCAGTCTTCCGGGTCAGTTTCCTAAACTCTTAAACCTGAGCAATATTACCCATTTTAGAGCAAGTCTGACTTAGAGGAAGCCATTTTTTATGACTTGTATCAAGCAACAAGCATCCTCGACAATTATTTAGTTAAACGAATTAAAGAGACAAAATTCACAAACGAATTTTTAGTTGTCTACGAATCTGAGCAGCACTAATATCAGCTGACTTATATTATTAACCTGTACAAATATCAAACATGCCCTCAACAAGGTGAAGCAAAATCTCCCTTTCAATTTCTCAGGACTAAATGACTTAGGGTACTTCCCCATGCAGCAATATCCGCTCAACTTCTCTGAGCAACAAAAAAACGATTAACTAAAAACTCCAAATTGTTATTCTCTGCTCATTGGTCAGGCTATCCTTTGGTGGATATTAATTTGATGGCTTATTAACTAATTTATTTCGATTCTAGCAAGTCTGTTGTCTTCTTGATTATATTTAACATAATTATCCTATCATTTACTTTTCAATATTCTTAATTATTATTTAGACATCTTATTTTGAGTTTGTAACTCCTAGAAACTACTTATAATTTAGGCTACTGATCGTGAACTTCACTTTTCCATGGTTGATGGAGATTTTAAGAAGTTTGAAGGGAAATGGTGTGTAACTTCCAGCAGAAGGTACAATCCACCCTTTAATGCCAGTTAAATTGAAATATCACTTGTTGGAGATGTCATTCCTCATGTGATTGTTTTATTTCACGATTACATGCTCTTGCTGGAGATGTCATTCCTCATGTGATTGTTTTATTTCATGATTGCATGCCCTTGCTGGAAATGTCATTCCTCGTGTAGTTGTTTTATTTCACGATTACGTGTGCTTGGATTTAGTTGATGCTGTAGTTCAATTATCATTCTCGACTTTAGCAAACCATAAACAGGCATAAAATGCAGAATCCAATGAAAACTTGGCTACACATTTCATCCCTATTAGATAGGGCAATGCTCTTCTAATTTGATTTATCACAAGACTATTTGGTCTTGAAATAGATATATTATAATTATGAACCTTCATTCTCAGTTGCTTCAGAAATTCTTTCATGCAATTTGACGAGGCACATATGTCCTTTTATCCAGTAGGACCCAAAAAGCAAGAACACTCCTCATTTTTAGAAAGGATGATTCAATTTCTCACAAAATGATTAAGTGGTCCTACTTTGATTTGATAGCATTTTCGAATTTTTTTCTAGGATGGCTCTATGTATGCTTTCATTTCATTACCATGAACATGGAATATATATTTGGTGTTCTGCTCCTACCATCATATAAATGATCTGGGCACAAAACTTCTTAATCAAGTATCATTAGATTCTCGATAATATCTTCACCATAATCCATGCCATGACCTTCAAAGCCATAAATTATTAGTCAAATTTTCAAGGGGAAATACATTCCTTTTAAACTTTAAACACGTCTGAGACTGTTCTCCCATCCCATGGCATTTTCAAACATCCTCGTGTTTCATAGGACTCCAACCGAAAGTAGTTTTTTCTAAAAATTTTTACCTCAATTGAACAGAAGTTTACTCCATAGTCCATACTAGCATAATGTATACAAGAGAGCCTTTTTGTATAGGCTAAGACTTAAAGCTAAACATGGAAATGATCTATCAGTTAGCTCAATCAGTGATAATAGTTACCACTGATCATGCATCTAGAATAATCCTAACACCACTGCTAACAACTATAATCATGCATCACCACTGATTATTCCTACAATTACGCCTCCAGAACAATCTCTTCAATCCTCTAGATTTCTCTAACAAAATTATTTGTTATTTGGTTTGTTTCCTCCAGTCTAAGAAATAAGAACAACTCCTCGATCTAAGCCAAAAAGAACTTACTGACTTTAATTCTTCTAATCATTTGTGCTTTGATTATCTTGACACCCTGTTGTCCAGTCATATAACTGTAATTCTCCAAGAAGCACATGAATCGCTTTTAATACACTTTCAATATTGACATAAACCAAAAGACAACTAGACGAAGCTTAAAATATTAATCGACCACGTGCGTGTCCTTTTGGCATGACTTAGAGCTAGAAAAAGTTAAGTAGCTTTGTTAACCTTGATTAATTTTATTACTCCATCCATTTCAAATTGGGAAAAAGCACATTTACCCCATTGTGGTTGTCATGTTTTAAGCAATTAGCCATTGTGCTTTAAAAATATTCAATTGACCCACTGTGGTTTTTAAAAATGTACAATCAAGCCATTCCGTCCAATTTGACTAACAGGCGTCTAAAAATATCCTACGTGGCTTTTTGAAAAAAATTAAATATTACATGTATTTGCTGACTGGGCGGGAGGAAGCTTGGTTATCCTACGTGGCTTTTTTCTTTTCCTTTTATCTTTTTTCCAAATAATATATAAAAAAATTTGATCAATGAGATCTATTACAACATTATATTAATTCCTACAAAAATTAAAAATTAAAAATCATTAATTATGTGGCAAAAATAATTAAAATAATAATAAATTAAAATAAATATTTTAATTCATTTTTTTTTATTATTATTTTTCCTTATCTCTTTTCCTTTCTTTTAATAATTATTTTTATTTTAAAATTAATACTAATATATATTTTAATGATATAAAAAAGGTAAGTACATAATTAACATAAAATAGAAAATTTGATACAATTAGCAAAAATTAGTTAAACAAATGACAAAATTAAAATTAATTATTAATGGAAATATTAAATATCACACTATCGTAAGCGACAATCGAGACATCGAGGAATGAATAAGATCTGAGAAGCGAGGAGCGAAAAACTAAAGAAGAAAAAACCTAGATAGCCAAACTTTAATGGAAACAATGATAGGAAATACATTTCGTTCTTAGGACTTGGAAGTTTCCGGCGGTGGAAGTTGTTTAGAAATAACTATTCTGGCTATAAAAAACTTCAAGTTTTTCGTTCTTTTCAAGTGAAAACTTCAAGTTTTCTATTCTTTTCAAGTCCCAAGAACTAAACCGATTTCCTATCATTGTTTCCATTAAAGCTGGGATATCTAGGGTTTTTTCTTCTTCTAGTTTTTCGTTCCTGCTTCTCTATATCTTATTCATTCATCGATGTCTCAGATTGTCAATTTGGCGGTCGAGTGTGATATTTAATATTTCCATTAATAATTAATTTTAATTTTTATGTCATTTGTTTAACGGGTAAAATGCAATGTAGACCACTGAACTTTAGGGGTTTTTGGGTATTGAGCCCTTTTCTTTTGGTCAACGCAAATTGAGCCCCTTTCTATTAAAAAATTTGGACTTTGAGCCTCAGGCGGCGCCTATGTGGCAGATCTGACGTGGATATTTTTTATATTATTTTACAAGTGGACCTGCCTATGTGGCGCCTTTTTGAAATTTTTACCAAAATTATGTAGATGCACGGATTTGAACACGGAACCTCTAACTTGGAATATCAGTCCAATGACCAATTGAGCTACATGGCCTTATTGTTATTATTTTGCAAAGATTAATATTTATAACTAAACAATTAAATCCCCAAATTAAAAGACAACATATCCCAAACAGTTCCCATAGCAAACCTTAAGGATATATTTACCGGAAAAAACATATTTTAATTAAATATATTACCTAAAATATTACATAATTTTCGGTAAATATTTTTTTTAATAGTAATAATAATAATAATAATAACAACAACAATACTAATAATAATAATACTAATAATAATAGTACTACTAATAATAATAATAACAATAATAGTAATAATAATAAAATTTGCTTAATGAATAAAAATTTGTGTATACGATATTATCAAAAATATATTTTAATGTAATATATTTTTTATAATGTGTTTAAACAATTTTTTTATAATGTGTTTAAAATATAGTACTACGGTAAATTTGCTTAATGAATAACACCCTCTTTTTTCAATACAAAATAATTAAAATTATTTTTAACTAAGAAAAATAGTATTATCATTTCGAAAAAGGCAAATAATAAGGGAGAGATAGAGTACAATTCGTTTGCAAAAGGGAACTATATGTCATAAATAATATAAATATATATATATAATATTCAATTAATGACACGAGTTTAAATAGAATTACTAGTATTATTCCAATTTCTACTAAACCACTGACTATTGTCCAAGAGCAATGGACTTAAATAGTTGAACGGGCAATTGAGTAAACTGCTAGATAGTTTAACTATTATTATTATTATTATTATTATTATTATTATTATTATTATTATTATTAGTAGTAGTAGTAGTAGTAGTAGTAGTATTATTATTATTATTATTACTATTATGATGATTATTATTATTATTATTATTAGTATTATTATTATTATGACTGTTATTATTATTATTATTATTATTATTATTATTATTATTATTATTATTATTAGTAGTAGTAGTAGTAGTAGTAGTAGTAGTAGTAATACTATTATTATTATTACTATTATTATTATTATTAGTATTGTTGTTGTTATGTTTTTTCCGGTAAATATATCCTTAAAGTTCGCTATGGGAACTGTTTGGGATATGTTGTCTTTTAATTTGGGGATTTAATTGTTTAGTTATAAATATTAATCTTTGTAAAATAATAACAATAAGGCCCATGTAGCTCAGTTGGTCATTGCACTAATATTCCAAGTTAGAGGTTTTGTGTTCAAATCCGTGCATCTACATAATTTTGGTAAAAGTTTCAAAAAGGCGCCACATAGGCAGGTCCACTTGTAAAATAATATAAAAAATATCCACGTCAGATCTGCCACGTGTGCCACATAGGCGCCACGTAGGCAGGTCAACGCACACGTGGCGCCTGGGTCTCAAAGTCCAAATTTTTTAATAGAAAGGGGCTCAATTTGCGTTGACAAAAAGAAAAGGGCTCAATACCCAAAAACCCCTAAGTTCAGTGGTCTACTTTGTATTTTACCCTTTGTTTAACTAATCTTTGCTAATTGTATCAAATTTTCTATTTTATGTTAATTATGTACTTACCTTTTTTATATCATTAAATATATATTAGTATTAATTTTTAAAATAAAAATAATTATTAAAAGAAAGGAAAAGATATAAGGAAAAGAATACAAATAAAGAAAATGAATTAAATATTTATTTTAATTTTATTATTATTTTAATTATTTTTTGCCACGTAATTAATGATTTTTTATTTTTAATTTTTGTATAAATTAATATAATGTTGTAATAGATCTCATTGATACAAAATTTTTGATATATTACTTGTATTATTTGGAAAAGAGATAAAAGGAAAAGAAAAAAGCCACGTAGGATAACCAAGCTTACTCCCGCCTAGTCAACAAATACACGTAATATTTATTTTTTTTCAAAAAGCCACGTAGGATAACCAGGATGCTTTTTTAGACGTCTGTTAGTCAAATTGGAAGGAATGACTTGATTGCACATTTTTAAAAACCACAGTGGGTCAATTGAATATGCACAGTGGTTAATTGCTTAAAACACGACAACCACAATGGGGTAAAGGTGCTTTTCCTCATTTCAAATTATAAGATTATTATTGATTTTTTCAAGTCAATGTGAGACATTTTCAAACTCAAAATTAAAAAGATTCTGTAAAAATTATGAAATAATAAACTATATATTTAGTAGTACCTTTTAGATAATTTAAAATATTCATCATTTTATTGATTAAAGTTAAATGAATTTATTTCAATTTTGAATTTAAAATTTTCTCAAATTTGACGTCAAAAAGTTAATAATGATCTTATATTTTAGTAGTGCAAACCTGAATTTATTAAGGTTTCTAAAGAAGTAAAATCTAAGCTAGGAGATCTTCCTGGAGCGGTGGAGTTTCAGCTTCTTCGACCACAACAGGTGGAGGAAAAGGGAAGCAAAGCATTTAAACCCATAATCACAGGACCAATAGAAAACAAATCAACAAAGAAAACTTGTTGAAAAAGTTATCTTGCATTTGCCTTCCCTAATTTATGTTCCCCTCGGACTTTAGAATTTAGCCTTCTCCAATTTCTGTTCCCCTCAGATTTTGAAATTTAGCCTTCCCCATTTCTTGTTCCCCTCCCCTGATTTCCCCTATAAAAGGGAGCAATACCTTTAGTAGAAGTATAGAGAGTGAGAAGCTCAGCTCAGCTAAAGCATTCTAAGAGTGAGTAGAGAGTTTGTAATCTCCATATTATTTTCATAGTGAATTTCTGAGATCTCTTGCCGTGGTTTTTCCCAGTTGAGTTTCCACATAAAATTCTGGTGTTATTATTTTATATCTCATATAGTAGTGTGCTTGTATTTATCTTAGTGTATTTGTGTGAGTCTGGTTTCTCAACAATTGGTATAAAAGGTTTTTGGTTCACACCGTTGGTGTCTAGGAAAGTGGTTCAAAAGGCAACGCCTTTAAAAAATGTGGTTATTTAATTAGTCACCGTTGCAAAAGCACGAAGTGACTCCCAACCGACTTACATTTACCTGGCCAACTGGTACGATCCGTTTAAAAAAATTAGACAAGTCACAAATACGAATATGACAAGCACAAATGCGAGGTATGAAGTTGAACCATTTGACGGAAAGTCAAATTTCAGTATTTGGCAGTGTATAGTCAAAGATGTATTGGCTCAACAAAGATTGACAAAGGCACTAGAAGGGAAGTCGAAGAAACCAACGACTATGAAAGACGAAAAATGAACGGAACTTGAAGCAAAGGCTGTGGCAACAATCAGATTGAGTTTGGCGCCACAAATCAAATATCAGGTTTTGATAGAAACCTCTTCAAAGGACTTGTGGGAGAAACTTGAGAAAGTTTACAAGTCAAAGTCTCTGTCAAACCGGTTATATTTGAAGGAATTGTACCGACTTCGGATGGAAAAGGGTCAGATTTGACCTATCACATTAATGAGTTTAATAGATTGATGACCAAACTAACCAGTATTTATGTGAAGTTGGACGAAGAAGATAAAGCCTTATTGCTTCTTGTCTCTCTTCCAGATTCATATTCAACTCTCTAGACTACTCTCTTTGTAGAGAAGGAAAAGCTTGCAGTTGACGATGTGATTTCAGCAGTCCTGGACCAGGATAAATTCAGAGGCACTACTTCCAGAGATCAAGGAGACAGTCTTCTTGCATTTTCAAATGGGCGTGGCTGGGGTCCTAATCGGAAGAAGTATTTCGGCAAGGAACGAGAAGGTCTCTATCGAGACCAAACAAGAAGGATAAATCTCAAGTTGAGTGTTATCATTGCCACGAGAAGGGCCACTACAAAATCAGTGTCCATTGTTAAAGAAGGATAACAAGAAGAAAGTTAAGCAGATTGAAAATTCTGCTAATGTTCTTTGAAATGTTGAAAGCTATGACGATGATGAAAATGAAACAAGGTGATCTCTTATTTGTTAGAAAGCTATTCTGATTGACATAAAATGAAGCTCACAAGGTGATCTCTTATACATCCTTAAGCGGTGGTACAATTTTATAGGGTGACCTTCTTACAAAAATTCTTTGGATTCAAAATTATATGGATTTCAAATGTTAAGGTATTTCGAGAATTGAAGAAGAGTTTGCTGTCCCTCACAAGGATTAGAGATGGTTTGAAAATACAAAGTGCGATGGTTTTACATCCTAAGGGACAACGCGCCAATTTGGATAATTCCAATTTATTGGGTAACAATGTATACATCACCTATCTTGAGTGCGCCAAATACATGGTACAAAATTCAAATACAACTTAATTATACAACGATGCGTGTAAAATCAAAACATATGTTTGTGAGTTTTAATACAAATATTGTCATCTGTAAAACAATATCCACACTCAATTGAGTCCTCATTACATTTATTATCACACTATTTAACAGAATAGTGAGGACTACTAATCTTATTATAATCACTCTGGTTCCCAGACTAGTCCTTGCTACGCAAGAAGAGAACAATGAAAGTAAAAGGTGAGCTTAACTAGCCCAAGAAGAAATATTATGACTAAGATAATCTGGAATAAATTATCGTTAGCCTTGATGTTAAATTGATACAATATAACAAACATCAAGTTTAAGCTGCGGTGAACAAGAAATCCATTAAAAGAGTCGAGTAGAGAATAAAATCTACTATCTTTTATGATTTAAAGGTTTTCATCACTTTTATCATTGGACTCGACAATAAATAATCCACATCATCCCCCTGACTTCTGACGAGGATATTCATTAGTATCACAACCACAAATTATCCATACACTCACGGGCAAGGATATTATTCGGTATTCATCAATGGTCGTGATCATGCCAACAATCGTCCATCGATGCATTACGGGCCAATGAGGACTTTTACCACATCATTTGTAACATTACGGCCATGATTATACTGATTAATCCTCGGTCATAATTATACCAAGTCCATCTACGCACTCATGAGCACGAGATGACTTTCAACATAATATAAACATGAGGATGATGACAATGATATAAGAATTCAATAAAACAAGTTCAAGAATTAATTTATCCGAGAATTAATTTATCCGGAACTAATAACGTCCAAATTGTCAACATGATACTTCTTTGTAGAGTAAAATTCAAGAATGCTCGTAAGAATATTTCCATGAAAAGATCTTTGGATGAAGCGCAAATATCGAGGATATTCCACTAATTTCATGGAGTATAGAAGTCAAAACTTTAACCAATTGAGTATAATAAAGAATGGAATAACAAAAGAAATCACTGTGCACGCGATAGCCAAGACATACATGTTATTCCAGAATAATAATAACGGAACCGAATTGTCAGTGTAAACGTTACGCATGGATATTCGGCGAATAATAAATAACGGAACCCGAGTCGGCGAAATTATGCCGATTGGATTTTCCAACGAGAATAATAAATAACGGAACCAAGTCAAGTCATAAAAAACACACGCATGGATGTTCAACGAGAATAATAAAGAATGGAATAATGAAGAATTTCACTATGTATGCGGTGCATGCATGAAGCGAGTTATTCAACATAATGATAAAGAATGAAATAACGTAAGAATTTCACCAAGTATAGGGTAGAATAGCGTATACATGTTATTCCAATGTAATAAAAAAATGGAATAATGAAGTTCTCTTCATGAATAGGAAAGAAATAATACCCTTACCTTAGAAACAAATTTGGATATAGGAGTAGTGAAGTAGTAGCGAATCGCTTCTTCTTTCTCTATAGTTTCTCTCTCTGAGTTTAAATTGAATTAAGTAAAAAATAATGAAGGAATGAGCTTCTATTTATAGGAGAATGGACTGAATAGTAACTAATATCCGAACGGTCAGATTGATTTACTTTTAAGCAGACGGTCGATTGGTTTACTATAAAATATTCTAATAAAACAAAATCTTTTAAATAAAATATAATATATTCTATTTATAATCTAATAAAACGAATAACTTTATAAAAGTATTACATTTTATATAAAAAGATTTTACTATGCGAAAACACTATGCGGAACCTTATGCAAACACTATGCATAATAAAATATAATATATTCTATTTATACTAATATAACGAATAACTTTATAAAAGTATTACATTTTTTATATAAAAAGCTTTTACATTTTATTACATTAATAATACTAATAAAACAAAACTTCATCATCATTATTATAATTCACACTATTAATCGACCCGAGTTGTTCCCGGGAAAGAGGGGGCTTTCGATAAGGATTTCTCTCTATTCGGCATAATTAGGTCACCAACCTCCCTTGGCGGAACTTCTAGATATCGTTAATATTGCAAATAATAATAATAATAACTTCGTCGTCTCAATTATTGATTTAATAATATATAAAATATCGACAATAATTGAATCAATTAACGTGAGATACTATGCAACAATTCTATCAAGCAATAATTGAACAAAAGCGAGTGACTTCTCCGCGTAAGCATCAATAATCAATACTGAGTGCTACTTACTGCAACCACCAGCGTATTCTGTACTTTTAACAGGGTGTTTCAACAGTTAACGATAAAACTTCCGTCGTTATTTTCATAAAATATTTTTGTCGTTTTCTCAATCCGACAATAATTCCGTTGTGGGGTCCACCAATGATTGTGCCGTCATTTAATATTATTCCTGTTAAAAGCGAATATTCCCCACCAATCGAATATTATATAACAACTTACGCACTTTGCAAAATTTATAACTATTACCCACAACTATAACATTATATCAAATTCATTCCATAATATTCAAAAATGATAATTATAGAAAATTCATTTTATTCATAAAAGTGAGGGTCTTACAATTTGAGTGAAGGTGGAATGAAATAACTTCACAAAAAGCGATTCTTTGAAAGGTGTCAAACGTGCGATTTGGAATTTTGCAAGTTTTATGTATACGATAAACAACGAAGGGTAAGCTTTAAGGCATGAGCATATACAAAGTAGAATGTACTTTATTATGTACATTTAGATGTTTGGGGATCCGATCAGCATACGTCAATGGGTGGAGCCCATTATTTTGTTAGCTTTAGATGGGTGTATTTTATGAAGTGTAAAATTCGATGTTTTCGTAATCTTTAAGCAATGAAAAGCTAAAGTAGAAAACCGAATAGGAAAGAAAGTGAAGTATTTCGATAAGATAATGACATAGAATACAAAGACGGGTCATTCCTACGGTTTTGCCGGGATGAAGATATCACCAGACACTTCTCGATTAAAAAGAAATCCATAGCAAAATGGGGTTGCCGAGAGGATGAATAAAATTCTATTGGAGCGTGCGGATGTACGAGGTTGAATACGAGGATTGCCCAAGAGTTTTTGGGTGAGGCACCCAACACAACGTTTTATCTAATAAATGGCCTCCAAATTGGAATTGATTACAAAATCCCCAAAGAGGTATGGAGTGGGAAACCAGTTGATTTTTTTGTGGTGAAAATCTTTGGTTGTCCATCTTATGTTCATCCGCCAGTCGAGGAGCGACAGTCCAAACTTGATCCAATTTCTAAAGAGTGTATTTTCCTTGGATATGTAGATGGAGTTAAGAGATACAGATTATGAAATCCAATATCCAAGAAGAAGGTCGTCAACAGAGATGTGGTGTTTAATGAAAAACATATGCTGAACAAGTCCGGGAATGAAGAATATACAACAAATGAGTTGTAAAAACACCCAGTTGAGGTGGAGCTTCCTGAAGAGACAAGAATCTGAAGAGATTGAAGATGATCATGATCCCCAGGAGAGGTCCTGTAATCTTGTTAGAGATCGGGAAAGGCGAGTCAGCAAACCAGTCCAAAGATATGAGTTTGAAGACATGGTTGCCTTTGCCTTAATTGCTAGTATTAGAGATCCAACTAGTTATCAAGATGCTATTTAGTCCAAGGATATTGATAAATGGGCGATAATGATGGCAGAAGAGATGAGTATTTATAGAAGGACCATACTTGGGAGTTAGTTCAACTTCCAACAGGATCGAATGCTATAGGATGTAAGTGGGTGTTCAGGAAAAAGGAAGCTTAGTCTGATAAAGAAGCTGAAAGAGTCAAGGTCAGGTTAGTGGCAAAGGGATTCTCTCAGAGAGAGAGAAGGAATCAACTACAATGAAATCTTCTCACCAGTTGTGAAACACACATCGATTCAGTTAATCTTATCTATTATAACATCACATGATATGGAGTTAGAGCAACTTTATGTGAAAATAACTTTTCGATTTAGAAGAAAAGATCTACATGAAGCAGCCTGAGGGGTTTATTGAACTAGGGAAAGAGGGCTTAGTTTGCAGTTTGAAGAAGTTTCTATGGTTTGAAGCAGTCCCCGAGACAGTGGTACATGACATTTGACAACTTCATGGTAGCTCATGGTTACTCTTGTTCGGAGTATGATCCATGTGTGTATTTCAGATCCCTTAATGATGGTTCTTTAGTATTGCTGACGTTATATGTCGATGACATATTGATAGAGGAAGTTAGATATTCTTTAGCTGAAGAATTTGTTGAGTAGTGAATTTGACATGAAAGATCTTGGGTCAACCAAAAAGATCCTAGGTATGGAAATTCACAGGGATCGTTATACAGGAAAGTTGTGGCTAACTCAGAAAGGAGATCTGCAGAAGGTCTTGGAGAGGTTTAACATGAACAATGCTAAACCAGTTAGCACTCCGTTGACAGCACATTTCAGATTATCTTCACAGTTAAGTCCACAGATATAGGATGAGTTGGAGTATAAGTCCAAAGTACCGTATACAAATGCGGTGGGTTGTCTAATGTACGCCATGGTATGTACAAGGTCAAATATCTCACATGTAGCCAGTGTGGTTAGCAGATATATGGTAAATCCAGGGAAAGAACATTGGAATGCTGTGAAATGGATTTTTTGTTATCTAGCCGGTACAACCAATTATGGTCTTATGTTTGATCGTGATACCGCACGAAGTGAGGTTAGAGGGTTTGTTGATTCGGATTATGCTGGAGACTTAGATGCAAGAACAATTACGACATGGTTTGTATACACCTTTTGTGGAGGATGTATATGTTGAAGGTCAGTGTTGCAGTCTATGGTAGCATTATCAACAACATAGGCTTAGTATATGGCATTGACAGAGGCAAACAAGGAGGTTTTGTGGCTTAAGGGACTAATTGAAAAACTAGGTTTCAAGCAGGGCAGTATCCAGATTCAGTGTGATAGTCAAAGTGCTATTCATTTAGCAAAGAACTAGGTGTTCCATGCCAGGACCAAACATATAGATGTTTGGTATCACAAGATTCGTGAGTGGCTGAACAATGGTGACATTGCAGTTCACAAAGTTCACACAAAGGAGAATGCTGCAGATATTCTCACAAAGTCACTTACAGCAGAAAAGTTCAAGCATTGCTTGGACTTAATTCACTACGTCGAATGCTGAGTTCGTGGTGGAGTATCCAGGGAGAGTGATACATTCACTGGCACGAAGAAGTTCACAATATTAGAAAAATGCAAGTAAAGGTGGAGATTGTTGAAAAAGTCGTCTTGCATTTGCCTTCCTCAATTTCTGTTCCCCCCAGACTTTGGAATTTAGCCTTCCCCAATTTCTGTTCCCCTTAGACTTTGAAATTTAGCTTTCCCCATTTCTTGTTCCCCTCCCCAGATTTCTCCTATAAAAGGGAGATTTGGTTCCTCATTTCTTCACACCACAATAAAGGGAGCAATACCTTTAGTAGAAACATAGAGAGTGAGAAGCTCAGTTAGAGCATTCTGAGAGTGGGGGTGTAAAGAGAAATAAACAGTTAGTTTATTTCTCAATAGAGAGTTTGTAATCTCCATATTATTTTCATAGTGAATTTCTGAGATCTCTTGCCGTGGTTTTTCCCAGTTGAATTTCCATGTAAAATTCTGGTGTTATTATTTTATATCTGATACAGTAGTGTGTTTGTATATATCTTAGTGTATTTGTGTGAACCTGATTTCTCAGCAAAACCCTCACTGGTTGTTACAATGAGCAGTCCCAAACAGAAGTGGAAACCAAAACCATAAGCGACCATATTCCATGGAGAAAAAAAAAATCCCAAATCAGTAAAGATTTTAAAGATAATCAAACATGGAGATGGAAGCTGGACAGAAATATCAGCGATTAAAAAGCCCCAAAACCAAACCCTTGGTGATCTTTTTCTCTCTATAACTAGACCAAGAAGCTCCTAAAGCTAGTCCGAGAAGCTCAGCTTTTTCTGCCAATCAATCTACTACTTCCTCCATTCCACAAAAAGGATCCCATTTTTAAATAAAATTGTTCCACAAAAAGAGTCCTCTTTTCATTTTATTGATAAGTATAAATGTATAATGACATAATGCCCTCAAGCAGTCCCACTAACATGCCACCACTACTAAAAACATTCATATATTTAAGGATAAACATGAAAGAAAAATAAATAAATTTTGCAAAATTTACAAGTGGGACTCTTTTTGTAGAGCAGAGGGAGTATTAATTTTAGATCCCTGAGTTATATTATTACACGAAACCCTCGTAAAGTTTCTTTTTTTATCATTTAGGGTTGATAAATTAATTGTAGTACTACTTATATTACTGGTTTTGCTTTCACTTCACCCCAAAAGCATGAGCAAATCGTTTAAAAAACTTTGATGACCTTATAAGTGAGACAACGGCCTCAAAGAAGCTAAGTGAGTCCGGTCTAGAAAGTAGGGTTGATTATAGTTCTACCTTCGGGAGTAAAATATAAAACAAATCAATCTTTCCTGCACGCAGAAAAGGAAGGTAGAAAAAAAGAATTAAAATGGAAATCCATAGGGAGGAAATCATGATCGGGAAACTGTATCCAAGCTCTGTCTAAGTCTGCAGTCTGGACTTTTCAAACTTTGTGAATTGAACATCTGAGTAGCTAAAGGAAGGGAAATCAACCGAGACTTCGTTAGTAGCTGCGAGCGATGTTATTTTTCATTGTACACTCTTATTTAGAAAAAGAAAGAAAGATATCTTTGTAAATCCATTGAAACCCATAATGACCTTAGTTGAGTTTCGAAACAGTCAAATCCATTCGAGAAAATTTGTAATGTCATTCATTAAAATTTGTATTTTGGGGAAGTTGAGCCCACTTCAAGGAAAGTCATCTTAGTCCATTCGACTCTTGAGAATTAAAAAAACAATTGTAATGTGATTTATTTTTTTTGGACAAACAATATTTTTTTTCTTCTTTTGCATTGAAAGAATAGATTAAAAAAATGATGATTACTGTGTTTTGTAGGTCTTCAATGACAACTTTATCATATGAAGTTAATGTGATACCAAGGTTCAATTTCCCTGCCATATTCTTGGAGAGAATTATCAGTTCAGACCTTCCTGTCAATCTTCAAGCCTTAGCTTGCAGAGCTGAAAAGAAATTTGAGGGGAACCAGAATTTACAAATCACAGAAAATATTATTGGTGCAACGTCTACTTCTACTAACATAGATATTGATGGTGCTATATCCAAGGAGAATAAACTCCCTACTGGAGAGGTTAATGAGAATTATCCAAGCTCTAGTTTTGGCCCCTTGTCTACATCATCTAATGAGTTGAACAGTAAATGGGGAGTATTTGGGAAAGTTTGCAAACTTGACAGGCCTGTGGTAGATGAAGTTCATCTTCGTAGATTCGATGGCCTATTGGTAACTGATTAACTCTAGATGTCTATACCTTGCTTTCCTTTGCATGAAAAGCCAGTTTTGTCATAGCACCCCCTGATTAATGGTTTTGAGCTGAAGGAGAATGGAGGTGTGCATCGCTGTGTTGTTGCTAGCATAACGGTGAAAGCTCCTGTTCGTGAAGTATGGAATATTCTGACTGCGTATGAGAGCCTTCCTGAGTAAGTATCTTATACTTTCATGTTCGAGTTCTTAATATGCAACTTCTCTGCGTAGTATCAAAGTGGCTGTCTCCTATACACTATCCTAAAATATTCCAATGGCTTTCTCTAAACAAGTACATGATAGACTGTTAAGAAGCCATAATCTTAATCGCTAGTGTGTTTTTTTTTTGGTGTGGTTGGGGGGGGGGGGGGAGTAATTGAAATTTTTCTTTGCTAATATCTTCTCCAAAACCCATTGACAATGTTTCCATTATTATTCCCATATGTTTCCTTTTCTGTAAGGGGTATAGTTAATTGATATTTAGTTAAGCATTAGAATGATTATTTTAGTATCTAACTAATAACGTGAACCAAATAAATTTGTCAATATGACAAATAAGAATATGTCACAAAAAAAATTGTTGGAACACATTCTTTTTGGTCAACATTTATTCAATCTATACTATGATACTATCACTAGATGCAAAAAGAATGTTTGGACTCCAAAAATTTAGGTTATGTGTGGCGTTCCAAGGATGACTCGTGTATATATGTGTCCAGGTGTGTGCATATTTATACAACCACACACTCACACTCACACCACACACACACACACACACACACACACACACACACACACACACACACATATATATATATATATATATATATATATATAACTATTCTTTTATACATTTATCACTGGTGTACCTTTGTAATATATTTAATGGTTGAAACTGACTTACATTATGGAAAACACTTAAAAAGGCCTAATAACTTCACAGAGACAGAATTGGTATTGGCTATGTTATGTACTATTCTATAACAATAACTGTCTTCTGTTAAATGATCCTTGAATTAGATAAACATGGTAACTTCAATTTATACATTTTTTTTATGCTTTTCTGGAATGATATCATCAATCCTCATGGTCTGATTTTGCTGAGACTGCTTTTGCAGGATAGTTCCAAATTTAGCTATAAGTAAGATTTTATCAAGAGAAAACAACAAAGTTCGCATCCTTCAGGTATAAATTTAATTTAATTTTATTGTGAAAATAGATTTTATTTTTCATTTTTCAATTAAATTGATGCTTGCAAAGTAATTTGGTACTTGCATGGGACCTTTCGTTTTAGTAGCCAAAATGGTAGAGGGGGGAAAATTTGTAGGAATCCTGTGGAGGACCAATCCCTATCCAGGCATTGCTGATTACAGCCTTTTTCAAGCTATCAGCCCAACCAAAGTTGTATTTTTTAATTCCAATACGTGGCAAATGGGTAGTCCAAATGGCAGCTCGAAAGTAAGTCGAGAAGCATACCCAACCTGGTCTTGAACTCCTGAAATCCAGCCTCTATACCGTTTGTGAGTGACCCACAAGAAGCCAACCTAGTGCCAACCTAGGAATGGATAAAAGAATAAGTAGCAAACCTAATGGTTGTCTGATATGGAAATGGATGTAAGAAAAGACATCATTTTCCTCTCAACTAATGGTACACACACACACACACACACACACACACAAACACACATATATATATATATATATATATATACATGTAGGGTTTAGGGCATTCATCATACTCATGAAAACAAGAATTAAGATTTATCGACGTCGCTACGTGTTTAGGGAAAGTTATTATCTCCTTTTTAGTAGTGGGTTTATTAGGATGTGACTTATTAACTAGGGTTTAATAAACCCATGAATTGGGGTTTATTAACGAGTTTAGGGTTTATTAAATCTTTTTAACTGGGTTTATTAAACTCTAACCCCTAGTTAATAAACCCTAAAACCTAGTTAGTAAACCCTAATCAATAAACTCTAAACCCTACTTAATAAACCCCAAACCTTAGGCCAAACCTACTATTACGATTAGCGGATGGTATACGTTTTTTTTACCGTCCGCTACTAATTGTAGCGGACGTCGATTTTCAGTTTCTAATCCTGATTAATCCTGATTGTTCCTTCTTGTTTTCAGTGGTATAGTTGATGTATGTCCTATAAGGAACCATAACAAATACATGATATAGATCATTATCTATATATATATATATATGTATATATCGAGCCGATGGAGGCCCTTTGTGACATCCCCAAATCCGGGTACCTTCAAACCAGAAACCGGTGCAACACGGTACTACCTATCCAACATAATTATACTGACATAAGGTATTACTAATTATTACAATGTCTAAATCGCTATCTATCCCAGGTTCTCAGACCTTAAAATCTGCATTACATGATAATATACAATAGACTTATTACAATCATTCTATTACAAATAGTACAAATGTCTTCTACTCGTTCATCTTCCCATTTCCTTTGTCCTTACCCGAACCATCAGTTCGCTCTGGCTTCGCTGAAAACATTTAATTTCAAGCAATGGTGAGCATTCAATTGCTCAACAAGTGTTAACAGTTGATTAACAACAACAAAATCAAGAACCAAATATTCTTCCTATACTAAACTTCAACAATTGAACAATAGTTGTGAAAACATTTCGAACAATTCTGAATAGTAAGACTTTTCGTTAAACATTTTTTAAACAATATACTGAGTGGTCATAGGACCTTTAACTTTTTCATTCTGTAAATGGTTCAATAGTAGTTCAACTATAAACCGAATAATTTTCCTCGAGGCATGCTAGGTGATCAACCCATTGTATCCTATGTTATACAACATTTTACTAAAACAACTATATGCGTTTCAATCGGAATTACCGACTGAAATTCCCCAGTATTAGGGTTATTCTCAGTCTGGAATCCAAACCAAAATAGTTTGGTTAGATAGCTCTATTTAACCTCAATAACATGTTAAAGATTTATTTTTTAATTAATACAACATTTCAATATGTGTCAAGCTGAAACAATTGACATTGACGTTCCTCTTAATCAGTTAATGAATATTAGAACGTAAAAACTTCATCAATATGCATTATATCAAAGCTTGAACAACTTATACAAATACTAAAAGATTTGCATAAGTTCGAAATTCACACAATATATAAGTATTGCATAAATCAAAACATACAAATATTCATAAGAACATAGTCAAATGAATGAAAAACTTGCATATAAGAATTATTGTACAAGGTTCGAAAAACTTGCATTCAATATACAAATTGAATGGAGTTAGATTACTTGCCTTCTACGTTCTTTAACAATTTACTTTAAAGCATTCGTCGAACGTCCTACAGTTCATTCAAAATAGCACACTAATTAGCCACATATACACAGACTATCACAAATTGGTTCAAGTTATCTTAATTTCCATTTCACGTTGTTCGCGTTTTGTAATACAATTAACGCGACCAAGTTTTAACGTCGTCTATCGGTATCGTGACGTTCGGAAACATTACGATCTGCGAAATCATCCCTCATGGTAGTTTACGTTCGATTAATTTCATATCTTCAAATGTTTCCTTTTTATTCGTAACACAACGTCTTTAAGACTTGGCATGGCGTCATGACACATGCATAACGCTCATTAAGTATGCCTACGCGAACGTCCAACGCCGAACACATAACAACTCTTCACTGGGCACTCTGACCCTTGGGCGCTTAAGCCAAATAAGCTTTGCAAATGGTGATATGGCTGCGCAACCCAATTTCGATTTCGTTTTGCTACTTGGTTGCGATTTGTAAATGAGCTTTGGGGCCAACGCTGTTCAAAAATCCTAGTTTTTGCAATTGAAGTGCTTTGCAAAATTTTTACGCACCTACTTCCGAACCTTATAACTTCCTCATCCGATATCGAAATGAATCCGTTCTTGAGCTATTTTCTTGTTTTCAACATTCTTTACAAATCCCCTCGGTCGAAATATTTTTTCTAATTCTTTATCTATCCGAAAAATTGTCTCAAATATCCTTCGTGAGCTAGTTTTCGCTAAATAACGTTTTCAACGTCGGATTTTCAAATCGTTGCAACTCACTCCTCGAGCTCTCTCTCTTCTCTCTTTCTATTTCTCTCTTGCTCTCTTACACTTGGCCAAATAATGAAAAGTGATGGTTATTTTGATTTTTACTTATATAAAAGCTACTTTGCTATACTTACAATTTGGTCACTCAATTAAAGTCTTCTCTAGTCTTATAACTCCTCATCTTTCATATCTAACTAATCATCCCCCAAGGTTAACATAATCTAACACCAATTAACTTAACCAAAACTAGACAACATCATTACTTATATCACTTATTGGATAAGAGGTCTTAATGGGTGAGACAAGTAATTAATGTTTTGTCTAATTAAGCTCCAAATTTCCATTTATGGTAAGTGACTCACCACTTAGGTCCCCTCCTTGTATTGGTCGGTTCATCCCCCTCCTGGCCTCATTTATTTACATTTCCTCATTTCATTCACATTTTGACCCTAGTTGACTTTACAACCTTTGGCCCAAGAATCTAGGTTTTAACCTTAGGCTCAACCCTTGATTTCAACCCTAGGCAAGCCACTCCAACCATAGACCCTTGGCTTCAACCCTAGCCAAGCCTTTTAAATCCTAACCATGTACATTTTGATAATGCCAAATTATGATTTAATTGAGTAGTGACACACATTATCATAAACCTTATTATATTATTTATTCATATAGTCTAAGTTGATATTCCATAAAATATATATTAATGCACTATACACATTACATGGTCACATAGACATCATTTGTATAACTTACACATTTCATTAATCTTATTATATAGTTTCCATGTTATATAGTCATATCACAATTGTGACAGCCCCAAAATAGGTATACATCACCCATCTTGAGTCGCCAAATACATGGTACAAAATCAAATACAACTTCATAACACAACTGTCGTGTAAAATACGACAAAACATAAACTGAGAGTTTTAATACTTAATATTGTCTTCAGATAAAGATTCAACTCAAATGGAGTACTCAATACATTTATTTTCACATTATTTCATAGAATAGTGAGGACTACTAATGCTATCATCTGGATCGTCATCTCGGTTCCCCTCGACTAGTCCATGCCGTTCTCATTTCCTGAAGAGAACAATGAAAGCAAAAGGGTGAGCTCAACTAGCCCAAGAAGAAATATTATGACTAAGATAATGCAAAATAATTTATCGTTAGCCTTCAACAGTGTTAAACTGATAAAATATAACAAACATCAAGTTTAACTGCAGCGGAACAAGCAATCCATTAGAAGAGCCAAGTGGAGAATAAAATCTACTATCTTCTATGATTTAAAAGGTTTTTCATCACTTTTATCGCTGAAACTCAGCTTAATAAATAATCCATATCATCCCTGCACTACGGCCAATGATATTCATTAGTATCACGGCCACAAATTATCCATGCACTACAGGCCAAGGATATTCGTGTATTCATCAATGGTCATGATAATGCTTGCACCCTTGGTCGAAGAGAATCCATGGCCATAATCATACCAAAAACTGTCCATCAATGCACTACGGGCCAATGAGAACTTTTACCACATCATTTGTAAATTATTACGGTGATTATATACCGAATAATCCTCGATCATAATCATACCAAGTCCATCTACGCACTACTGAGCATGCAGATGACTTTCAACATAATATAAAAACATGAGGATGATAAGAATTCAATAAAACAAGTTCAAGGATAAATTTTTAAAGATTTATAATTTAATTTATCCGTAAATCAATAATGTCCAAATTGTTAACACGATATCGCTTTTGTAGAGTAAAATTCAAGAATAATATTATATCAAAAATGATTTGGACCGAAAAGAAATCAATTTTTGTCATGAATAGTACCCCGGGTGAATAGTAACCGAGTGAATAGTACCTGTAAATAGTAACCCCATGAATAGTAACTTCGGCATGAAAAAGTTATAACTTATCAAGAATGCTCAGAATAATATTTCTATGAAAAGATACTGGATGAAGCGCAAATATCAAGGATATTCTACTAATTTCATGGAGTATAGAAGCTAAAACTTTAACAAAATGAGTATAAAATTCGAAATCTGAAACAAAATAATATTACTTACATACTACAGAGTATGGAAGAAAATATTATTTCAAGCGAATATTGAACAAAAATAACATCTCTTACCTCAAAAGAATAGTACTTCTAGCTGGAATATAAGGAAATTTGCACCGTATAGCAACACTCAAACTATCACAATACTCACAAAAATACACTCGATAATATAGAGAAAGAAAACTTCAGTTTCTGGTGTGATTTTCAATTCTAACCTAAGCACCCTATTTATAGGAAAATGCTTAAAACACCAAAGCAGAAAATTTAATAAAATAATATATTTATAAAAAAAAAACATACGCAAACTTGGAAATTCTGATTTCAGCATGTTTAACAACAAGTGGGGCCCACCAATTATAACAAAAACATTTTTCTTAAAAAAATTATTTAAAACTTCAAAAATCAATTATTCCGGAACTTCAATAATTCATAATAAATAGCCCTTTATCAGAAAATTTCAAATCTTATGCTCTTCCATAGGAAATTCAATTCTCTACAACTTTGCAGAAGAAAGTTTTTCCAAATTCCAAACAGAAATTGACCGAAATTCACATACGGACGATTTTGCAGGCTATAATCAAATTTCAGTCAAGAAATGGGATCCACAAACATGAAAAACATGTTTTAAATATGTTTAGTAACAAAAATACTCTTCCTCCTCATTTATTTATATATCAGACATTCATCGTAAAAATATCACCATTAAAATATAATAATATATTTAAATGAATTATTTTATCAGAAAAGATAAAATATCAATTTTCAACAATCGTCGCTTTTCTAAAAATTCCTCCATTTATATCCACATAAATATTTTCCTTATCATATAAATCAATAATTAATTATTCACAAATAATATTATAAGAATCACAATCGACAACCGTGTGTTCGAGGAAAGAGGGGTTTTCCAATAAGGATTTCTCCTTACTGGCGCGCAATTAGGTGACCAAACCTCTCCTTAGACATAACTTTCTAGACATTGCCAATATTGTTATCTAATAATATTATTAAAATAATATGAAATCTGATAATGAGAAATATTGTGCAGTGACAATTATTGAATCAACAATAATATAAAATATAAACGTAACAATTATTGAATCAATAAAATAAAATATTGAATAAAGAATTATCGTAACAATTATTGAGTAAAGGCTTTCTTACGTAAGAATACAGGTGCTTCATCGTGTTTTAATCACCGGTATTCCAACAAAGATTAACTGCAAGTAACGCCGTTATTTATAAACAACTTAAACTTGTCGTTTTCTTCATCCAATCGCTTTCATTATGGGGCTCATTAAAAGTCAAGCTACATTGCATTTAATATTCCCACGCCAAAGAATATTCAACGACCAAACGAATATTATATGACAACTTGCATACTTTGCAAAATTTATAAATACTACCTACAAATATAATATTATATCAAATCCACACCATAATACTAAAAAAATATTTCGAGAAAATTAAATCTTTATTCATAATTTTTGGGGTCTTACAATCTCCCCTCATGAAATTTCGCCCTCGAAATTTACGACGACGATACTGGTATCTTAGAAACAGATGAGGATACCTCGTCAGATTCTAACTCTTGAGGTATAACCTTTGAGCGTAAAATATGTTTCTTCGTATCCAAGATTTTAACAGGTACCTCTTCATACGTTAAATCTTCCGCTATCTCATCCGGTTCTAATTCAATAATGTGGCTCGGGTCGTCCATATATTTACGTTACATTGATACGAAAAAACGTTATGAACACGCGACATACTTGGCGTTAATTAAACGAGTCTATAGGCCACAGTTCCTACTCGATCGAGGAATTCAAATAGAACAATTAAATCAAGGGTTGAGATTTCCTCTCTTCGTCAATTCTTGTTTCTAGAATAACGCCCTCTTGAACCTTCTTCTTCACATTCATCAGCTTTGAGTCTGTAGCCTAAGCTGCTTTAACTTTATCGATTAAAGTTGGTTCTAATCGTATATTTAACATCATCACGTGGGTCTCTAGAGTAAGTTGTACGAAATGGGTATTTGTGTTAACAATGTCGTACTCGTAACTGCATACGATCTTCTACTCAACGTGTCAGCTACCACATTCGCTCTTCTACGATGATATTGAATGGTATGGTCGTAACTTCAACAGCTCGAGCCAACGTCTTTGGCGCATGTTACGTTCGGTTTGGGTGAAGAAATATTTGAGGGTTTTAGAAATGGGTTTTGTACTGGGGTCAAATTTAAACGTTGAGCACAAGTAGGAGAAATAAAAGAATGGGTAGAACCGATATCGAATAAGGTATAAACTTCGCAAGAGTTTATGATTAACTTACCCGTGATAACTTCGTTCGGGTTCCTCGACAAATGCTCTCACTTAAACTACCGACTTTGACTTGTTCTAAGACATCCTTTCAAGGCCACCATCCCAAATTGGACTTGAATTCACTACACGACAAAAATCGAGCTAGGTGACCTTCCTTCCGCAATTAAAACACGCTTTGGGTTGTCAGCACATGATTTAGACGGATGTGTCCCTCCCGTCTCAAGATTTGAAACATACGACCGGTGGTCGTTTTTCTTCCTTGGAAACAAGTGCTGGTGTTGCTGTCTTTCCATTATTATTGAACCTTCTCTTCTTGAAATTTCCACTTCTATTATCTTGACCATGATTACCACCGAAGTGGTTACCATTCTTGGCATGATAATTTCCCTCACGATGGTTATCATTGTTCCGATGACCGTTGCCACCAGTACGATTATCATCGAGTTGTTGGTCGTTATTCTTCGGTTGCGCTGACTCATTATCGCGCTCTAATAACTGAGCCCTATTCACAACATCTGAATATAAACAAAGTTTGTGAGAAATGAGGTATTGACGTATTTCGGGTTTCAAATCTCGCAGAAACATTCGTGTCATTCTCTCCTCATTATCAACCAAATGGGATGCAAATTGGGAAAACTTGACAAACTTAGCTTCGTACTGCGACACGTTCATATTGTTCTGCTCCAGCTTGATGAACTTTACCTCCTTCATGTGACGAATACTTTCGGGAAAGTACTTGTTGTTGAACAATTCTTGGAACTTCTCCCAAGACATCTTGAGTGCGCCTGGCTGGGTACGTTTTACAGATTCCCACCAATGATCTGCTTCTTCATGCAACATAAAGGTGGCGAATGGAACCTTTTGCTCCTCTGAGCATTCCAAGACATCAAATATCTTGGTGATCTGTTTTATCCACGTATCTGCCTTAAGTGGTTCTGGCTATCCCAAAAACTCCAGTGGTCTCAGCTCCTTGAACTGCTTAGCGGTGACCAACCGTGGGTTGCCATTGTTTTCACCTGCATTATGAACATGAGTCTCTCTCGTTTGGTGTTGCATGAATTCTAAAAAGCTCCTAAATGTACCGTCGTTCGTCATTTGATCAGTGTTGTTGTTTACACGAGGATTATTGCCTTCCTGATGCACATTATCCTGGATATTGATCGTTGGTGATTCAACGGTCTCATGTGCTCCATTGCTATTCTCAACATTCTCGGATGTCATTTTTAAATACTGCCACAAAACAAAGGTTAATTGACATACCACATATTATCCCTATACTCTGACCGACCAATTAAATACCAATTAAACTTAGGTAGGTCATACTAGCGAAGGAATACCCTGTCTCTCCCCTCCTAGTTCTTGTCTCACATCTCAGCCAGGGATCATATCTCTAAGCTTTGATACCAACTGTGATGCCCCCAAAATAGGTATACATCACCCATTTTGAGTCGCCAAATACATGGTACAAAATTCAAATACTACATCCGTCCTATAATAAGTGCTTTTTTAGCTTAAATCACACATACCAATATACAAGTTAAAATAACAAAAATACCTTTAATATATTTCCTTTGAAGTTGAAGAGTTAATGAGTGTCATTTAATTGTAGAGATTGAAAGATGCAATAAATACCATTGAATGCATAAGGGCATATATGAGAAAATATTGTAAAAATTGTATTGGAGTTCTAACACATCACTTATTTTGGGAAAAAATATTAAGCCTAAAAAAGCACTTATTGTGGGACGGAGGTAGTACAACTTAATAACACATGTGACGCCCCCAAAACAGGTATACATCACCCATCTTGAGTCGCCAGATACAAGGTAATCGAATACAAATCTTTTAATTGATACAACGGTCGTATAAAATACGACAAAACATAAGTCGTGAGTTTTAATACAAATATTGTCATCTAGACAATATTCACACTCAATGGAGTCCTCATTACATTTATTATCACACTATTTCATGAATAGTGAGGACTACTAATGCACCATCTAGGACCATCACTGCTGTTCCCGACTAGTCCCATTACGTTCTCATTTCACAAGAGAATAAGTTGAAAGAAAGGGTGAGCTCAACTAGCCCAGTAAGAAATATTATGACTAAGATAATGCAGAATAAATTATCATTAGCCTTCAATAATGTTAAACTGATAGAATAATAAACATCAAGTTTAATTGCAGCGGAACAAACAATCCATTAGAAGAGTCAAGTAGAGAATAAAATCTACTATCTTCTATGATTTAAAAGGTTTTTCATCACTCTTATCGCTGAGACTCAGCTTACTAAATAAAATCGAATCGTCCTGCGCCCACGACCAAGGATATTCATGTAATCATCAATGGTCAGCGACTATACCGAATAATCCTCGGTCATAATCATACCAACAATCTGTCCACCAATGAACTACGTGCCAATGAGGACTTTTACCACATCATTCGTCACATTACGGTCATGATTATATCAAATAATCCCTGGTCATAATCATACTAAGTTCATCTATGCACGTAAGCCAAAGATGACTTTCAACATAATATAAGCATGAGGATGATGACAATTCAATAAAACAGTTCAAGATTAAATTTTAAAGATTTATAAGTTAATTTATCCCGAACTCAATAACGCCCAAATTGTCAACATGATCTGCTTCGCTGGGCGGAAAAATTCAATAATGCTCGGAAGAATATTTCCATGAAAAGATCTTTGGATGAAGCTTAAATATCAAGGATATTCCACTAATTTTATGGAGTATAGAAGCCAAAGCTTTAACCAACCGAGTATAATATAATATATGAAAGCGCAAATGGATTTTCACCCGCCATGCAGTAATCCACGATATCTGAGATCATTTCCACAATTTAATAAGGAATGAATACACAGGATCATTCACCACGCATGTGGTAATCCACATGTACATGTTATTCCAAATGTAATAATAAAGAATGGAATAATGAAAGATTCACCACGCGTGCGATAGATCGCAAGACAAATGAGTTATTCCCAATGAATAATAAATAATGGAACCAGTCCCACGTAAGCGAGCAGACAAGATATTCCAACAGAATGGAACCAGTCCCGGCCAGAACGCATGCAGGATATTCCTGAGAATAATAAAGAACGAAATATTAGAAGAATTTCACCATGTATGCGGTACCAGATAAACAAAGTTATTCCAGCAGAATAATAAGAATGGAATAATGTAAGAATTTCACCAAGTATAGGGTATCCCACAGTATCTGAGTTATTCCAATGAATAATAAAAATGGAATAACAGAAGTTCTCTTCATGAATAAGAAAGAAAGAATACCTCTTACGAGTACAACAAATAATATCCCCTACCTTATAAGAAACTGGATATTGGAGTAGTGAAGTAGCAGAACACTTTTCTTCTTTCTCTCTATAGTTTCTCTCTCTAGAGTTTCAGTGAATTCGTAAGATATAATGAACGAATGAGTTTCTATTTATAGGAGAATGGACTGAATAGTAACTAATTCATGAATGGTCCAGATTGATTTACTTTTAAATGGACGGTCCATATTGGTTTACTATTAAACTTAAAGCAACGCTCCATACTGATTTACTATTAAAACTTTAAACCAACGATCCATATTGATTTACTATTATAACTTTCCACCAGCGGTCCATATTGATTTAATATTATATCTTCAACCAACGGTCTGAAAAATTAGCACATCTCCTCATGGAATAATATTGTACCCAAAAATGATTTGGACCGAAAAGAAATATATCTTACGGGTGAATAGTACCCCATGAATAGTAATTCGTGAATAGTAACTCGTGAATAGTAAATCGTGAATAGTACTCAAAAACGAAAAGTGCCCCAAGAATACCCGATTGAACAATATAACCTCCAGGACATCAATTATTATCAAACAAATGTCGATTTCCACTAACACAAATAATTCCAACACAATGGAACTATAAAATTCATCTTTAATCAACACGAACTTATTCATCATTAATATTATAATTCACAATATTTAACAACAAGGTCGTTCCCAGGAAAGAGGGGGCTTTCCGATAAGGATTTCTCCTTATTGGCGCGCAATTAGGTGACCAAACCTCTCATTGACATAACTTCAGACATTGTCAATATTGCAAATAATAATATGAATAACTTTCAAGTCTCAATTATTGATTTAATAATATATCATATTATACTGATGATATCTGTGACAAATAATTGAATCAATAATATGAGAGATATGATGCAAAGAATTATCGTAGCAATAATTGAGTATAAGCGAGTGACTTATCACGTAAAAGCGTCAATAATTAATACCGTGTGCTACTATGCAACCACCAGCAGACATCGTACTTTACTACTGAAAGTAGTTCAACAGTTTTAACCAGTAATACTCCACCGTTATTTTATAAAAGATAATTACATCGCTTTTTTACTACGATAATACTTCCGCTGTGGGTTCACTCAATGATTGTGCTTGCCGCACGCAGATATTTCCAATAAAAAGAATATTTCCGACTAAACGAATATTTTATAACAACTTGCATACTTTGCAAAATTTATAAATACTACCCACAATTATTATATCAAATCCACACCATAATATAAAAAATATTCGAGAGAAAAATAAATCTTATTCATAAAATTCGGGGTCTCACAACACAACTATGTCGTGTAAAAAATACGACAAAACATAAATCGAGAGTTTTAATACGAATATTGTCTTCTGACAAGATTCAACTCAAATGGAGTCCTCAATACATTTATTATCACACTATTTCATAGAATAGTGAGGACTACTAATGCTATCATACGGATAATCACTCCGCTCCCCGACTAGTCCCGACCTACGTTCTCATTTTCTCAAGAGAACAATGAAAGCAAAAGGGTTAGCTCAACTAGCCCAAGAAGAAATATTATGACTAAGATAATGCGAGAATAATTTATCGTTAGCCTTTCAACAGATGTTAAACCGATAAAATATAACAAACATCAAGTTTAATCTGCAGCGGAACAAGCAATCCATTAGAAGAGCCAGTAGAGAATAAAATCTACTATCTTCTATGATTTAAAGGGTTTTCATCACTTTTATCATTTGAGACTCAAATTTTAATAAATAATTCACATTATCCCCGCACTACTACGAGGATATTCATTAGTATCACGACCACAAATTATCCATGCACTACGGGCCAAGGATATTCGTGTATTCATCAATGGTTATGATAATGCTATAAAACAATTCATCTTTGCACCCTTGGCCGAAGAGAATCCATGGCCATAATCATACCAAAAACTGTCCATCAATGCACTACGGGCCAATGAGGACTTTACTACATCATTTGTAACATTACGGTCATGATTATACCGAATAATTCCTGGTCATAATCATACCAAGTCCATCTATGCACTACAGGCCACAGATGACTTTCAACATAATATAAACATGAGGATGATAATAATTCAATAAAACAAGTTTAAGGATAAATTTTTAAAGATTTATAATTTAATTTATCCAGAAATCAATAATGTCCAAATTGTCAACATGATACTGCTTTGTGGAGTAAAATTCAAGAATAATATTATATCAAAATGATTTGGACCGAAAAGAAATCAATTTGTGTCATGAATAGTACCCCGGGTGAATAGTAACCGAGTGATTAGTACCCATGAATAGTAACTTTGGGAATAGTAACCCCATGAATAGTAACTTCGGCATGAAAAAGTTTTAACTTATCAAGAATGCTCAGAATAATATTTCCATGAAAAGATATTGGAAGAGTCAAGCAAATATCAAGGATATTCTACTAATTTCATGGAGTATAGAAGCCAAAACTTTAACAAAACGAGTATAGAATTGAAATCAAACGAAATAATATTACTTACATACTACAAGTAGAAGTATGAAAGAAAATATTATTTCAAGCTTAATATTAAACAAAATAACATCCCTTACCTCAAAAGAATAGTACTTACATTTGGAATATCAAATATATATTGAAGGAAACTTTGCATAAGTATAGCAACACTCAAAGTATCACAATACTCACAAAAATACGCTAAATAATATAGAGAGAGAATTCAGTTTCTGGTGTGATTTTCAATTCTAACCTAAGCACCCTATTTATAGGAAAATGCTTAGAACACCAAAGCAGAAAATTTAATAAAATAATATATTTATAAAAAAAAACATACGCAAACTTGGAAATTCTGATTTCAGCATGTTTAACATCAAGTGGGGACCACCAATCATAACAAAAAAAATTTTCCTAAAAAAATTATTTAAAATTTCAAAAATCAATTATTCCGGAACTTCAATAATTCATAATAAATAGCCCTTTATCAGAAAATTTCAAATCTTATGCTCTTCCATAGGAAATTCAATTCTCTACAACTTTGCAGAAGAAAGTTTTTCCAAATTCCAAACAGAAATTGACCGAAATCCACATACAGACGATTTTGCAGGCTATAATCAAATTTTAGTCAAGAAATAGGGTCCACAAACATGAAAAACATGTTTTAAATATTTTTAGTAACAAAAATACTCTTTCTCCTCGTTTATTCATATATCACACATTCATCGTAAAAGTATCACCATTAAAATATAATAATATATTTAAATGAATTATTTTATCAGAAAAGATAAAATATCAATTTTCAACAATTGTCACTTTTCTAAAATTCCTCCATTTATATCCACATAAATATTTTCCTTATCATATAAATCAATAATTAATTATTCACAAATAATATTACAGAATCACAATCATCGACAACCAACATTGTCCTGGGAAAGAGGGTTTTCAATAAGGATTTCTCCTTCTTTGGCGCCGCAATTAGGTGACCAAACCTCTCCTTAGAGATGTAACTTTCTAGACATTGCCAATATCTATTATCTAATAATATTATTAAAATAATATGAAATCGATAATGAGAAATATTGTGCGGTGACAATTATTGAATCAACAATAATATAAAATATAAACGTAACAATTATTGAATCGATAAAATAAAATATTGAATAAAGAATAATTCAGTAATAATTATTGAGTAGTGCCTTCTTTCACGTAAGAATACCGTGTGCTAACATCGTGTTTTAATCAAGGGTATTCCAACAAGATTACTGTGTAATTCACGCCTGTTATTTATAAACAACTTAAACTTGTCGTTTTCTTCATCCAATCGCTTTAAAAGTTATGGGCCCACAAAAGGTGCTTTGGTTATGTATTTAATATTCTCCGATGCTGAAGAATATTCCACGACCAAACGAATATTATATGACAACTTGCATACTTTGCAAAATTTATAAATACTACCCACAACTATAATATTATATCAAATCCACACCATAATACTAAAAAAATATTTCGAGAAAATTAAATCTTTATTCATAAATTTTGGGGTCTTACAACAATGTCACACTACACATTCTTTTTAATGTAGTTACTTAATATTACTACATACCTTGCACACATCAATTAAATGAATAATATAATTCTAATTATGTAAATTACTTTGCTTATTCGTAATTTATTATTCACAATAACAATTAATTAATAATATAATATTAATTACTCATTCACTACTTAAATTTATTCACTAACTTAAACAATTTAAATTAAACCACCTAAATCTCCATTCTCATGCCACACAAGGCATCTTACAATTCTCATCATCAATTCCATATTTTCTCAATTCTTATAAATTCAATTTGAATTACTCATCTCACAACACATCAATATTTATATTCAAATAAATATTCATTTTCTTATTATATATAAAAAATATTTATTCATGAAATTCACGGTTCTTACAGTAATTCGAAAAGTCGAAAAAACGAAAAAACATTTTTGGCGTGAATAATATTTTTACGTCTTTTCTCAGAATTTTTTTATTTTCTTCTTACAAACCCTAAACACATTCACATATATAACACATATTTTAGATCTTAATACAACCTTAAAGCACATAAAACAAAATATTATTCATAAAGTTTTATTTTATTAAATAATATTCGTAAAACCTTATTTACAAGGTAATTCGATATTCTCGATCGTTGCACCCTTTGGTTGGTTAATCTTATTTTGGGCTTAACTTTTGATCCATTTAAAGTTACAGGGCCCATAATAAATCAAATCGAAGCTAACGACGTGATCTACAAAACTCATGACTTTAACCCTGATGTATGCTGTTTGGAGCCCAAAAATGCACGGGAAAAATGATTTGAGCCTTTTGAAGTTTTTTTGATTTTTATGAACTTAGGGGTTTTAAAGTAATTTTACTACTTATTGTCTAATTATTTATTTCGTACTATTTAAACATTGTTAGGGTTACGTTTTCAGTTAACTTCATTATTATTCTCTTAATACAATTTGGCTATTCGACAACCCTTATCATATTTGTGTTTGCTGATTGAATTATTGGTATTCTTTCGGTATATATGGGGTCTAACATCTAGTGTGACTCACTAGATAAATCACCCAGAAAGACGTAGTTTAAATTAATGAGTGGTACACTTGTAAATGTGGTGGCATCTAACAAATATAAAATCAAATAAACATACTTACAAATATGCTACTCATTAATTACACTACGTCGTTTTGGGTGATCCTCTATATAAGGTTATATAGTGTGCCACACTAGATGTTATTTTCTCTCCCTCCATTTTCACATATATATAGGGGAGTGATAACTAGCTTTAAATGCTGGAAAGTATTTTGCTCTACACTTTGGTGGTGAGAGTACGAGATGGTAATCCAGAATACCTTCTGGGGTCTTACATTTGGAAGTTCCCTAACATTTAATGTAATCTATGGATCTTTCTCCATATGTATAAGGGCTGTTCAAATTGGTCAAAAACTGAAAAAGCCGACCAAACGAAGCCGTACTGGTGAATTTCAGCCCTTTTTTGTATCCCGTTCTTAATCCGATTCATAAAAGTGTAAAACCAATCCTTTATCAGTCGACCAAAGTTTTCAAAAGAATTAGTCGGTTGTTGAACCAAACCAACCAATTGTCACGTAAGTGCTCAATATTTATATATTTTATCTATATATAATGGTTTAATATACATTTATATGATCTTTTTTGAAAAGTAATGTGAGAGAAGAAGTGTGAGATGACTTGATATATTGGCTAAATGTGGTTGTTAATCTATGAACAAGCTTTTGTGTGATAAGTACGAATTATTTGTTTAAAGCAAGATTCTTTTGCTTTTAGATATTTAAACTTTTAAATGTATCAGTGTAGTAAGTAAAATGTTGAACTGTTGTTTAAAATGGAGTCTTCCAAATAAGAATATTTGAAGTCACAAGGGTTACTTCTAAAACCATTTCTCGTTCCCCATTTAGATCCACCTAGATTTCTGTGAGAACAAGTTGATTTGATATGCTAATGCGAATCACCCTCGTCAGCTTATAGTAGGAGCTGAGCTCTTCCGCTATCCTTGAGGCTCTCTTTCTCTTACCCAGAAGGTGGGATATGATTTATTGGTTTGAGACTGCACTGTGTAGTAATGACATATAATCCCATAAGGATACACCCTAACAAAACACTGCCAATCTTTTCTATGGTTCACAAGGAAGATGCATTTTAGGCAATTATCATGAATTTGATATGTTCAAGAGCAGCTTCTCTAGTTCTTTCATCTTCATCACCCATTCTTTTGAATAAAAAAACATGGGCATCACTATAAATGACCGACTTCAAAGTTTTGTTACTAGACAATATGACCTCTTTGCTATTGACTTTACCATGCAAAAATATCCTCTTACAAGATATTTTGATTTGCTCTAATTTTCCAGGAAGGATGCAAAGCTCTGCTGTATATGGTACTCCATGCACGTGTTATCTTAGACTTATGTGAAAAACTTGAACAGGAGATCAGCTTTGAGCAGGTTGAAGGGGACTTCGACTCGTTTCAGGGAAAATGGCTACTGGAGCAACTTGGGAATCGTCACACGCTGTTGAAGTACAGCGTAGAGTCAAAAATGCACAAGAATTCCCTTCTCTCTGAAGCTATAATGGAAGAGGTTAGCAAATGTATTGCTATATTCTAGCTTCTTCATTTTTATGTTTTGCTTAAACTCTCTGATACGAGTACCTTTCAGTTGATTTTTTTTTTGAAAAGGAGTTCAAGATGAAATATGATTTTACCATTTTGAATCCCTTTACAGACTTTATTGACCGTGTTGATACCCGCTACGGCTAAACATATTAATATGTCTGGTTAAATCTGACATATATTCAGCAACAAATCTATATTAGTTGACTTTATAATGACTATATGGTCCATGTCAGTTTTAAAATTAGGATTTTACTTCATACAAAAAAGATGATTGATGGAAAGTTTTTTCACAAAATCAGGTTATTTACGAAGATCTTCCATCAAATTTATGTGCAATTCGAGATTATATTGAACAAAGAATAGCGGTAAACACTTCAGAAGCATGTGACCACACGATCCATAGAGAGGAGAAAACATCTTCATCTAGCAATGACAGGTGTGCTGATTATTGCAAGTCGGATGAGAAAACTTCTGATAACAATGTTCCACATTCATCAAGACAAAGACCAAGGGTACCAGGCTTGCAGAGGGATATTGAAGTTCTTAAAGCTGAGCTGCTGACCTTCATATCGGATCATGGGCAGGATGGATTTATGCCCATGAGAAAGCAACTAAGGAAGCATGGAAGGGTGGATATTGAGAAGGCGATCACACGTATGGGTGGATTCAGAAGAATTGCCTCATTGATGAATCTTTCCCTAGCTTACAAGCACCGCAAACCAAAAGGTTATTGGGATAACCTTGAGAACTTGGAAGAAGAGGTGAGCATAATTTTGATGCAAATAATTTTGGTTCTATTTGCATCAGGATAACTAGTAGAGTTCAAATGGTGCATATAAATAATTCTAGTACATCACACTGCTTTATCATCTGTATGCTAAGCTTATGTATGATGAAATTTGGGAAGTGATTGTTTTCCATCTTACAGATAAGTCGGTTCCAGAGGAGTTGGGGAATGGATCCATCTTTTATGCCCAGCAGAAAGTCTTTTGAACGTGCAGGTATAGCAGACAAATTTCCTATTTACTAATTCGTTGTTTTTAAAACTTTCTGTTAAGTTATTACTCTTTAATTGCTTGTTAAATCAATCATCATTCACTTTCGATTTCCTCAAATTTGACAAAGACTAGATGGACAAGAATGCAATTATGCTGCTGTAAATGTATATATGATTTGTGTGTGTGTGAGAGAGAGAGAGAGAGTAAATGAACAAGAATGTAAGTTTGCTGGATTACACTATATATGATTTGGGGAAAGAGAGACTAATTGAACAAGAATGCAATTTTGCTACTGTACATGTATATATGATGAGAGAGAGAGAGAGAGAGAGAGAAGTGGAATATAGTCATGGAGACATCTATGAGAATGGGCCTGCTAATTGTTTCTAACGGTCACAGCTATATAAAACTACTGTCCTCAACTCAATGGAAGAAAATTCAGCTTGCCTTCTTGAAAGAGTACGAAGACTTTATTAAAATACTAATTTTTTTTTTGCTTTACAATAAAACAAAGAGGAACAAAAAAAAAGAAACAAGGTACCATATGGCATATACTTAGAACCTTATTTTTAATCATATAGTAAAAATTTCATCCCAAAAGAACCATGAACATGGACTAGTTCCACTGAAGTAATTAATGTAGAACAAGACACAAGTATATCCAAATAGAATGTTCACCCAATAACTTGTTTGATAAAGATGATGATTTTTGTTCTTCCAATGGAAAGGTACAGGAATTATAGAGGGGGAGAAATACATCACTCTTTGTTACCCTAACTAGAAAGCAAAAAAATTCTAATGGGTTTCTCAAAACTCATGATTACAAGTTCGCACAAGGTTGTATGGATGAATCAATGGCACAACTATCCCCAGAAGTGTATCTCCCTAGTCTGTCTTTCACAAAAATTTTCTCTGTGGTTTCGTTGGTTATGAAGCTATATTTTTGGGAAAGAAATGGTAGCACAACTATTGAATAACTATTTGGTACAAGCAGTGGCTTGAAGTTCTTATCTAACTGGATTTCATTATAGGTCGCTATGACATTGCACGCGCATTGGAGAAATGGGGAGGCCTTCATGAAGTTTCGCGTCTTCTATCACTTAAGGTACGACACCCTAACAGACAGGCAAACCTTACCAAAGATAAGAAAAGTGATAATGTAGCATGTAGTAATGTAAATGGTGACCAGAAGGCATCATCTAAACTCTATGTATCTCAAGATACAGAGAAATGGGTCATGAAACTGAAGGATTTGGATATTAATTGGGTGGAATAGAAGTGTAAATATTTTGATTCTATCTTTCAATTTATTTATTTTTAATTTTTTTGAGGTCCTAAATTTTTTCACTTTTAATTTCTCTTTTGTTGACATTCCTTTGGTATATTTTTTTTCCCTGTTAGATGAGTGGAGGCACATATTTACTATACTTTAAAACTTGCATTTCATGTTGTTTAAAACCAAGGAAGCTAATGACATTGCAATTACGAAGCCCTTTGCTTGATTCTAGTTGGGTTCAGTTCTCAGGTACCAATCAATTACTTTAATTTTATGTTTGGTCAAGATTCATTATTATGATTGCAAGGCCAAGGTATATAGCAATTATTTTGGGGGTTGGGGGGTGGGGAGAAACATGATTTTTTTAAGGAAAATAATATTGTGTTGATTATTGAACACTTGATGTAAAAAGATTACATGAATCAGGCAATTGAAAAGATTACATGCATGTCCTCTTTTCATGTTGGTAATTGTGTCAAATGACGTGGCTCTTTGTGATCTTTTGATTGAAATATCCTTTTCTGTATTTTTAATTTTTTTTTTTTAATTTTTCCACTGCCCCTATCTTTTACGCCATTGATCTCTGATCATATTAGCAATTGGGCATTTGCAACATTACTAGGTAGATTTTCATTTATGTTCTTATTCTGAAAATATGCTGTAAACTTATGTGGTGACTTCCTTAGACACAATGGCAAAATGCCCTTACAGTTGTAATTATTTATGGATCTTTCGTCTACTCATACAAATATTGCCATGTTTTATCCGTTATTTTCTCTCCCTTCCAAAATATAGAATAATTAGATTTTTTAAAGTTAACTAAAGATATTTTCAAATTCAAAATTGGCATGAGTTTCTTTAATTTTAGACGATACAATAATAAATATTATAAAGAAAATTGATAAATTTACAAAGAATAATATTTTCACATGAAAAAATGTCGCTAGCGACGGTTTAGCGACAGTTTTTATGTGGAAATATTAAAAAATGTTGTAAAAATATCAATTTCCATAAACTTTCTTAAAAGTACTACTCATTGGAAGATTTATTTTTTTCATAATTTTTAATGAATTATCTCAATTTTCAATTTAAAAATTATAAAATTAATTTTTAGGAATCAATAATGATGAATGGAGGCGGGAGTATATAACAAGTACTCAATTCCCCGAGGAAGTGAATCCTTTTCTATCGAAATAGCCAATCAGTTTAGTCTTTTTTGACGACAAACACTTGGGACTCTCTATGCACCCATTTTGTGACCCACATGATCACATAATAGATAATTCCTCGTTCCACATTATAACTTCTCTGAAATTTAGATAAGACACACTTACATGGGGTTGAATAAGTGTGAGAACAAATTATGATTAATTTTTAAACTTTAAATTAAATTATTGAATTCAGCCTACTATATTAATGAATGTAGCTTGCTGAATTAATATGGTCTATCGAAATGAATCTTTGATTTTGTGAAAATGACTTGCTGAATTTATAACTTTGTGAAAACACTTGGTGTTAATGAATTTTCTTAAGATAATAAAAATATTCAAGTTTTAATTATCAAAATAATTAATTAACTTTGATGAGCAAATAAAGTAGAGCAAGTAATAAAATGAACATCAAGATTTTTTACGTGGTTCAACTATTATCCTCTATAATAATAGCATAGTCCACGTCCAATACCAACTAGTATTGGAGACTCACTTTATTTCTTTAAATAGTCTCTTTTTACAAAATAGATTTTATCAAATCTTGAATTACAATAATTCACTTGAGCACTTTTGCTCCTTGTGCACCAATGCACCCTTTAAGCACCTATGCTTCCTTGAACCTGTTTGTAAACAATTCTTAATCCACCTGGATTAAATTTTTTTAGACAACACTTGGTCTAAATAAAAAAATTACAAATGTAGAGGTCTAATGATCAAAACAAATAAACAATTTAACAATGCAAGACTCAACTAATGTATGCAATGATCAAAGAGTAAAGAGATATCACCAATATAAAGCTCACAAAAATTTGCTGAAAATAGTATCAATATAATTGCACAGCAGCTTGCAAGATTGCATCGAAAATAATAGAATAACTCTTCAAGTATGATAGTGCAAAATTAATTCGTGTGTTGTGTTTAACACTGATATATCAGTTGATTTTTGTACCCAAAAATTATTACTGTGATAAGCCTTAAGTATCGTTTCAATTTTAATAAAATATAAGATCTGTTAGGAACAAACAAATCACACGGATAACAAAAAGAATTGGAAAAAGCAAGCTGGCATCAGGTTAGCAGTACCCCACGGGTGGACAATTTATGAAGGAAACCTTCAGGGTGGGTCTTGACTTCAAAATGAATACCCCCCACGGGCGAAAGACATCTACAAGATATTACCCCCAGGAAGGGGTACGGAACTTGAAAGTTTTAATTCTGCAGATCGTGGCCAACCTCTCCACTTCGCCACAATTGTTCTTCCATAACCGACTCTCACCACTCTCTTACCCACAAAATTGCTCCAATAATCCCCACTAACCCACAACATTAAACACCCATATCCCTCTTTATAAATACAAGTCCTAATTCCATCAATCTTGTGACGCCCCCAAATTCAGGTACTTGAAACCTGAACTCGATGATTCACGATACCATTTCTATGAGCGGAATAATAATAATAATAATAACAATAATATAAAAATCAAACTTAATTTACATTTATCAAAGTCTAATCCCAAGTATGCAACATTTACTATAATTCCTTACATGATAGATAATACATATCATTGTCTTAATACAGTTTAACTATTACAAAAGATACCATTAAACATATTCTGTTTGCTTTACTTTTCCCTTGTTTTTGGCCGAACCTTCTAAATTGCTTCACACTTAAATTAAAAACATTTAAATTAAGCAAGGATGAGCATTTGAGTGCCTAGCAAGTAATAACAATTATAAATATAATTAGTTGAAAGAATTAAATATTTTCTTTATACATCACTTCTACAACGATTCAATAGCTGTGAAGTAAACTAAACCGATAATAATAACATAACAACTCTATATCACATTTTTGAAACTACGTATTGACTATAAATAGGTATTAGTCGACAGACTATGAACATTGTTTTCAATTTTCGCTAAGGTTTAGCAGAACTTCATCTGCAAACCGTCATAACTTACGGGCGCGAGGGTGATCATCCCAATGTGCCCTGTATTGATCAATACTACATACAAGAACGATATTATTGTTCACTCTGTCCGCCTTGGGCACATAAAAGTTTTTCCTTGATCGGGATGTTCATACTTAGTCTGAAATTCGAACAAAAATAATTTGATTGGATACAAAAAGGTTTTATCATATTCAACGATATTTCTAAATCTGTGTCTAGCTGGTCAAATAGCTTAGACGACTTATATATATATATATATATATATATATTAATATGTGTTTAACTACAATGATTATACAAGTGAGGACACTTGTATAACCATATTTCAAAATTAACGAACAAAATATATATATGAGTTATATAATATAATATTATGTTGATAACCAATGATTGGATATAATATATACGATAATAGGGTTAATAATCTAGTACAATAATAATATAAATCTGAAACTTTCTTACTCATATCCATTAATTGCATAAAGGAAATGCAAAGGTAGGATACTTGCCTGGTCTGCTGCTTACAATACGCAACTTAGATTTATCTTTTATATAGCAACCTATCAGTAATAAGATCATTTTACTGATAAGAATAACATATCGTAACACATAATACTGCTTATTGCAGTAAGCACATAACCTAATCACATTGTCACACATATTCAACAGTCATTGAATCACAAACAAACAAATTATATAAGTCCAGATCAATTTCTGAAACATGTCGGTGTATCGACGACTTTATCGGATAATTATCGAGTCTAAGACTCTATCCTGTTGTTTAATATCTGTAAGTATTAGTCATATTATTTTTAAATGACTTATAATAATTTTAAAACATTTATTATAATTTATCATGAATTTTCAAACATCGGAATCATTATTAAATGATTTAAATATTAAATAATTCAATTATCATTAATATTTAATTAATATTAAACTATTAATGAAACCATTGCCTAAATGTTAAAGTTATTTATAATAACTCAAAATACTTTTAAAGTATTAATATTATCCTTAAATGATTTTTAAAAGAATTAAAATTATTTTTAAATAATTACCATTAATATTTAATTATTAATGTCTTATTCATCAAAATATAAAAAGTCCTTAATTATAACTTAAAATATTTTCAATCCATTTATTTCCTTTTAAATGATTTTAAATAAATAAAACCATTTTTAAACTATTTATTTAATATAATTATTAAATAAATCTAATATCATCTAATATTACATTAATATCATTAATATTAAATTATTAATGAAATTATCCTTTAAATATTAAAAGTTGTATTTTATAACTTAAAATATCTTTAAACACTTTATTTTCATTTTAAATAATTTTTATAATAATAAAATCATATTTAAACTAATTTATTTAATATAATAATTAAATAACCTTAATATCATTAATAATAATTAATTAATAAAATTTACCTTTAAATATTGAAAGTTATATTTTATAACTAAAATACTTTTAAATACCTTATTAATATTTAAAATGTTTTTTAATATAATAAAATCATTTTTAATTTATTTATTTAATTTATTTATTAAATAACTTAATTATCATTAATATTAATTTATTAATGAATTTCATCACAAAATATTAAAAGTCATTAAAAATAACTTAAAATATTTTCTTATATCATAATATAATTTTAAATGATTTTTCATGTATTAAAATTATTTTTAAATAATTTATTTAATATTATAATTAAATAAATTAAATACCTTTAATATTCCAAAAATATTAAATATTTATGAAATATATTCAAAAAAATTAAAAACTAATTTTCAGACTTCAAAATAATTTTTAATAATTTATTATGTATTTTTAATAATTTAAAACTATTTTTTCTATTTATTTAATAAAATAATTAATTTTAGAAATTAATTATCGCTAAAGGGTGCCTATAGCGACGAAACTGTCGCTATAAGTGTTCTTCGCGTTCTTGAGCCTTCCCAGAAATTCATAGACAACTATCAAGGTACTCGGTTTGACCATCTATAAATCATGGTTCTTGATGTATCCGGGTTTGGGTATGCGTTAAGGTTATATTATTAATGTAATACTACAATAGTAAACAAACATCATGGCCATTCTGTATCAAATAAGAGAGATCTAAGTCACTGAAAACTGCATGGATTAATCGCTCTTCAATTTCTGGGTTTTTCAGAATTGAAGAAAAGTTCATGCTACCACTTTTGGGCTTCCACAACTTTCTATCCGTAAGCTGGTTTTGCGATTTAAAAGTTCTAGATTGTAGCCAACACGTATGACAACAGATCCAATACACAAAATCACTCTAACAACATTACAATAATTAGATCCGGTCCGGTCAAACCATGTCAGAAGACATGATCATCAGTTTTCTGGGTTACCCAAAAAACCGATTCCATGATCTTCTGCTTGGTTTGACCAATCCACTACTTCTTTTCTGGTTATCATTTAGGTGATTTACAGGCATAAATGTGTAGTCCACATAACATATTACGATTCTATTATAACAACAACAACAAAAAAAACAAATAGAAGCAAGATCAGGCTCAGGAAAATCTTGTCAAACGTTTCTGGGTAACAATCTTTTGATTCTTGGCTACTGATATGTTAGTGGATTTCGTGGGGCTTGATTTATGACTGATATATGAAGGAAATTTCGGAGGTTTGGGGTTGAGAGAAAATGGTTGAGTATTTTGTGCAAAAATGACCTAAGTTATTACACTTTCTCTCTTGATCTCTATATATATTGGATATAATGCAATGGCTGAGCTAAGTGGCTGATATGTATTGATTCTCAGCACTTTTGCAAGTCAAGGGTTGGCCAACAACTCCCATATTGGCTAGATATATGCAAGTAAGCTCAAATAATACAAGAGGGGCATTTTAGTCTTTTCGCTTGGAATTTTAATGGCATTTGTGTAAACTTGTCCCAAACCCTTAAGGTTTGACCCTTAGGGTTTAACCCTTAGAGTTTAACCCTAAGGTCTTGCACAATTAATTTTGTAGGATTTCTAATTTAGGGTTTGAAAAAGAAAATTTTAGTTTCTAAAAATACAATTAGGGTTTCCTTAATCATACTTAGTTCCTAATTATATATAACATAAACATTAGATTATAGATTCACCAATTATCATTAGCACTATAATTAGCAAATTTAGGGTTTTCAATTTGACAATAAGGCTAAATTAGAAATTAGGTTTCCTAAATTACAAATTTAGGGTTTCTACATTAGTTTAGATTTTTAATAATATAAAACATGAAAATTAGGTTTAAGGTTCACTAATTAACATTTAGATTGCTAAGTTAGCGATTAGGGTTCATATTTAACAAATTAGGGTTACTAATTTGTCAACTAGGGTTATATTTTATAATTAGGGTTTTCTAAATTTAGAAATTAGGTTTAAGATAATTAGGGTTTTCCCTAATTAAAATTAAGTTCTACAATACATATCATTATTCATATAACACAACTACATAACAGTCTCAAACTCATAATTGAGTTTCAAATTAGGGTTTCCCAAATTTAGAAATTAGGGTTCTCAATTAATTAGGGTTCCTAATTAATTAAGGTTTTCCATAATTAGGGTTAATATTAATAATACATGACATTCATAACCTAAAGTAATTACTTGAAAATCTTATAGTCTTATTTGACTATCAAATTAGGGTTTATTAAAATAATACTAGGGTCTTGCATGTTACATTAAAACTGTTTCACACATTAACCTTACACACATAGCATACATATTTATAACACTAACAAATAATAATATAATAATATTATTCTCATTCCTTGATAAAAATCCAAAATTAGGGTTTAGATTCCATATCTGATTTATCTGGCATATATACCTTTATTAATTAAGTTAAAATAATTAACTTAATTAATATAAATAAAAATTCATATAATAAAATAAAATAATTATTATTATAATTCTAATAACCATTTCATATATTATTTTAAAATCATATTTTCATGGAAAATAATTAATAAAAACATTTCTACTATAAAATTAATTATTATAAGAATATACTTTATAATAATCAATAATTCTAAAATAAAATTATTCATAATTATTCATGTAATAAATATAATTTTATTTATCACATAAATACTTACGCTTTATCTTGTACAAATCCTCATCTTTAAAATAATAATAAAAAAATTATATGCAAAATTTCTGATTTAATTATATAGAAAATATCGGGTTGTTACAAATCTCACACCAATTCATCCTCAAATTTCGAATTTTTAGTCCATCAACCTAGGGTTTGTCTTCAGTTGTGTCTGTAAGTGAAGTTTGGGGGATTTTGGCTTGAGGTCGATTACCATGGCTCCTAAGACACCTTCGAAGAGATAGAGAGCGAGGGCTCAGGCCAACACCACCCGCAAGGGCTTTTGACCGTCGAAAGTTTGAATGTGCCAACGCCACCGATAGATACGACTATCTACTTTCTAAGGCACTCACTCCAGAGCGGGGCTTGGCACCAGACAATGTAGATGGGCACATGAAGAGGCAGATTTATGAAAAAGGATGGGACATGTTTACTGATGAACTAGAGCCAACAATCGTCAATGTGGTAAAGGAGTTTTATGCTAATGCAGAGGACAAGGCCTCGTTCATTGCATTCGTAAGGGGGAAACAGGTGCAATTCAGTCCTGAAGCTATCAACGGGTATTACAACATGCAAACTCTTGTGGAATACCAGTATGTCTATTTGCGTGACAATGATCCCGACTACGAGGAGATTTTAACAGAAATAACTAAGCCGGGCACGACATGGGTCAAGGGACGGAAGGGTGGAGCAATCTTCCTCAGCAAGGACCTGAGCCGTTATGGAAAAATATGGTATGCGTTGTTGTGCGCCAAATTATTCCCGTCCACACACACTACTGAGGTGACAAAGGAGAAGGTGCTTCTACTGTATACCATTATGCAAGACTTCAACATCAATATGGGTTCCATTATCAATTCCTCGATACAAAGATGCCTACGCGAACCATTTTCCGGCGGCTTGCCACACCCATCCCTTATTTGTGGGTTGTGCATGTAGGCTGGCGTTAGGTGGTCCAATGATGAGCTTACCCAGTAGCCACTCCAGCTTTTGGACTCACGGATGATTGCACGCTACACAGTTTGGTCCAGGGGAGAGTCTCATCCGAGAGGAGTCGGGTTTATATTTCCACCAGCCTCTGAGGAGGAGGCTGATGCTGAGGACACCTCTGACGATAATGAGTTCCAGGCTGATGAGATTACTGAAGAGCAGGAGACTGAGGAGATACAGCAGACCGACATATATATGTTCAACTCTCAGTTTTGCAGCCTCTAGAGACAAATTGATGGGCACAACAAAGAAGCCAATAGACAGATAAGGAGACTGACGACAAGGCAAGACCACATGTTCAATGCTATGAACACGTCCTTCGCCTCTTTGAACACGACCCTCCAGAGTCTAAACCCAAATGCTCAGTTTCTATACCAGCAGCCCGGGCCAATGCCACAATTTCCACCTTCCGATTCAGACAATGAAGAACGACGAGTTTTTGAGCCACGACCGCCATCACCACCATCACCTCAAGCTTAGATGATTACAAGGAAGTCCTCGTACACTTAATGCTTAATTTCTACAATGAGGACATTGTAATTATTAAGTTTGGGGTAGTTTTTTAGTTTAGTTTAGAGTTATTGCATGTTTAATTTAGTTGTTATAGTTTTTGCATATGTTGTCATGTTTAGTTTTAAGTTCATTATATGTTGAATTCATGTAGTGTAATTACATAATAGTTTGCATAATAGTGTAGTTGTAAATAGTTTTTATTAATGTTTATTTCTTTTTATTTCATGTATCTAATATATATATATATATATATATATATATATATATATATATATATATATATATATATATATAGGACAAGATCCAAATCAGGACGGATCAAATATTTGGACTTTTTTTTTTGCTTTTTTTTAAAACAACTAAAAAAAATAAATAAAAAATTATGGAATTGAATTTTTTTCATAATACAGTATTTTGGGTGTGATTTGGGTACATATAACAAAACATGAATGTACAGTCAGTGCAGACAGTACCACCATTTTTTGGTATAGGAATTTAAATCACACCCAAAACATTATATTATGGAAAAATTTCAGTTCCATAAAATATTAAATAATTTTTTTAGTTGTTTTTTAAAAAAAAAGCAAAAAAAATAATAAAAAATTGGTCCGTTTTTTGATCGAGTTGAGACTCTTGACCGATCCATCTCACATATATATATATATATATATATATATATATATATAAATCACAAAATTTTAGTTAAGTACTGTGTTATCTTGCATGAGTCCAGCTGTTAGATAGTACAATCTATTTTGGCCAATGATGAGACTGACTTCGAGTAAGCAAGTATAATACTAACTATTAGAACTTTGATGGAATTTTCTGTTATGAATTGAATATTTTGCTGTTTGAAACTGATATAATAAGGTTAGCATATTAATAACAACTATGTTGACTGATTAAGTCAAATTGATACATAATGGATGTAAGACCCCAACTTTTATGAATAAAGATTTAATTTTCTCGAAATATTTTTTTAATATTATTGTGTGGATTTGATATAATGTTATAGTTGTGGGTAATATTTACAAATTTTGCAAAGTAAGCAAGTTGTCATAAAATATTTGATTGGTCGGGAAATATTCATTTTATCAGAGAATATTCGCATTTATTTCAAGACAATCATTGGTGGACCCCGTAGCGTAATTATTGCCGGAGTTAGAAAACAGCGTAAATATCTTTTTATAAAAATAACGATGAAAGTTTTACCGTTAACTGTTGAAATACTCGGTGATAAAAGTATAGTAATACACGTGGTTGTATAGTAGCACACAATATTGATTATTGATGCTTACGTGAGAAGTCACTCAGTTATACTCAATTATTACTACAATAATTGCTGCATAGTATCTCACGCTATTGATTCAATTATTGTCACAATTTTTTATATTATTAAATCAATAATTGAGACGACAAAGTTATTCATATTATTATTTGCATTATTGATAATGTCTAGAAAATTGTGTCGAGGAAAGGGGTTTGGGCACCTAATTGCGCGCCAATAGGGAGAATTCCTTATCAAAAAGCCCCCTCTTTCCTGGGAATGATCTGATTGTTAATATTGCAAGTTATATTATTGATGAATAATTGTTGTTTAAAAATATGTTTTGTGAAGCCAAATGAATTGAGATAAATAGAGGGGATTTTTATGAAGTATTTGTTGTAAATTTGGCTTATTATTTGGATCCCCACTTACCCATTTTTCAAAATCGTCGGGAGAAAGTTATCTCAAATTGTTTATGAATGGAATATTGATGGATTTAGTGAACAAGAAATTTTAAATAAATTAAATCATATGTCCATGGTAGCTAATAGCTATATTACTAAGTTCAACAACCTGTCTCAACCGGACATTGTTGAGTTAATAACTAGTGGATTCACTGGTATTCTTAGGTCTTGGTGGGAAAAACATCTCACAGAAGATTCTAGGATATCAATAATTCATGCTATCCAATTAGACGATGACGACAATCCCATCTTTGATGAAGATGCTGGTATTGGTCCACCTGACAGAGTTAATACTTTAATTTTCACTATAATTAAACATTTCGTAGGAACTCCTAGTAACATCACTGAGAGAATCCATGATCAACTTAGTAACCTCACTTGTCCCACTCTAAGTGATTTTAGGTGATATAAAGATGTATCTACTTCACGTGTCATGATGTGCAATGATAGTAATAAACCGTTCTGGAAAGAGAAATTTGTCAATGATTTTAGGTGATATAAAGATCAACTTAGTCTGTTTGTTCTGGAAAGAGAAAGTTAGAGAAGAATTAAGTAAAAATTTAGGATATATTGATTATGATAATCTAACCTATGGTGATATCATAAGTAATATTAAAAAAATTGGCCTCAAAATGTGTATTGATTTCAAATTAGCTAAACAAGCTGGTAAAGACAAAAATAAGGCCAAATATGAGTTAGGAACATTTTGCGAACAGTATGGCTTACCCCCTATTGCTCCCTCTAGAAAAAAGCACATGCATAAACATATTGAGTCTCGTAAGAATCATAAACGCCATAAAAGAAAACATAAGCAAGATAAAAATAATAATGATAACAGTTATTATACTAAGCCTAAATCATCTCGTAATAAATCAACCAAGAAATCAAAGAAGTTTGATAAGAGTAAAATAGTTTGCCACAATTACGGGCAAAAGGGGCACTACAAAAGTGAGTGCAGAGTTGATCAAAAATTAGCTCAGTTAAATATTTCAACAGAAGACACTGAAAACAATTGTTAGAGTTAATAAGAATTGAAAACAATGTCAGCAATGACGAAGCGTCTAATATTCATGACTCTTCGTGTAGCAGCACTTGTAACGATGAATCAAATAGTGATAACAAAGTTACATTCTGTGCTGAGGATTGCAGTAACAACTATTGTAAAAGAATAAATGTGATTACAAAAGAGGAAGAAGAAAGCTCTTTGTTAATTGATTTAATTAGTAAAATTACTGATCCTGAATTAAAAATTCAGTACACAAAGCAACTAAAAGATTTATTCACCAAAGATAAAAAGGCTACAGATAAAAAGTCCGTGATAGAGGATTAGACCGAGAAACCTGACTTCTGTCAGAAACAGACTACACTTGGAAGGGGAAAGAACAAGACCATTGATTTTAACTGTTTTGAAGAATGAATTCAAATGCTTAACATGCTCTTCAATAGTCTTGGAATAAACAAAGATATCATCAATATAAACAATGATGAAATGACTGAAAGGATTCAAAATATTATTGAGAATATTTTGAAATTCACTAGGTGCATTTTTCAAGCCAAATGACTGAACATTCCATTCGTAATGACCGAACGGAGTGGTGAATGCTATTTTGTACCTATCTTTTTGGTGGATGGCGACATGCCAAAAACCTGATTTTAGGTCAAATTTACTAAAAATAGTGGAGGAGCTTAACCTACTAAGGAGATCTTCCTTGTTGGGTAGGGGATACCTAATCCATTCTAGAACTTTGTTTAATGGTTTGTAATTAATAACTAGACGGGGAACACCTCTCTCCTTTTCTGCATCATTATTAACATAGAACGCAGGGCAAGACCAAGGTGATTTGCTATGTCTAATTAAACCTTTACTAAGAAGATCATTAATCTCCTTTTTGCATAATTTCATTTGTTCATGACTCATTTGAATAGGTCTAGCCTTAGTGGGAATTAAATGTTCTTTAAATTCTTTAGCATATGGTAACCTGACAACATGCTTCTTTTTATGCTAGAAGGTGTTGGGAGACTCAGAACATAAATTATCATTTAAGTACTTTTTTAAATCGGTTATTTTCTCTTGAACCCTTTTATTCTTAAGCTGTTCTTCAACTTGTTTATATCTAATTTCTTCCTTTAAGAAGCTTAAATGAGTAACTTTTCAATTCAATTCAATAGCGCAGTTAAGGCTCCTTGCCAATGCTATTCATGTGAGAATCGATCAGTTACATGAAGCATCATAAACTGCTTCTTCTCAGTCTAGAAATACTAGTCAAAATGAAGATGATGATGGTAATGACCCTAACGGCACCATCGATCTTCAAGATGCTCAAGACCCTTTTGCTTGACATCTCTGCTATAAGCACTGCCCAAGTGACCTCGATCCACAAGCACACTCGTGACAAATTTTTTAGTCAAAAGAATCTCACCGCTTCCACCAAAAACGACTTCAAATACATGCACCTTACCCCGACCATTTAGTCAAAAGGAGGCGTCGGCTTTATCACCGAAAGCAGCTTTGTCACATGGTTCGGTCTAAAGTTGCCGAATGCGTCCATGAATAGTAAAAAAGGCAGCACTATTTTACTGTTCATCAATAGTTATTATTGTGTGTAATGATTCACTTTTGTAATAGTAACTTTGTAATAGTTCTTTCCTTATTCTATAAAAGGAACTTGAACTTAGTTAGCTCCTCAGACTTAAAAAGACGCTGAGTTCCTTCTCAGTCGAATCTTTAGCTTCTCTCCTTTCTCTCTTCATCTATATTCTCATGTTCTCAGTTAAACGGTTTTAATCCAAAGTTCAACTAGTGAAGCTAATGTTCAGATCCCGAGGACAATCCTCTGGAAAGACGTTACTCTACCTAGTCAATGGACTTTACCCAGTGAAATACCTCAACAGCCCATTGTCAATAACTTATTAAATGTTGAAAACATTAGATAATTTTCTGATGGAACTGTCAAAATAAGTTTTGAAAGAAGTAGAAGACCAGTTATCATAGAAGATTTTACTAGTTCTTCAGGACCTTGATTTCATATCAAGAGACACCAAGTACTCAAAGAACCCTTCTATTAAAGATATAAAATTAAAAGGTATTCTTAATCAAGAACAAGCTAGTCATCCTTGCTATACTCAAAATGATCCGGTTGAGGAAGAAGG